>OZ005613.1:4265000-5465000 GCA_963930655.1 Myrica gale
TATACATTGCATATAGGGGAAATTCACTTTGCACCTCTGAACTTTGAGGTCATTTCTAAGTTACACCCACTTTTTGTCGATTTAGTTAGATTATTACTTTAAAGTTTACGTTTACGTCATTTCCACTCTGGGCCTCAAATTGCAGTTATTTCTCACGGCAAATCAACCACATGTCGTCCATGTGAAAACTTACCGTTCTCATTTCTCGTTTTGCGATTCGTTTAACGCATACTTTAAACATTTCCCTGACCTTCGCTACCACCATCTCTGCGACTAGAAAAGGCTAGAAGGAAAAGCAACAACATGTTACTCATCTCCTGTTGGACCTGTAAGTCCTAGGATTAAGGCAACCCAAGAGGAAGTGAATTGATTTTCTAAACTTTTTGCTTTTATTTTCAAAAACGTGTTTGCAAGTAATATATTACTTTAACACAAATATATATATGCAACAAGTATAAATAAGTGTTAAATGTAAATAGAAGGGTAAGAGAAGCAAACAATTGATTTTTAGGTGGTTCGGCAAACCCGCCTACATTCACCCCTCAAGCTCCTTCACCGAGCCTTGAGGTTTTTCACTATTCTTCCAATAGTATACACTCTAGCTTCCGGGTGCTAGAGAATCGTACAAGTGTTTTTCTCGGGCTCAACACTCAAACTCTTACAAGTGATTTTTGGGCTCACCACTCACAACCCCACCAAGAGGTGGCCCAACAGGTATATGAAGCACAAGATTAAATGGTCCCTACTCAATGTGAGACTCTAACAAATGGAACATTTTTTTTTACATTTCATATACCATATACTTCTTGGTCATAAGTAATCTCTTTCGAACATGCAACCATCTTCAGATTTTCAAAGATGGTTGTCAACATGCCTAGATTGACAATCAACCTCAATATCTCTTTTGCAACGCATGTAGACTGAGTATTAGAAGGCATATTCGAGCTAACCATCTTGATGACAAACTATTTTTCTGTTAAGAGAGTGTTAGTTATTATTCAAGTAATTAGTTACTCGAAGTCTCTATGTAACTTCACTTACAACCATACAATAAATCAATCTATGTGAAGTAACTTACAACCTTACAATCAATATAGATCAAAGTTATCATTTTCTCCAAATTTTATACTTCTCCACATCGGGTTATGACCACATAAAAATTTGTCTTTCCCGTAACTATAGGAGCAAAAACACATTATATATCAAAATCTCTCTATAGTTGTTCCAAAGAAGAATGCACTGTATACTTCTTTCTCATTTTCTAAGTCGATTACTAAACTCCTTTAAATGATATCTAACACATGGTATGGGGAGAAAACTCTTTTTTGATTTCTATAACTAGCATCACCAAGATAATATTTTTCTATAAAAACAATATTTCACAACAAACTATTAATTGTTTGCAATAAAAAAATATTGGTAAAGTCATTGGAGTTTGTAAGAAAAGTGTCATTTTGAAAAAAATTGTTGGAGTTTTTGAAAACTTTTAAACTTTAGGAAATTTTTTCAAAAAGTTGAAAATTTTACAACTAAATATAAAAAATTCAAAATTTTCACATAAATTTCAACACTTTTACACACCCACTTCAATACATTTTCATTAAAAAAAATTCATCAAATATTCTCTCTCATTTTTTTAACAAACTCCAACAAAAATTATTTTACAACATTCTTAAACTTTTTTTATCAACTTTGTACAAACTCTCTTGTGTAAAATATAACTCTCAAATTCTTAAATTTTTTGTTTCCCAAATATGATGATTAGTCTTAGTAGTTTGTTTTCTATCTCCTTTTGACCAAGGGGCTAATAAATTCCTTTTGGTGTGCAGTGGCTGAGCCCTAGGCTACTGTCCTCTCAGTTCTGTAAAATTAAAGAATTTTTTTACATGTATTTGTCCCCAAGCGAGCAAGGCCCGCCCCCCTTGGGCTTGGATGGTTTCTTAAGCTAGCCCCCTTCATAAGTCCATCCCTTTTTAAAAATTATCAGAGCTTAAACATCTTGGTTTCATCCTCTGTTTTTTTTTTTAAAAAAAAAATTGGCAAGCTTCTCCGTCCCCGAGTGCGTCTCCTTCTCAGCCCCACGATTTCACAAAGACTCTCCACCTCCAGGCTCCAGTCAGCCTTTCCCTCTCCTCCACAGCTTCGTCGCTGCCATCTCCCGAAATCTTTCTCTCTAGCCAGAATCACTTTGGACGCCGAATCTCTCTCTCTCTTACAAAGGTATGCTTAGTTTTGTAAATGTTGTCTAACCTATGGCTGATTTCTTTAAACTTATGGATTTTCTGAATGGTATCTCTTTATCTATTGCTATTGATGCTCGTAGGAAATTTATTCAAATTTACTAATGTATTTGGTATTCCCAGTTTCCCCAATCCTCCTCTTCTTTTTGCATACCTCGTAGTTATCTACCGGTGAAGATTTGTTTATCTTAATAGTTAATATTGTAGGTTTATACAATGGTTTTGGCCGGTTAGCTTTTACCAAAACTTTGGGTGTTGGAGCTCACTTTGGAATCTATTTGACAGATTTTTATAAACTCTGTAGCATTTTTCACCATTTTTTAAGGTCCTTATCTGAAATAATGTTTATCAGTTGTGTGCATAAGTTTTCATCGCATCGACTCCTAAGTTGAAAAATTCTGTAATGCAAGTACATGAATCAAATTTATATACATGATTTCCTGTTTTATCATGCAGCTGCATATTGTTGTCTGACTGTGACTTTTTACTAATTCAAGTGTAGGAAGAAGACGTTGACATCATTGTGCACCACATAATGACTTTGTTCTCAATAGTTTTAAAAAAATCTCTTGTTGATGTATTTTAATATTTTTAATGTTTATAATCCTTAATTTTTTATATTTTAACTAAAAGACATTTTTACATTAAATAGGAAAAAAATTGAGATGTCATTTAATCTTAAGAATTTGTACCCCTTAACTAGAGTACTAGTTCCACCACTATTGGTGTGTTTCTAGCAAGTAGACTTTCCTTTTACATAACCTCTATAGTACACACCTTATTATAGGATACAACTTATCTTTATGTTTTGTAATTTTTTTTTGAATTAGTAATCATGATATTTGATTTAAATGAGGAAACATTTATTTGTTCGGTCCGGACTGGTTTGTCAAAAGGCATGGACCAGTCCGGTCCAATTTTTTAAGAATTTTTTTCAAAAAAATTTCAAGTTTTTACACAGCATGAAAATCTCAAAAGTTTCATGCAAATTTCAATATCTTTTCACATAAAATTCAATAATTTAAAAAAAAAAAATATCAAATCTTATGTTTCTTTACTTTTGGAAAATTGTAAAATAGTCACTAAACTTTCTTTAATTTTTTATCATTGAGAACATATGCGTGTAAACCAATCCACGTCACAACCTATTAAAAGACAACACATGTCAATTTTGCTGACTAGTTCGCACACTATACATTCCATGACAGCGCTGAAGATTGAATGTCCAATTTACCCTTGCCACGTTATTTAAAAAAATTCACCCTTTGTGTAAAGCTCCTCGTCCTCTTTGCATCACACTCCTCTTCTTCAACCCCTTAAAACTTAAGAAATATTTTGGCATTTGAATCTAGCAAATATATATGAAGTCACCTTAAACAAATGAAAACTCCTCGAACTAATCACCTGAAATTAAAATACTTTACACTCCAAAACTATCCGAATAAGGCATTGCTTCCCAACAAAATTCATAATTTCGTTCCAAATAGAGCTGAACAAAAACGGACTAGACCGCAAAATCAGACCGAATTTGCGGTCCGGTCCGATCTTTTTTTTTAAAAAATGCGGTCCAGTCCGGACTGGTTTGTCAAAAGGCATGGACCAGTCCGGTCCAATTTTTTAAGAATTTTTTTCAAAAAAATTTCAAGTTTTTACACAGCATGAAAATCTCAAAAGTTTCATGCAAATTTCAATACCTTTTCACATAAACTTCAATAATTTTCAAAAAAAAAAAAATCTATCAAATCTTATGTTTCTTTACTTTTGGAAAATTGCAAAATAGTCACTAAACTTTCTTTAATTTTTTATCACTGAGAACATATGCGTGTAAACCAATCCACGTCACAACCTATTAAAAGACAACACATGTCAATCTCGCAGATTAGTTCTCACACTGTACATTCCATGACAGCGTTGAAGATTGAATGTCCAATTTACCCTTGCCACGTTATTTAAACAAATTCACCCTTTGTGTAAAGCCCCTCGTCCTCTTCGCGTCACATTCCTCTTCTTCAACCCTTAAAACTTAAGAAATATTTTGGCATTTGAATCTAGCAAATATAACATAAGTCACCTTAAACAAATGAAAACTCAATCACCTGAAATTAAAAGCCTTTACACTCCAAAACTATCAGAACAAGACATTGCTTCCCAACAAAATTCATAATTTCGTTCCAAATAGGGCTGAACAAAACTGGACCAGACCGCAAAATCGGACTGGATTTGCGGTCCGGTCCGGTCTTTTTTTTAAAATGTGGTCCGGTCCGGCCTGGTCCATGCCTTTTGACAAACCAGTCCCGACCAAATTTATTAATATAAATAAGTAAAAATATATATTTTTTTAATACAAATTACAAACTTAAAATTTTTTTTAATGTAAACTAAAACTCTACATTTTTATATGTCATTCCCCATTCAAAATTAACCTAATTTTTTTTTAAAAAAAAATGAAACCGGTCTTGTCCTCCATATAAGCACGACCGAAAATCTGGACCGGATTTCTGGTTGTGCATACGTAGTTCCGAACATAATCATCTCGTACCAATATTACCTGCTTTGCATCAAAGCCATCAATACTCGCTCCAGTATTTTCAGTGTTTCCAAAAATAGTGATAATTCCATTTTCATTGTCACCCAATTGAAGAAAAATTGGAGCTTCCCCATAGACAAGACTAATCCCATGCTCTAAAACATTAATATATTGAGAAAAAAAATGATAAATAAGTTCAGTAATGCTCCAGACAAGTTTAAGAACACCGTCATGAAAATATGTGAGATTATTCATTCCCTTCTTTTATCACCTCCAATGCCTTTTGATTACAACAAAAACTTGTTGTAGAATAAAGATCGTATATCCTGGAATCTAAAATCAATTCCCTTACAATTTTCTATGTTGTATCACTAGAGAAAACAAAACCTTCTTCTACATTTTTGCTGATATATTTGAATAACTGCCCACACAGAATCTATCAAATCTTATATCTCTTTACTTTTTAATAAGCTCCATTACTTTTTTATTAAAAAATTCATCAAAATGTCTCTCTTTTTATTTTTTAACCAACTTAAAAAATGAATTTAATTTATTCAAAATAAAACAAATTGAGTGAAAATCACATTTAGATTAGAAAATTGTTTTGATTTTTTTTAAACACCGGAACATAGCCAAATGCATATTTTCGGCTTGATTTCTATAGATTATTTCAATGTACTAACTAAATTATAGGATGACCTTAAATTTTAAGTATAGGAGTATATTCCAACTTTCATGATCTTTTTACTAATTGCACCAAATCAAGAATTTGAAATTCTATACAAACAAATATTTATCATGTCTATCACTTTACCAAATTCTTTTAAAAACACAAAATTTTGGAAAAGTCTATGAAAACACTTTACACTCTTAGAATATATTAGTCTTGACACTTTGTACCATAAAGTGTTATTTTTGTCACATCATACTTATAAAGTCCTGGAGAATCTTTTTTGTTCTAAGTGACCATTTCGTTAATTTCATCGCCCATATTAACGGAATAAATCTTAAGTGGCTAACAAGAGTACATTACCACTAACTGTAAGCAGACACGTGTTCTAAGTCACCCACATGTCTCCAAGTCACTCAACTGTCAAGTTGGACGAGTTGATATTAATTTACAATTCACATTACATTATTGACGTCATGACGACCTAAAACGCCAACTCAACACCATGGTAGACAAATCTCTTTTTTACTGACAATGCATCCTTGAGTGAATTAGAGTTGTGTTGCTACTTGAGATTGATGGTGGTGTGTTCCCATTAGCTACAAGGGATTTATCTCGTTAACAGGACTGACAAAATGGTCCTTCCAAGAAACGAAGGATTCTTCGGGGACTACTATTGGACGAAATAAATCCTAGAGACTAATTTGAGATTCAACCATACCCTAAGAAGTAGTTGACTAATTAAATTTTTTTTTAAAACGTAAATATACTTTTTACCTATGAACTATGACATAATTCACACTTTGCACCACGTACTACCAATTTTGAAATATTTCACATTTGAAATATTAATTACTTTCACATTGTACCCGAGATATATGATTTTCGTTAAATTAACCCAATAATTGGATAAAAATAAGAACAGTTGTATCTGCTTTCTGTAGACTAAAACTACTAATTTTTAAAATTGTTTGATTTTTGTATCCTTTTTTTAGCTTCTTTTTATAGACTGCTAGTTTAGTTTAAAATATTTGATAATTTATAATAAGATAATAATCATAGTTCGAGAATAAAATATTTGATAATTTATATAGTGTAAAGTATAAATAACCCTATAGTTTATGTGTAAAATATATTAATCCTTTTAAGAAAAAACAACCCATTAACGTATTCTTTGTTCACCTTACTGAAGATATACATAAGTATTTAAAACGACGAATTCTTCTCTAAAGTATTACATATGTTTTGAATATTAGACAACTGTTGTAGACAAAATTGTTGCGTGCTTATTTTTAATGTTGTGGTATAAATCAAATGTAGCTTATTAGAATTTTTTAGATCAGTCCAAGGGATAGAGTTTTTAACTACACTGATGCCAAAAGGAAATATCAGGACAAGTCTAACTGTTCAAGGAGGGCAGCAATAGGAGGATTATAACTTTTCATTGAGTAAAAAAGTCCATAAATACAACATGACATTTGGAAGCTTCAATTAAGAAGGAAACCGGAAACAATGGATTGGCATTTGCTTGCAAAACAAACATGTTTCCTCTGTTTGAGGATTATCTTCATATTTATATATAAGAATGCTAATGTAAAATACGACATGGAACATTAACAAGTTATTTGTCCATCATAATATCAGCCAGCGCAGAAGTTTTGCAGACAGGACATACGTTCTTCATAGACAACCATTTCCTGATGCAGCAAACATGGTAGTCATGGCCGCAAGCTTTCAGAGTCCCCACACCATCCCTATCTTGGTACTCATCCTATGAATTGCAAACAAGTTCATAACAGTTAGTTAAGGATTCAGTTAGGGGATTGAAGGGAAGGGACCAAGTAAGTCCAAAAAAGTAATCAGGAACACTAGACTCAAATGAAGTGTCTTGAACAACTAAATTTGGGGTTTATGTTTGGCATCGATTGTTCTAATCACTTCAGCCCCAAGTTGCAGAGCATTTGGAACCCCCCCACACCGCACTAGAAACCCGACAAGATGTTTTCCTATTTCATGTCAATGGGAAAAAAATCTTACCAGGCAGATCACACAAGTTCCTTCATCTTGTGTTAGATCCGATGAACAATAAATTGTTTCTGTCAAACATTTTGATATCAGAGCTTCAGATACACCTGTGCTAACGCTCCCAATCCTTTCCCCGAGTGCAAGAAGTTCCTGTGTGCAGCAAAATTTGATAAAACTTGAGACCAAAAATTCACCGGAAGAAAGAAGTAGATGAAAGAGGAACTATAGTAATAACCTCATAGCTCATGTTGTCTATGTCTAGCCTCATTTCTCTATGCTGATCAAACATATTCCTGGACCCATTATATAGGGCCGAGCGATCCACAATCATAAAACCCTGCAATGTGATAAATTAATTACACCATTTTGCAACTAATGACAGATCAAAATGAAAGACAACTCCAACAAGGCCCACGATACTAATAGGAGAGATCAGTGTCGTTTCACAAAAAGGCTGTTTCAGCTTTAGTAAGCCATTATCTGCCCAATGAATCTGACAGCTTATTTTTAATGACATCAATAAATAGTGTTCCTCAAATATTTGCAAAGGAGCTGTACCCCTCCCAACTATGGCACCGTATCAGATAAAAGAAATACCTCAGATGAAAATCGATCAATGAGACCTGCATCACCAGGCAGTGACCGATATCTTTCAGAAGATATCCTCGATCTTCCGTGCCTATCACCATTATGCCACCCTATGGCTGACAATGGCCTTGGATGTCTAGAGGAGTAACTTTCAGCCACCAAATGCAGTCCTTCATCTGAAGGTTCCGCGTGGCCCAAGCGTAAATTGCTGGAAGAAGCCCTGAAAGTCGAGGTAGACCTTTGAGTAAAGCTACTACGAACACTCCTCGTGGATTGAGTCGAGTTGGCATGAAAATTTGGAGCAACTGGATTTCTGCTTGTAACGAAGTCATGATGATATCCCACAATCTCTGCAGAAGGGTTACTAGCACTGCTTCCTACATGGAACTGATTTGTCTCATGATTGAAGCAACTTGTATCTGTGATTTACAACAAGGAATCTCTTAGAAACTGGCAAATGGAATAACACACCCCTCACCCCATTTGGCCCCACGGTGGGGAGAGAGAGAGAGAGAGAGAGAGAGAGACAGAGAGAGGAGCTCTCTCTCACCTACATGCACATATACAACAGACAAAAACATAAAACTTACCCGAAACCATCGCCCTTCCAGGAGCAGGAGACATGCTAAGATGACCCCAATCCTGTGTCAAAGAACTAGAACCCTGGATCAAAAGATCCACAGGGCTAGAATGGTCAATGGGGTGGCTCGCCGAATAGGAAGGATGTGAAGGAGTGCCTGACACATGGGTCCTGGCGAGGTTTGAATCCAAATCAAGAGCAGGTCGGCTTCTCACATTCCTCAAAGACCCCTCACCCCTAATTGAAAGGCCACTGCCTCTATGAATGGGAGTCATGTTAATGCGTTCCCATGGCATGAGTTGAGAATCTACACTTGGTTTCTCCAGCCGTAGTTCTGAGGCCATTGGAAGGTCAGAGGAACTTCCAGCATTGTCGTACCTGCTTGAACTGCCTCTCTCACATGCCGAAGGGATTCCAGGACTTTTTCGCTTGTGAGGCCCCCTTCCACTTGCCACTGGAAGATCAACAAAACTGCCCTCAACACCATGGAAAGTCTGCCTGTCATAATTAGGAGATGCATGTTGTGCATAAGAGTCTGGCACTGAGTATGTTCCAGCAGTTGACAGATGCACAAAAGGATCATGAGATGGGCCAGCGGCATCAGGCTGATAAGGTGCTACTTCAACATTGTGACTCGAGGAAGGATACACAGTTGACCTAGGTGCAGGGCCCCAGTGAGAAGTCAAATGCATGCCATCTACAGACATATTTTCCGGTGGATAAAAGAAAGAGCTGTTATCTGAACCACCAGCCCTGGCTGCAATAGAAGTACAAAATTAGTTGGGCACGAGGAAAGGTTATTCCAAAGACCAGTTGATCTACACTATACACAGGCATAGACTAAGATCTGGCTCCACTCTTCCTTGGGCCATTTAATTGTCTTTCAAAGTGGTTGGTCAGCACAATACGAAAGAATAAGGATAGTTTCGTTTTTCAGTAGCCTTTTTTTTAATTTTATCAATGGCCTTGTTTAGAAACACATTTTTTGTGTTTCAACTGCCTTGAGGACACGACCATATTATATCCTAACCAACTGAAAGGGCTCATTCTTGGTAATCCGTAAAGTCTACATTGCAATAAATAAGTACAGGCCAGCCATATGCAGTGCCCAAGCAATCAAGGAACCTGTCTTCACCACTGTCTTATGAAAAAAAAATACTGTTAGCACCCTCAAACTACCATCCCTTTTGCAATATGCACCCCAAACTATCAACTTCTTTGCTTTTATCATCAAACCACCACAAAGTTGAAAGAAGCACTGTTTCGAACCTAAACTGTCCAAACTGTCAACACCAAAAATAAAAAGGTACAAAGTACCTTTACTTCCGTACTGTATTTTCTTTTTAGGCAGGAATAATTTTGGATGTTTTAGAGGGAGGGGTAAAGGGAGGATGCAATAGAAAAAAGTTAATAGTTTGGAGTGTAAATTGCAAAATAGATTGTATTTCAAGGGTGAAAGATGAAATTCTCTTTTATTATTAACAGTAGTATATTAGACCCTAAAGATAATTATGCAAGGCATTTCAAGTTACAATACCGAGATGCACAAAATGTTGTTCCATATGCATATGATTCCAATTCTGATCATCCTCATTCTCAAAAGACTGGGATGTGTTGAATTGATGTCTATGCCCCATTACTTGTCACCTAAAAGCTATGAATAAATTAATTCTTGAAGCCTGAAACTGCCAACAAACCACAACCTGTGCACAAAGAAAAAGTATCACAAACATTAGCAGCAAAATCCAAAATTAGCGAAGGAATGAAATGAAAGGGAAGAACGCATGCATTTTTTTATAAGGAAAACTTTATTAAAAAAACCAAAGAAGGAACATTATAAAGAGCTATACTGAAACCTAAGCCAAACAAGCTACAAAACTAATGAAATCAGAACACATGCATTGATAACAAAGAGTGAAATTCATTTCAACTCTGCTTCAATTGCTGAGAACATCCTTTTATGTAAGGCCGCACTGTTGTCTCGCTGCTTTGTTATTAAATTTTGGCCTCCATCCTCCACAGTAACAGATATCCTAAGTTCCCTAAACGAGAGAATAGTTACTCAGCAAGCAACCCAAGCTTATTTTATGGCTTCACATAAAAAGCCCAGTGCTTCCGCCTGAATAACATGTATGCAACTAATAGAGGGGATATTTGAAATAATTGTTTTTGTAATTTATTCCTGAAGATTCTAGATCATATTATTTTTACTGTCTCAACTTCTTGTTTGGGTTGGTATAATTTATTCTGTTTAATTTTGAGAACCTGGACCGACCAGAGGGTTTTCTGAGATCCATTATTTCAACCATTAGTCTCCCTTCTTTGTTTTCTTCCTTGGATAAGGGTCAAAATAGCCGCTAGATCATTGCATATTTGGCCAAAGTCAATTATTCAAGTACTAAACTTGGAATTTATTAATTAACATGTACAACTACTTAAGCTTAACGGATTTGTTAGTCCCATGCCATGCCCTTTAGCCTCCTAACATAAACTTGAGACCACACATTTTTTTACAAATAGAAGAAACATGTACATAATCACAGCATTACTCATAGGAGAGTAAAACTGAAAACATGAATACCAACTATGGTTAAGATATGCACAGAATCCAGGTAAAAAATGTGGTTAGTTATATAAGCCCTGCCTGTGCCTGCATATTGAGGAATGGCGCCTATTCAACAAGGACCTTATAATTTTCAAAAAGGTCCATAATTTATGATTACATTATTCAGAGAACTTCGTATGAATATATCAATTTGGCTCAACGTGTTTTACCTGTAACATATTTTCTAAAATAAGTAATATGTAGCCCAAAAGGTGTCCTTTTGAACACATGCAACCCACCCTAGCCAGAGGCACTGTCAACTAGGATGGTTCCAAAGTTTCACATGCATTCATTTGTTAGCTTTCACCCTTCCCACCTACTCCTGTAAATCTTGGACACTTGGGAGGTTAGCTCCCAAACAACAATTAAATATCCAGGCCACAAGAAATTAGTGAACTTGTTACCAGTAAGGATTAGAAGATAAAAATGTTTCGATTCAAGTATAGTAACTAAGTATATGAAGAGAAAGCAAGAGAAGAGGGCATCGATCAAGCAAAAAGCCAACAGTGCGGTTTCATCAGTCCTCAACAGTAAAGTTTCATCAGATGCAAGCAAGCAACTAAAGTAAAATGCTAGTTAGAAAAACAACAAAACTGTGAAGCTGTGTTGATAGAAACAGAGATTTCCATCCAAATTCTCCTATATCCTCCATATAGCAATTGAACAACCCGAGATGAAGTAAACCAGGGACTTGATACATAATACAGGAATTACTGATTATAGCTTGACCCAGTGAGAAAAAGTTAGCAACCCAGGCTAATAAGTTTTACTCGGTGACTCACCAGATCTCCACTGTAATTCAGGAAAAAGCTTATGCTGCAGGCAATGCATAAAAAACTAGGGTGCTTCAGATATTTAACCTTCTCTTTATACTACCATAGAGAACACAGAACATATACATGCACCCCGAGTCTCATTCACCTTGGTAAGTCAACCAACATCCAAATGTTAATACACTCGCTTGCATTCATCTCACTACATATTCAGACTCTCCCCTAAAATTGAGTGGCATGCTTCCCATTCTGAGGCAAAGAGACAGGAGGAAATAAGAGTAAAGGCATGACAAGGATACAAGATTAATTAACTGAATATGGATATGACATAAAAATGCTGACTACTCACTCTACCTCCTCACAATTGTAGTAGGATATCAGAATAATTAAGGGTGGAAAGAGTGGAAGGATTAGGAGCAGAACCACTCAAAGGAAGGACATTACCTGGGTTTGGATCAAAGTATTCACTCAGCAGGTGAAAGAGAGATTACAGTCATCATGTATGAACTTTCTTTACCCTAGGAATTATTGGCAGAACCTTTTTCTTTTCCTGAACCTGAAAAGAATAATCATCCATGGCAGGGCATAGAAGTTGGTAAAGGTACCTCGCTGGAAGAATAGGAGACTGTTCCTACCACCTTTGGAAGACTAGTCAAGGAACCAAAATTTAAAAATATCGATGATAATAATATAGAGGTAACTAAAATATAATCCCCAGATTCTGAGCTTCATTTCAATTTAAAAGGAACACAGACATATACCTTAACAGAGACAGTGAATACCGCTGTATTAGTAGCAACTGTAAACACAAGTTCAAGTTGACTGACTTCAAAACTAAGAGAGAAGAATCTCATCAACTGCTCAAAAGCTCAATGACAGGTGCTACAAAGACTGAGAAGCTTCCCCTGAAACCCATAATTAGCTGTAAATCTAGACAGTGCACGCTATCCACCATCCACCTAACTACCAAATTCAAAAGACAAAGTCTTCATAATTGTAATCTTTGCAGTGACAAAATCTTTCAATGCAAATATAACATAGTACTAATATTAAACAATGGAACAAGTGGTGAGGATGCGGTAGAAAGATGGTATTCTTCCACACATGGTACATAAATCCCCAATAAACTTGAAATTTATATTTGCACAAAAATAAGAAAATCCTAAATGAGGGGAGACATACCAGTCATAGAAAGTAAGGAGATCCCAACTCCAGTACAGACCAAACAAGGAATCCAAAGCATTAAATGTAGCACTTACTACAATTGACTGGTGAAGTTGCCCTTGAGGCATACCAATAATGTAAAGAGATTATCACAATTTCATTAACTAGGCCAAATAAGGAAGATGATGTATTATCTGTGACAATGAAATTACTATCGTTGACCAGTGAAAATGTCTCGGTGCTCAGCCTCTCATGCTAAAAATATCAAACTGATACAGTAGAATAGAAACAAAGGGGCAGTGACACCCTAAAGGAAAGCACAAATATTATCAAATTTATATGGTGTAAGAAGTGCCCTCAAGAGAAGGACATTGTTGCAAGAGAAACTGAAAAAGCATTGAACAGACTCTCTTAGGACAGATAAAAGAGACATATATCAAAACTAGAATATGACCAAAACATCAAACAAGTCCAGGATACCACGGGTACTATAAATGTTGTAAAGGAAAAGGCCATAGGTGGTACTCAAACCTATCAGCCCTTCACATATTTATTACAGAACACAGAGAACAAACAAAGTGAAGAGCAGGAAAGAGTGAAGAAGAAATAGGAGCGGAGAGAGAGAAACCCATTTTCAAGACAAGAATCTCCGCAGGAGGAATTGATGCGAGCTTCACACCAATGTCAAAAAAGCCAACTGTGAAAATGATATAGTCTTCATAGTTCATACCCTTCTTCCAATCCACCTCCCCCAGCAGAAAATCCAAGTTACCTCTTCTTCTTTTTTTTTTCTTTTGGGCGGGAGGGAGGGAGGGGGGGGGGGAGAGAGAGAGAGAGAGAGAGAGAGAGAGAGTGAAAGAGTAATGAAGGAGCCATTCAAGAGAAAAGGCCTCGTTTTCCCGATATGCCACTCTTAGAGAAAAAATTGCTTTCACTCGCATTTCATTCGGAGTAGGAGCCTTATGGATAAAACCTTTTTCTTCAACACTCGGCATGGTAAGTCATACCTTAGCATGTGGGATACACTTCCCCACTGAGGAGGAGGGTGCGGCTGGCATGGAACCAACCACAGTTCAACAACTCTTTCTTCAAACAGTTGATCTCAAAAGAGAAACTGGCACAGTATTTGCCATATACTGGATTTTCATAAGGTTTTGCTTTTTCACTTTCTAATTGGGAGGATAGGAAATTTAAAGAACGAGTTTGAAATGTAGAAATCTTCCAATCTCTTGCTGAATAAGAGTTTGTAATTTTGAGTACTTTGAATTTTTTGTAAGTTTATGTCATACACATCAGGAATTACTGTTAGTCACAACTGTAGCCTCACAACTTGGCAACACTGTCACAACCACACACAACTCTACTGTAACTTCCAATCCATCCACGACACGTTAGACAGGCTAAACAAAAGTTATATACGTCACTTCCAGGTGCAATCCCTTTTAGACTACTTCATCACCAAAATATTATGATTCTTGTCGAGACTCATTCTGCAGCCGGCCACCCTTCAAATTGTAATAATACACATCAAGCGGCATACAAGACCCTAAAGAGACCTCCAAATAAGACAGGTTTTTACAAACAATATTCATAAAACTCTCCATCAGTGAGGCTGGTCATGTTCGTGAAATAAAATCCCAGACAGGAGAATGGGATAGTCTCTCTAGACCCAAATATGCCATTTGTAATCAGGCTGCAGAGAACTCTTTTCAGCAACAGAGTAACTTTTTTCTCAAATTGAGCAATCAGGCTTCTTCTGGGTTACAAGTCAATAGTGAAGTACTAAGCCTTACCATTGTACTTTTCCTGCCTCCAACCTTACAAACTATATCAATCTGAAGGCAAAAAGCCTTGTATTTCCACAATATAGTATCAGCACCCAGACGCTGTGAACAAAAAAATGTACTTCACTCATAGGTATTCAGTACAATTAGAAAGATATACCACCTAATACTTCGCAAAATTTTCAAATGTCACTAAACCATTGAACTGCATCATCCAGCTGATGCATAAAAGTCCCAATACAGGAGAACCGTCAGGATCAAAGAATCTAAGTTTGATCAACAAAAGAGGCCATATATTATCCCCTCAGCACCACCAGATACGAGTAACAAGAACTTGCATGTGGTAATTGTCCAAATGCCAGACAGTATACTCCCATGAAGTGACATCGCCTAGGTCATTTATTTCAAGACAGCCCCAATCCAGGAGTGTTCTAAAGATGAATTCCAAGTGAACCAGGTCTAAACAGTTCTGCAAGCTAAAGGTAGAAGATTCTTTAGTACCATATACTTGCTCTCCCTATTTGAATGCTGGCTTACAACACTCCAATAAAGAAGCAGATCCTGCTAATAAATCATTAGGATAAAACCAGATCTCAGTACAAACCCATTCTTCGGTTGCCCACTTGACCACCATGCCTGCAAACCAATGGCAAGAATGAAAACTGAAACCACGAAATCGAAGCCACTCAGCAATTTCTAAAGCCTATGTATTAGTCTTAGGTTTAACTAACTTGAAAGCACTGTGGCTCTCAGGGGGAAAAACTTTTATCAAGTCCAAGAAATAAACAATTGAAGTATTGGCTCGGAAATTGAAGTCAAGGATGTTTGAAGAGAAGATGACCCAGTCAACCTAATAACCTGAGAGCATATAGTTTCCAATTTGTCTTAGTATGTTTAGAAGTAGGAAACAGCTGAAATAGACAGAGATTTGTAATAACAAAACTTCTCACCTGCAAATGCCAACACGCCATCATTCCAAAACTTCCATTCTAACTAAAACCTTTCTCGAGTTCATACTCAACTTGTGTGAGCAAGAATGATAGATCACGCCCCAAACCTGCATAAAAGAAACCAACTAAACCTAGTTGATTCTAGGGTAATCCATGGGAAAAGTAGCACTAGGGATATATACTAAGTCTCCTCATCCAACAACAGCTCTGAGACATCAGAGGAACTAAACGTTATTGAGCTTCAGATCAAAATAAACAATCATCTTATTAAGGCTCCACAGAGTTTACGGAAATTATCTAGATTATGCCTTTTCAACTATTACATTATCCATGTCAATACCAGCGAGTTTATTGCATCAAGACATCATAAACCATGACCCAGTCCAGAAAAGAAGACAAGAGCACAAGGCATTGCTAGTTTAGCATAAGAGATCCCTGCACAAATTTGATAAATACCTTACTATGTAAGCAGGATGATATTAGTGAAAACACCAGTAACGGTGGGAGGTTGTGCAAGCCCAAAAACCATAACCTAAAGAATCCAAGTGCTGTCAATAGTTTCCTCACTCAAAAATGCAGCGGATGAAGATCATCGGCATCCACATGACAAGGACCAAGCGTCCACGATCAATACAAGAGCAAAAAACAAAAAGTTACATTTTTAAAAGCAACAAGGATCGATTTAAAATAAAGAAAGAAACAACCAAACAAACACAAGCAAAATCTCACTCTAATAAGCTCAGAATACCTTTTTTCCAAAAAAGCAAGACCCACAATTCTTAAGCACCCAACAAGCAACATAGCAAACAATAACATTTTTTTACGGTCACACTAAACTACACTAATAGCAACAAAATTGGCAAATAAAATCTGGAAAGAGCGCATCGAAAACCATCAACAGAAAGATCAGAAAGTAAAAACACAAAATCGATCAAACTGAACAACGAAGGCAACAAGAAGAACAGAGAATTAGGCACGCCTTTTGCACGATCGGGCACAAATAAGCATATATACACAGAGAAACGTATGTATTGAAAGAAAGCTATTAAATAATGAACAGACCGGAAAAGTACATAAAATCAATACAGGCAAAAGTTCCGCAGGAAAAAGCATACCTCGATCGGTCTCCACAGAAGGTCGGCAGGAATAAACTAACTGTTGGAGACGAAAGAACAGGGTAAAAAAGAGAGAGGGTAAGAGATTGAAACTTGGCTTGGTCTGAGAAGGAGACAGAAATAAAGCGGTTGGGTGAGTAGATTGCAGGAATAAGAGGAGAGAAATTGGCATGGACAGCCCGCCGTTACCGGTTACCGATACAGACAGTATTAGCCCCCATTATTATTAGTATTATAATTAGGATAATATTACTCTATTATTCTAAGTTGGGATATACTGCAAAAATAAAAATAAAAATAAAAAAAAATCACCCAGCATTGTCAATAAGCACTGCTCCGAAACATGTACATATGGGTTGCCTTTTTACGTTAAGGTTTGATTATTATTTTTTCCCAACGTAAATGCTTTGATTATTTAAAACAATGCTCCTGTCCTAAGCCAGATTTCTCGGTAGAGAGAATATTGAGATCGGAAACTGGCAACAAAATAAAAGAATGTGACCGATGCTCGCCACGTGTACTTACATGCCTTCACTCTGCCTTTTGTCAGTCAACACGTAAATGCGAGGTGAACCGATTTGTGAATTTGCGATGGAAACTTGACCTGTTAAATGCCCACACGGATAAACGATATAAAAAGGCAAAAGAAGTCGTTAATTTCTCATTAGGCCTAGCTTTGTAAAATATAATAAAGTCGGCGAAAACGCTCAAATTTTCTTGATAAGCAGTATATGCCCCAGGCAGGCCAGGCCCCGCCCCTCCTTGGGCTGGCTAGTTTCTTTTAAGTCCAGCCAATTTTTTTTAAGTCTATTTTGCTACTATAGAGAAACAGGCATAAATGTATATCTCCTTGTGTACCATACTAGTAGTTTTTCTTCATTAGAGTTGAATTTTCTAGCATTATACAGAAAAATTGAGTACACGTCTATGACTCTACCATAAACAACATAAAATCTCCAAGTACAGTGTCTCACAGCTTGTATGAATTGAAAATGTAAGCCACGCAAACCAAAAAGTAAATCAATGACGTGAAAAAGATTTTTTTTATAACTAAACGTGAAATCCATTTCACAGGAAAATATACATACATGATGCTGATAAAGACGACCTTTCGAGGCCGGATACAAAGAATCGGGGCATAAAGCTCATTACAGCATCCAAAAGTCTTACCGGTTGTACATCAAGGGGCCATATAGATTCCAAATGATCATAAAGGTCTCAATATGATGGACCCAAAAAACCGTGAAGTTGAAACGAGTCCAAAGACCCGAAAGAAACTCCACCGAAAGTGGCGGGCGGCGGAGGAATGAGAAGTCACACACCACACTCCCTGTAATACCCCGAACCTTTTGAGCTACTTTTTGAGACTCGTGTTAAGGCTTTCATTTTCATATCTTTAGTAATCGTATTCTTTTCCTTAATATTTGCTCGATTTGCTTAATTTGTGCTTTGTTAGTGTTTATCATTTGATTTATTGCTATTAGGATTTCTTTCTTTCTAATTTTTTTTTTTAATCTTTGAATAGAGATCACTATTTTTAGTGCAAATGCATGTGTTTAAATTGCATAATTGACTCTATTTTATTTCCTCTAATATTTTAAGTAATTATGCTCTTTGGTATTTGTTTAATTGCTTCGGTTTCTAAATTCGTGACTTTGATATTTTGATTTACCTTTTTTAATTTAAGTTGCGTATGTGCTTTCTTTTCTTAATTCTTAAATCGTTGCATTATTTCATTTAATTTCATGTGCTTGAAATTCTTATTTGACTTGAGTTTTGTTCCCTTAAACTTTTAGATTAATTTGGATAATATTTTATTTAATTTCATTTATATTTAAAATTGGGCTGACTAGACTCCCAGGAGGGTAGAGAACAGACTCCCGGGGGGACAGGGCACAGAAACCCGGGAGGACCGAGTACTGATCACCCGGGACGACCGAGTACTGAACTCCCGGGATGACCGAGTGCAGACTCCCAAGAGGACCGAAAGCATACCTATGGGAGGACCGATAACTAGTCTCCCGTGATGACCAAGACCTGGATCCCGAGATGAGCTAGCCCTGAATTCCCGGATGACCGAGTGTTGTACCCCGGGATAACCAGGGTACAGGCTCGGAGGCATGTATGCCCGACATACCACAGGCTCGTTCATGGGGATGACCTGGGATAGGTCTGGAAAGCTCGGCATACCCGGTCAATCTCCAGGAACATGTCTGTATGCCCGAGGATGACAGGGGACTGGCCTGGTCACTCGGCAAGCTCTCTTAAACCCTTGAGTTTTGTCTCATTTCCTTGTTTATTTAGCATGGACATTGGAGTGAAATTCAAGGCCAAACAGCATGTATTGAGTGAGATTGTGTAGGACTACTTTGCAGCTAATGATTTTCCAGAAAAGGGGTGTGCCATTTGGTTATTTGGCTTCTCCTACCCCTTGCCGCCCAAGTTGGCCATCTAAGGAGCTTGCTTCTTGCAGCTCCTTTGGACCAAATGATGGCTTGGTTGGTTTCTTGAAAAAGCAACCAAGTCGTGCATCATTTAGACCTTTGTGTGTGTGCTTGCCGATCAACTGAGTTGAGATAGAGGAGAGAAAATTCGGCCAAAGAGCAGAAGAATGAGAGAAAAGAGAAGTTGAGTTTCCAGTTCACCTAAGACCACCCGAAAATTACCAAGGTAAGGGTAGTCTTAGAGCATCTTGTGTTGGGAAGAAAATGAGATTTTGTATAGTTTGCTTACTGTTTACATGGTAAATACGTTATATTTGTTGAATATGAGTAGTTCATGCAAAAACCTAAGTGCTAACATGAGATATTACACTAGAAATCTTTGTATGTGGAGAATCTTTGATTTTTATTGAAGTTTTTGCAAGAAAAAGATGTTGTGTGAACTTAGTTCATTCAAAGATATTTTGGGCTGTGTTACAAGCCATATTAGTGGCTAAAAAGAAGGTTTTTCAATACCAATAGGCCACGGGTTTGCCTTGGTCCTTGACGAACTTGTTGCATGTAAGTTTACCTTCTTTTGTGATGAGTTCTACATGCATTGGTTGTGAAATATTGTGATGAAAGGTTCTTGATGTTAGCCGAATAGCATGGAAAGGATTTTGTGGATGAAATAACAGTTAAAAGCCATGGAACATGAATCCAAGAGGGCTTGAGATGAGATTTTAAAGCAATATGGCCATGCATGCATGTTTGAATGGTTTTTGAAGAAGGTTTTGAAGCTGCATGTGATTTTATTATTGATTTGTACTTAAATTATTGTTGTGATTATGTTACTTCATTTATGATGATTTAAGTTAGTTAGATCTAAGGTTTTTGGCATGAAAACATCACATGCATAGAGAAAAACTAGGAGTTTTAAGGTGAAAACCATTGTTGTCCAAATTGTCCCAATGAAATCCTTGGTTTATTTGCATGAAATTGGTATACCTGTATTTTAGGGTCACGGTAGATCCTAGTACAAATTTCAGATCAATCGGAGGTCAAAGATGGTTGAAAATGCCCCCCGGAGGTCTCTAAGGGCAATTTCAACATTTCACACAAAATGTGAGGGTAAAAAGGTCTAAATAGAGAAAAATAACTTTATGGTTGTGCAGAGCATAAAAAATAGATGGGAAATCCCAAATTTGAGTCCAAACCGTGTAACATTAGGGGCTCAAATCACAAAACTCGTTTAGCGGCCTAAATGGACTTTAGGCCCGTTAACCCAAAATAAGCCCAGAACACTTTGAAACTTTGGGGACAAGCCCAGTAGGGTAAAGTTTGTTTAGTTATAAAATGCATGTTTAATTCTTCAAATTAGTTGCATAAAAGAATAAAGTTTGTTTTTTTTAAGGAAAGAAAGGGGCTCAATAAATAGAAAAGCATCTGAGACAACATTAGTTGAGTATTTATTAAATTAAATTGCGAATCTAATGTCGGGTAATTGTATCTCTATCATTCATGTCTTAAAGTTTCAAACACTTTATTTGTTTATGTTTTTCCATTCATATCATGAGATATTTTCGGATGTGTACATTGTACATGAATTGTAGTCATGCATTGATTGCATTCACATCATAAGAGAAAAAACAAGTGTGAGGAACCCCCAAGCCTGCGAGGTGATTCCTGAAGGAAGAGGGACGGTACCGGGCACATGAGGAGAGTGCAACCCCCCACTACAGGGAGTGGGTGGGCTCCTTCTGGACGCTATAACATCGTTTTAAAGGATTTAAGGGTCCTGATGTAGGTGACACAGGACAGTCCCACGAGGAGAGGAGGAGACACACAACCCGACTCTGAGGGTGAACGGAGTAGACACCGGAATACCTCAGGAAGCCAATTGATTAGTAAATGCATTTCAATTGCATTGACATACTTTCCTTATGTTACTTCCATGTCTTGTATGTTTGAAATTACAATTGCACTGATACCTTATATTCTAAGGCATGTACTGTGATGTATGAGCATATCCCCCTTCCCAACCTTATTGAGTCAGTAGGACTCACCCTGTTTTATGTTTTTGCATCATTATTTGTGGCACCACGGTTATTGAAGATGAAGCTATTCGAGAACAAGCTGACTCTGGACCTCGACCCCTACGCTTAGTCCTGAAGGTCCGAACTTGGGTTACGGACGCTTATGAGGTACTGATAGAGCTCATGAGCTCCACTAGTTCCTCAAGGAACCATCTTTGCCCCCACTCACCCGTATAGAGGATTTCGACCTGATCTATGGGCCACCGGAGTTCCTGAGACTCGACTGCACTCCTCTGGCCCCGCCGACAGACAGTATTCGCGTTCCACCCGAGGCTGGTATCATAGACCTCACCTCTGATTCTCACGAGGAGGTCTAGTGGACCCTAGTATAGATATTGTTCCTTTGTTTTTCCCTTCTTTTTCTTTCGATGTATTTATTCTCGTTTAACACACGGTTGTAGTGGCTTGTCGAGCTTTAGAAAGTTTTCACTTTTGTTCTTAGCCCTTTTTGTAGTCTTCATGGAAGACACGTTGTTGGAAATGATTTCCGTGTTTAGAAATGAAATCGTGTTGATACTATTTCGAGTATTTGTTTCTTTCTTAATTTCTTTTTTTTTCCTTATATTATTATGTTTTCACCTATACTAGAGGTTTCATACTATAGAACGCTTCAAAGACTGCTTAATACAAGTTGATTTACCGTCCTTTGCTAAACCATGATTTCTCCTTGATACGTTTTAATAGTTTTATTCATAAATCTATTTTCAAATAAGACTTCCGCTCAGCTTTTTCAAGGTAAATCAGATAAGGTTGTTTTGAATGATTCGTGTCGTAATCCCCGTCTGTGTGCATACTATCTCTATGTGAGTCTAGGGGTAAGTACGGGCACGGGCCTGACACTCCAACTCCTCGAGAGAGCATCCACACAAGCAACAAAGGACAACGAGGTCCACAACAAAATCCCAATGAAATGAAAAGCAAACACACAAGGCAAAGACAACAAAACAGACTAAAGAAAAGCAATTGGCCGGCTGAAAATCGACTAGAAAACAAAACCCCGAGACACCACCAATAACTAAATATACTTTCATAAACTAAAATTTTGATATGCAAAAAATTTTGGTATGCAAATGACGTAAGTTAGTTTTTTAAAAAATTTTAAGAAAAATGTTCAAAACATTTACAACAAATATCCAGAAGAAACTTGGGGATTTTAAAATGGAACAGATTCAAATTAGACCTTACAGCTTCGGACACTTCCAGATTTATTGTCAGGATTGAATCTCCCAAATTCGATGCCTTATAGGCCACCACTTCATTTAATGAAACCAAACTCGTGCCGGCTTAGTTAGGCTCCTTGTGTAGTTGGTCAGGAACAAGCCAGACCCCCCCCCCTTTTTGATCTCCATAACTGTACCGATCAGACCTGAAATTTACACTACAAAAAAAATAGGTTTTTAGCGGCGGTCGCTAAAAACGCCGCTAAAGGGTGTTTTTTGCGGCCCGCTAAAGCTATTACCTTTAGCAGCGATCACTGATCGCCGCTATAGACCTCCTTTAGCAGCATTTTTTTAAAACGTTGTTAAAGCTATTACCTTTAGCGACGGTCTTTTTAGCAGCGGTCAATAGACCCCCTTTAGCAGCGTTTTGCAATAAACGTCGCTAAATGTGTTACCTTTAGCGGCGGTTAGTGACTGCCGCTATAGACCCCCTTTAACAGCGTTTTTTTGAAAACACCGCTAGAAATTAGGTATCTACAACGGCTTTTTTGTTAAAAACGCTGCTATAGGTATATTTGGAAAAAAAATTAAAATTATATTTTATTTAATGTTAATAATTATTTTATGGACTATTTTATTCCTTTTAATACATAATTTTATTTTTTCATGTGTTTAAAAAACATTTTAGGAGACCTACATAATAAAATACGGAATTCGAGAGTGTTATGAAAATTGAAGTTGTTATATGGAATTAGAAATAATTTTATGAAAGTTATATTTATTATTGTTATGGTAATTGTATTTTTATTGACTAAATCTAAGTAGCTTAGACATCTATTATCATATGCTTATAATGAGCATATATATTTGTAATAATTAGTAATATAATAATATTTAAACATGATATATTATTTAATTTCAAACAAAAGATATTGTGAGATTAATTAACTTATACAATTAAAGTACATAACTTAATATCTGATCATAGTTGTTATGGTAGTTTATATTTATAAATTATAAATATTATATATTATTACTATCAACTTGTTTTAATTAACAATTATATTTCAATAATTTGTAATATAAGACTAATTAATTAAGACATATTATTTATTTCTAAAAAAAAAAGATAACTTGTGAATTTAACTTATACAATTAAAGTAAATGTAATGTATTATAAAAATATATAACAAATCATACAAAATAAAATTTACTAAAAATATATAACTACAAATAAAAAAACTTTCAAAAACTTTCGTTCCCCTACCTAAAACACTGTCGTTCCCCCACCTCCCCCTCTCACTCTCTTAAAAACTCCCCCCGCGCGCGCCCTAATTCGTGAAATTCAACCCACCCCTCCCCTCACACTCGAGCTCCATCTCCTTGCCGTCCCTTTTCTCCCCGACGCCCACAGCCTAGCCTCTCTCACTCTGCTCCCCAAATCCCCCTCCCAGGTGCTTTTAAAAGCTTTGAAATTGCTTCTTTCCCATTTCACGTCGGGGCAGGAGAAAATCAATGTGCTCTTATTTGCGAATTTTTTGTTCGTTGGGTTTGCAAGAGAAATTCCTGGAGCAATTTACAAAAGATGCTTCTTTAGAAGGTAAAATTAGGTCTATGGAAATTATGTGTGAGAAAGTTTGTCTTGGGAGGTGGCTTCAACTAATTTGGTGCAGATAAAAACTTTAGGCATGTAGGGCTTTTTCTATTCTTTTGATTTTTTGTTTGGGAATGGTGGGGGGCGAAGCATTGTGGAAGCTAACAAATTTCAACGTATTTCATTTTGATCACCGAGTTACCGTTGACAAGTTGGTGTTTTTATGTCCTACTTTCTCTAACGCTAATATGTTTAGTGGACCTTGCATTTCATTTTGCTAAGGACTTATTGGAATATTTTACAAATCGTGGTTGGTGGCAGAAACAACGTATTTTTTACTTTTCCAATCATGTTCTCTAGTCATTCAGTTGGTGCGCATGGGGAGTTGAGTGATGGTTATGTCTCCAAGGATGGAAAGTTGGTGCTTGATTTCTTAGAGGCCATTCACGCTGCTGAAGAGAGGCAAGTTGAGTTAGATGCTTATTTTTTTGCTGAAGAAAAGAGAGCATTGAAGGTTTGGACTATTGCGTAATTACTAACTATCATTTGCAGTTTTTAATTTGATTTTTCCATCTTGGTCTAATAAGCTTTGTACTATGTCCATATCTATATTTCTGCACACTTCAGGATATGTATGAAAAGGAATTGAAGGATGCAGTGGTTAGGGAACTCATGCTAGCAGAGGAGGCCGCAATGTTGGATAAGGTTGTAGAGATTGCCCTCTTTTTGTTTTACTTCTGACATGATGTTTCTTGTGGTTGATGTATAGTTTTTGGGCTTTGCAAATCTGCCATCATTCACGGTTTCATTATTAATGTCACAGGGTAATGAGCTTCACAACAAGGGAAGGTTCAATAGGGCCTTGGAGAAATATTTGCTTGTAAGTGCAGCATTGAGTCCTTTTGGACCTGTATTTTTCTTGCTGTAATGTAGGACATAAAAGCACCAGTTACCTGTATGATTGTTTATCATACAATAAGTGTGAGTTATACTACTTTCTTTGTTGTGCAAAGTGAGAAGGCCTAATTGTCTCACTTTCTTTGTTGTACAATGTAATTCGGCAATGTTGACGTTTGATGGTGTGGATGTAATGGGAGAGCGTTATGGTTTGCCCATTAGAATGACCAACTTTCTTAGTTCAATTATTGACTCAGATCATTATTTACTCATTTTCTTCATGAACCAAATGTTGCCTTTAATTCAAGTCCTCCGCTTGATTGCCTCTATAAGAAATGTGGCTTTGCCTCACTGAAAAGTTGGCTTTGCATTTCAGCATATGTTTAATCTTATAAATTCTTTTCTTTCTTTGGCATCTGGACTTATCTCATAGTATGCAACTAATATGGTTCCTATTTTAGGTGGGCAGCATATGTTGCAGGGGCAATTCTGGTTTTAATGACAGAACTAGGTGTAAGGATTGAGGAGAGTATCAGTATGCTGGTATAAGTTGCTCCCTATCTTGTTTAGAATACTTTGCTGCATTCATTGCCACAACAAACACTTGTAGTAGAAGCTAAAAAGTTGCAGGGGCAATTCTGGTTTCAATGCACTTTATATCTTTACAAAGTTGAAGTATGTATAAAGTCCATTATTAATCTTCCAATCTTACGAACATGCAGGTTTCTTCTTCCAATCTTATGAGCAGGAAAGTTGTGTTTTGCTGTAAAATTATGTGGTCATTGCTGAAGGGGTTGTGTATTGCTGTAAAATTTGTTCGATGCAGTAGTTGTTATTATGATAGAGACTTCAATTTGATTTCTTCTTTTATGGTTGTCCTTGGTTTCTTTTTAGGTTTGAAAACAGTGTACAATTGCTCGAACAACACT
The DNA here is from genome assembly GCA_963930655.1 of Myrica gale. Lineage (NCBI taxonomy): Eukaryota > Viridiplantae > Streptophyta > Magnoliopsida > Fagales > Myricaceae > Myrica > Myrica gale. The sequence continues at coordinate 4,291,118 of OZ005613.1, forward strand.
TGCTCTCAGATTACAATCTTGTCTCAAGTTTCCTAGTAAGAATTTGCATCTCAGATTTGACCCGATTCAATGAAAATTGTTTTTACGGTTTAAAATGAGATTTTTTGTGAGGCTTAGTCCATGGAGCTCCGGCTTGGGCCGTTGATTATAGCCTTATATACAAGTAGATATTTTGTTTACATAAATCTTTTGTTTATTTCTATTTCTCATGTGCTATTTATTTTCTATTACAAGAATTCAAGATAGAGGAAGTTGATGTGTCAAAGGAGGAAGATTTTAATTAGTCTTTGCTTATTGTGTTGTATTTGAATATTTTAGTCGGTCCTTGCATATTGTTATTTTATATTAGAAATTTGTTACTTTTTAAATTACTTTAGAGATTATTGTGTTTGTTGTAAAATATTATTAATCAATAATGAAATATATTTTGTTTTATTCTCCTTTTTCTTTAATTTTTTAATTCAATGAATTATGGTTATTAAAATAAATTTGTATTACCGATTAGGAAAGTATAAGAAAAAAAGAAAAAACGTCGCGACCGCAGCTAAAAGTCTGTACCAGCGTTTTCACGAAAACGCTGCTGAAATGCAAAAGTGCGCTCGACCGCCGCTATAGACCCTCGGTCTTCACCAGCGGTCTCGCAAACCGCCGTTGTATATCTATTGCGACGGAGATATAGACTGCCGCTAAAAAACCGATGCTATAGGCCAAAATGACCTATAGCAGCGTTTTTTTCGTCGGAGACCGCTGCTATAGATCATTTTTTTGTAGTGTTATGTGCGACCAATTCTTTGACTACTACGGTGCGAACACACGTTTTTTTCCCGATTTTCTTCCTAAATCTCTCATTTCAAACCTCACTTCTAAATCACCAAATCCTTAGACTCGACAAAACCAAAAAGGGTTAAAAAGAAGGCTTTCATTCGTACCTACTTCAGATGTTATTCTCTCCTTTTCATTCGGTGAGTTTCAAATGTTCTTTGTTTCATTCGTTTAGCTTGTTTTTAAGGTTATTATCTCCCTTAAGTTACTCAATTTGTATGCATTCAAGTAGAGAAAAAAGAGAGAATTTCATTCGTTTAGCTTGTTTTGAAGCTTATCTTCTTCCTTAAATTGCTCAGTTTATAAGTATTCAAGTACAGAGAGAGTGAGAGTCTCATGTTTTTTTGTATTGGTATATTTTGTGAGACCCCGATTTTTCTCCTACGTAATTTCTTACGTATTATCTTTTATTTCCAATGTAATAGCTTTTATTTCTTCATGGGGCTATGTTTTTGGCCAATGTATGGCCTAATCTTTATGTTATGGAATTTCGATTAAAATGAGATTTTATTTCATAAAATTTTTCCGTAAATAATTTTCTTGCATTATGAAAATTTTGTGCAAGGTTAAATTTTATTTCTTAAGAGCCGAAACTTGCAAGGTAAGTTTCTCTTATGGATTTATATTTTTCACTTGCTTAGTATATTTCATAATCCATGAAATATAATTTTTCATTAAGATATATATATATATATATATATATATTGCCGAAAATAATGTAATAGAAAAATGCATGAATTTCCTTTAAGTATTGGAATATTTTGTGTGTCTTTAATAGGTAGCACATATTATTATTATTTGGCCTAGATTAGTAATTATGAATTATCATTAGAAATATTAGATGATAAGCTACTAGACACATGATAAGTTTAAGAGATGTTTTAAGTGATAAGCACACTTGATTATCATAGTGATAAGCTAGGAAACTTTTAATGCGATAAGTTGATGTGGCTATCGTAGAGATAGACTAGAGCCATTATCTTAAGATAAGTTGTTAGGCTTATGAGGTGATAAGCTAAGTGATTGAACTAGATAAGCTAGAGAGCTTATAGGAGATAAGTTAGGTGATAAAGTAACTAAATTGAAAGTTAGTTGTGATAGTAACTAAGCTAGTTGCATTTCAACCAAACAATATAAATGAGGAATTAGGACAAGGCCATTTACGTAGGAGAGAAAGCCAAATTGGTGAACCCATGTGAGTTGTAAGAAGTGAAAAGCCATAAAGTGTGTAGACCATGTGAAGTTGTAAGAGGTGATAAGAGATGCATTCATGTGACAAGACAACACATGGGAAGAGAAAAGAAGAGAAAAAGCAAAGGGAGATCAAGCTATGGGGTGTTTTACGTAGGAATGAAAAGTGAGAAAGGAGAGTAGGCCATGTGAAGTTGTGAGATGTGAAAAGAGAGCATTAATTGACAAGACAACACATTGGAAGAGAAAAGAGAGAAAAAAAATTAAAGGAGATCAAATCATAGGGTGAAGTTTACGTAAAGATCAAGAGGAAAGGGAGAAAAACCCAATGCAAGGCATGGCTTGAGGAGACAAGAGGATGTGAGAGAAATTGAAAAGAAAAAGGAGAAGAGAGAAGCCAAGCATGGTCGGCCAACTCACCCATTTTTTCCCCCTTTCTTCCTTCTCTCTCTCTTATCATCTCAACACCTCATGTCAATTGTCATGGCCATAATTTCATCTTGGGAGACTCAATTGCATCAAGAGAACTCCCCCTCACACTTAGCATTTCTTCTCTTGGCCGAATATCACCCTCCCACTTCATCTCTCTCTCTTTTTCTCTCTTGACCGAATCTCCCCTTTGAGCTTAAGCTTGTTCTTTTCTTCTTGCAACCAATCACTCTCTAAAGCTCTAAGTTTGTTTCTCTTCTCTAGGTAACCAAATCCCATTTTGTGCAACTCATCTCTTCTCTTGGAAATTTCTATTCACCTAGCCATTTTCCCTTGTTGAAATCTAGCTCACTTTCCTAGAACTAAACCATTCAAGTTTCAAGCATTTCTTTGTTCTTATTTTATCCACCATAAAAACCTCCATCTTAGCACCTTGTGATCAAGCTTGGGACCATTGCAAAGAGGGGTGAACCGAAAGTTGGAAAGGAAGGATCTTGGTGAAAACTTGGAAATTTGGTGAAGGTAGAGGTAGGCTTGATTTCGTATAAAGTTTTGCTTAAGTTCTTCATAAAGTTCTAACCTAGGGTATTTTATTGTTCTAGGTACTCAAGCTTGGGATAATCAACAAGGTAAGACCAAAAATGTGATGATGTTGGTTAAGTATAGTGATGGCCGAGTTATATGCATAGATCTTGTATTGTTGGTTTCTCTAATATTAGATCTAAGTGTTTAACTATGTTCTTGATGATGTAAAAAACAATGTACATGTGAAAGAGGTTCGGATCTATGGAGTTAATGTATGTAAATAGGTCATAAATTCAAAGGGAGAGCAATGTATGTTAGATAAGCTTAGATCTAGACTTATGTTATGTTTGACCGAATGTAGGTTGGATACTTCCTTAGATCTATTGTTGTTGAAGTTCCTAAAGTGTAGATCTAATGTTGATGGGAGTATTTGATGAAGATGTGAAGTTGATGCATGCTAGTTAGGTCACAAATGCAAAGGATATGCATGTTATAATTTTTAGCATGAAAAATGTGACATTTTGAGGTATGGCCGAATATGATATGCTTAGGTCTTCATGTATAATTTTGTATATGTTTAGATCTGGACATTGGCCATGATTTGTGCAAGATTTATGACCTAATGCATGGTAGATAATTATGTTAGGTAAATGATGCATGCAAATTGAAGGGAATAAAAGAAAACCTATTTATTTGGATGGAAACATGTGTTGGCCGAATGGTATAAGCATGATATATTGTGTTGGTGTTTGGATTCTTAGGTCCTAGGTTGTGAAATTGTTGAATAGAGGATGGGATCACCATTGGAGTTGAAGTTGCGATTAAAGGATGCATAAAACTAGTGTTGGCCGAATGTTAAGGTGAAAGAACCCTAATGGTAAATTATGATAAATAATTTATAATTGTTGTGTTGGATACTTGAAATTAGGGATAAGGCTAATTGGAATAAATATTGAGGAATCATGATCATGTAATGAAAATATTCGAAACCCTAGTTAGGGTTAGTACTCGGGATTAATTGAGGTTTAAGGTCCAAGTCAAGATTTAATCGTGATTAAGTTATTAATAGTTTAATGTAAGGATTTAATGGAGTACATGAAATAATGAGAGACTTAGGTTTAATCCTAAAACCATTTGTATTGCTTAAACCCTAATCAAGATACCTATAAGTATATGTGCATAGATATTATATTGCAATATTAAATAATTAAAAGACCTAAGTTTTAAATATTAGTTAAAGAATAAATTAAATAAAATATTTAATGATTAAAAGAATTATATTGATATATATATATATATATATATTATCAAAAAGAAAATATAATATAGTTGCCATTCGGAAACATTTCCGATGAATGGAAGGTACGAAGTCAAGTGATGAACGGGAAGTTCAAGATGGATTAAGAAATATCCGGCAACTATATTATACCATTAAATTAAGTAATGCGTAGAATTATCGCTACTTGTCCTTAGTGGACTTCAAGAGGACTGTCGGGTAATTCGTAGGACCGACACATACCGATATGGTTTCATCTATACGCAGTACATTGAAAGATTGAACCTATTCCTTGTAGGCGAGGAGCCAAGTGAGCAAAGGAGAATTTGCGAGGAGTACTGTAAGTGAATCTTACCCCTTTTGGAAAACTGGAATGATACACTGCATGTTTTATTGTGCATGGCAAGATGTTTTTAATACATATGAAATGTATTGCATGAAGAATGTTTCAAGTACGCATGATGTTTCGAACATGTCATAGCATGATCATTTGCATGAACGCATGAGAGACGTTTTGATTGCAAATGAAAGTACGATGTTTTCAAGAGTGGCATGGCATGTTCATTGCATAGAAAACATGAAAAGTTGTTTTATGCAAATGAAAGAGAATTTATGTTATGATTAAGCACGAAGGTTTTGGTTGAATACGTACTAAGTTAAGTGAGGTTCGACATCCATGCCGAGGGACGTTATTCGTGAAGGATGGATGGATGGAACCTGAGACATCCATGCCGAGGGACGTTGTTCGTGAAGGATGGATGAATGGACGCCCATACCGAGGGACGTTGTTCGTGAAGGATGGGTTAGTCCGTGAGGTATGTACAACCACACTGAAGGACAATGAGAAGGTGTGGGCCTCCAAGGGTCGTGTCTAGCCATCAGGCCTGGGGCAACTACGGGCTAGCTCGACCAGATGTAAGGTCTCCAAGGGAATTCGGGGACGGTTCCGAAGGGAACGCACAACCCTGACTTCAGGGGTCAAATGGAGCGAGCCCGCAAGTAAGAGATACGAAATGGTTATGAAAAGGCCAAAAGAGGCAAAAGTATGAATAAGTGATTTTCAAGGGCCTAGGGCCAATTTTATAAGCAAGAATGAAAGAAAGATTTTCAAGGGCCTGGGGCCAATTTCAAGATTTGAAATGCATTTGAAAAGACCAAGAGTGGCAAAAGATTTTAGTGCATGGCATGTGCATCACGGAGCATGCATATGCATCATGTTTTTATGCACTAACTCATGATTTACAGTTTTGCATTTCTTCTCTTATCGCTACAGTGTATTGAAGTAAGTATGCTTTTAAAGCTATGTTTTATTAAAGTTCATATTTCAACTGTTGTTCCTTACTGAGTCTTTCAACTCATAGTTTGTAAATCGTATCATTCCAGATCCACAAGATAACTGGGGAGCAGAGGAGTATCTCACGTAGAAATCTTGGAAGTTTGGGGATTGGAGCCGGAGTTGGTGAACTCCGAGCTAGCACTTGGGAGTGCTGGTTTTGATCAAGTGGCAGTATGTTGCCCTAGTACGTTTTGTATAAGTTGCGAACAAGATGCAATGTATAGACTTTTATGAATTATGATGTGTATACCGAGAAGTTATGATCATTGGGCTTGTCTCTCAGCCAACATGTGGATCCTGAGTGAGCCATCCTATGTGTATAAAAAGAAAAAAAAAATTCCGCTGTAAGAGTTAGTGTAAGCGCTGGAGTGTTCCCGGGGAATGCTCGCGGCTGTCACGGTCCCTGCGGGATGGCGTTCGGGGCGTGACATATTTTATGCGGTAATGAGTGGGAGAGTGAGACTGTTTCAAAGAGTGAGTTTGGAATGGTTTTTATAAGGTGAGTTAGGATGTGTAACTTTTCTAGCAACAAAATGAAGGTTTGCTTTTTATTCAATTAAATTGTTTGTTTAACTCTTATTAAATGAATTATACCAATATTTACTTTTCAAACTTATACATACCTATTGATTAATTTGCTTGTCAGTTATCTACATGCAAGTGTTATTTGTTTATGTTTTCGAAATTTTATTGAGAAATGAACTCTGTATTTTTATGATCAGCAAGGGGAAGAAAGAAAAAAAAAAGAAAAACTTATAATTTCACCTTTTATTTGAAAAAAGTACTTTAGAACTCCGGTAGAGCGTAACCTCTAGACAACTATGTTGCATGCAAAATGTTAGTATGTCAAAAATAATGTTATTGGTAGACACAAATATATCATAGTTATTTTTATTTATATTATTAACATGATGATGATCATCTGAAAATTATTATAAACACCGGGTGAGTATAATAGTAAAGCAGATTACATGTGATCATCTGGTGAGTATACTAGTAAAGCATTATTTTTTGTGATTAAAATGAATCTTTTAGAAATTTCTAAGCGATAGACTTAAACCAGTGATGGAAAAATAAAGAGACAGTACTGGGGTTGATTTGTATCACAAACACAGCTGATGCATTAATTACATGTAAGGTCATGAATGACTTGCGATATTTTTAATGTATTGGAGTATCAGACTTAAGAGCTCATTAAGACTGATCTACTAAAACACCTTAATTATTTTAGTTGCAATAAAAGTGGCATCTACTCTTCTCCTACTAACCTTTCATTCGCAGATTAATCCTCCAACCTATTACTTTTGTTCACACTAAGTTCCTTTAGTGATGATCAGCACTGGGCTTTGGACGATTCTAGCTAGTACAGTTAAAAAATATATTGATTGGATTAAGAATGCACAAATAAACTTTAGATATTTAAACCGATGCCACAAGATGAGTATTATTTAAGTCAAGAATTTATTTGTAAAGAACAGAATTTACACTGAGCTCGTGTTATAATTTTAAATATTAGAATTGGTGAATAAGTGAACAAATAGATCATTTAAATAAATTTTTAATATTTATTATAATAAAAATGAATGATTTAATTGGAAAAAAATTATATTTTAATTCTTTTATTATAAGGGTCCAAAGTTTTAGGAAATAAACGCAGAAGTTATAGTTAGTTTAAGTGTAGAAATTCGTAGAAATAACCATTGTTATAGCCCTTCCATATGAAGTTTGACCATAAATGTGTAGTAAGTGACTTGTTTTCATTCCATCTCGAGGCAGAGATATGTTCGGTTTGAATAAAAATTGTAGGATTTTAGAGAAGTTTTGAATATTTATTCTGAAGAGTATTTTATTGGTGTTTGTGTAAAGTGGAGAGAAAAATGATTTGATGTAATTGTCTAATAAAAAAATATTGGAGTTACGTGAAAAAGTATAGAGAGAGAAAATTTATGTTGAATAAAAAATTAAAAAAAATTGTTGGAGATTGTGTAAAATGTATTGGTGTTTGTGTTTAAATTCTGAATATTTTCGGTGATAGTTTTGTGAATGTATTTGAATCCTGAAAAAAATGTAGGAAATTAACATAACTAGAATTTTAATCAAAGAGGCACGTTACAACAAAGGGTTATTTTAGGATATATGTTTTGGAATTTGTAACCAAGGGTGTTAGATAGCAAATCTTCATACTTTTCTTCATGTTTACAACCCCACAGCCGTATATCGTGCAACTATTTTTTACGGCCAGGGGTGCAATCGTCCTCTTCTGGCCTTTTTTTTGGTGCTTGTTAAGAGTAGGGCTGTCCAAGATCCGGTCCGGACCGGTTTGGCCGGCTAAACAGGAAATTTTGTAGAGCATATAGACCGGACCGGACCGGTCATATAGCCGGTCCGGTCCGGTCCGGTCCCCGGTTTAGCCGGTCCGGTCCGGACCGGTTTGGGTCGGTTTGGGCCATGCTATTTTGAGCCGGTTTTGGGTTGAACCATGCCATTTTGGGCCGGTTTTGGAGTTGGGCCTTGCCATTTTGGGCTAATTTCCGGTTTGGAGAAGTATACTCCGGTCCAGTCCCGGAGGGTAACCCGGAACCGGACTGGAATACACCGGTTTACCGGTCCGGTCAACCCGGTTTCAAAAAAATCAATCGGTTTTGGTCAAAACCGGTCCGTTCGGTTTTTTGGACAGCCCTAGTTAAGAGGAAAAGAAAGACAAAGACTCAAAAAGTAATGTACGCCAACTGCTCTCGTATATCTAATAAAAAAGAAATACTTGATGAAAAGAACAAATCTAATTAAAAACATGGAGAAAAAAATGGAATACAGGCTGTAGTTTTTTGTTCTTCGGTGTTCATACGGGTTGTAATTGGGAAGTTCATGTTCTCCTCTTCAAAACGCTTACTGTGTTGGTTCACCAGGACCAGAAACCAGGAATTGTAATTACATTCGATCTTTCCGTGCAATTAGTTCTCACTCGTACACTCTGATCCAAATTTTTGAGGTGAAAAACAGAGAGAGCAGAAGATGAGCGTGATCGACATTTTGACGAGAGTTGATTCGATCTGCAAGAAGTACGACAAATACGACGTCGAGAAGCAGAATAATCTCAATATCTCCGGCGACGATGCCTTCGCTCGTCTCTACTCCGTCGTTGAAGCCGACATCGAAGCTGCTCTTCAGGTCCCTCTTCATCTCTGTAGACTTTCCTTTATTCGACGACTATTTGGCTGCTCAGATATCTGAGGAAGATAATGTGACTCAGTAGGGAACTCACTCGACTTAGCTGAATAGTTGATCTACTCCTTGCTGAGTAGCGATTTTTGGTTTTTTCGTGCCCTAGGAATGATTAGTGTTTTATTTGTTGAATTTCGAATGGATTTGACCTGCAGAAATCGGAGGCTGCTTCAAAGGAGAAGAATAAGGCATCGGTGGTTGCGATGAATGCGGAGATTCGTCGAACCAAGGCTAGATTGGCAGAGGAGGTCCCCAAGTTGCAGAAATTGGCCATAAAAAAGGTCGAGTTTTCACTTTCTTTGTAATTGCGTCGGATTGTATAGTCTGTTATGAAATTTGATATTCATGGACGTAAATTGGGACGAAGTGTTTAAGGTTTCTCAATCATCCAGTTGATTTTTTATGTTACATTCATGGTTGATCCGGATTTTGTTGGGCCGTGAGGGTGTTTTCACTAGAGTTTCTATTTTCGGATCCAAATCTTGTCTTTATTTGTCGTTGCTCGGCATTACAATTTAACTGTGTGCTTTCTGGAATAGCGTGTTGTACGAGGAAACGAAAATTGTCTCAGTGAGGCCACCGTACTTGAATTTTCATCTTCTTGTCTTTGGTGTGAGATTTACAACCAAAAGTCTATCTGCTTAAGGCATGGCTGTTGCAAAATTGATAGGAATCTATGTACAGGTGAAAGGGCTTTCAGGGGAAGAGCTTGCTGCTCGTAATGATTTGGTGCTTGCTTTGCCAGATAGGATCCTATCTATACCAGATGGGACTGCTCCTGCACCCAAACAAACTGGAGGTTGGACCACCTCAGCTTCTCGTACTGAGATCAAATTTGATTCAGGTGATTATACAGATTCATGATTCCATGTACCTGTTTCTATTTTGTCATCTGTCTGTTATTATGTTAAGTGGAAATTTAAATTGATTGTTTATTTTCACGTGAATAATAGATGGAAGGTTTGATGATGAATACTTTCAACAAACTGAGGAATCAAGTCAATTCAGACAGGAGTTTGAAATGCGGAAAGTGAAACAGGCAAGGCTTTTCATTTGGACTTGTAAACTGTTTATTCACATACATATTTCTTCAGCTATGATTTCTGCAGTTCACCAATTTTCATAATCCTGCAGGATCAAGGTTTGGACATGATATCAGAAGGTCTGGATACACTGAAAAACATGGCTCATGATATGAATGAGGTCTGCTGTCTTTTATACTAGTATACGCTGCTTGGTAATATAAATGCAGGTCAAAATTTATCGTGCCATCCAATGTTTGCAGGAATTAGATAGGCAAGTTCCATTGGTGGATGAGATTGACACTAAGGTGAGATATGTCATTCTTTGGTTGTTACTTGAGATCTACAGAGATGGAATTCTATGTCTTTGTCGCTTAGTGTTGCATTCACTTTTGACAGGTGGATAAGGCCAGAGATGATCTTAAGAATACTAATGTCAGGCTTAAAGATACAGTAAATCAGGTAATTGAGCTGTAACTTCTTCAAGTTCTCATTTGCATTTGTTTGACTTTGCCTGATTCTAGATTTTTGGCTGGATCTAACACTGTTGTTTTCCTTCAGCTGAGGTCGAGTCGGAATTTTTGCATCGACATTATTTTGTTGTGTGTAATTCTTGGAATTGCTGCCTATATATACAAGTAAGTTCCGTTCTTTTGAATGAGTGCTTTAATACATGCACTTTCCCTCTAATTTTTCATTTACTTTGTATTTTAATGAGATTGGTATTGTCTCATTCTGCTTGGTTTAAGTTTTAGAAGTCTTCTGATTCCAGCTGTTGAGAAACCAGTGAATTGGGTTGATCCATATAGGTTAAGTTCCTTGCTAAGAGATATGAAAATTTTAAGAATAATAGCTTATGGGCTGAATGAAATCAAGGATTGAGATCTGTATGGTTTCTTCATAGCAATTTTTTACAGTTTGAGTATTCAACAATTTTGTTGTTGTACCTTTCTTATCTGCTATTGCTTTAGTGTCTCTGTTGCATACGATTGACTCATCTTATTAGCTTTCCTGTGTGATCATCCACAGTGGCCTCTTTGTTACCTTTTGTAATTACGAAAGGGACCTTCCTAAGATTGTAGTATCCTAATATTCTGTGGAGGTCAACTAAGTTTCTTCAGTCCCAAGGATGAGATGTTCTGGAGGGTCATGGGAAAATTAGTACGAATGAGCATTCGAATGAAATTGAAAAGAGAAGGGGAAATTTGTTTGATGTGGCTGTAAGGGTGGGTTTGTATTAATTATTAGAATGATTGTGGCCACAGAACTTTTCCATCAATAGCAGTATTTGTATGTTGATGCTTGAGATATATAACTGTCCTGACAGGAAGACAGTGTTCTTCGATGGAAAAATTGGTAAGTAGTTAGGCATAGGACCATAAACCTTGATCAAATTGTGCTACATTGACTATGGTTGAAGAATAGTTGATATCACTGCAATGTTTAGGATATTAACTGTCAACCCACTTCAATTGTTAACCTGTTTATTGTCTCTCGTCTCTCTACAAGGGAAAGTAGAATTTCTATATCTTTGAATAAAACAGTAGCAAGCCTAAGAAAGCCTGTTGGATGTTGGAATCCCTTAACGGACTTTAGTATCATCTATGGGGCCGTAGTCACTGGATAAAACGATTGTTGACCTGGACATGAATATGTCTGTATAACTCAAGGCCCAGTTGATTCGTGGTCTCTTCGTAATTCACAGTTCCATCCACAAATGTCTAAACATCACACTGTTGCTCTGAAATTCCAGATCTGATGATTTCTCTATTCTTGGACTAGTCGGATTGTACCTTTCATAATGGCCAGACAATGTTCCCTCTTATATCTTCCTTTTGACGGATTGTGTTCTTTTTGCAGTGTACTGAAGAAGTGAGATGAACTAAGGATGATATGACCTGTTTGCCAGTATGGTTTTGTCTCATATTTTATCGAATATGGAAGGACATGTCCCGTGCTTGATTTATTATTTTGATTGTTCTCTCTTGTATTGTGAATGGCTTGCTTTCTCTCATGTGCTAGGAACCTTTGCTCACACCTGGAATATATTCATGTCTCTTACACTATACTATGAACCTATTGGTCGTGTCTGTATGGGTACTATTTGATTTCGATGGAGTAATTATATAGCTTTTTGTTTTTCGCTGAATATGGAAGCAGATCCTTACACGATATGATATTTATACGCTGAGCTCAGAACAATTTTCATGCCAAGTTTGAGCACCAGTTAGGAGTCATGTGATTTATGCCTCACATTCGGGGGCCTGGCTTAGTTTTGAATCTGAAATGAGAGAATCAGTGGTTCAAAACAAAGGAGCTGGTTCACATTTGGTAGACAGCAGGAAAATTGGTTCTGGTCATTTCCTGGTCCTCGTTATAGCTGTTTTAGCAAGCCTGGCACCATACTTTCAAATGGCGCAAGTATTCGCGTTATCGTTGAAACCGTAGTCGCCCATACAGCTCTTGCTAATTGGGGTGCTTGGGCTAGGTGGTTAAAGGTATGTCCTCGTTGTAAGCCCACTATTAAGACCGATTATAATACTGGAATTGGGCTTGCTAGCAAGACCAAATCATGGAATGGGCTTGGTCGCGTTGGCACTATTATGTCGTAACAGCTTGCCAAAGCCAGGTCCGGCAAATGATGAATAACCCCTTTAGAGTAGATTTTCGCTTTAGCTGTATGCCAAAGTCCGCATCAACGTGATCACCCCTCCCCCTACCCCTGCCGGAACAACCCCTGCCGCCACGAAAAAACTAGCAGGGACTGCCTGAAGCTTTTTTTTTTTTCCAAGGAGTCTGTCTGATGACATTGACAACAATACTGGCTCTTAAATTGAAAGGATGACCAATTTCAATAATACCTTGACGTTTACGCATGACACCATCTAATATAAACAGCTGTAGAGACATGCAATCTAAAAAAAAAAACTTTCAAAGCTGTGCACACCTCGCAAACATCTTTCTAAATCACATGCAGTACATGATAGCTTGCATAGATTATGGCTGTTCAGTGCCATTGGAAAATTCTTATGGCACCGACATCGGGCTCCCCGCCCCCTCCAAAAGAAGAATCTTGATTCTACTCCCCCTTTTTTTTCTTTCTTTTTTAATTAAAAAATGAATATTTTTGTAAAATTTAAACCCTCGGGCCTCGACCCCCCTCCCCTGTTTGTCTTCGCATACCCCCCCGGGCTCCCTGGCCACCCCAAAAGAAGTATCCCGATTCTTTTCCCCCTTTTCTTTTTCTTTTTTAACAAAACATATCATTTGTTTTAAGTGACTTTAAACCCCTCCTCCAGTCCTTCCACATTTCATTTGTTCGCAGACCCCCCGGCCCCCCTAAATTATCCAAATTCTTCTCTGGTTCTCCCCTCTCCCCTCTGGCCCTCTTGCTCTCTCTCCCTCCCTCCCCTCCCTCTCCTGCCTACCTCCACGAGTTGTCGCGTCTCTCATCGCCGACCACAGGCCCCTTCCTTCAGGCGTCAAGCTCTCATCTCCTCTACTGTCTAACACATTTCTCTCAAGTGCCAAGGATTGAGATTCGTTTAGGTATGTTAAAAATCAATGGATTTGTTAACTTTAAATTTTTCTATTGAAAATATTAGGACATATATTATTGTTGAACGTTGTTCTTATTATTTTTTTGTTTTTAGGGTTTGTAATTTTAATAAAATTTGGGAAATTAGTGGGCCCCGTTTGTTTTTTTAGGGTTTGAAAAATTAACAATGTTACTTTTGTAACTAGCATGTATTTTATTAGTTTGCACTTTAAATTCTAATCTTATCTTTGAAGATGATCTTTAATTTTATTGATTTTGGATTTAATTAGATTACATTTTATTGATATGTGATTAATGGACCAAAAGAAAAAATACATTGGACCAAGTGCGTAAAATGCTAAAAAAACGGCCCAATATATATGTAGGATAATAAAAAACCGCCACCGCTAAGGGTCGGTTGTTGCCCTTAACGGTGTAGGTGTAGGTGACAATTATTTAAAAACCGGTCTATCAGGTGTACATCGACACCTACATCGGGGTTGAACAACTCTAGCATAGATAGTATAATGTTACCGGGAAAGGGACAAAATTAGGTGGTAAAATAGAATAGAATGTGGTACTGGGAACAAATATTTTGCAAAGATAAATTATGTAAAACCATGCAAAGTGATTGATGCGATTTAAAGAAACAAATTTAACTTTCTAATGTTGTTCACGTCATTTAATGAGTCAATCCAAGACTGATTCACTAGTAGAAAATCGGTCATCGCCGACGGAGGCTTTCGTAGACAGACATGGCAAAAGTCGTGGGAGTTGCTCTTCAGCCACGGTTTTCAGTCGTCGAAGGTCGGTCGAGATTGTCGCGTCAACATTGGGCTGCTATGACCACCTTTTTGCGACGTCGGGATTTGGTTGCTACGTCGACGGGAAATCACGTTGGAAGAACATCTGAGCTTTCGTCGATGAAGGGTCCTGCGATTATGACGAGGTGGTCGCCGTTGCTCACTTGCCGACAACTTATAGGAGGTCAAGAATGCCTCTGCCTCTGTCGACGACTGATTGAGACGTCAAGGTTGCGGTCCATCGCTGCCGACGTGATTCTTCAAGGATGCCTCTGCCTTCGCCGACGATGAATATGTCGTGAAGGATGCTAGCTTCTTTGTCGACGAGTTGAAGACGACGAAGAGGTGGTCACCAATCTGGGCTAACCAAACGATGACGGGAAGGAAGAATTTTGCCGACCTCTGTATGCCGTGGGCAATAGGCAATGGGCACGATGATTTTTCTTCTCTCGTCAAGATAAGTGTCTAATTTAATTTTCCCCACGCAGCAGATTCTTTTTAACAACGTGCATTTCCATTTCCAATTTTATTTGGTGGCCTTTGCTTTATTTGGTGGCCTCTTCTTTGTTTAGTGGCCTCAGAAAGTAAACATATTTCATTCCCATTTTTATTTGGTGGCCTCTGCTTTATTTGGTGGCCTCGACAAGTAAACATATGGCGGCCTCTGCTATCAAGCATTTTTATTTCTCCAGAAAGTGGTTTACAATTGTTGTTTGTCTAATTTCTTCAATTTCATATTTTCATATTTTCCTACTTTTTTATTTCTTTCACCTGACCATCAAACAATTAAATACCTTCTCCACAAGTAGAGATCTACAGAGTACAGAGCACAAATTTATATACTCAACCAACAAAGCACTTGATTTACAGAAGCACATATATTTACTTGCAATTTCATAGTTTGTTCAGATTTACAAAAACTAAACATGTGAGGAGGCTAGTTGCATTTCTAACTACGGTAACCACCTGATCCTCTTGAACTCCTTGAGCAATCTAACCATGTGAGTTCAAAATATTCACATTGCTCTACTTACAAAAAAAAGACTTGTGTCCAACCTCTGTTCTTGTGTTGGCTGCATCACATATAAATGTTGTCTTGATTCAGGGAGTTCATCTCAAATCATATGTCAAAACCCGTAGCAGTATTTCCTGCATATAATTTAAATACCAACAACTGCTATCAAACAGAGAACTAAAAGTAGTAGAAGTCCATGGCTTATATAAGCTCCAAGGAGATGATGGAAACTTAGCAACCTATTGCATCACACGTGGCAAACGAGCATTAATTTATAGGTTCAATTTAAAAGCATTAATTTAGAAGTCAAAGCATGATCATGTAACAAACAGCAAGCAAGTTGAAATAAAAGGAATGCCTCTAGGCATCCTAAGACAGAAGCATGCAAGTAGTAATGTCAAAGGAGTAATGTCAAAGGAGCTTGTACCTCTCAATGATTCTACAGCTTCATCTAGGACAAGTTTCAGCAATTGGTCATAACCTTTCAAGGTCCCTGTAACTGAAACATAATATAAATAACTCTATCAGGTCACTAAAAGGAAATCATGGTTCAACCAAGAACTAAAAAGCAAATAACCATCAAAAGAGTACAATGGGCATGAAATTCATAACAAATTCTCTAAGCATCCTAGGACAGAAGCAAGCACATGTCCAAACTCGGTTGTATTCTAAAAAAATAGGCTTTGATTATCTTCTCCTCGGGATATCTCTCCTTGCTCATTGCTCGAACAATGCCATATCTGAATTGTGAAGCATCTTAATAAAGCTCAGGCTAGGTTGGTGAATTTACAGGAGTATGGAGACTCGTATTGACTCTTTGTTAGGTAAAACTCAACAACAGAAATGATTTCTACAAAATATAGCTTTGTTTGATCCTAACTTTCAAACTGGCAAGTCAGTACTGGAGGCTCAAGGTTCCCACTTTCCGACTTCCTCTTCATTTACTCCCAACTATTGGCAGTAATGGAACCTCCACTACAATATTGAAACCAAACATTAGACATGATAACTGATGATAGAGAAATTACAGCTTTAGATTTTGAGTCTATCTGAGAAGACAGTCAAAGCCAAGCAGAGAATATCACAGATTCCTCTACTGTGATATGAGGAGAATGTATGTCTTTTTGTTCACAGTAACCTACTACCCTAACAAATGTTTCTTGAACTTTTGGATACCCCCCAACTATTATATGCCCTTCCATGTAGCCACTTCTCTTTCTTCCTGCAAGAACATCAAGAAGTATTGAAAAGTATAGTAAATCCAAATAAGGCAGCAACCGATAGCCAATAAAAGTAGCCTTTAAAGTTTAATCCACGACCCCTAAGAATCTCTTGCCCTAATGTGATGTTAGGGGACAACATCTGCAGATAACAACAAAGAAGTACTTGCAGCAGATTAACTGTCAATTTATTCTCGGAGCTAAAGTTAAGAACAATTTTCAGAGCAAGAAGCAGGGTCTATAGTTGTCTACAGAATTATCGCTTAACATATGTCGCCAATGTATATAGCCAATATATAGGGAAAATTATCTACTAAACGAAAAACTTGAGAAAATGAACTACACATTTCTTCCCCATAACAACTGAGCCGTGAGAGAAAGCACTCACCTCTTCTTTGAATTTTCCTGATAACAGCGAGCACAATTTCTGTGGATTTTCCTAAAGCAGAGAACGAGCCCTCCCAGCTATAGACAATGGCAGATGACTCTGAGAACTGAGTGCAGGAGTAACACTTGGTAAAAATCGAAGCTTTTCAAGTGGTATTTGCTTCAAAAGTCATGCTGGCCATAAAGTAACTTTTGACTTGTTTCCGTGAGCGGCAGCTCTTTTAAGTTTTGCCGCCCAAAGCCAAATTTTAGTCCCTCACAAGACTGGCTCTTTCATTTCTATTCGTATCCTTAGTAATTTTTATTGTTTTTATCCCATTTAATGGGTCTAATATACTAGAAAACGACGGCAATATATATTATTTGGGGATTGCAAGTTAACTTTGGGTTGCTGCAATTTTTCTATAGATTTCAAATAAATATTAAGTCTTGTAAGTCTGTTACCTAAAATAATTGGGTTTTCTTCATTACAGAGTACTAGATTAACTTATTCTTTTTTTGTTTTGTTTTTTTATAAGGGTAAGTATATTAAATAAGAAGTAAAATTAGCTCAGTGTTCAGCTGATAGTTATTGTCTTTTTGGAAGTACTTTGATTTTCTGTATGCTTATTTTACTTCTTGGGTTTGAACTAATCTGCAATAGTTGTGGTAAGAGCCACGCTGGGAGCTCTCTCATTACCTTTAATTGTAAAGGTTGCTTTAATGTCTAAATATTTGTTGGACCACCTTGGGATGCAAGCTATACATTTTACATAATCATGGTATAACTTGGTTTGAATAAGTGGGAAGTCTTGTGAGTACGAATCATTCCAACAATATAGCTATGACATCAATCTTTTATTTTGAAAAAAAAAACTAATAAAGTCCTAGGGCTGCAGTTTCTTTAATGAATCAAATTGGTTATGTGATGGAATGCAGTTTTAACTCTTGTTAGCATTACTTGTATACTTTATGGATACAGCTGTATTAGTAACTAAGCTCTCACAATATTATACAATATGCTGTATTCTCCAACAGAATGGACAACAAGCTCTGATGCAGAACAATTTGCCACCGCAACAGTGGTTGAAGCAAATGCCACCAATCTCAGGCTCTGGTTCAGCTTCATTCCGACTTCAACAACAGGCAGCAACAACAATCATTGGGACATTCGCAGCTGCAGCTGCATCAGCAGCAACAACAACAACAACAGCAACAGCAGCAGCAACATCAACTACAACAACCAGCACAACAACAATTGCAACAACTGCCTTTTTATCATCAGCAGCAACAGCAGTATTCTCCAAGGATGCATGGACCCGCAGGCTAAAAATCCCTTACCTTGACAGGATCACAGCCAGATGCTACTGCATTTATGATAATGGTTTTAGAGTCACAAGAATTTCATCTGTAATTTTGCTATTACTCTGACAGATTGAATTTTAAGGGAATAAAAATGTCAAAGGATTTGAAAAGAGCACGCGAAGAATATTAGTTCAAATCCTCACAGGTCATAGATGGTGATTTGTTGTGGTGGATTTGAGTGCTACGGAAACTAATAGTTCTTCCATATAAAAACCTGTTGTCAAATTCCATGTTCATCTACTATGCCTTCCTGAATGCACAGAAGAGAATAATTGCCAAATTTTCAAAACTAATTTGAGCTCCTTTCAACAAACTTGAACCTTTTTTCCCCTATTTTGTGATAAAACAATGGTTCTTAACTAGTATGTCGTTCTTGCCAGAGAGACATATTCCTCAACTGATACATAATTCTTTCTTGGCATACAGATTAATATAGTACACAGTCTTTTAATGAGCTACATTATTTTTTTTTCTAAGCTTTTAATGAGCTACAGTAAATTACAAATGTTTTAGGCTACAGATTAGGGATTTCAAATGTTAATGATAACACCATAGCAAATTACAACTACTCTTCCTCAAACTGACCTTCAATGCTTAAGTATCCGACATAGGAAGAAACTTAGATGTAGTATGGGCTTTCTATACTCTCCCATATCAGTGGATTCTCAATCTCATTGTATCAATCGCCATAATTGTTTGGAATAACAGGAATCTTGAGTCTGTGAGTCATCTTCCTTTAAAAACTTGAAAGGCATAACTAAGCTTAGTATCCTTAGTATATCCCAGAAATTAAATAAGAACTTCTTCATTTCTCTTCGTATCCTTAGTATATTAAATAAGATGTAATTACACCTATTCCTGAATACAAACTACAGTGTTCAGAAATTAAATCTCATAGACATTACAACAAAAGCACGAGCCTTCCCATAAAGGCATCAAATTAACGACAAAGAGCAGTGTTACTACGTCACCTCTGTAAATGGCTACTGCTTGCATTTCTTATCCTCCAAACTCTGCTACGGTTGTGTTGTACAATTCATCATGCCGTTCACTGACAGAAATTTGGCCAGCTTCCTGCATAACAAATGAGTGAGAGAAAAGGAGCATAACAAATGAGTGAGAGAAAAGGAGCATAATAAACGAGACCGAATTTTTCGGAAATCATCAATCCCTAAAGCTTTCTATATGGAATTAAAGGAACAACGATTGGTTTCAACAAGCTGCAAAAACGTTAAAGTATCCTCAGAAACAAATTCACAGAGAGTAAAAAAAGTTCATCTTTGTCTGATGGAGCAACCGAGTTATATCCAAATCACAGAGACCTTTAGCAGAGTGATCCCAATTTCAGAGATTTTGACTGAGCTGCGACTTCCCCGAATTTTTTCAGCGGAGATCCTTGACGAGCAAGAAGATTGTGGTCGGCATAAATATCGCACTAAAAAATTGTTGGCAACGACCCCCTTCATCGGCTCTGTGAATTTTCTTGACGGACCCAGGCAGTGGAGGAAAGGCTCACGACGACTGGTTCGTCGATGTAGTGTTGAGTTGGGGAAAAAAATTATATTAGCGCTACAGTATTTTTGATTTGGGCATTCGCCGACCTGGAAACCGACGCTGACTTGCGGTAGAGCTGTGAATCTTCAATTTCGACGAGTTTGGCTGAGTGGTGGAAGAAGCTTGCGCTTTACCCACGTCCGCAACTTACCGCGTGGCTGAAGCGGGTATTTCTACTAGTGATTGTGGTCTCCTCAGTTCATTAATAATATGAGCAGTCTTAAAACCTTAAATTTATTTCTTTAAATCACTCCGTAATTTTGCATGAATTTACACAGAATCCTTAGAAACTGCGCGTGTTGGGGCCAGGGGTATGTATGAGAGGAGAGAAACCAATCCGTGCAGGATTAAATTCTGGAAAATACTGTAGGCGGGTTAAATGAATGAGAGAGGGAAAGCAACCCATTTGTCCCACGTTCTTAAAACTTTTGGAGCTAGACATTCTTTGAGAAGCCAATCAGGAAAGCGAAAAATGCCTTCCTAGTTTTAGATACTATTTGGTGCAGTTGGTTCATATTGATTTAATCAGAAAAAAAAAGCACTTGACTTCATATTCTCTAGAATTGTGCTTAGCCTAATGGAAGTTGTATATGGATTTGCGGAGGTGAGGGAGATTTTTTTTTTTCCTTTTTAAGGTCAAAAACATTATCCCACCCCCATTTTACACCTTAACATACAGGCAAGAAATTTATCTGATTCATTTTACACCTTAACATACAGGCAAGAACTTTAGGCAAGAAACGCTACAAAGGTAACGTGAGAGGCATGACGAGTCGGTCGACCGGTGCATGTGTTGACGAAATCCGTCAATTTGAATGGCAAATTGGGTACGGGGTCCAGATTGCAAAAATATGGAAGATAATGAGTTCAATGTATCAAAAATAAAACATCGGGGTGCAAAATGTAAATGACCCAAAAGACAAGAGCGGCAAAATGTACTTATCCATTTTTATTTTTAAAATATTTTCTAAAAAATGAATATTTGTTATCGCTCACCGTTATTCCTCTCTATAATTTCACCCTCAAGACTTCAATCTGGCTCCGCCACTAATTACCACAATAGAGAGTTCAACAAGAAGCAGGCTGATTTAGTTGTATGGGTTGGATCTTCTGAGAATTATTAGGTAATCCGCATTTTATTTGGATAGACTTGAATAGCAACAAAGATGATCCCGGTAACTAGCTAGCTGCGTGAGTACTTTTGAATTTGCCTATTTATGGAAGCCGACTATAATTGAAAGGCCTAGTCCATCAAGTCTTTGATTTTGTATTCAACGTAACTTCAATTAAATCAAATGCCAAACAAGTATAGGTAAAGTTGTTGCCCAAAGAGCTGCTTTTCCAAATGCCGACACTAGAGCAAGACAAAGTGCATGGCACCCTCAAGTGCGTCTAAGACATTTCTCACTGTACAATATTTATGTACCTGCAGTGCAGGCAGACATTTATAACTACTAACATCGGAAAATACACGGCACTAATTTTGGTACATATGATTTTCTCGACTTTATTCCTTCCCATATATACTATATATACCTTCAAAGGTTGCAAAGCTCCAAAGAATAGAACAATTAGAAAGAAAGAAGTGGGTAATTGGGAGACACTATAAGGGCATCTTGATACCCCCAGGATTCCCCTGCGTGTCGTTTACTCGGTATATCTTATCTTTGGCCAGGTTCCTTCTGTCTTAGATCAGAGTACTATTCCGACACAAATCGCTGGCACCTTGTAATTAAGTGCTTATCAGTTATCTCATACTGCACTGCCGAAAACGCAACACATTTTGGGGTTATATAACTTATATCTATATACAATGATATAATGGAACCAAGAATCCAATCGGAGAGGGTCGAACTCTTAAGAAAAAATGACAATAAATTTTTTTTTACTACGTAATGCAAAAAAAAATCATAGAGTTAAAATATCAAAAATTAAGGACTAAAAATATTAAAATACACGTACAATACTATTTGTTGATACTGAGAGGTGTCAATTGGATTTATGATACTACATATTTTGAAAACTTTGTAAAATAACTTCGTTCTTAATAATATTTGTTTCAGAAGTAGCAGTCACGTTACGAGTACTAGACGACCTTACACTGGCTGACTTCTTTATAAAAAACTTATCCATTATCTAAACAAAATAAAATTCATTAATCTAATTTCATAACCTAATCACAATTTCAATATAATGCACAATCAAATACTAATCAAAGATTCACAACAATCTCAATCAAATTCATAATAATAATATAAAATTCATCACATTCTTCATAAAAAATTAAAATAAATTCATCATAGATTCACAAACATTTAACAATTTAAATTCATGTTGATTTAATCTGTGATGAATTCATAAATTCATCACATTACTCTGATTATCTTAAGGAAGCTTGTAAAATCATCTAAATGTTGCAAACTTACCTCTTTTAAGGGCATATATATCTCGCAAAATTGATTTTAACTTATAATTAAGAGGCTCACTATGACATTATCCCAAAATATGACTAGAGAAAAAAATAAAAATAAACTCAACATCCATTCTGCCTAAACAGGTCCAGAAATTAACTATATAGCACCAATTGACAGAGCTGCATAATGAAATTGCAAATATTTGTTTATGGACGCCAAGAGGCAAATAGGAAGATTTCCTAATACTAAAGCTTAAGAGTTTTAAAGGGGTCATATGAAGTTGGCCCGACTCTATAAGTATCAGGCCCAGACCATTTTCTATTAAAAAAAATATATATAAAAAAAATTTGGGGTGCAATGGGTGTCGGCCGACACCCTTCGTACCCCTCGTTCCGCTCATGTCTATATATATATATATAACCCGGTTTCGAAAACGACATACGAAAATAATTCTCTATATATATACGATATCGGACTGTATGATCCATCTATTGGGATGAACCGAACTCTGGATCGTAAGGTGTTTAATACCTCTAATTAATATGAGCGTGGTCTCGCCCTCTAATGTTACCAAGGTATTATATTTATATCGTGTCATACAACCACTTAACCAAGCATAATACTAACACATGAACAGTTGACCAGAAAACTTTTAGGTTTCGCGAGATCAGATAGTCCAGAAGTCGGTGAACTTTTACTGATATTTTACTAAATAAAATACGTAAAAGGCATACAAAATGGCTTGTTTCCCTAATAAAAATAAAAATAAGCATCAAGCAAAAAAGATTACACAGTAAACCCTGCTCGTCCTAAAACAGAGAATCGTAAATATTGATTTTAAAACACAATTTCCAGGAACTACGCTGTCTTAACACGATAGCGTTGAACCACGCCCTCTAATTGCTATTCAGATAATATACAAAAATAATGGGAGTCCTCTGTGCGCCGACATCTCCAAGCCAACCTGGTCACGTTTTAGTTTAGGAGTATCAACATTTAAAACAAGGAAACAGGTGATCATATATATAAATTTAAATTGTGATAGCAATCTCCAATCTCTAGACAGTTGTATAGGCGGAATATACTCTAATTTTTTTATGGAAATAAATAATTCCTGAACATGTTTAGAGATTCATGAGAAGAACACATGATGGATCAAATTATGGGTGCAATGTTTTTTTTTTTTCTTTCTGAAATAAGATTATCTCTAAATTTTTATTAAAACTCATACGTATAGTAAAGGAATAGTACTGCGATTACATCCTACCAAACAATTTGAATTGCAATTTTTCTCCTAAATTTTGGCCAAAATTTGACGTAAATGGTTCTATTAATTTAGTGGATACCCTCTTCCCTAGACATGGAGAAGCCATGGAGAGGACTCCAAACTCGCAGGTCCCTATGGGCCTATGGCCATGGACGACATCATAATCTTTGGCCATGGATCTTCATGTCATCGTCCAAGAAGTACTTCGATCTCGAAGCCCGAGCTCTTTCCGATGGCCGTGGAGAACCACGGCGATGGTTAAACTTGAAATTTTCTTTTCGTATAGTACTCTTGTATACTAGCATCAACTATCAAAAAGTATAATTAATGTAAACAAGATCGATGGCCATGGAGAACCACAAGCGTTTTGACTCTCCGTGTCACACGAGGCTAGTTGGAAAAATTGGTCCTACTCGTACGTATCTTCGCACCCCATCACCTACGATAATTTAAATCTTATAGGTGGTTAAATTTCTTCATTGGGCCATTGAGATTATATATGAAATACAGGGGAAATTCGAAGTTTAATTGAAGGTTGCGGAGAGAAGGCCGCCAAGTATATAATTAATTAATTGAATTAGATCTGCTGATCTGTTCAGTGAATATATATTAGAGCAACTAATTAAAAAAATATATATATTAGAGCAACTAATTAATATATGTATATATATATACACCCGCTTTCTTAAAAAAAATAAAAAAAATATATACACCCGCTTTCTGAAATTCAAATAATTAGTAACCGATGGATCAGAGTACATTATCTTAATCCCTCCCATAGATAGCTGCTGGCCCATCATGTGCTGTTGAGCTTCCGAAGGAGGGTAACATGTTATCGTAGCAAACATATTTTATGTCTTTGTTACGTCGCTAGCTGTTTGACATTATTATTGTCTACAGAAAGTGTATTCTTAATTCCTAATTCCCAAACTGCCAATTACAAACGGTACTACCTCTTACTTACCTACGAACATATCTAAAAGCCTTCTCTCTCTCTCTCTCTCTCTCTCTCTCTCTAGTTATATATATATGGAAGCTATAAGGGTTAAGCATCTGTTAGGCTGCTCTTCGTAGTAATTAGCCTGTTGTATTTTCCTCTGACCCAAATGTCTCTCTAGATCTGTACTCTGGTTAAGAACTCATGGATGGGGCTAGGCCCCTTAGTTTTACAGACCCTTAGATTATAACATGCTAACTTAGAAAAAAAATTATATGGGTTTATGTGGCAAAAAACAAAGTATACACACATTAATGTACGTAATTGTATTCATATTTATATATTATATGAACCGTGTCATAATTATAAGCTACATGCCAAAGATTGAAGAGTTAATTTATATCCACGCAATTGAATGTACAGAGTTACTCAGCATATATTCCGTATATAAATTCCCTTTTTTATACGAAAGGAATTAATATCCCTTGGGGGCGGGCAGACTTTATATTGTTCTCAAAAATAATTTTCCGTACACTTGTGTATTGAGAAGACATTACTTCCATAAGTTAATATTTCTTGAAAAGGACGTTCCTATAGATATTAATAAAATAATATATAGGGTCTTTGAAGATCTGACCCCTTAAACGTGTTTTGCGGTACTTTCTGTGGTTGAAGGAATAATAAAGAAAGAGGCCACGGGTCTTCTCTACGTGCATTGGGGAGCAGATGGGGGAATCAATTATACTCAATGGATGGATCGATGCAAAAGGATGTCATAATATTATATGATATGGTCGGACATATAATATACAAAATCATTCTCTTCTCCCCTATCTGGGAATTAGGGTTTTGATCTACGGAACTAACACATGGGGTTTTGTGTATTTGTTTATACGTTGCATGTGTTTGTGTAAGAAAAAGAGCATCGGATTCTGAATTGGGATGAGGAAGCGTCAACTGCTTGGTGAGGAGCTCCGAATGCATGGAGCCAAAGCAGTTGAATTATCTAATGAAGCGCAAATCTGTATACAAGATCCTCTCATCTCATGGTTTCCCGTTTCCTCCATTAATTTCATCAATTATTTCGGTGTGAGATGCGCGCAAAAGCGCGTCTGCATGCAGCTCAAAGTCAGCTCGGATAAAGACGTTCGCGGTAAATAATGAAACTTAACACTCCACGTTGCCGGCCCCCTGATCTGGTTTAAGTTTAAATGCTGGCATGTCGTTGACACGGTCAATTAATCTATGCCCGTGTGAGCCCCTCTTGTGCGTGATTGATGCTTCGGTGGCTCTATTCTAATAATTGGTTTGTCGAAAATTTTGATTCAGCCTGCTAGGATGACATTACTGAACTTGATGAGGATACCGATGAATCCAGACCGTTTTGAAATTATCTGAATGGGTTTGGAGTAAGTTTAAGGATGAGTTTTCAAAACGTTGTGGGAACAGAATTGTTCAGGACTATGATACAAGTTCATGACTCTACTAGTAAGCTCACATCGGGTTAACGTGTTTTTAAAACTTCTAGAACATATTAGTGGCTTTAGGGCGGTAACTAATAATTTGGCCGCCCCTAGCGCACCTAATTGCAATGGAAGTCAACAAGCAACTGAAGTTTGAAACAGAAGTACCTTTCTAAGCTGTTCTTTAAAGCAACGCGGTTTTGCAAAATCTACAGCTTAATGATGACTGTAACCAACTACGGAGTCGAGACTTCTGGAAGTTGCTCACACTGCATCAGTCATAAATATCTTTCCAAGACAAGCTGCTCAAGAACAGGACATTCTTCAAGGGCGTCACTCATGGATGCATTTCCGATCGAATCGTATAATGGGCTGACCATTTTATTTCGGTCCGAAAAACATATCTCGAGACACGCTAGTAGCGAGGGTAATATCAGATGATCTCCCCTGATGGTCTTAAATGGATTTACTTGAATAACTATTAATTGAATTCGAGGGCAGTGAATCAAGCTAATTAATCAAGGCTATTTGATTCGAAAAAAGACATGACCGACGGCAGGGTTGTGGCAGTGTGCTCATGATGTGGTCCAAATTACTCCTAACATGTTACATCGTAACAATACCAGCAGTCCGACCCAGTGGTGTTGTAATATTATACGTTACGTTATATGAATCGTATCGCTGTCCTCGTCAAACATCAACATCAGTGCAATGGAGATGTAACACTGCCACATGCACTCATACTTTCCGGGAAGATGGAGGTGCAGAAATCACAGTCTCATTGTTGGGTCCCGCGTGGGACAGAGGTATCACGGACGGTCCTCTATATGATCAACTGCCTCGTGAAACGTAACTCAGCCTCCTCTTCTTGTGTGTCTGCTCTCTCAGAACCTCTGATTCAGCATGCTGATCAATAGGGCCTATCTTTAATTATAGCTTAATCATTTCTTTCCTAATCAAGGGCCATAAGGCAAACCTTTTGTAAGAACCCTTTTCTCATCACCCGCTAGTAAAACCCTCTCATCGTTTGAGTTTTTAAATGTACAGCCCCTCTAAAAAAATGTACAGCTCCTCAGTTTTTACTTTCTTGACTATTTATGACTGTCAGTAATTATATGGTCGACGATCAATTTTTATAAACATAATAATTAGAGTATGAGCTCAAAAAGCTACAAAAAGACACACAATCCTACACATTCTGGCAGCAAGCAGCTCACTGCCTTACACACATTTCTACAACAGTGCGTGTGTGTGTGAGAGAGAGAGAAGGGATTGACGGTGGTGGCCCATCTCAAATCTATGGCTGACCGACTTTGAGGACGAGAGCAAGATAAAAGAGAGGCTACGCGTAAAACTACAACTGCATAGGCAGCGAAAGGAAATAGAATATAAGATGATATATTCTCCTCAGCCATCATGGTTTTTGGTGTTTTCTTTCTGAGATCAAACAAACAAAGCAAACCAGATCTCTGTTAGATGAGTCCGAAGCTTTAGCTCTTTTTTTTGGGGGGGGGGGGGGGGGAGGGTGGTTTAGATTCAAGCTTAAGTTGGGTGTTTTCTTGTCTTTTGTCAGAATCGGAGCGTCAAAGATTTGAATACTACCAAAGATTTATCTCTTTGTGTTTGGAAAAACCCAGCTTGTTAGATATCCCTTTCAGTACGCTCGGTCTTAACCTTTTCAAAGCTCTAGTTGTTTTGCTCTAACTAACTCACGAGCAACCCGTTTTGAGAATTCAAATACCGATGATGTCCGGCGACTCTTTTTCGGTACCCTCTTCAATCGGAGGGTTTGCTCAAGAACAGAATGCAAACCCTAACCCTAAAGCTGATCCTAATCCAGCTGTCAAGAAGAAAAGAAGTCTTCCAGGAACACCAGGTAAAGCATGTTTTGTGTAGTTGTACTTATTTTCATCAACTTCTTTCCTTTCTTCCCTTTTGATGATTTTTTTTTCTTTTAATCTTCTTAACAGATCCAGATGCTGAGGTTATTGCTCTTTCGCCGAAGACTCTCATGGCAACAAACCGATTCATCTGCGAAATTTGCAATAAAGGCTTCCAGCGGGATCAGAATCTACAACTTCATCGAAGGGGTCACAATCTTCCATGGAAGCTCCGTCAAAGGACCAACAAGGAGGTCCGGAAGAAGGTTTATATCTGTCCAGAAAAGACCTGCGTCCACCACGACCGGTCGAGAGCTCTTGGGGACCTCACTGGGATAAAGAAACATTTCAGCAGGAAGCACGGAGAGAAGAAATGGAAGTGCGAGAAGTGTTCAAAGAAATACGCAGTTCATTCCGACTGGAAAGCTCATTCGAAGACCTGTGGGACTAGGGAGTACAAGTGTGACTGTGGAACCCTCTTTTCAAGGTATTCTTTTTCCTCTTCTTTTTTCTCTTTCGGATCTTGCATACGATGTAGTAGAAATTAATGCTCACGTAGAGGGTTTCATGGCTTTAGGTTCGAATTAAATGCGACCCTGTGATTAGGTAATGAATAAGGTTTGCTTTGGTTGAAACAGGAAGGATAGCTTTATCACCCACAGAGCATTTTGTGATGCCTTAGCTGATGAAAGTGCTAGGCTTACTTCACTTGCCTCTACGAATCTGAATTTCAGAAATGATTCAATGAGCGAAACAGTGATAAATGCTCAATTAGGTATGCCACATGGATTGTCCAGTCGTGGAGTTCAAGATGCCGCTGTAATTTCTCAATTTGGTCCATGTTTTCGACCAGATTTCAACGGCATGGCAATTGGCAATTCTCTTGGCTTAGATCAGCAGAAGCCCAGATTATCTCTATGGCTTAACCAGGCAAATTCTGAAGTTCATCCGAACGACCTGGTAGCTAATTCTCATCTCTACGCATCATCCAGTTCTACTAGTTTTCCTGAAATGGTGCAAGCGGCGTCGGCCAACATCTTTGGTTCATCTCCTATGGCCACTTTTGGAAACTTCAATCAGTTCCAAGGGTTTGATAAGGGCGCTTCAACTTCAACAAACGCAAGTCCATCTCTAACGGCACCACCTCATGAACCGAAGGAGGAAGGAGGGAACAAAGGAAATATGGTGGAAAGCCTATCCTCTCAATACTCCGACAGCCAAAACAAGCAATCAAAGCCTGCCGCGCCAATGTCTGCCACTGCACTTTTGCAGAAGGCAGCACAGATGGGTTCTACAAGAAGCAACCCATCAGTCTTTTGCGGCAGCTTTGGAGTAATGAGCTCCTCTTCTTCAAACTCAACGAATTTCAATAGTCTCAACCAAAACAGAAATATGATGCCCCAGGTCTTTCAAAATGCAAAGCAGCCAGAGAATTTTACAGCAACTGCCAGTGTGCCCATGGCTGATGGAATACTGGGCAGCTCCAATTTGATATCATTAGCAAGTTCATCAAACAGATATGATCAGCTCATGATGCAAACAAGTACAGCACAAAATGAGCTAGTTACATTAAAGAATAATCGAGGTTCGAGCGGGATTGAAAACAGTCTAACTAGGGACTTTCTTGGCATGGGAGGGAGAGAATCTCAACGGCCCTTCTCACCGCAGGAACTTGCAAAGTTTGCTTCAATGGGCTCAGCTATGAGTTTGAGCCAATTCACTGGCAACCACTGAAGTCACTTTTCAGTCGATGAGGACATGTTGTTGTATTAAAGGAAGTAAAAGATATCGCAAACTAAGGTCAATTGGTTACAATTTCATGCTGGAAAAGCTCGGTGGGGAGTGACGGGACAGAGTTGGACTCGGTAAAGGAGGAGTACATTCAGCTCAGAATGACAGCATACAGCTTCTCGATGAGAATTGGAGAGAGAGAGAGAGCTCGTGAATGGTCAGAATTGGAGGTGGGGGCCCAGTGCATGTTTGAAATGACTGAACGGAGAACGAACTCCGAGTCATGCATGTTCTTCGTTGTTGCTGTTGTAGTTGTTGTTGTTCTACTATGCCTTCACGTTCTTATCTGTTTTCGATCTCTTCTCCCACTTTTTTGTTGAAAATAAAACGAATTAAAAGAATGAAAGAAAATTGAGCAGCTCGGAAAACTAAGCAATGTAGTTGACCGTCCGTCAAAGCAATCCGGCTTAGTCAACTTTGGTGCGTCTAGAGGAATTCTTTTTGGTTTACTTTAACTAGTCTGCAATTTGTCCAGGGGTTTCAGCCAAGCGGCACAAGTTTAATCCACTCTTTCAAGAGGTTAGGCTTTATACGTCTCCTAGCCTTCTTGTAAGACAAAGCTGAGTTTGGTGTCTGTTTTTGTAGGCAGAATCTCTAGCTCTAGATGCTGCGGGTAGACTCCAACTCACTGAGAACGAAGAAGTTTCTAGGGCTATTATGGCTTTTGGAAGGGCGCTGTAGAGAAGAAAAGGTCAAACAGCTACGCGGAAATGGAAAATCATCTCCTTCAACATCTAATTTACATGTTTTAAATCAATCTAGTTCATCTTATGATACATCTGAATCTGATAAAAATACTGAATCAGGCTTCTTTAATTTGATGCATCTGCGAAAATAATATTATAGCTGGAGTCTGGAGAACTATGCAAAACCTACATGCTTGATGGGAGTAATGGCCATGGTTATATGCGTCCACACTCTCACTTCAGACACAAGATTTTGGGCAGGAATGACAAATTGGGCGAGTTCCCAATTATTTATAGTCCATTGAAGTCCTAGCTAGCACGTATAATGCAGACTATGCGGTAAATGTTTTGAACTTTTTATACATTTTTTTGTTAGTTTTTTGATAGAAAACGCAAATTCATAATAATGTATCATAGTTTTGGAACCTTAAGATGATGATTAGAATTTAGAAATTAGGTCTTCAAAAAAATTCATTCTTTTATTTAGATATTTAAGAAAATCTTATGGGTAATATCTATTGAAGTGAGACTAAACTAACCCATAAATAAATCGCAACCTTTAAAATTTATCTACAATAAATATTGGATAAGTCAAGAAATTCGAATGTCGACCAATAATGCTGGGAGCATAACCCCACCCTACCAGTCGATTCTCCAAACAATAGCACTGAATTTTGATTTCTACCAAGTTTCATGAGCTATCTCATAAAATTAATTTGATTTGACCTTCGGTTCAAATTAACTTCCGGTCACCAGGGAAAAGTCTCCTATTTAACCTAATTTTGTTACCGGACATTTTCATTACGTAGAAAGAGATGATGAGGTAAACAAGCTGATGGTAGCAATGAGAGAATGTTCTTAGGTCTCAAATATGTTTCCACAAGTGGTTTTCCACATATGCAAAGACCAGAAAATCCAGGGTGACAGAAAGGTTACGTTTTGGACAATGCTAAGGGAGGGGATTTTGGTTAAAGGTTACAGGCCCTGTGGTCTAGGTGACGATGTTGTCCCTATCAAATAGTTGCTGGGCAGCATAGAGAGAAAGTTTTGACTTTCCGATGTCCTTTACAGAGCCCTTGGATTAGGATTTAGGAGAGTGTCCATAGAATGCGGAAAAGGAGGGAGACTATTTTTAAGTGCTTAAAAAAGAACCGAAACTTTATTGTAATGAGTTTCACCTTTTTATAGGTAACTGGCACGACCAGCTTTTTGAGACATGGGTCGCCAAGCTATAGGCTTCGAAGTTTGAACAATTTCCATATTTTGACAACTTCTATAGCCTATAGGACTTCCTGCGTCCTGTTAGACAAGCATCAAACAGGTATACGGTTTTTTTTTGGCATAATAGGAATTATCATTAATAATAATATAAATGAGGTTTAAGAATGTTCGGAAGAGCGTCACACAGAAGAGTCGTCGGGTCAACGAATAGATTGACCTAAAGGCCACATAGACACCCACAAGGAACATAAAAGTCACAGACGACAGCAAGCTATTATGCCTAAGAATAGGAAAAAAACAACACAAATACAAATAGCAGAAAAACACAATTAAAACTAAGCAAGCCTGAAACAGTGAGGTAAGCCCAAACGGTCGAAAAACGTAACATAGGCCACGGGTAAGGCCGTGGAGATTGGCTAGAACAAGACTGGAAATGGCGGCGCGAGGTGGTGGTGGTCGGAGGAGAGCCACAGTGGAAAAGGGAAGACAGAAGCCATAGAGGCCAGTTCGAGGAAGAGGGGTAGGAGGGAGCAACGAAGAAGCATGGTGGCGTAGATCGGGGCTTGCTGAATGCAACCATGCCGTGCGTGCCCACAAGAAGGAACTGGAGACCGCCGAACACCAAGGAGAAGCCACCTGCAAAGAAAAGCAAAGCAACCACAAAACCAACCAACAGTCAGGGCCGATCGAACCAGAGAGAAGGAAAGGGAAGAGGGGAGAGGGAGGAGGGAAAAAGGAAAAAAGGAGAAGGAGGAGAGGGAGCCGAAGCTCTCCCCCTCCGCCGTAGGGACGCTGGAGTTTAGGGCTAAGCAGAGAGCATTTTGAGAGAGACTCAAGTTGGCAACCTTCTATTTGACAAACAGGTATATGGGTTTGCTCTTGCATTTGCTAACCCCGACCCATAGTTTCAATGCTAACAAATAAAAAACTCTAATTCTTTGGATGATGTTGCTTCAAATCTCATTGTCTCCAATGTTTTAGGATCAAATCTTATTGGAATCATACTATAACTTTTATGAAAATAAGAGAAGAAAAAATATATTTTTCACTCATAAACTACCACATGTTTTGCATTATAAATTACTACATTTAAGACATTACACTCACAAACTACCTATTTCTGACACATTACATTCTCTATCTTTGCTTTCAGTCGAATTGGACGAAAATTAAACTTTTAAAAAATAAAAAGATAATTATACCCTTAAATATAACTTGTCATTTTATTTTTTTAAGAGTATAAACGCTATTTCATATTAAAAAAATACACAAATTGATTTTTTTAGAAAATAAAATGACGGTTATGGCCTTAAATTTAACTGCTATTTGACTTTTGTTAAGAATATATCATCGATATTTCGTATTAGAAAAGGTCAATTCTGTCTAATTTTGATGAAAAAAATAGACAAAGATTTAATGTGTTAATGATAGGCAGTTCGTGAGTACAATGTCTCAAACGTGTAATTTAGAATGTAAAGTGCAAAACATGTTGTCACGCCCCAAAAATCAACATTGGAATTTTCATTAAAAACAACTTTGAGACATCATCTCCTTTATTCTAAATAAAAACATCATCAAAACTTCAATGCTTTAAAACATAAACTTGTACAAATTTCCAAACAATACTACTCCCGCCCGCATGCTATTTAATTATGATCCTTGACACGTTCTTCAAAAATATCTGAAAGTGGAAAAAATAATAACGGAGTGAGTTCGACAACTCAGTAAGCAGAGAATAAAAATATATATTCTTTTCTTTGAAAATAATACTCAATTCAGTGACCAGAAATACAGAAAATAAAATAGTTTTTCAGAAAATCCCTTATGACATCAACAGTAAGCCACATTGACCCCTATGGCAGGATTGTGCAACGACTTAACCGGCGGCCAAACCGAATTAAGCCAACAGTAAGTGAAGTTTGCTCTACTAAGACTTAACCACGTACGCTAAGTGTGCATTAGGGAGAAACACACACAGAAACCAATCCGAAGAATGGGTGCACCAGTAATCAGTAATGAGTTGGTACCAACAACAGCAGTAATCATTAACAGAACATCGCCTCGGGGTTTGAAAATAATATAATATATAATAACAGAATTCGGATTTCAAAATCAGAAATGATGTTCAGCAGAATACAAAATCTTTGATAAATAATTCATAACAGTCATATAAACAATCTCAATATGTCTTTTAAAATTTCACATTTGTTTTCAAAATAACATAAACTTGCAATAAAATATTTTCCACAAAATCGTTTATGAAAACGTGTTCATAATTTTTGAAGAAAACAATATAGTAGCTCCGCTTACCCGACTTGCTTCGATAATCGAACCGCCCTAAAATTTACGTATTGCAGCGACCAAAAGAACCGAAGAAAATCGAGAAACTCAGCAATGACCGAAATTGACCTAGAGAGAGAGAGAGATCTCAAAAACGATAAAGAATTCACGTTTGTGAGGTGTGAATAATCTGTGAGCGGAATGTCCCCTTTATAGGCCGAATCAATGTGTAACAACCCCAAATCGTTGCCCTTTCAAAATCCTCCATTAACCACCATAAACCGCTTGATTTATTGAGAAAGCGTCAAGATCCACACAATAGAGTTGAAAGGCCACGAAAATCAGTCGAAAAGGTGCTAAAACGGATGAGAAATCGAAGAGAGAGGAATTTGATAAACCAAAGGGTTGAAAACGGCGGTTAGGGCATAAGAATCGAGATTCTAAAGTTTGGGGAAGAAGAAGATCAAACCACACCGTTTTACTTAAAAATCCAATCCGAGCAAAACGAGTTTAAGTAAAATAAAAATTCACCATATAAAGAAAAAGCAAAGGCGCCTCTCTCCTCTCCTAAATGCCCAGTTCGAATCTCCACCTTGCAAAAAAAAATCTTTCCTTTTTTTTAAAGACCGGTCCTCACACATGTACTTTGTGACTGAAAAATGTATTTTTATCCCCAAAAAATAGAATTTATAAGAAAACCTTAAAATATAGTAACATAAAAAATGAAACATCCTTGTAACTCCTATTCGTTTTATAAAAAAAAGGGTAATATCATTTTGCGTCCCTTAAGTATGGAGCAATTGCAATCGAGCCCCCTTAAGTATCAAAACTTCGATTTACGCCCCATAAATTTAAGAAATTTTCAATGTTCGCCCCCCGTCCACTATTCCGTCAAAACTCACAGAATTCGGCATCACGTGCGTCGCACATGCGCCAATCACACCTGTCTTTACTGAAATACCTTTCGTAAGTGAGACGAAATGACTTAGCGCTGCCCTTGACAACCCCGACTACGTATCCCAATTTTGTGTCGTCAGTTCCCTCCTCCCCCGATTGTGTTTTGTGTGAACCCTAACCCAGAACCCAGTTGCCGATCAGTTACCGATTCAGTTCGAGTTACTTCTCCCTTGAACCTAATCGGCTTTGAGACACCATTTACCCCCGATTGCGTTGTAGATAATAGTGTAAGGACTGAGTTTGAAACGAAGCCCTAGAGGAGGACGACAGAAGAGATTTCCAAGCCCATAAACGGTAAGGGTCAATCGTACTTGAATCCACTGTTTAACTTGGTTCCCGTTGTTGCTTTGATGAGTCTGATTCGTTTGATTCTGCTGGATGGAGATGTAGACCCATTTTTTGATTTGCCGAGTGTTTGACGAGTGAGGAATGTTTGAACCTCTAATATTGTATGTCTGAAGTTGTTGTCATTGTGTATTTATATTGATTTACTCTGTCTTGAATGTGATGTATTAATAAAAGACCAACTATTTTATTATGGTTTACATTGGTGGCCGACAAGTTATGGTCCCTTTGCATTGTCATTGTACATTATTATGCAGGGCACATGTGATCCTATGCATTCTTTAGTTTTTGTCAAGCTTTTGTTGTATTCACGTGTTGCCGATGCTTTTCTTTTTACAGTTGTCTTTTTGCTTCAGCTATATTCAAAGATCACTTAACTTTGTGTATGTAACCCTTTGTGCAGTTCTATGTAACTTTGTGTCACCAATTAAAATTGTAACTCTGTTGTGTCACCACTTGCTTAATTAATTGTTGACTCTGACTTCATGTAATTTTGGAATTGAAGGACTTGAATTCAGTCTCTTTGAGTTATACCAATTAAATTAATTAGTGTACTGGTTTTGAACATTGTGACCAATTAGGTAATTAGTTCATTATACGCTTAATTAGTATATTGTTTTGGGTAATTGTCACCATATGCTTAATTAGCTTTCTGTTTTGGCTGATTGTCAACATATGGTTAATTGGATTTCTGTTTTTTAACTTGTTATAAATTGGGTTTCTGATTACTTAATTACTTTGTTAATTACGTACATATTCGAATATGTCATGGATGTCATAATCTTATAACTTAATTACTTTGCTGATTAATTATTAACATGCTTAAAAATTTTGTTTATTGTTTACAGGGCCATATACGGATACGACGATCTGAAAGGTTGCAAGAGGGATCGGGATCGCAGGTGAGCAGGAGCAGCAGCAGACCACCAGTAGTAATTGATCTGGCTGAGCCAGAATCTGGAGTATGGGTTAGATGCTCCTGGGGGCCTCCTGGTGCCAGTGGTGTGCAGTTCAGAGTATCAGACCACCCTCTGGCCATTAGACAACGCGACAGGGGAAAGGCTCCAACTGCAGATAAATTAGGGGTGAAAGATAAAGGAGAGAAACCTCAATGACAACTGTAGTGTGATGAGATTTGTTGGTATAAACCTCGATGACAACTGCAGATAAATTTGGGCCTTATTTTATCGTTAGTTGGGATCATGTTGGGACATGTTGTTGGCTTGGCTGTCTTTGGTTGCTTTTTGTGTTTT
Source organism: Myrica gale (assembly GCA_963930655.1). Taxonomy (NCBI): domain Eukaryota; kingdom Viridiplantae; phylum Streptophyta; class Magnoliopsida; order Fagales; family Myricaceae; genus Myrica; species Myrica gale. The sequence goes on from OZ005613.1 coordinate 4,327,296, forward strand.
GGTAGATAGTGTAGGTTATCTGTGGTAGTGATTTTGGACAGCCAATTTTGTTGGAGACTTGATTGTGCTTTTCATTTTGGACCACTATTTTGTGAAACATGTAATGAATATATGAAGTGGAATTGTAGCAGGTTTGTTTCGGAAGGTATTGTTCTGTCATTATCGAGTGTATTAATGATCAGTTGATTTTGTTTCAAGTATAGGCACATAAGTCAGCTTCCTTTGAACAGGTTTAATGCAAAATGGTTATGATATTTTGAACAAGGTGATCTTGTTACAAATGGCACAGATGATCTTTGGAACAGGTTTAATGGGAAATAAGGACAACCAACAATTAATTGAACAATTTCTACACACATTACAATAATACGAGACATCTATAAAAAAATTACATAGTCATGAACTAATTGACCAATGACCAAAAAAAAAGGTTTGTCCAATGTATCGTGGGACGAATTACAAGTTAATTCAAATAACTCATGCTGGTAACATGTGCCACAATTGACTACACAGTCCAGAACTATATAGATTAGCAACCAAAACTCCACCAAAAAGAAACCAGCTAAAAACGAATGCGGTCTTATAACACATCTTCTCGACATCAGCCTTCTTTCTCTCCACTTGAATCTCACAGATATGTTGCGCAGTCATGGCCTCAATTTTGGCTTGTTTTTCATTACTCATTGCCTCAATGACTAATCGGTGTTGTGAAGCCATTACACTGATCGTTGTGAAGCCATTACATTGATCTCTTCTCGATGTTGCGCAATTATGGTTTCCATGTTCTTATTTTGCTGTCAGAGCTGTTTACTAATTGATTCCCACGAAGTTTCTTCACTAAGCTTTTGCCCGTGCATCCCTCAGAGTTGCCAAATCAGCTTTCGTCCATATGCACACATCTTAGGATCTCTCCATGCAAAATAATTGCAATGACCACCATCCTGCAATTAATTAACTATGTTCAACACCTAATAAACACCTACATACTTAAATTATAATCAACCTTATTAAAAAGACCAAATTAACTACCTACAAATTTCCAGAGCTACCAGTGGTGTATGATTCAGACATTTCAAAAGCTGATGCTACCACAAAACAACATTACCCATTTTCCCCATAAAATTAACTCAACAAGTGAACAACGAAAATAACTACAACCAACAGAGAAGTGAGGAAACCGTCACCTCTGAATAATCTCCAACTGAGAAATCAGCAAGCTTGAGGATTCAAAGGTGTTGGGATATGAAGGAAGAGGAAGATAGAAAAGCTTCAACTAACCTCTGAATAATCTCCAGCTGAGAAATCGACAAGCTTGAGGATTCAAAGGTGTTGGGATATGAAAGAGGAGGAAGACAAAAAAGCTTGAGGATTCAAAAGTGTTGGGATATGGGGTGACGCCGGCTGCTTCACAGCAGGAAGAAGAGGACGCCTTTGGCGAATGGATTGGATGGGAGAAATGGCTGCTTCTTAAACTAATATATCAAACACACATGGAGTATTTCGGTAAAGACAGGTGGGATTGGCGCATGTGCGACGCACGTGATGTGCCGAATTCCGTGAGTTTTGACGGAAAAGTGGACGGGGGGCGAACATTGAAAATTGCTGAAATTTTATGGGGCGTAAATCGTAGTTTTGATACTTAAGGGGGCTCGATTGCAATTGCTCCATACTTAAGGGGCGCAAAATGACATTACCCCATAAAAAAATAAACGTGGACACACATTTGGGGGGGGGGAAATGACACCTTTTCATAATATACTTATTAGTTCACCACCACCGCTATGGGTTGTTGCCCAAAAATGGTCATCGCCCCGGCCACCATGAAGGGAGAAAACCGACACCTAGCGGTGCCGGTTTCGAGGTGGCGGTAGCAGTTACCGCACACCTATACCGAAGATCACAAAAATGACAAAAAAAACAACCAAATCGTACAATCAAAGAGCGAATCTCGTAAAAAACTTAACAAATCAATAGCAACCAAATTTCCAAATCTTCACATCTCAACCAAATCCTAAACAACATAACAAAAATTTCTAAAATTGTAACCCATGTAATCAATACCAAATCAAAATCAAATTAAAATTTTTTTCCAAATCTAAAATCTCAACCAAATCGTAAACAACCTAATTTTTTTTCCCCAAAATTACAAACCCTGTAATCAATACCAAATCGCAACCAAATCTACACATTGGCATTCGCTTGAAAAACGCCACAGATTTAAAAAGCTTTCCAAATTTTTTTCCAAATCTGAAATCCCATAAACAGCCGAAAAAATCCAAAATTGCAATCCCTATAATCAATACCAAATCACAAGAAAAATCTACATTCGCAAGAAAATCTCCATATATTTGAAAAGCTTTCCAAATCTAAATAAAAAATTTTCACAAACCCAGCAAATCACAACTAAATCTCAAATATAATATCAAATCGTAACAAAACTGGGGGGAGAGAGAGAGAGCGATAGAGTTGCTGGCGCTGGAGAACTGAAGAGAGAGCTAAAGGGAGTTGTAGCCGTTGCTTGCTGGTGCAGAGGGGGAGTGTAGACTGTGTGCCGTGCAAATGAAGGAGAGAGGCCGAGCAAAGTGATCGAGAGAAGGAGAAGACGTACGGTTTTGGTATAAGGTGAGTCTTAAAATCACTAAAATGAAATGACGTCGTTTTGATTATATTAAAAAAAATAGTGAAGCGGTGAAACCGCAGTAGTGAGCGGTTTCACAGCCACCGGCAAAATCCCTGCTAACAGGAGATTTTGCTCACCGTCACCGATGCCGCTGGGCGCCGGTGGACGGTTTACATCGCCAATACCGGTGATCGGGCCTAGTTTCTTTCGTACTCTTCAAAATGATATCTACCCTTTGCTTTGGTTTGTGCAAAATAATGTCACCCTAATTTTTTTTATTTAATTTCTGGCCCTCGGTTACGTGATCGATCTTTGGAAAAAAAAATCTTAGTGGAAAATGTTGCGGACGGATTTAGGTTAGTAAATCATTTACAAATTGTCTATTTAATTATTTACGCACACCTTTAAATGAATTCTTTTTCCTATACTTAAATTGCTGGTGTTCATAATATAATGCAGTAACGGTTCGTATAATACAAACAAGGGAATACGCCAATGAACCAATAGAAAAAGCCAAAAGTTTTGTGGAAAAGGTACCGGCCGGTATCTTGACATATGTGTCAATGAGATACGTGTCTTGAAGACTAATATGGGTTTGTTTTTACCCCCAACGATTTGGTTGTTGTTGTAACTTGGTTCTAAGTTATTTCAAATTTGAGAAAATTAAGAACCAAACTAATCACCATGTTGTTTTATGAATCACAGGGCTAGTTTAAGAATCATGATGCATACGTATGTAGGTATGTAAGACCAAGAATGTTTTCTCTCAAAAATTGTCACCTATCTCACTTGAAGAAACACCTTTTACTAATTTTTTGCTCTCATAATTTCGATGACAAAAGATTGTTCCTTGACTTTCGAGTCTTTTAAACGAGGCATAACCATAACTCTTTAGAAAGTGGAGGAAAATATGGGATAATTTGTACCTAAAGTATAGATGAGTTGATTAGGAATACCATCAGTCAGCTAGTCGACTCTAATTTGATTTCATACAATAATAAAACTGGTGACTTAAATAATGCGTGTGGTGAGAGATCGTTATACACGTGAAGAGATTATTGCGAATTATCTAAAACATAGAAGAGAAAATATACCTTAATTGGTCGTTGATGTTAAAAGTTAAAAACCCTGGCTTTATTAGAAAAGGGGAAATTTTTTTTTTTTAATTTTTATTTTTAGAGGAGAACAAAGGAAATTACTAGTTTAGGGGCATGTTCGTTTTGAGAGAAAACACAGGATTCGAGTTCAAAACTCAATCTTGTTCGGCAAAAGCCGAAATAAAATCCGAATTTCCATGCGCAGCTCCCTGCCTCTACGCCTGTCCCTATGCCCTGCACTTCGGCTTTTGCAGTCTTTCTGTTTTTTTAAAAAAATTTCCCCTTAAAAAGTTAGGCGACAAACTGCTGCCATGCGTACTGTAGCATGCCAGCAGTTTGTCTTCAACGACTTTTTAGTTTTTTTGCTTTTTTTTTTTACCTTCAAAAAATCAAATTTTAATAAAAATATAATCATTATTTTTTTACACATCATCAATCTCTACACAAACATCAATATAACTTTAATAATACCTAAAAATTTACAAAACTCTTCAAATCCTACAAAATTCTTCGACACAAACGTCACTAGGTTGAGGAGCCCTTGACCTTACGGGGAAACCCAGATGTTGCCATCCTAACCTAACAAAATGATTATGTAGTTCCTTCGGCCCAGGTCCGTTTCACACGAGTCCGATTACAGAAGCGCAAATGAAGGGTCTTTATGACGTGGCAGCCTATGTCGTGAACACCATGGGGCATGGTGCAAAATCCACGTGGAAATCCAGCATTGGTTGGACCAACGTGGAAGAACATGCAGATCTGCACGCGCTTCTCTAATTCATCTAATAAATTCTATGAAATTTTTACTAAATTTTTTTTGAAGAGACTTTGCAGTGTCGAATCCTTCGGCCCTTTCTGTTCTTCCTCTCCGTTCAATCTCCAACATCAGAGTCTTACATAGAGCACAGCACAGTACCCACTTATGTTCAGATAATTTTACATTCGATTAACCCTTTTAGACATTGAAAGTGTCTGCTGAAGAGGGAGCGGCGATGAACGCTGTGGGGTTCTCGACGGCCATGGATGGGGTAGCATGGAGAGGATTGGTGTACGCAGTGTTCATACTCCATTTTGTGTTGGTTTGCCAATTCCTACTCCTCCAGCCGCTCGTTTCTGCCTTAGGTTTGTAACTCTCACTCTTCGATCTCTTAACTCGGACTAGTTCTTCTGTTGTAGGACTCATTCTGCTTCTGTTGTTTACAATTCGTATGTTATCCAATTTTTTCGTTAATTTGTTTCTGTTGTGTTGGATTGTCGGAAAATCATTTCTTGGGCTCTGTTCCCCACAAAAATAAAAAATTTAGTTTAATCTCTTTGGGAGTTCTTGTTCTCTCAAATTTTGTAAGCTGAACAATGTAGAGTTATGAATATGCTGATGCTGCTTGCTTCTGTCTTTGTACTCACGACAATAAATTGGGCCATTCAATTTGTTAACTTTCACGGCTTAAAATGGAAACAAGAAGTTGACTGTAAGGGTGTTTCTTGGATACACTAGTGCTGCCATCATGAACTAAATGAGTAGAACAAGAAGTTGTGTGATATATGAATGAAGTTGACTGTGAGGGTATTTCTTGGATGCACTATAAATTATCCATAGCTTCCTGATACTTTTGACATCAAGTTAGAATGGAAACAGTTGGAGTCGGCTCCTTAACTATAAAGTTCCAGAGTCATGCAGAACAGATACTCTCCGTTCTCCAATTACTATTAAGTAATTTGACCAGCCATATGGTTTCGAATTTGTTTCATCATTCTGACAGAAAAAGTAGGTTATCAAATGATATCGGCAGTTGAGGTGTGTATGTTTACAACATCTAAGGAGTTAAAGCTTCTTGTTCACAAGTGGAAGTTTTGTTAATGATTTTGGAGTCTTTAGTTAATGGTAATCTGGGGGTGCAGATGGGAAACCTAGTAATGCTGCTGAGTTGCTTGAGAGGGTTTCACAAAGTATAAAAGTGAAACGTTACAGTGAAGCACTTGATGATCTTAATGCCGCTATAGAGGCAGATCCAACACTTTCAGAAGCATATTTTCGTCGTGCATCCGTTCTTCGTCAGCTATGCAGGTTCTCTTCTTTTTCCTGAGTTGTTCATTAAACTTCTTGTGTCCCATCAACCAATAAGTAAAGACGTAAAATTCAGTATGATTTGATGTTCAATGATTGAATCTCACACTCTGGACTTCACACCATGGTATAGAGGAGTTGATCTCAAGAAAAATCTGGTTTTTGTATCACCATTTAAAGAAATCTCTCTGTAAAGTTGCAATGGTGATGGCTAGAAATTAAACAAATTACTAAGGTCTATTGCTCTCATGAGGATTCTTTTCAATAAAAATGCAAACCTCTCTTTAACAGCACCACCTCATTACTTCTCATTTTAATTTCTGTCCACCAGTGAAAATTAGAGTTGACAATGTCATTCGATTTTGCTTAAAAACACTTAAATGACTTATTCTCCTCCACTTTAAAAATTCCAAGCTATGTAGTCACACATAAGAATTTTGATCTGTAAATAAGGGTGGCTCCTCCATGTGTAACTTGCCTTTATGCGTCTGTTTGGGGCCAATAAGATTTCAGTAAGTTTTAAAGAGCATTTTTAGTAGCCTGATAATCAGGTTCAAAATTCTAAGAGGAAATTATGACAACATTGTAATTGGCATGCCTATAACCAATGCTTATGCTTCCACTTATTTGGATTCTGAACCACAAGGAGTAAGTTGTTGTGCTCCCAGGCCTTAAGGGACTAGGCCAGGTTTTGGTTCGTGACACGCGCCTTGGTACAACATCTTGTTATATAAAATATGGAAATGAATTGAAGGAATCCCTCACCCGTAACCTCTCTTATCCTTCCAATTTCTGATTGGAATATTATATGATTCAGGCGCTTTTTGGCTGATGTAGATATGAGGAATCTGAGAAGAGCTACAAAAAGTTCCTTACGTTGAAACCTGGAAATTCAGCTGCAGAAAAGGAGCTTTCTCAGTTGCTTCAGGCTCAGAGTGCTCTGGAGACAGCTAGGACTCTTTTCAATTCAGGCGACTTTACAAAATCTTTGGAATACATTGATAAAGTTGTACTTGTTTTTTCTCCAACATGCTCAAAGGTAATAACATCTGCAAGGTTTTGTTCGTTTTTGTTTCAAAATTACTGTCATTTATTGCTTTTCCCTTTATTTTTGACTAATTTGAGCAGCCTGTCACCTAACCCTCTGGAGGTGTACATTAAAGTTTGTCCATTAATCCATGTAGATTGCTTTTTGCAGGCTAAACTCCTCAAAGTGAAGTTGTTATTAGCAGAGAGAGATTATTCTAGTGCAATATCTGAGACCGGATTTATTCTCAAGGAGGACGAAAGCAATCTAGAGGCTTTATTGTTACGTGGCCGTGCCTACTACTACCTAGCAGATCATGATGTTGCAATAAGGTTTGTGCAACTGAGCTTGCTCTTCTTAGGAGTTGGAAAAATTAAGTATTCTATCTTAAGGCGATATGTTTTCTTCAGGCATTACCAGAAAGGTCTTCGCCTAGATCCAGAGCACGGTGAACTTAAAAAAGCATATTTTGGATTGAAAAATCTACTCAAGAAGAGTAAAAGTGTAAGCTCAGAAGATTTCTGTCTTCTTTTTCTTCCCTCCTGCTTTCTCTCTTGGGTTGGGGCTTTGCTGGGGAAGCTTGGGCTCTGATTCCTCAGCAACCTTCTTTAGGGTCATTGCAATGTTTATCATCTGTGGCGGTAATTTTGCGTGTTTGCTTGCATCCTACAGGCTGAAGACAATGTAAACAAGGGTAAGTTTAGACTTGCAGTGGAGGATTTCAAAGGAGCCCTCGCATTGGATCCTAATCATGTTGCACATAATGTACATCTTCATCTTGGCTTGTGTGAGGTCTTGGTCAAGCTTGGTAGGGGAAAGGATGCTATAACCAGCTGCAATGAAGCACTCAACATCGATGGGGAGCTTATTAATGCTTTAGTTCAGGTTTGCGGATGTTTACATGCTTGGTCAAGTGATTGTTTGTGCGATAAGAAAACATTTTCGCCTTTTTGTCCAGTAGCACTATTCCAATATGTCCTATATTATATATTGTGATGTTGACTTGCGGATGTTTACATGCTTGGTCAAGTGATTGTTTGTGCGATAAAAAAACATTTTCGCCCTTTTGTCCCGTAGGACTATTCCAGTATGTCCTATATATTGTGATGTTGACTTAAGTGCTTTAAATTGGTGTTCTATTTTCCAGAGAGGTGAAGCTAAGCTTTTAACAGAAGATTGGGAAGGAGCTGTTGAAGATCTGAAAGCAGCAGCTCAAAAATCACCTCAGGTTGGTCATGATATTGAAGACGTGTTAGTAATCATTAAATATGCCCTTGCAACGGTAGAAGGCTTGTAATATAATTCTACAGGCAGTAATTATTAGCATAAAACTCCCCTTCTCAATTATAAACCTTAATTATAGTTTCCATCATTGAAGATCACAACATTATAGACCATGTTTATTGGTCTTGTTTTTTGGTGCGTTCTAATCGATTCTAACAAGCTGAATGAAAATGAAGCTTTAGTGTCTGACAGGTGGTATATGCATTGTGCTGTGGTCTTTGCTTACTTCTGATTGATTCCTTCACGAATTTAGAAATAACGACTGATTCCTTCACGAATTTCTGTCTGTTAAATTCTTCCTTGGGTTAAAGATTTATTTAAAGCCAGACCTGTGTCCGTTGAGTTATAGCCTATTGATTTTGCTTTAGTATTGATTACATTTTCAGCATGGAGTAATTTTATTTTAGATTGAAGGGTTTCAATCTGACATTTACAGTTGCTTATTCAAATTCATTTATTGATTTATTTTTCTGTCTTTTAGTTGTTTCTGTTAACCTATTACATGTTGATTTTCTAGTTTTATATAGCCTTTGGATAGTACTTTAAGATGTCTCTTCAGACTAGATGATATGTGAGAGTAATGATTTGCCGATTATGCAGGATATGAATATTCGGGAAGTACTCATGAAAGCAGAGAAAGCTCTAAAGATGAGCAAACGCAAGGACTGGTACAAGATTTTAGGAGTTTCTAAGACTTCGTCTATATCTGAGATTAAGAGAGCCTACAAGAAGCTTGCTTTGCAGTGGCACCCCGATAAGAATGTTGAGAATAGAGAAGAAGCAGAGGCCAAGTTTCGAGAAATTGCTGCTGCGTATGAGGTCTGGTTCATGAATTCATATATTCTGCTTTCCGTTGTTGCTGCATATATTCTCTATATCATCATTAAATCATTAGTTTTTGGTTTCCCTCGTTGCTGCGTGCGGTTTTATCTGTGTTATTTATTTGTGAATGCTGCAAGCTCTGCCTCCATATCTAGAAAGATTTATTTTGTGTCCTGCTTCATAGGTTCTCAGCAACGAAGAAAAACGTACAAGATTTGACAGAGGGGAAGACATTGAAGACATGGGTATGGGAACGGGTGGAGGTGGTTTCAACTTTGGTGGTGGGGGGCAGCAGTTTACATTTACCTTTGATGGAGGCTACGCTGGCGGATATGGTGGTGGTTTTCCTGGCGGGTTTGAATTCTAGTTCTGATTTCAATGAAGAGTGGGCTGGTTTGGTTTCCCCAAAAGTAGAAGTGCAATTGTTTTATTCAGCCCCCCCCCCCCCCCCCCCCCAAAAAAAAAAAAGCTGACTAAAATGCTGACTTGTACGTGGCGGTAAATACTTAGGCAATCTGGAGAGGCTTGTTACATGAAAATCATATCCCCTAGAGAGAGTTTTGCTCTGCGGAACATTTGATTCCAGGTCTTGATTGAAGGAAACTGGTGAGCCCCTGATGACGCGGCAATATGTTTGTGTTCTCTGGATAATAGGTTCTTGTTGCATCCATTTTACCATGGATTACGGTTGGCATAGTTGCATTTGTTTTATTTTGCACAAAGCAAATAAATCTTTGCTCACACGTTGAATTCCAGGCAATTCTGAGTAGATTTATCGAGGGGATTAATATTTTTATGATTTATTGTATACGCTTTGTATCCTTGAGTGACCTGATTTAAGACTATTAGGTGAAGTTGGTAACACCAAAAATTCACTCTTTTTAGACTATTAGGTGAAGGATCCTCAGCACTCATAAATGTTATCCGAATGTGGAGCGAAGGAGAAAGAGATCATTCCAAACGAATAATTGTTTATTTACTCAAGACGAAAACAGAGTACGTGGGATCTTATCATCATTAACCCAAGAGAGGAAAAAAAAATCACACTCATAGCCAAAAGGAAAACATGGCACAGACTGTGACTCCCAATGATATTGCTGTTTGTGGGAGGTTTGGGCCAATTGAACCAGAAGTCTCTGAAGTACTGGCAGTTGTAGCAGCACTCTGCTTGGGCTTTGATGGTGGCGGTGAAGGTGACCCAAAAATATCCAGTGGAAGGAGCACCTGGTCCACCCGATAAACAGCGAGCTGGCCGTTATCGGTATATATGGTATCTCCCGCTGTTGCACTGACGACCCCTGTTGTTAAGTTGACTTGTTCTCCGGAGGAGGAGGTTACATTTAGTTGGAAGTGGCCGTCGTTGCTATCACCAGCTAGTGTATGAACCGGGTTTGTTGCAGTCTGGAGCTGCAATACAGAGTAAAAGGAAGGGAGGATATGGAATTGCACCAGCTGAAGTTGTTGCTTATCAGTAAGCGAGTTTAGTGTGCCTAACTTGAGGTTAGAAAAGCAACTGTCGGTTGGTGCAAAAATGGTGAGGCCCAGGCTATTTTTTTTAAGCTGTCCGTTGATTTGTTCGGCCATGTCGGTGTTTTTCAGAAGCCGAATGAAAGTGGTGAAATGGCCGGCCTTCTTGAGGATTGAAAGGATGTCACTAGGGCCTGATGGTGCCGCAGGAGACTGTGCAGGGGACTGAGCTGAGGTTGTGGTGCAATGAAGGACGAAGATCCAGAACAGAAGAAACGGGACGAAGAGAGCCTGCTTCATCCTAAATGGAGGCGTCGACTGTGGTTGTGCGACCCAAATTGTTGCAAAGTGCAATGAGAAGAAGAGTTCTATTGGACGCAGGTGGGCTGGGGGGGTAATATGTAGAGGGGTGTGAGATGGGGAAGAACAGGTGAAAGGGTGCAATTTAAGGTGGCGAGAGAGCCTCAATACAAGGTGGCAAAGGGTGAGATGTTGTGCTGATGTTATGGTGGAACAAATGGATGAATGGTTTCCTTGTTACCCAGATTCCATACAATTGTTACCTAAAATGTAATTGGCATTTCAACTGATATATCAAGAATACCAAAACGCAGACAAGCAAACAGACCTCCCATTTACTGGCCCATTGGATCGATAGCATTATCTTGTGAATTTGCAAGAAATTGATGTCCTAAACTTTGTGTGAGGCCTAATAGGCCCGCTGCAACAACCAGGAACTGTAGACACCCACTAGGCCCCGTACGAGAATGTCTACAAATTCGGGCTCCAACTTGTTGGCTATAGGAATAATAGATAATTCACTGGGTTCATCTCCAATTTGGTAGATCCTCTTAGGCCGGCACCACAACAATTTAGCGAGAAAATGCTGTGAAAAAGTAGGCTACTTTTACTACTGCAATGGCGCCCTGCTTTCGACGAATCGAAGAAAAAAGGAATATCACTAATTAATCTATTCTTTTTTCTCTCTATATTGTGTAAAGGAGCTCAGCGAAAATATGAGGGCCTAACATATTCTGACAAGCTTTGTTCGTACTTGGGCCCTAACCAGAAGCTCATTTGAGACTTTTGGTGGGTTGAATCATCCCAGGCCATTTAGAAGTTGAAATTTCTTGTAACATAGTGTTTGTTTACGCATAAAATTTTACTAAAATTTTAACTTTTTCACATCCTCATTCTCTCTCTTACTTTTTTCTATTTTTTTACTTTTTCACTTACTTTTTTATTCTCTCTTCTTATTTTTTATCTGACTTTTTTACACTTTTTACTAACTTTTTCACTTTTTCATTCTCTCTTCTCACTTTTTCACGAACCCTAAAATTTTACCTTTACACTATGTTAGTCTAACACTTCTGTTCATATTTTCTCGTAAAAGAATATAAGTAGAACAATATGAATAATGGTTCAACAAGACAAAAGATGGACCCATTGAACTTGGATTTTTCAAAAGAATAGTGATTTAGTGTAGTAAAAATTACAATATCGCGCGCGCACAAGATTTCATAATCTTTATACAAAACTCATGAATTATAAAAACAGAGAACAAAATGCGACACTAACTGCGATTCCAACGGATATAGCAGCAGCTGCTGGGTGGTGTGGACCCTTTGCACCAGAAGTATCAACAGAGGCAGCATCCGACGACCCCGAAGGAGCATCTGCTCCTGAAACTCTCTTAGCAGGCTTAGTACTGGATGGCGCTGGAGAAGGTGACGCAGCTGTCCCAAAAAGTTCCAGTGGAAGAAGCACCTGGTCCACCTGATAAACAGCAAGCCGGTTATCGGTGTAAATAGTATTAGCCACGCTTGCATCGACAACCCCTGTTGTCACGTTCACTTGGTTTCCCGATGCGGTTACATTTAGGGGGAACTCCCCGTCGCTGCTACCACCGGCCTGAGTACGCAAAGGGTTGCTTGCAGTTTGGAACTGTGATGTGGAATAGAAAGAGGGCAGCACATGGAATTGCACAAGCTGGACCTTCTGTTGATCAGTGAGCGTGTTTAGCGTGCCCGGTTTTAGGCTAGAGAACGCATTGTCGGTTGGGGCGAAGATGGTGAGGCCCTGGTTGGAGTTGTTAAGCTGCGTGTTGATTTGGTCAGCCTCCTGGGTGCCTTTTAATAGCCGAATTAAGGTGGTGTACTGGCCGGCCTTCTCGAGGATCGCGGTGATGTTGGTGGGTCCTGATGGTGCCGGAGACACTCCCTGGGACCGAGCAGGAGTTGTGGTGGAATGAAGGCAAACGATCACAAAAAGAAGAAACGGGAATTGAACCTGCTTCATCATTGAGTAACCCTTGAATATTTCACCGTGCGTGGCCTAACTCGTAAGGAAAAAAAATTGAAGAATTCTGTTAGGGGTGGCATGGAATGGGAGAAAGTGGGTCGTATAAATATATTTATTGAAGACCGGTGAGGTGGTAAGACAGTCCAAAGAATTAGGTGAAATGGTGCAATTTAAGGTGGCAAGCGAACCTCAGTCTTCAACTTCACTGAAAAGCAAGAGGACGAGAGAGAGAGAGAGAGAGAGAGAGAGTTTTGCGTGGTGACCCAGGAAAAGCTGCAGGGTGGGTGATTGAACTGCGAGTGGCAGCTAGTGAGAGAATTCTAGACATATTTGGGTTTTGCTTGTTGATCTGGCAAACTTTAGAGAAGAAAAATTCTGATTAAGTCCATCAACGAGCAGTAGCTAAAGTGGATGATAATGATGCTGATATAATATGGTGCAACCAAACCAGTCGTTCCCTCACTATTTTTTGACCAATGTGTGAATGGAAAAATATATAAACTAATGGAGAATGTTTCGAGAAAAGAATAGGCTTATTTAATCATCTTTCTTGTGTGTTATTTCGAAATTTTAATCTGGCCTTTATGTTATTTTTCCTTCAAAAATAGTCCTATATTAATTTGCCAATATAGTCATTTCCGTCAAATCGAGCTAGCATTTAGATTGCAAACTCCTAGGTGACTAACGAAAGCACGTCTTAAACAATAGCACGTCTTAAACAATAGTAGACTCCATGTGCCCATTTTCAATAGTAAAAAATTTATGAGTGTCATCCATGTATTATGCTATATGTCCGATTACAGGTCTCATCTAGATCAAATATGTCATGCAAAGATAATATCAATTAATTTTTAACCATTAGGAATGGATAGTGAAGGTCTAGTAATGTTTAAGACGTGCTCTCGTTAATCACGTAAGAGTTTTGTTATTCAAATGCAGATGTCAGTTGAAGAAAAGGGTCGTATTTATACATTAATATTTTAGGCTGACTAATTTTAGACTAAAAATAACTTAAAGACTAGTTTAAGATTTCAAAATATTACAAGGACCAACGGAACAATTAAGTTAAAAGAATAAGATAAAGATTTTAATTTTTTTAAGTTAATTTTTTAAAGGGGAAAGAGTATGTCAAAATACAGAGTTTTAGTTTAGGTCAAAATTAAACTTTTTAAGTTTATAATTTGTATTAAAAAATATAAAATTATATATTTTTTATTTATAATAATAAATGCGGTCGGGTCCAGACCGATTTTTAAAAGGTCTGGACCGAATTTATAAAAACAAGACCGAATCGGACCATAAATCCGATCCAATTTTATGATCCGATCCATCTGCGATCCGATTTTGTTCAGGTCACTGGCCCTTTGGATAGGTTGCAATTTCTACCGAAGTAGATATGGGCCCTGTCCAAAACTTTGTACGAGGACCTAACCCAATAAAGTTTTCAACTAAATCTCGAGCCCATTAGGACAAAGAAGTGATCCATTGGGCATCATCAGATTGCATGTACAGATAGCTATTGCCTATTGTGAAGCACATGTGACTACCACGGAATATCCTCTCTTGGATGCAAATGCAACTCAATGCAGAGCGTGGCTGCGTGGTCGCTCAAAAGGAAGTCCCCAAGGCGAAGCTGTCATTTCCTGTTTTCATGCTTCCCGCAGCTTTGCACTCTCTCCCTCTCAAGTCTCAAGCCAGAGACAAAGACAGATAGTGTAATGCTCGTCATCCCCCACCGCCAATTCTGTTGACTAACACCCTTAAAGTCAAATCTCCGACTATTAAACTTACATTACTTCCTTCCCCAACCTTTGCCTTAGCCACAGCATCCCAGACATTGAAATTGAAAGCCCTAGTTTTGTCATGATCACATGCTCTCGGGCGTACCATGATCAACAACGGTAACGGCATGATGTCAGCGTCGTCTTCATCGGCCACCGCACCATCACCGGCCCTCAAGACCTATTTCAAAACCCCAGAAGGCCGATACAAGCTTCTCTATGAGAAGACCCACCCCTCGGGTCTCCTTCATTACAACCATGGCAAAACGGTAACTCAGGTACTTGAATTTTTACGTCTATTGTTTCAGTCCCAATTAATACTTGGAAACACTTTTTTGGAAATTTTCTTCAATGACCTTTTTGTTAAGTCGATATTTTCTTTTGCGTTGATGTTGATTTCTGGGGTTTTAATCAAGAATCAACGCCCGTTTGTAACATTCTACCTTTGGAAATAAGTTATGGTAACTCCCTTTTTTTCCGGGCACATTCCTTTGCATCAATCGTTAATTCTTTTTGGTTGTTCTCTTATTCTATGGATGTTTTTTTACTCCATTTTCGAGGATTCATTGTTGGGTTAGCTTATTTTCCCTTAATTTGATAATTAGACCCTAAAGTTTGAAAGTTTACTTGTGGAATTTTGTCGTCAGGTAGCTCTAGCACATCTAAAGGACAAGCCGGCCCCATCTACCCCACCGGCCCCGCCTTCAAGCTTCAGTGCTAGCAGTGGGGTGCGATCAGCTGCAGCGAGGTTGTTAGGCGGAAGTAATGGGAGCCGCGCTCTTAGCTTTGTGGGAGGGAATGGTGTGAGCAAGAGTATTACTGGGAATAGTAGGATTGGATCATTGGGTCCTTCGAGTTCAATTACTTCATTGGGTGCTACAAACTTCGACGGGAAAGGAACTTACTTGGTCTTTAACGTGAGGGATGCTATCTTTATAAGTGATTTGAATTCTCAAGATAAGGTAGTTTTTTTTTTTGTCATGCGAGTTTCCTTGACTTCTGGGATTTTTGGTTATAGTTTATGATAGTTTAACCTTTAAATGTAGGATCCGATAAAGTCCATGCATTTCGGTAATTCAAATCCTGTGTGCCATGCATTTGATCAGGACGCTAAGGATGGGCATGATTTGCTCATAGGATTGAGTTCTGGCGATGGTATAATCTATATGGAAAATTTCAATTATGTTATTCTGTTTTGAAGTTCAAAATTTGCAAATTTATATGTCTTGGGTGTATTATTGTAGTGTACTCTGTGTCACTGAGACAGCAATTACAGGATGTAGGAAAGAAGCTTGTTGGAGCTCAGCATTATAACAAAGACGGTTCTGTTAATAACAGGTACTCTCCCCATGTGTTACATAATTCTGCTTTCTTCCAAAGATTTTCTGCTTTGTTGTTAGCAGGCCATCAGATGTTACACTTGGCTTCTAGATTGAGAAGATCTTAGGGAATTTCATTTTGAATGTTTATTAGTCTAGCAACGGGAACTAGGTAAAATGCTAAAGGACTTCCAAGTCTCAGATAGTGGTTCTGTTATGCCCAATGGTTATCAAATAGGGGTTCTTCCGCAAGTAATTGTTAATTTCTTACTAGTTTCATCTCATGGTTTTACCGGAGACTGAAGAATAGATGCCAAAGAATGGGAAATATGCGGTGCCTTTCATGTCAAATTGGAACTTTAAAGCTACACTAAACTGTATCCTGCGGTTTATGTTGCAGCAGATAGTGAGGTGTCCATGAATAATTCCATGTCAGTGGAATCTAAAAGGTTGTTTAAACTTGCGAAAGTGTGGATGGAGGGGAGTAGTCCTGAAGAGTGTTAACGAAGGTTTTGATATTTTTTGTACTGTGTTAATCACATCAATTTGTAAACTCTAATTTTTGATGCGTTAACTTTGACCTTCAACTTGTGCTTTGACTCTGTAGTTCTGAAGCTATCTGGGTCTTTCAGGGTTTCCAGATTGAGGCTTTTTTTCTTTGATAAGTCCAGATTGAGGCTTATTGAAAGTGTAATAAACAATTTCTAGGATACTGTTACCACCTTTAGATATTCATGCTTGAAAATTGATGAGTATCATTTAGGCTCTTGACGTTTTCTTGAGAACTTTGGGGTTCCTTGGATTACCACTTGCTCTTGGGTTGGTTAGGGGTCTTCTGTGCCCAAACTAATTCATCCTAGTTTCAATCATCCTGCTGCCTATTAGTGATTGAGTTTCCTGTGTCTATTTTCATGCAGTTCCTCATATTCATATTTTCCAAACCACTTCCAATAGGTTCAATGTTGTTTTGATGACCTGCTCGAGTGATATCCTTCTACATGCTTTCCAACACCCTCATGCTGCTTTATACCTATCATTCAAACATGTTATTTTGAAATTGCTATTTTGCATGCTCCTACATTGAAAGGTACTCATTTGGACATAATAGGATTCATGGGTGAGGGTTGTATCTATTCCACTGTTGGGCTTCCCATTGACAAGTGTCTGACAATGAGGGGAAGGCATTGTTTGTCCCTTAGAATTTATGTGATACTTTTTTTTTTCTGCGTGAATTTATGTGATACTACTGGTGTACATTTTGTGACTTGAATTTTATGAAATGAATGTACATCCTATGTTTGAGACACTTGTGCTGATAATCCCTATCTCTCGAATCTATAAGAGTTGGGCACTGCAACTGTGTCCCTGTTTCACAGATCCATAGCAGACATCATAGAAGTCCATATAGTATGAGCTGCTTGGTGACACTTTTCTATGTGCATTTCTAGTTTCTCTACTTCATTGATTCCTCTGTGGGAGGATAAAATTCAGTAGGAACTATTTCGATAAATCTTCATTGTTTTTTCTTTTTTCCTGGAGACCATCGCTTCGTGTACGCATGCATTCATTCAAGGACTGAGAATACATTTTAGATCAGGCATAGAGAAGGAACGTTTGATTTCCTCTGCTATTTCTTGATAGACACGTAATTGGCATCAAGTTTCAATTTGTCTATAGGGGAGGAAAGTGTATTTGATCAATATGTGTTCTGGCTTTTAGTGAAAAATCATAGCATAAATACATTACAATATCTGCTAATAGTTCAGCTAAATCAACC
Organism: Myrica gale; assembly: GCA_963930655.1. Classification (NCBI taxonomy): domain Eukaryota; kingdom Viridiplantae; phylum Streptophyta; class Magnoliopsida; order Fagales; family Myricaceae; genus Myrica; species Myrica gale. The sequence goes on from OZ005613.1 coordinate 4,344,856, forward strand.
CCCAACATAATGAGATATGCTTCTGGAGGCAGTATTGATCCTGTTCTTGTATGAGTAGTTTTTCCTTCTTCCCCATATGCACAATATTTTCTGGTCTTGTTGGCATCTTAGGTTTTTCTTCACGCTACTTCAAAATTCTCCTGAGGCTATCCACTTCCAGGCTCAATATATTTACTGCCCCTCTAAAGTGTTTAACAATTCAATGTTGTGTGTATGGAAGCTAGGGTGTAAAAATATTGACACTGATAGCTTGCGCACAGACATGCACGTACACACATTTTGTTGTTATTGTTTTTATTCGTTTATAAGAAATCTCAGTTAGTAGTTTGAACAACTACTTCAATTAACTTTGTTTCTTACTAGCAGTCGCTGTACTAGTATTGTATGGGTGCCTGGAGGTGATGGTGCTTTTGTTGTTGCTCATGCAGATGGGAATTTGTACGTGTATGAAAAGGCAAGCCTTGAAACTTCCTGTCGCACTGTGTTGAATGTGGTGATTTGAATGACATGGTTTTACCTTTTTCTTTTTCTTTTTTCCCTAGTGCAAAGATGGTGCAGGCGATTCCTCATTCCCTGGTGTTAGAGATCAGATGCAATTTTCTGTTGCTCATGCACGTTACAGTAAGGTGCTGGAGTTGATAGTTTTTTGTTATCAAAGTGTATTGATTGTTTCTTCGTGTATGGATCAGTAACTTCCCATTATAGACAGACCTCCACAATACATTCAAAAACTGTCGGGGTCCTGAGTTTTCAACAGTAATTAGGTTGCGCTTGGAGATCATTCATTGACTATGGGGAATTCACTACTTAATTCAATCTTCACTCTCTAAGCCTATTTGTTTAGTTTCACCAATCATAGTTTCTTTTAACTGTCTCTTCTCTGCACATCTAAGTAACTGAGATGTTCATGCCCCAACATATGGTTCCGTTCGATATGATAGTCCTACTGTCTACTAGTAGAGTAAGCACATGTGCGTAGGGATCTGCAATAATGGATTCTGATTGGGAGATGTGAACAAAATTGAAACTTAATTGCTCTAATGGAGGAACCATGAAGTCCCCCTTGTCCCTAGAACCTCAATAATCATGAGCGGGGGTTCTATCATTTGTCTCAGTTAAATTTTCAATCCCTCCATCCATTATTAAAGCATATGTCTTGATAGTGGTTTACTTTGCAATAGTTTATTGTACTTGTGGTTAGTGTCATGAGAATAGAACACTGTATGGTCAACTACATTTTTACATGAGAGGGGTGGCTTTGCATATCTGGCTTACGTTGAGTGTTTTGCAATAATATCGCATGCTTGATAGGTCTGCGTAGTTTGGTGTTGTTCTCATTCCACCTATGTTTTAGTTGGGCAGTGGTGGACTCCACCTACTAAGGCTTGGGTCTTTAGGAAGTCCTTGTATTGCTATTTGATCAAGAATAGTTTTTCAGAATCTTAAAATTTTATGTGTGGGGATATTTTACCATTTTTGTAATGACTTTGGTGACTCTTTAACTTCTTTATTACTGGTTCTTTGGACTAGTACTTGCCATAAACAAGAGGTACATCTGAGGTATAGGATTATTGTCTGTTACTCACTTAAGATGTCTTTGTTGATCTCTTCTATATACATGCAGAGTAACCCTGTTGCCAGATGGCATATATGCCATGGTTCAATTAATAACATTGCTTTCTCAAGGGATGGTGCCTTTCTAGCAACTGTGGGAAGAGATGGTAGGATATTCTCTGATACCAACTGCAGATTTGGGTTTCGTTCATTTGCTATGTACACAAACGAACTCAATTTGACTGCAAAATGCAGGTTATCTACGAGTTTTTGACTACTCAAAAGAACACCTCATATATGGTGGCAAAAGTTATTATGGGGCTCTCCTGTGTTGTGCTTGGAGGTTGGTAGCTTTACTGGTTTCTCAGTCATAGCTTAGTGCTGTTAGCATTGTCCTTGATTTGTCCTTCTTAATCTAAACTGCTATGTTATATTTTTCCTTTTGGTTTACTATTTACCATTCTCTTTAAGAGAATAGATAGTGTATTGTTGATAAAATGCCACTAAACAGTATGGATGGAAAATACATTCTTACCGGAGGTGAAGATGATCTAGTTCAAGTTTGGAGCATGGAAGATCGAAAAGTTGTTGCATGGTGTGAGGGGCATAATTCGTGGGTGAGATTCCTCTTAAGAAGTGCTAGCTTAAAGATGGAAAAGTCACATGACTGTAACCATCTTGCTTGCTGTTACTATATCATGCTGGCAGGTCAGTGGAGTGGCTTTTGATTCATATTGGTCATCACCGAATTCAGAAGGCACGGCGGAAACTGTCATGTACCGGTTCGGTTCTGTTGGTCAGGTATTGAGGCATAGGAGTAGTCTGATTGCTTTGTCTCTACAAGTGTTGACTTTAGGTGGATTTTCTAAGATGTAACCTCATATCTCTGTAATTTTTGAAAGCGTAGCTTTTTCTCAAACTAATTCTTTACTAATCCGAAATATGTGGTTTCCATTTGTAGAATTTTCCCAAACTAATTCCTGCTATATCAGCTAGGTATGACATAATTTATAGCGTCTATTTACATCGGAACACCATGTAAAATATGGCTTCTGAAATTTGGGCTCCATAGATGTTAAAGAGGAAAAAAAACCTTGTGTTGGTACCTTTTGAAAAGCTTTAGAATCAAAAGGGTTTTAGTACAACCTTGTAGTAGTAGGGACTGGGAGTATTCCGAGGGTGTATGGCTTAAAGTTTCCAAACGAAGAAAGTTGTTATGCGAAACTGTATATATTATGATTGTTGTGGCCCAAACCGCCATATAAAATTAATGACCCTATGAGCAGGAGGTTGAGGTTACTTTTGGCTGTAAGAAAGTGGACCTTCCAGAGAAGTTGTGGCCATTCGTCCTTGGTTTTAGACCTCTGTTTATCCTTGGTATTCTACGAAAAATTATGTCAGGTAAAATAATGAAAAAGAAAAGGAAAAAAAGCAGTAGGCTGATATGGTCGTGCAAACCGAACCGATGACCACAGTGATAAGGAGAGAAATAGGGTTTGATTTGTTAGTGTTTAGATTAGGATTTTTGCACGATAAGTGAGAAAAAGAATCCCTCCTCGCATCCTATACTCTATGGAGATAATCAAAATTGACATTCTCCGCATATATTATCATAAGATTCCTTAACCATTATCTAATATTATTTGCTCAACACTTTATATTTTGGCATTGGGAATTGATGTGATAGCCTTTGATCTGAGTGATATTCTTTTTCCAATTTGGCATATATACTTCTATGCTTTTATTTTGCGAATGCGAATGCTGTACATCTTTTTTTTTCTTTCCACAGATTCTGTACATGACTCGCATGCTTCATTGTTTTCCTGTTTCACCAGCTTAATCTGTTTGTGGGCAGGACACGCAATTGCTTTTGTGGGATCTGGAAATGGATGAGATTGTGGTGCCATTGCGGCGATACCCTCCTGGTGGGTCCCCCACATACAGCGCTGGAAGCCAGTCATCCCACTGGGACAATGCAGGCCCAGTGACCGCTCTGCAACCTGCCCCAAGCATGCGTGATGTTCTAAAGATCTCCCCACTTGCTGCTCATCGTGTTCACAATGAACCCCTCTCTGGCTTGATATTTACCCAGGAATCTGTTCTTACAGTATCTCGAGATGGACACATAAAGATCTGGATAAGACCAGGGATATCAGATAGCCAGTCAAACAACACTGAAACTGTCTCAAGTACCAGCTTGAAGGAGAAACCTTTGTTCTCAAGCAAGATTGGCAGTTCAAGTTACAAGCTATGACCAAACCATCAGCGGAAGGAAAAACCAAGCGATTTTTTACGTTGGGATTGTCTTTTCATCCTGTTGGTTTCATTATGTAAACCATACACGTTTTAGAGTGCAAATAACCAACTGGTTCTATTGTATATTAAGGTATAAACATGCCACAAATGGCACGAAAGAGGTAGAGGGTGATGAGCCCCTTTGTAAGTACAAAACGGCTATTTCTAGGGATTTGTAGGAATATCGTGAAGTTGTTCCTGTGAGATATATTCTTCTCAAGTGCTTTCCTTGTCACTGTTACAGTAAAACTTATACTGGATTACCCTATTTAGTAGAAATCCTTATGGCATTCGTTTTGCGGCCGTTGTCCGGCGTAGCGGTTTTGAAATAATTTTCTGATGTAGGCGGGGAACTTATGCAGAGGTTAATTTTTGCAGGCAGAAAGCCACAAATCTAGGTCTGGATTTTGTAGATTGGATAGTCAAGTCATGAAATAGGTATCCCAAATTTGAACCCTTGTGTTTTGGCACCTGCGCTCGGACCAACCAGGATGCCAATTTTTGTTGTTTCTTTCTTTTTAGCAGGTGTTGCCTAGGCTTACGGTGTTTCCTGTCCGAAAGGAAAGGCTTCAAAAGATCCACTTACAAGGATTGACCTAACCTCTGAAAACACAATGAGTTTTTATAGTAATCCAAGAATGGACTGTTTAGAGAGGAGCTTATTGAAACAAGAAGGGAACTTAGCAATTAATACGTTAATTGAGTTACTTTAAACCTAAATATGAGCAATATTGTCAAGATATACCACTATATAAGACCTCTAATAATTTAGTCATATTTACCTGATAAAATAAATAAATTTCTATATTTCTTTAAAATTATATATGCACCCCTTTATCTAATGAGTTCTGGCTTCATCCCTGCTCTAAGGAGTAGAAGACAAATAGGCACACCTGTGCAGCATGTCATGGAGTTAGTAGACAACAGGAATATTGCGAGTATCTCACTGGCGAGAGTCATCTATTGGTTAATAGACATTCTTATAAATTTCGCATTTGTCCTTTTCTAATAGTGATTAGGTAGTATGTTTTTCCAACTAGGCTTGATGGCGATGCTGTATTTTAAGTCAATGATTACGAATTGTGAAATATTTGAACATTGATGCTTGAGCATTCTTACGTATACCATTAACTGCAGTCACCAATCTTTGTTTGATTCGGCACATAGATTTGTTGATTGGTCAGAGCTTTGAAATTTGAATAATTGGCACAAAAAAAAAATCAGATTTTAGACGACAGGGCCTACTAATCCCTTCTCTAAATCAGCCAGAGCACATAGTTTCAATTCTGAGATTCCACCCACAGAAAATCAAGTACCTTCTTCCACCCCCCATCTGCTTGGTTTGTTTGTATGAACTCTGATCAGATTGGTGTGAGATGAGGCAATTTGTTTTATTTGTATACTCTGGCCCTGACTATGCCATACAACAGCAATCCTACTTGTCCTGAAGCTAAAGGAACAACACAAATTAAACATGGAGTCGGAAACAGAATGCTGGAATTTTCAAGCCTATTTTTTCATGTGCAAAGAATGTTGCAATCATTGATACATCCCATCCCCCTTAGTCAATGAAGGCATATATTGTGAGGGATTTTCCCTCCACTGTTATTACCTTAATAGTCCACTACATAGACACAACTACAAAACCCAAAACTTCGATATACAATTTGCACAGCCATAACCTTTCCCTACGATGCCACCGCTTGTGGCCTCGACAAATCTAACTGCCCTGTATGGCTTCTACATTTACCCTTTCAGTTCCACTGTGACGAGGATCACTACGAGATTGATCTGCACTTTCAGGCGATTGATCTGTCTGTGTCCCCTCCTGAGTGCTCTGCTGTTGATTTGACGAAGAACTCTGCCTTTTCCTCCACTTCCAAATCTCCACAAGAATAGAATGTCCGCACATTGTAACTCCAAAACCAGCAAGTGTGGCAACAAGTACAGCTAGAACAGCCTGGATATGAACCTGTAGATCCATACAAACATATAAATGCTCTAAAAGGATCATGTAACTATCCTATTTGGATATCCTATGAGAGAGAGATATTAACAAGCCAAAAGAACATGCAAGTGATAAAAGAATCTTTTACCAATGAGTAAAAAATATGCCCAAAGAGAACCACCAGACAGAATTGAAAGGCCGCATAAAACCATGCATATTTTCTGCTTACTACATAAATTTCAGAGGAGTCAGTATAACTATGAAATGGCAGTATCCCTGTACACAACATTGTATAAACACAGAATGCAAAGTTAACCTACCCATTGTTGTGGCAGTCATCGATGCTAGGAGACCCACTATGCAGGAAAATGGGAGTGATATGGCTAATGCACCAGATCCCATATTTGAAATCTGTATCACATGCTAATGTCAGGAACTCGTATGGGCTGAGAAAATAACATCTGGAGATGCACAAAACTTACCAGAAGCTGCTCTAGAAACGAAAAGTAAGCAAGCATGCTGACAATGACAAGTACGGGAACATCCTGCCATATTCTGACAAAATATTGCATCAATATTTAGTTGTATTATCTTGGAAGATGATACTGAACAGACTCGACATAAATTACAGACCCCTTAATTTGGCAGCAAGTTTCAGGTGCCTACTGAAAAAGCCATTTCAGTTCGTTTCAGATTGTGTACTAGCTAGTCTAGTGGCCGTTAACATGATTTGCATCAATTGGAGTTAGAATCAATTGCTCAGCCAAAGTTTTCATATTAAAGTCTTCGGTATAATAATCTATGTCTAAGACAACGAAATTATACCTCAATTTTGCTTAGTTTAGTGACGATAATATTTTTTTTGAAGAATTTCACAGGAAAAAATAGAATGAAAAAAAATTGTAGAGACAAGGCAAGGAATATCCTTTCCCTAAATCATGCAGGGTGGAAAATTTTACTTGCCTTTGTCTAACAACACCATCTTGCTGATCACTCTCTTGCAGGGAAAGGACCTGAATATTGGGAATTCGTAGAAGGGTGACAGGTAGGTTCTGAACTTCTTGCTTGCATACCTCACATATTTTGTTACCTTTAATGCTGAACCATTTTATAGCGCATTCTTTGTGTGCCAAAGCAAGTTCACCTTTGCAGCTACATTCCATCTTCAGTGTCTCAGCACCCTCCCCAAGTTCAACATAGCAGATTCTACAAACAGCTTGTTCTTCAGGTATATCTTCACCATTATCATCATTGCTATCTGCACCACAAGACTAAGATAAGGCATAGGTTGGTTATCACGTTGTACAAACCAGGGTGAAAACTAAAAGCTGAAATCTGAAACTGCAGACAATTAATAATGTCCCAACTTGTGGTTTGCGGGTGATTGCCATGCCGATTATCCTCTTGTCAAATGGAATTTTTTTTCAAACATCAATTTGGTCCTTCACAAGGCTACAAATTTCCTCGTCATGAGTTTTTATCGCAAAGCAACTGTGTCGCAAGGTGGCACAAATTCAGAAAGCTAGCAAAGAATGGATAGTTGTAATATTTACACGTGATCCACAATAATTGGCATTAATGTATTTCCAACGGTTCTGAGATTTGAAGTGTCTTTGTAACTGAGGCAGGTCAACTTAATCACAACCTGCTGAATTGATTTGGCCGATTCAACCCGCAAACATTCTTGACCACAGTGGTAGGAGAGGGAGGACGATTGTTACAATTTTGTATGCATACAATCAAGAATAATTACCAGAACAAATTTTCAAGAGTCAAGAGAGGGAAATTTACCAATTTCATCCTCTAGGGATGTGTTTGTGGTTGTCATGACAGTCCACTCAGCCCTTCCTGGAGTGGTGGGAATGACACGAAAACCACCACGTACAGATAGGCTTCCTTCTTTACTAAGTTCAGGGACTGAATGTGAACGGTGAATAGGTCGCGGGGCCCCTCCCTTCTGTATAACGAGAAAAAATGTAAGAATCAGCTGGAGAAGTGGAAAACATATTGGACGTTTATTTGACTGCAGAATCATAATGTAAATAAAAAATTAATTAATTAAAAGAAAAAAAAATATGGAGATACTTTCAACAAACATAATTAGAACATAAAAATGACAAATCGTTATGAACTCACTTACATTACAGATGCAGGGCTATTTGACTGTGGATAGAATATAAGAGATGCATCTAATGTAGGAAGAGATTTAACAAATTAGTGAATTAAATATCACAAATGCAGCTTTATGGAAAACCCTAAAATTCTTCTGGAAATTCTAGATAAACTATAATTGCAAATCATAGTCTGCCTAGAACTTCGGTTATCATAACTTTCTTAACCACCTTTCATTTGTTCTCTAGGGGGAAGAACTTGTTCTATCTCAGTCTGAGTTGTGAAATATATAGAACAGATGATGAGGGTGAAGTCAGGGTACGGCTTTGCACACTACCCGCATTGCCAACCATCCATGGTCTTTGCAAATTAAACTATTGGATGTTGGATGGCCCCTCTGAATGGCAAAGAAGTTTGGTATCAACCTTAAATACCATGAAATTTCAGCCAGTAGAGAAAACTAAAGCATGGCAATAATAAAACTTAAAAAGCATGAATATCCTTCAGCAAGGATACCAGTATATAGTTCAGGGTTAAGTGCAATTTAAAAGCCGTGAGTTTCAATACAGAATATGAGAAGGAATCAGGGACTGGCTTCACAAACTGCTTGCATTGTTGCTTATAATAATGCACAAATTTTATACTGGAAAATTAAGACTAAAATATAAGTTCAGTATTGACCTAAATGTCAGCAACCTAGTCAAGATGACAAAGTAGAGAAAACCAAAATCCATTTATGATAGCAGTGTCCTCAAATCATTCAATTTCCAAGCAGTTAAGGGTTTAAAGGTGGTTTTGCAATCTTCGTTTTCGAGAATGACCAACTAAATTCTTCCATCTACGCAATAAATTTGAGTTATGAACATTCAACTAAAATTATTAAGATGCATAAATTGGAAGATGCATAAATTGGAACCTCGAGTAGAAATCAATATTTTCATCACAATGATGCTCAGCATCTATAAAGTCGAAGCATTCCAGACAACATGCCATTGAAGTAGGAGCACATAGTAATACTTCTCAAGCCAAGTGGTTAATACTCACAATAGAACTGAACGGACTGATCATGTTCCCTCCATGCATAGACTCTGGATTTGAATGAGCAATTGGGCTTCCAGGTAAGGATGATGCTCTATTCATTTTGGACGGAAATAGCTTTGTAAGAGACCATGTCCTTGAGATCTGACGCTTCTCCCATAACCCAGCAGGTGAACCTCCTACTTGTATAATGGCTGCCTTCTCGGTGTCTGAGGTAGTACCCTGACGTTTGAAACTTAGTTTTGGAAGTAGGGATTTTAGGGTTAATTTATTTTTTGATGGTGAGGGACCTGGGGACCAATTTACTTTCCCAAAGCTAGGGCTCGGTAATGGGGAAAAATATACTATTTTAGGAGTGCGATTTGGTGTTTGGGGCATATTTATCTTCACACAATCCTCTCTGGTGTCCTCGATACCTATTGAGGGTTTCTCCAATAGAAGGTAGTGTGGACTCTGGCATTGACCAGGCGGGGTTTCCTCGACTATTTCACTTGATTCTCCAACCTGTGAAAGCAGAAAAAGAACAGAAAATGCATTAGATCAGCAAAACAGAAAACTGATAATTAATGGTTTGTAATCAACCTTGCAGTGATAGAAGAATGTCAATCAGATCAGAAGACATCTCACCCGTAGAAATAAGAAATGACCATTGAGAATTATAATTCTGAGGATGGGGAAAAGCGCCATGAACTGAGGTAGTATCAAATATGAAATGGAATATGACAACAAAATCTAGATCTACAGCCCAGTATAAAGCAACGTCGTGATGTAGGGTTTGCATAGGAGACCCCATAATTTAATGCCAAAAGAATTCTCAAAGTGCCTTGAATTGAAATCTTATAGCACATTAAGGCCTTGAAAGGCTTTTAAATGAGTTGTTCATGCTTACTACAAGCCTATGATGTAATCTTGCAAATGTATAAGTTGATGCTTTAAACTCAAATTCCAGAAAGTACGAAGCCAGAGTATGCCACAGATACAACCATAGAGTAGTTGTACAAGTCAGTTGCATTGAGTTAACACCCTGAACGGTGGTGTGCTGAAAACCTAGATTTCTTCTGATGCAGGGCTAATTACGACTTGTCCACAAAAGTTCAGGTAAGAAAATCCGAATCAACTTAAAGTTTTCTGATCTAGTCTTGAACATCTATAGAGAATACCCATGAGAAGAGGCCAGAGGGACAAAACAACAAACCACGAGACCAAAGGGTAAGGAAGAGAGTCATCAATTATAATCCATGTCAAATAAAATAGAGCGAGAGAGAGAGAAGAATTCCAGACACGGATACCTACCATATAGTTTCGACTACAAAGCGAACCCCATTTCCAATTTTGAGATATAGAGCTATGAATTTGACTAGAAACTACGAAAATACTAGAGAAGGAGCAGAAGATACAGCAGAGGAACGAAAACAACGTACAGGTCGAATAGGGGGATCATCTTTGCTGCCGGTGGAAGCGCTTTGGTCGTTCTGCTTTGAAAAGGGGTTCTCTTCATTTTCCATGAGCAGCGAAAGAACTTCTGAACACGTAGGGAGACCACGATCCTAAGCAATATCGAGAACAAAAAAAAAACCAGTTAACTAGAACGAGATGGAATCTGCACGACCAGTGGCAAATAAAAGCACATATATGTACAAGTGGCACCTCAGACTCAGATGGAGCGAAGTGCAAGTGGAACTGAAATTCTCCAAAGCTTCACTTTCTTTGTCTTGTATGCCCCCCCAGTTCAGAGTTCAGAGGTCAGAACATAAAAGTAACGCCGAATAAACTGGTTTGGTGAGGTGGGTTCTTCGTACAAGTTTGGCAGTTGTACAAAAAATCATAACAAATACTAAAACACCTGCATATTTGACTGAGAAAGGAAAATTGCGTCCTGGTTAGAGCACCTCCCGCCTACTTTTATTTTCACCCATTATTTTATTAGCTAGATCCGGCGTACCCACTTGGTTAATATAGAGCCTTGGGCATAATTTGCTCCAAAATGTCAAAGATTTTTCTAACAAGTTGAGTTCTCGATCTGTTAAAATTTACTAGAAAGATTTTAATAATAAAATCTTATTAATTTAAGGATATATATTAATAAATTTTAATAATTTGAAGACTGACAAATTTAATAATTTAAATTATAAAATAAATCACAGTATAAAACCAAATTTTCCGTTAAAATAGATAATCAAGATGTAGACAAAAATTCCATTTGTTGTAGTAATCATATCTTAAACATTATCTCTAAATATCTTGAGCGTGTGCTTGCAGAGACCATAAACAATGTGCTGGTCATGATCAGAAGTTCATGTGAATATTCTTTATGTGATCATTGGGACGTTTACCGAGTCTAACAAGCATTATCACCATTGCTAGAGCAATCGAATGCTTTGTTGAAGGAAATAGTTGTAACAGTTGCCGTTGACATCGAATGAGTATCAGAGCAATAGATTCTTTGCTTCTTCTTTTTTTGGTGCATGCTTTTCTAAAGAATAAATACGATAATTAATTTATTTTTGTGCCTAATGATTAACACCGTAGCACGTGTGGCCGCCACAGGTCCTCAACAACCCTCTCCAAATCTTTTTAGTCGGATTTCGTTTCCACTAACTCGATCGATTTTGATTCGTTAAATTGTACCCGCTCGATTGGATTATATATATATATATATATAGTTTGATGACAAGGATTTAAATTAAAATTTCTGGAGAATTTATCCTTGAGGAATTTGGACATGCTCTGTCTTTTCTTCCGTGGTGGGACTGGATTATCATCAGTTCTAGCAATTAAGCAGGTTTACAATTTGAGGACGGTGGGTATTCAACGTCGACCACCTGTACTTTTCTTCTTTTTTTGAGAAATTCTTATTTAGATGTTATATATATATATATATAGTAGTCCACATAAGAGTTACAAAGCAAGGTCTGTGGGATCGGAAATATTTCACAGGGACTCCCTAATTACGACATGTGGAACTATAGCATGACACCACGCAAGCTAGAAGCCGTTGAGCAGAGATATTAAAATAGAACCCATGACCTCTCATCCACCATTAAATTAAGCAATTACCTTCTTACCGAATATTTTATATAATTTATTGAATTTAGCGTGTGAAAAGGTAATGTTGTAATTTTTGTGAAAATTTTGAAATTTTAATGTTTGGTTATTAAAATTTTGACTTTTAAAAAATATTGTTCTAAGTTGAAAATTTGTCATTACTGAGTGCATCACCTGGCTATAAGTATCTCTTTCAAGTGGTCGATTTTAACATCAGGATAACATATCTAGATTTATTTGATTTGATTGGGGGCCGGACTTCGATAGGTTTTCTAATTTAAACTACAAGTCTACGTACAAATGGTGGACGAAACATATATTGTAATTTAAACTCTGAAAATCTCTTCCATATATGATGCCATGCCCCCATTGATGGCCATTTTACTTTATCTTTTTACTTCTGTTTTCTTTTGGGCTCTATCAGTTTGTATATATGTCCCTTTCGAGTGGAAGAACGAAGTCTATCTGCAAAGTGCCGTGGATTTTCAAGCACCGAGCATGACATGTACTTATTATCCTATCTATACAGGTTTTAATGGGGGCTATATTGCTATTAATGGGTGGTTTTAACGCAAATTGGGAAACAAAAATATAAGATCAGTATAGCTAATGATGTGACTAGTAATTCTTCCTTTCGCTTAATGATAGAGATCAGAGAGCGGAAGATAGGGAGAGGGAGAGAGAGCTTTTGTGTTCCATCTCGTCCGTTGACCTAGGTAATGCCGGGCACGGCCATTGGAGAATGTTGAACCAGATATATATTATTAAAAAGAGATCATCTTTGGTTTAATTCAAATATCCTTCGTCCTGAATTATTAAGAATGTTTATTGGTAAAGCTTCATTCTACCTTATCTTCTATTAATGTGCAGCATGAAGCGGGCAGCAACGCCATATATGACATCCCTCTTAGACCGAACCTTTCCTAGCTCGAAAGAGAACGACGTTACATTTGCATCGCCCAGCTGTTTGGATAGGGACGTGCCCATACGGCATACCCTCATTTCACAGGAAGCCAAATACTGCATATAGGGCACGGATTTCCTCCGAACGAGGGAGTTCCAAAACCTACAAAAGGCATGGTCCAAATTAAAAGAAAGCAAATGAATGGTTACAGAAATATACCTTATTTAATGAAAAAAAAAGGCTAATGGCTTGTGGCTCGCTTAGCGGCTCCAAATCTCCCAAGACGCTCTCTTCTTTCTCTTCTTCCCCTTCTGTCTTACGCAAGTTCCCTTCCCCAAAATTTTTTCTTTCTCAGCAAGCTCCTTTATTTCTCTTCTTTCCCCTCTTTCTCGCGCAAATTCCTCTTCATTGCCCCTGTTTGTGTCTCTTCCCTTGTGAAACATCAGCAAAACTCAAGTGAAATTAATATGCTAATATCTGCCAGGACGTCGAAAGCATTGTTACGGAGGCTGCCAAAAAGAAATTCAACAAACCCTTTTTTATAGCTCCTGCAACCATCCGTCTCTTCTTCCACGACTGCTTTGTCGAGGTAAATAATACTGTGTCATATGAGAGGTAGGTTGCATGAGAAAGAAGGAAGTGTGGGAAAGGGAACTTGCGTGAGAAAGAAGGGGAAGAAGAGAAAGAAAATAGAGCTTTTTGGGAGATTTTGAGCCGTTAAGCCGAGCCACAAGCTTTTCATTAAAGATGTGTACTTTTGTTAACGGTTTATTTGATTTCTTTTAATCTGGACCATGACTTCGGTAGGCTTGGGGATTCCCTCTTTTGGAGGGAATCCGTTCCCGTGCATATATGCCACAAAGATCTGGTAGCGTATGGTAGGTGTTGAGGCAATTCTATTGGTAACAAAACTGCAGCACAGCTTCTTGCAAGATCTGGGCAAGTTTTCTATTTGCGTAACATCTAACTAACGAAAACCTACAATACATGCACCCGAATGCACCATATACATTGCAGCCAAATTCCAATAGCTAGCAGATCACCAGAGAATTCGTCCGGTAGAGGATGTATGGAAGTCCTACGTATACTTACCAACAGCTCATATGGAGCTTTACGTACGGCTTACCTGATGTCGCAAAAAGGTAGTTTCTTTCAGCGGCCTCCTTCTCTGTTTATGGGCTATGAATGTCAACACTGTTTAGCCCACTTCTCTGTTTAGCCCTGGACCATGTCTAGTGTGCCTCCTTATGGGCTTGTCTTATGCCCTTGTAGTTTCATTTATGTGCGATGAATTACATTTGCCTTAAAAAAAAAGACCCAAATATGTGGAAATTTTTGTAAAAGAAATGTGGATTTTTCTCATAGGAGTGCAGATTTGGACTAAAATGTTCAACTTGTTTGGCATGGGCTTCCCCCTCTACAGTATGGATTAGTGCCCCGACTCCCGAGATACCGAAGATTTATTAGAAGAGCTCCTGGAAACTTTGACACGTGCTAATTAACAGGATAAATCTTCACTACTACAAGAAATTTTGTATAATATTTCGTTTGTTATTGCTTTATGTTTACTAAGTTAGATGACATAGAATATATTCCGAAGTACTTTTTACTATGGTATTGAATATGGATAAGAAATTTTAAACTATATTACCCACGTTTCAACCGCGTTTCTTTCTACGTAATGATATTTGATTCTCTTTAATCAAATAGCATAAGATAAATTAATTAATTAGAATCGAACAGGTTAAAATAAAATTAATAACATTAGCAACCACCTTAAGAACATCACCCACAATAACTAGTAGGCTTAAAAACACTGCAAGTCCCTGTGGTGAACAATCCCGTGACATATAGGTCCGTCTGTTAATTCCATAACAGGCAAATGTTAACGGAGCACTATGCACCCACGTCACCCCAATCAGACTACTGCATGTATTGGTCAATTCCTTCTTGTGGCTAAGTTTAGAGTCAGCGTTGGTCGGGGATGGCGCGGCTGTTGTTTCACTATGGGCTTGGTTTGCTAACATCTCCCAAACTTTTGGCCAATACTAGAAACTCCAAAACAAACGCACACAAACTCAAACACAAATCTCTCGCTCTCTAAGACTTTCTATGTCTCAAGGTTTCTCAACCAACGGTTTTCTGGAAAACCCTAGCATGCCGCAACCGCCTTCATTGCTCCGCTTTATTAGAAAGGATCAATATATCTGGAAGGATAGTTAAATTTTGAAATTCATTGGTTGGGTGTGGTGTTAATTAAGGGGGAGAGTGGTAGTGCATAATTTGCATCTACCTATCTCATAACTTACGGATCACTCTAATGTCTTTCAAACATAATGTCATAATCCGTAGTACCTCTCAAATATTTGAAAATACACTTGACTGCATCCCAATGATGTCTCCCTAGATTTTTCATATACTTGCTCACCATGCTGACTGCATGAGTCGAATCTGGCCTGGTACATACCATGGAATAAATCATACACCCCATTGCACTGGCATATGAGACATTTGACATGTCTTCAGTTTCTTTGAACTTCACATCAACCCTTTTCAGATCACTAACAATCTGATTAAACATGTTAATGTGTTGGCTTATATCTGAGCCCTACACTATCTTAAGACCAAACAACAGCTGCTTAAGATAGAGTTTGTTCATCAACGACTTCGACATGTACCGGCTTTCCAGTTTCAACCAAAATATCTTCGGAGATTCTTCGTCCATGATGTGATACATCACATCATCCGCCAAAGAAAACCGGATAGAAGTCACCGCTTTGGCCTCAATCTCCTTTCACTCAATCTCCTTCATGTCCTCTGGCTTCTTCTCGTGTAGAGCCTTCACCATCCCTTATTGCACCAACAGATCTTGTACCCTTTGCTGCCACAATCCAAAATTACCAGTTTCGTCGAACTTTATCACATCGAATTTAGCAATCAAAGTATTTACCTCTATTACTGAACCTGACGCTCTGATACAAATTGTTGTTACCGTGCACACCAATGATGAACAATATACAGAAATTGAAGAGAGAGAGATAGAAGAGAAGAGAAGAGAAATAATTGAGACAGAGATTTAACGTGATTCGGAAATATGTCTATGTCCATAGGAGAGAGTGGCCAAATATTTTATATCATAGACTGACTATTTATAAGAAACCCCATATCCTGCATTCATAAACCTATTAGAACTCAAATACTTGGATAACCAATTAAAGTTCAAATACTAGAACTCAAATACTTAGATATCCTATTAGAACTCAACTACTTGGCAGTGGCATAGTCAGGAATGAATCTGAATGGAGGTCATCTCTTAAGGGAAAATGACAAGAAAATTTTTTCTACTACGTAATGCAAAAAAATGTCTTAGAGTTAAAATATTAAAAATTAAGGACTAAAACAATAAAAATATATTATATTGAAATATATTATGCCTCTTCCTTCATGGGTAATACTGGTGCTTTATGTTGGTAGACAAAGTGATATGAAAAGATGCAACAATTAGTTAGTACTATTAATGTTAACTATGTACAAATCTTAAGGCATAGCTGCTTAGCTTCTGCAACTTGCCTCATCTCTTATTGGAAGGAAGAACACCCAAACTCTGATCTTTACTTCTCGTTTAACGTGTGAACAAAAAGAGAGGACATGTTCAAACATTCGACCTCCAAGATCATACGAGGGCGTTTGTCGTCGAAATTTCGGAGAATCTTCTCAAAATTTTGAGAATTTTTTGGATATTTAGATTTTATTGAGGTTTGTGAAAGTTTTGAAATGTGTGTATAAATATTAGAAATTTTGGAGTGTGTTTGATTTGGTCAAAATTTTGATGTCTCGAAGTATTGGACAAACAAATGTTAAGATTTAAACGTTTTATTAAGCTTGACCGAGTCTTTAGGTATTTAGTTATTTGTTTTAGTGGCAGAGAACGTGTCCCATGTGATCCTAGTTTATAGAAGTTGTAGTTAGTGGCTTAGTGCTAGTACGAACTGCTCCGCTGTAAAGCCTATTTATAGGCCCCTTATTGCTTTAATGAATTAATGGTCAGAGCATTACCATTCCAGTACGTCTTCTTTGTTTTTCTTAACTTTGTATCAGTGGTATCAGAGCCAAAAGTGTAAGAGAAAGCAAGAGTGACAGAGTTCGCAAACAGAATCCATGGCGTCAGATTCAAATTTTGTCCAGGCGGCGATTCCACGCTTTGATGGTCACTATGACCATTGGAGTATGCTGATGGAGAATTTTCTACGGTCAAAAGAGTTTTGGCCGATTGTTGAAACTGGAATTCAAGAACCAGCAACAGGTACAGTCTTGACGGAAGCCCAGAAAACAGAGTTGGAAGGGAGAAAGCTAAAAGATTTGAAGGCAAAAAATTATCTTTTTCAGACCATTAATCGTCCCATCTTGGAAACAATTCTTAGCAAAGAAACTTCCAAGGATATTTGGGATTCGATGAAGAAAAAATATCAAGGCTCTGCTAGAGTGAAGCGTGCACAGCTTCAAGCTTTGAGAAGAGATTTTGAGACTCTACAAATGAAGGATGGGGAATCTGTCACCAACTATTGTGCTAGGACTATGGAGATAAGCAACAAAATGCGATTTCATGGTGAGAAGATGAACGATGTCACCATTGTGGAGAAGATCTTACGTTCCCTGACACCAACGTTTGATTATGTGGTGTGTTCAATTGAAGAATCAAACGATATAGATGCATTCTCTCTTGATGAACTGCAGAGCTCCTTGCTGGTCCATGAACAGAAAATAAACCGAAGTTCAACTTCAGAGGAGCAAGCTTTGAAGGCTTTCACCTCTACTCATTTCACAAACTCTAGAGGAAGGGGTAGAGGCAGAGGTAGAGGAAGCGGAGATCGCGGCAATAGAAATGGCAGCAGAGGAAGGGGAGATCGAGGCAGCAACAACTATTTCAAAGCCAATGATGATCAATTTCAGGGCAAAGGCAGAGGACGAGATCAACATTGGGACAAATCCAAGGTAGAATGCTTTAGATGTCATAAACTTGGACACTATCGTTTTGAATGTTATACTAAGCTGCCTAATGATAAAGAAAAAGGAATAACAATCAAATTTTGCTGAAAAGAAGGAAGTGGAGACTTTGTTAATGGCTGTTCATGCTAATCAAGAACCTGGGTTTGATGTTTGGTATGTGGATACGGGCTGCAGTAATCACATGTGTGGAAGTAAGTCTTCTTTTTCTTATTTAAACGAAGACTTTCATTCTACAGTAAGTTTTGGTGATTGTTCCACTGTGAGGGTGCTAGGAAAGGGTGATATTGAGATAAGAACCAAGAATGGTTTTGTAGAAAAAATTTCTAATGTCTTTTACGTTCCTGACTTGAAAAGCAATTTGTTAAGTGTTGGTCAATTGCAAGAAAAAGGTTATATAATAAGCATTCAAAAGGGTGCTTGTGAGATTTATGATCCTACTAGAGGAGCAATTGCAGTTGTGCAAATGAGTTCAAACAGGTTGTTTCCATTGAAGATTGAAAGTGTTCAATATTGTTTGGTAGCTGAAGTAAAAGATCCTTCTTGGTTGTGGCATTTTCGTTATGGCCACTTGAGTTTTGGTGGATTGAAGACCCTCCAACATAAAGATATGGTGACAGGTCTTCCTCAGATTAGTATTCCTTCCCAAGTTTGTGAAGAATGTGTTGTTGGCAAACAACATCGTTCTCAATTTCCTCAAGGGAAGTCATGGCGAGCAAAAGGTGTTTTGGAGCTAATCCACTCTGATATTTGTGGCCCAATAACACCATTTTCTAATGGAGGTAAAAGATATTTAATTACCTTCATTGATGATTATACTCGAAAAACTTGGGTTTATTTTTTACAGAAGAAATCAGAAGCTTTTTGTGCATTTAAAAGCTTCAAGGCTCGTGTGGAAAATGAAACAGGAAAGTCCATTAAGACTCTCCGAACAGATCGTGGTGGAGAATATTGTTCAACTGAATTTGATGTTTTTTGTGAAGTTCATGGAATTCGAAGAGAGCTGACAGCTGCTTATACACCACAACAAAATGGTGTATCAGAGAGGAAAAACAGAACCATTCTAAATATGGTGAGAAGCTTGTTGGCAAGAGGGAGAATTCCAAAACCTTTTTGGCCTGAAGCAGTAAATTGGAGTATCCACATCCTGAACAGAAGTCCTACATTTGCTGTTCCTAATATGACACCAGAGGAGGCTTGGAGTGGAAGGAGACCAGCTGTAGATTATTTTAAAATTTTTGGCTGCATTGCTTTTGCACATATCCCGGATGAGAAAAGGAAGAAGCTTGATGATAAGGGCGAAAAGTGTGTCTTTCTTGGTGTTAGTGAAACATCCAAAGCATATAAATTGTTTAATCCATTAACCAAGAAAATTGTGACCAGCCGAGACGTTGTTTTTTATGAAGAAAGCACTTGGGATTGGAATAGGCAACAACCTACTCAAGTTCTTTTAGACAATGATTCTGAAATAGAGCCAACTCCAGCAACCTTTATGCCTGAAAATTCATCAGAAGCAACTCCAACAGCTGCTGAAATATTGCCAACAACAGCAGAAGCTACTGATACAGCAGCTCAATCTCTTCGTCGTAGTCGAAAAAGGCCCATATGGATGGAAGACTATGAGGTAACTGACATTGTAGATCCAATCACTCATTTTGCTTTATTTTCAGATTGTGATCCTACAACTTTTGAAAATGCTGTCAAAGAAGAAAAATGGCGAAAGGCGATGAATGATGAAATCGATGCCATTGAAAGAAATGATACTTGGGAACTAACTGATCTTCCGAAAGGGCACAAAACCATCGGTGTAAAGTGGGTCTTCAAAACAAAACTAAAGGAAGATGGTGGAGTTGATAAGTATAAGGCGCGTTTGGTAGCTAAGGGATATAAGCAGGAATATGAGATCGATTATGCAGAAGTTTTTGCTCCCGTCGCAAGACATGATACAATCAGATTGGTGATTGCATTGGCGGCGCAGAACTCATGGCCTATTTTCCAACTGGATGTCAAATCAGCATTCTTGCATGGAAACTTGGAGGAACAGGTATTTGTAGAACAACCTCTTGGTCATATTAAGATTGACAATGAGCATAAAATGTATAGATTAAAAAAGGCTCTTTATGGATTAAAACAAGCTCCACGAGCTTGGTATAGTCGTATAGAGGCTTATTTTTTAAAGGAAGGCTTTCACAAATGTCCGTATGAGCACACCCTTTTTGTTAAAAGTGGAGATAAAGGGAAACTACTCATGGTTTGCTTATATGTAGACGATCTTATATTTACTGGAAATGATGGTGTCATGTTTAAAGAATTCAAGAAATCTATGATGGTTGAATTTGAAATGTCTGATCTTGGTATGATGCATTACTTCCTTGGCATAGAAGTAGTGCAATCAGCTAATGGAATCTTTATTTCTCAAAAGAAGTATGTGCAAGATATTTTGGACAGATTTCAGATGAAGGATTGCAATCCTGTAAGTACTCCAACTGAGTTTGGCTTGAAGCTAAACAAAGATCATGAAGGGAAGAAGGTGGACAACACACTTTACAAGCAAATTGTTGGTAGTTTGATGTATTTAACTGCAACAAGGCCAGCCATAATGTATTCTGTGAGTTTAATAAGTAGATATATGGAGAATCCAACAGAAATGCATTTGTTAGCTGCCAAGAGAATCCTTCGTTATTTGCAAGGAACTAGAGATTTAGGGCTGTTCTACAAGAAGGGTGAAAAATTAGAGTTGTTCGGGTTTACTGACAGTGATTATGCAGGAGATCAAGATGATAGAAGGAGCACTTCAGGTTATGTTTTTATGTTGGGTACAGGGGTTGTTTCGTTGTCTTCTAAGAAGCAACCAATTGTCACCTTGTCAACTACAGAAGCTGAATTTATTGCTGCAACAGCTTGTGCTTGTCAAGCTACCTGGTTGAGAAGAATTCTTGAAGAGCTACAGTTCAAGCAAGTTGAAGCTACTACAATTTTTTGTGACAACAACTCAACAATCAGACTCTCTAAGAATCCTGTGCTACACGGAAGAAGTAAGCATATCGACGTGAAATATTATTTTCTAAGAGATCTCAGCAATGATGGAACAATTAAACTGGTTTATTGTCGAAGTGAAGACCAAGTTGCAGATATACAAACCAAGCCTCTCAAGTTGGCTACATTTGTGAAGTTGCGTGGTTTACTTGGAGTTTGTTCACGTGCTGCTATAAAGGACGTTACAGAGGGTTGATTTTCTTTTAAACCGATTTCTGCAGATTTCAGTTTAAGGGAGGGTGTTAAGATTTAAACGTTTTATTAAGCTTGACCGAGTCTTTAGGTATTTAGTTATTTGTTTTTAGTGGCAGAGAACGTGTCCCATGTGATCCTAGTTTATAGAAGTTGTAGTTAGTGGCTTAGTGCTAGTACGAACTGCTCCGCTGTAAAGCCTATTTATAGGCCCCTTATTGCTTTAATGAATTAATGGTCAGAGCATTACCATTCCAGTACGTCTTCTTTGTTTTTCTTAACTTTGTATCAACAAATGCCCCCAAAGTGGGAATCCAATAGAATATCAAAAGATTGAACATGTCCTCTTAAAAATTTCAATTACTTCAAACATACTTTTCAGTATACAAGTAACATTATAACAAAAAACATCATAAAGATCATAGAAGCACCATAAACCTTAATCTAAAATCAGCACGTATTCATATATTGTGTTTATATAGAGATTTAACATTAAAATGAGATTTTATTTCAAGGGGACCTGCCTCGGA
Source organism: Myrica gale (assembly GCA_963930655.1). Taxonomy (NCBI): domain Eukaryota; kingdom Viridiplantae; phylum Streptophyta; class Magnoliopsida; order Fagales; family Myricaceae; genus Myrica; species Myrica gale. The sequence continues at coordinate 4,366,514 of OZ005613.1, forward strand.
AACAAAAGAAAATAATAATGACGTGAGTCAATTTCAACAACTCCAGGAGTTTCTAGTTCATACAACCCCTTGTTCACACGAGCTGGCCACGACAATTAGGCAGATAATCACCAAGGCAACAGGATCAACAATCTTGTTCCCAGCTCCATTAACACAAGCTTTCTAAAACCCCATTTAATAAAATTGGAAATTCCATTTTGCATAATATTGGAAACCCCAAGAGAAAATATTAGTTATAAAAAAAATCAATGTGTTGCACTGCTACTTGAATATTCTAAAAATATGAGCCATCTTTATCCAACGGTAGAGACAACTCGTCGAAATCTCGTCTTGTTTCATACTGCAATGATTTTTCTTTTCACCAATCTTTGGAGTGAACACTTGAATATGTTTTTGGTCTCCCGAACAAATCGATTGGTCCAGTGACCGCTCCAGCTGATAGGAATTTTGTTCCCTCTATCATAAAGAATGAATTCTCCAGTTTTCATGTAAACTGAGTTCTTTGGAGATGACATGGTTACACAACATTTTCCATTATAGAATTAACGATCGGAAAACGGAAGGATCTATTTGTCACGGGATTGGTCACCACAGGAATCTTTATGTTGAAACTCATCTCTCAGGGACTATTTTGTCATAAGCCAATACCACATAGACCTGTTATGTAATTAAACCTAACTATTAGCTACGACAAGAAATTAAGTATGAAAATGGTTGGTCTCTCAAAATTATTAACTTTGACAAAGTACACTTGGTCGCTTAAACTATCATCTTTATATGTATTTATCGACTTTCTATACTTTGGAGGACATATACCGTATTTGTTGTAGTGCTTAAAGGTAGCAATTAAGAAATGGCCTTGAAATATATACTTGCGAGGAAGGACAGAAAACATTATTAATGGGAAACCTTATAGCCATCTTCCAAAAGGATATCTAGATCTTCGTCAAGGCAAAGATCTTTGCAGCAGTCCACGTTGCTGAGGGATGGTGTACGATGATAATGAAGCCAAAATCCTCGTCAGGAGGTGATGTCCAGCTGTAGCCTGCAGGTTGGCGTAACGGCGTTAATGATCCAACTGCGTAAGAGTTCGGGTTAATTTTAAGTAACAAAAATAATGGACGCCGTTGCCGGGGATCGAACCCGGGTCACCCGCGTGACAGGCGGGAATACTTACCACTATACTACAACGACTTGGTCGAACTTGCTGGATTTTTTTTAATAATTCAAGTAAGCATTTGGCTTAATACAAGCTCTCTTTACTGAAGTAAAGAAGGTCAAAGTCGATTGATTTGTAGACTGCTGAACAACTTTTAGATATCGTGTCTGTGTCATAGATTCTCGTACAATTCCGGCCCCTTAGATCGTCACCAAATCCCTCTCTTTCTCGTAAAACATTAAGCCTGGTATATGTACTGGTCACGTAATAAAGTTGCCTTTTTCATTTTGAGCTATGATCCCTCGACTTGCAGCAAATTGTGGGTTCCTTACCCTTTTGAGCCATCAGGTTGTTTTCACATCAAAGCGTTCTGATTAGGCGGTAACAAATTTTTAAGGTGAGAACTTTTATAGGCTCCTGCAACTAATTCATTATATTAAGGGCAAATTACAATAAATTCCTACTAATTATAATCCTTTCTCATTTATCCCTTAAACTATAATTCGTTACAACTTATTTCTTTAAATTATGTCTTTTTTGCATTTCCATGACCTAACCGATTTGGGTTGTCAATTAGAACGTAACTCGTCCATGTATGTTACACATGAATAGGTAAATCACAATAACTCCAAAAACTATCATTATTTTCTCTATTACCCCTAAACTATCATTCGTTGTAAATCACCTCTTAATCTATGTATTTGATGTGGTTTCCTCCCCTAACGGTATTGTGAGTTGAGGGTCAAGTATAACGCACAATCGCACATAGGACATATTCTGTTTAAATTGATTTATCAAATCAGTTAGAAGATAAAATCGCAACAAAGATAGTTTAAGATATGATTTGCAACGAGTAATTTGCCTTTATATTAAAGGACAACTATTTTTTTATTATATTTTTACCGAGTTTTATGAATATTAGGTCCCATAATTCCCAATACATTACTAGGGCTAGATACCCGAGTCTAAGTTTTTACTATTTATTAAATGATGAGTTTAGACATAAAGGACACGTTCGTTTATAAAAAATTATGAGCATTTTTTTAATCCTCACAATTCTGCAACCAAATATCATTATTAACACCACATAAAAATAACTACAACACGCATGCCAATGAAGTTAACATCACATAAAAATTCTCAAAATACAAAAACTCCTCCCAAAACTCCTGGACATTCCCAGAGATTAAAGGGGACCAAAAGTAGAAAAAGCTTGTTCCTTTATAAAAGACGAATAATAGACTAACTATGATGTGACACTATTTACCTTCAATTCAAAGTCAATGGCTAGGATTTAAACAATTTCACCATTGGAAATACGTTGGTAATCCAGAGGATCTTAAACGCTATATTTATCCCACGCGCTTTTCAATCACTCAAGAAACCCACCCAATAATGCGGCATCCACCGTTCAAGATCTGCCACGTGTACAGCTGAGTTAAGTACATTGCCGAGAAGCTTCCTACTAATGCCACGTCAACATCATCCCACCGACGCACCTGGGTAGTAAAGCATTTAATGGTCTCCGGCTCATCCATCCCTCAGTGTTCCCACTTACTCTCCACAGATCCAGTCTCTCCCACATATCCACTCCCACTCAAATCCCCAATTTGGATCCAGCAATTCTGAATCTAGGGTTTATGAAAGTCCTCCACAGCCGAACCTCAGCACACAGAATGTAGTGCAATGTAGGTTTCTCTATCCAATGCTCCGCTTCAAGATGAGTCAGGCCTGGTTCGAGCCGATGTCGCCAAGAGTTCCGAGGAGGGTCTGGTTAGGGTTCCAAAAATCAATGGGTGTCCTCGTGGGTGGAAATCACACCTCCTCCAGGTTTTGCTCTCGCTAATCCCCTCTATTGATCTCACCCTGGTCAATTCCTCTCGAAGTTTTACATTAGCTCTGTTATTGTGTTAAATCTTCAAAACTTGCTCTTCGATTTGCTCAAGCGTCGGAAAGTATCCGTGCAATTCATGGATCTGAAGGCCGTGAAATTTCAGATCCTTTATGGGTCTAGAACGACGCGCGTGCTTTATCGCGCTTTCATAATGGCCTCGGCTGTTTCGATCATTTCATTGCTGCACATTTTATCTGGTTCCAATTCGGGAACATTTGCTTTTGTGGACTCTAGCGACTGTGCAGCGGATTCGGACTATGCAACGGCTAGTATCGGCCAGGGGGCGCAATTTTTTCATACACAGTTCCTCGTTCCCATTTGGCGCTCATTTCAGTCGGTGGAGCGCAAGGAAAACGTGAATTTGACCATTGAATTGGCTAGAGAGCTGATGGCTAAAAAGGTATTGAATTCCAACGCGAAAGCTCTGTGTGTTGGAGAAGGGTCTGCCTCTGCCATGCTAGCACTGCGAGATATGGGGTTCTCCAATGCCTGCGGTGTTTACAGGCGCCGCTTTTTCTCGCTTCAGAGAAAACAGTTTGCTCATGAGCTTGATTATGAGGATAGCTCCTTTGATTTCGTTTTCTCCAGGGATGTAGACCGGGTTTCTGTCCCCGCATTGCTCATTCTCGAAATTGAGCGCGTTCTTAGTCCTGGTGGAATCGGTGCTATGCTTGTGGGTGACAGCGGTTTGGGCCCAAATGGCATAATTAGGTCTGCCATCCCGGTTTCATCCTTACTGAAAAGTTCTGATGTTGTGCATGTTGGTTATGTGCAGACCTTTACTGTTGTTGTCTTCAAGAGAAGATTTGAAAATGCCAGTTACTTCGGGCGGTATCGCCTTCCCGCTGACTGCCCGGCTATTACAAATAATAAACCATTCATGGACCAAATTGAGCCTATTGTGGAGCAAAAGCCAATGGTGTTTGAGAACTGGCTTTCTTATTTGCCCAAGCTTATGGACATCGACACTAGGAAGCGGTTAGTCTATGTTGATATTGGAGCAGGGGTTCATCTGAACTCTATGGTTATGAACTGGTTCCTGCCCTCTTATCCTGTGGATCGTGAGGCTTTCAATGTTTATTTTGTTGACCATAACACTTCCGTTCTGTTATCGTATGTCAAAAAGCCCGGGATCACGTTTGTTTATCATCCGGGCTTGGCTGGAAATGAAGCCTCTGCGAACCATATTTCTACTGAAGACATTGATCCACCATTGGACAATGAAGGGTTTGATTTTCTTTCGTGGTTCAAAGAAACAGTGCAATATGCAGATTTTGTGGTCCTGAAGATGAATGCAGGTAAGGTGGAAAGGAAATTCTTGTCTCAGTTATTTGAAAGTGGAGCAATATGCTTTGTTGATGAGATGTTCCTTCACTGCTCGGACAGTATGGGTGGTGAAGGTGCAGTGAAGGGAGAGTGTATGGACCTGTTCAAGGGCCTTAGAAGGAATGGCATCTTTGTCCATCAATGGTGGGGAGACTAAACTGCATTTCTGCGAGTTGAAATCCAGGTCTCAGATATTTCGTTTCAATTGTATGCAGACTAGTTCTGCCGTTTGGTGTGTTGTTTGAATTTCTCGTTTAGGATGTATGATCATCCAAATGCTTTGAGGTTGGGCATTTAAGCTAAATAAGCAACCGCATGTTAATGTTTGAGTTTGTCGTTTAGGATGTGTGAACATCCATCCAAGTTGCTTTGTGATTGGGCACTTTGGCTAAAATAATCAATCACACATGTTTTCTGGTTAGTCAATGAAGTTGTAGTGTGTGCTTATCTTGTCGCCTTCCTCGTTTTTGCTGACTGCTGACTGCTGACTGCTGAGACCTTCGTGTGGATTTGCACTGCAAAAGCCTGCTTGAACCGTACAATTAATCTGAAAATCTGAGCTGTGCCAACACTTTACACGTCTTGTTTGGATAAAATATTACATAATCAGCAATGAGATGTTGCTTTAATAATTTTATGTTGCTTTTTGCTACTATTTGTTGCTTGAACCTTACTTGACCAGCAATGAGATGAGCTTCAAGTCGACGGTGGGTCCAGCGATGAGATGTGCTTCAAGTCTACTGTGGGTTCGGCGGTGTTTGCGTATGTTTTCCATTTAAAAGTTTATAAGAATCGGTAAAAAAAATTGAGAAAGATAATTAGAGTGAACTTTTTATATTTAAAGGGCAATGGAATGTGAAAATGTTAAGGTATTGAGCCGAAGAGAAAGTAAAGATATTTTACGAGAATTAGTAAAAAAAAATAGGGAGAAGATTTGAGTGGATATTATAATAAATAAATTATTTTATAATTTTTTTTATTTAGATCTGAAATTTTGAAGTCCCAAAATTTCAAGAATGCACATTCTATTGTCTGCTATCGATTATTTGATAAGAGATTAAAAATATTTAACATTTAAATTGTTTGGAGAATGTTAATATTATGGCTGAAAATTGAAAGACGGAAAAAAAACTTGTCCTCGGGGACTACAATATTCAAATGACCCTCAAAAGTCAAGTGTTTTCCTTGGCAATTTTCACCGGTACCATAACAATGGGTGACAATGAATGTATTTTATATTCTAGATACGAATAAGTATTTTCTAAACAATCGTAGTCCACTTGCAGACTAATATTGTGGTATAGCAGCGACAAATCATCCAGCTTACCATTTGAATGGAAACATTTTATATAGTCCATGCGATATACACGAAAATCAAATTAGTCCTAGTGATAAGAAAAACATAAAATTAATCCCTTTGATTCTATTTTCGTTTGCCGTTGCTCCTCTATTTTATCCATTTCTGAAATCACAAAGATTAATTTTATATTTTTCTTATCATGAGGACTTATTCGATTTTCGCGTATATCACATTAACTGATTTTGTATTTATCCCTTTAATTTAATCAGAAGAAGCATTTCACACCAATTGTCTTGCAATGGCACTAACTAAATGGATTCTTCTTTAAAAATTGAGGCAATAGAAAACTATGAAAATAAAATTAAGCCTAGATTTGTAATATATTATATTCCATAAGTGGAACTGCCACTAAAGGCACATCCAAGAGCACAGAAGGTATTGCCACCAGTTACCATGCCAAACCGCTTATCAGAATTTTCTTCTCAGAAAATGGAAAGCCCGAAAATATGTCAAAGGAGAAAAATATATCGAGGAAGAAAGTAAGACAAAAGGGTCATACAGACTCTAATAGGAGAAATACATCCTCTTTTCATTCCTCAGATCCATTGTTGACCTTTATCTCCAAAAGCCTCTCAACTGGTTGCCTGCATATCGGGCACCGGTTTGTCTGGAACTTTAAAACCTTTGCACATCCACTGCACATACACTGCAACATGGAAAGAGAACAAACCAATATCACATCAAGACCAAGCTATTAAGTAATTATCTGAATTGAAGGTTTACAAATGAGAAACAGTTTTACAGGACAGAAACAAGATGGACCCATCGAGTGTTTGCATGAGCCAAAATCACGCACATGGATGAGTAACCCAAAAAATTGACCCATAATAAATAGTAGGACCAATTTGGTTGGGATCAAGACATGCAATTGCCAGCCATCCGTATCAACGTAAGTACGCAAGGGTCATAATATGAAGACAACCCCCCAACAACCATGATAGATATAAAGTGCCCTGATTGGCTGGGAATTGCAACCCATGCGCAATAAATTAGAAATCAATTTGGGCAACCTTCTTCAAAATTATAGATATAACTTTTCTACTTCAAAAAATCATTTAATCACACGACTACAAATCAAATGAAGTGAGACTACCATGTGTCGGCAGGGGAGGACAGTTGTGTCCAGAGGTTCAGACAGGCAGATGACACATTCTTTTCCTGGGTCATTCCCATCCACGTCACCATCAACAGAATTCCCAATACCATATATCTCCTGCAGCTCATACCTCATTCCATTGACCCACAAGATCTGCTTCACTACCCTTACCTGGTATTCACCTTTCTCCTTCTCAAGCACCGCCTGAGTTATCTGGGAGTTGGTGGTTGATGGTATAGTGTCTCCCTCGGTACCATTCTCATTAACTGGGCTTGCCTCAGCTTTTACTGCAAGAGGATAGACGTCCATGTCACCCACTCTTAGTAAGTCTGTCTCCTCAAACATTGAGAAGTCAATCCCAGTTCCTGAGAGCTGCCTGAACTTCTGGCCAAGACCTTGTGGGAAATGTACTGTTACAGGTGCAAGTACGTTTTCTTCCTTCATTGGTGTCAGGTTACAGTCTACACCTTCTTTTGCAAAGAAAATCACGGTAATGCTGTTTGAGAAAAGCAAATGTAACTTTTAACAAAGCATATAATAAGAATAACTCTCACCCAACACAAGAAGAAAAAAACCCAAAATATATAAAAACAAAGACAATTTTTGAGATATCAGTATACGTGTAGGAAAAAATAACTTTCTTTTGGTAACTAGGAACAAAATTAACCACAACATACTAATCATACTAAAGGAAAAATAAATAACAAAAGTGACATCCTTTAGCAGATGAAACTGGTACCTTGCAACACAGAACTACTACCAAATTAGGCTACTTGGTAATACCACATCGAGAATCAAATAACAATGATACAAGAATGCCATATGACAGCTTGGCTCTGTACTTTCAAAGCAAACATTGCAATGATTGTGTCTCATAGTCATGATCTTCGTAATGCCGAGATCAACATATTAGTATTCTCAATTCTCAATCAGCAGCAATATAAACCACCAAGACAACAAAATATGAATAGAATCTTGCACACCCCCTAAGATCTTCATATGATCATTATGCATTACCTACATAGACTTGTTTAACGTCCACCTTAACCAAATCAATCATTATTTACTTATTTCTAAGAACACTACAAATCTTCACCTACATAAATGCATAACCAAGCAGACTCCTCATTTTCATCATCCAAGTCTTCATGACATCTCTAATGTGAGGGCACACCTTCTGCCCTTCACTCTATTGAAACTAGAAATGGGGGTCTTATAATAATCAGCTCTCGAGTTTTACACCTTTTTCAAAATAGACCCCAGGTTTCAAAGAGTATCATAAGTGGTACTCGAGTTTGTCCAGAGTACCACCAAAAGGATCCCTTCCTCACTTTTTACAGTCAGAAAATGTAGCGGAGTGCCACATTAGACCCAATAAACAACATGTGTCCTGATTATCACATCAATTATGTCAGCTTGTATCCTCATGTGACATACTACTATGTCAAAAAGAACCAAATAAAAATGTAAATAAAAAACAAAACTAAATACAAAAGAGTAATGTTTAAGAAAGACAAAGGGGAAAAAAGAGAGGCAAATGAGGGTCCCTCCGTGTGGCATGGCACCAACCACGTAGCCTGTCAAGAGAGCGGAGACCACACCTAATGTGCTACACCCTGTATGGGAACAGAGTGGTAATCTTTGATCCTTTGATGGATCATGACGAGGTGGAGGGGACGCCTCCATCTCCACAAGGCATAGCCATGCCAGGTAGGGGTGGAGAGAGATGTTGTCTCGGGCCGTTCGGACCTGCAAGCTTCGCTAGAGATGGAGGGCGTCGGCGGTTTGATGAGAGGTGAGAGAAGAATAGAGGGAAAAGGAAAAACCCTAGGGGTGTGCAAGTGTTTTAGAGAGATGATACGGTGTCGTCTTGCTCTCTAAATTATTTAAAATATATATACTTTTGGTTTTTTAATTGGGCTCGATTCGGTTCTGTTTCGGTGGGTGAAACAGAGCGCCGAACCGAGCCCCTCGGTTTCTAGGAGGCTTTGGCCAACACCGAACCGGCTCGGTCGGTTTCAGCCCAACAATGAACAGTTTTAATGCCGGGTGCCCTATTTCATATTGTAGAATGGAACATGTGGGCATGAATTGGCATGACTAAGGAAATTTAGACACATTCCTTGTTTTAATGGATCTGGTGTGGCACTTTAGTAAGCTCTTACAAGGCACATTGACGTAGGGACCCTTTTGATACACTAGACAAACTTGAGTACCAGCTGTAATAGTCTTTAAAACACATGACTACTTTTTAACATGGCCTAAAAATAGGGACTAATTATTTTTAAACACATGAAAATGTAAATTCCACAATTCTCCATTACTCTCATCTTGTCCAAACCCAGTACAGCCTTTTCAAATCTTTTTATAAGTGAACCATCACAATCCAACCACTACCTGTTTAAAATTTGTAGTGGCTTCTCTAAACTTTCTTCACTAAATACCAGGACAAACTCCTAAGAAAACTGTAACTCTAACTTCCTCTCTCATTATAAAAGCAGGTGAGATTTTTTGAAAAGGGCATAGCACAATGGTGAATAAACAAATACACCAATCCCAAAATAAACTTGAATAGTAATTTCTATCTTCAGAAAGCATTAAGTATCATCCTTATTTTCTACCTGTAACAGCATTGAGTCTCAAATTTCAAAATACAGACATATGAACATAAACACAGCCTGATGTAAAACAACAGGAAAACAAAACATTACCATAATACCGAGGTAGTAAGATTGACACCATATGAAATTAGTGTCTCCCTGCAACTTCCTAGGCTAGAATCCGAGAGACCCCCATGGGATGCATGCAAGATTTACTGCGGTTTAATCGACCAATCTGGTCAAAATGAAAACCCAGAATTGTCATCTTCAAGTGATTATTAAGGAAATGGAAATTTTTCATTTTAGATCCCAGAATATTCGTAGAAACTAAAGGTCATTCTGGCATTCTACTAAATGAGATCACAATGTCCATTTGCATGAGGTAAAACAGGGGGGGGGGGGACCTTTCCAGTTGTAACTAACAAGATTACTGCGGTTTAATTGACCAATCTGGTCAAAATGAAAACCCAGAATTGTCATCTTCAAGTGATTTTTAAGGAAATGGAAAATTTTCATTTTAGATCCCAGAATATTCGTAGAAACTGAAGGTCATTCTGGCATTCTACTAAATGAGATCACAGTGTCCATTTGTATGAGGTAAAACAGGGGGGGGGGGACCTTTCCAGTTGTAACTAACATCAAAGGTACACATATATGATCTTTTCCTCCTTTTCAAACAAACATGCAGCCCATCTATTCTCTTCGATACGATACTAGTTGCAGAATCTCTCTACTCATATTGAGGATTGGAGTGTCAAAAACCAGGCCTAGGAACATTTAAGAAGATTCCCAGTCATAATATATTTTACTGTCTGGTTCCTTACATATCAGTATATCAAATTTGGTAGAAAAATCATCTTCAATGAGCCCATGTTGGGCAGAAGATATGGAGCTATAGTCACTTGAAACGGACAAACACATGAATCTCTAGTATAGCAAACGGAATCCTTTGTGACAGTGCTACAGAAAAAAGCTCTACACTCACCTAGTCGTGATAAATTACAAAGTTCTCCAATATACTGACCAGGACAGAAATTCTCCACTACATGTATTTCAATGGCCCATGCCATATCTCCATCAAGAGAATACTAATTTAAATAGCAAAGAGTTAAATTACGTCATTTAGAAGTTCAATGTATCAAATGGGTGACAAGTTAAAAGTAAACTATAAAATTTATAGCAAGAACCAAGACTATTATAGAATAGAGAAATCGATCCACAGCTAATCATTTCGAAAATGTACTTATCAAAAAAAAAATGTCTATGTGACAACCCAAGGAAGAGTTAGCCAAATTGAAACCTTGACTCCACAAGAACTAGTGAAGATCGCTTTTAAAGCTCTTTGAAATCATAATAAGACCTAGTTCTACCTAGTAAGGTCCCAATGTAGCTTATAAAACTCATCTCTCATTCTTTCCGTTCTTTCACTCCAAGTGGGATTCGGGGTGTCACACATATCTACACACAAGACTAGTAGAGTACTGGTTTATATATAAGCAGACCATCCTAAGGCAAAACTTAAACAAACTAAAATTAAGTTGCAAAAGCACTTCCAAATATTCTACCTGCGAATACCAATCTATATGCCAACTCACTCTAGCCATCCTATACATTTCAAACATCATCTAAGCAACATAACATTTCAATCTTTTTGTGCGGGTGTGGTAATTGATAAGTAGTATTTATATCTTAAGCTGTACCTGATTACAGGGGAGACCCTTCAGTACCAAGGGAAAGGATCCCCACGCTCTCAGCACCCAGTATAACAAGTATACCACGTATACAAGGTACACAATCAAAACCAAAGTTTATGAAGCAACATTTCAATTTCGCGACAGGAGAAATGGGGGAAAAAGAACTTCTGTACCTGCAGGCAACTGTGGCATCAAACGTGAAGGATACTAGGAACCGTCCGGGGTTTTCCTCGTCCGGCTCGATCCTCAAAGTCTCCTTCTTGAGATTAACATCATTCCGGATCGTCACCGCCTTCTGATGCTCAATGAAGGGGGTCTGTGCAGGTATGACCGGCCCAGAAGGGTACCTCCCGCCGACCCAATTTGCTTGGGCCTGGGCCTGGTCGACGTGGGGATGAGGGTGAGGTCCCCCAGTACCCCGGTGGTGGTGATCATACGGAGCCGGTAAAGGCATCGGCGTAGCAGGTGGTGGAGGGGCATAGTAACCAGGGTACTGGTAGTACGGGTGGGGAGGGTGGTTGGAGTTCGGGTACTGGGACGGGTAAGGCGTAGCGGCGGCAAAAACGTAACGGTTGGCCGATATCTCCGGCTGTGGCGGTGCCGGAGGCGGCGGTGGTGGATGGCTCCTCCGGCTCCCTTGCCTGCGACGGTCATTCACGCCGCTAGTCACAACGTTTCCCATGAAATTTTCCTTCCCTAATCCCGAGGAGCCAAACAGAAACGTACCAAGAGAAATCCAAAAAACTTTTGCACTCTGTTCTCACTAATCGGACACGAAGAGGATCCACATGTCATATGAGGTGCATGCAACGGTTGAGAATTTTTCTCCCAATTCTCTCCTTTTCTTGTTCTTTTCGCTTTTTCGGCGACTGTTGCGGGAAAAGCTTCGGGGTGCTTTCAAACAGAAGAAGGAAGGAATTCAGCGAGCCTAAGGACTGAGGAAATGAGAAGAGGACAATTCTGTAAGATTCAACATCGCCCGTAGCTTTAAGGAGAAAAATGAACAGCAAAGGGGCAAAAAGCCATTGAATGTGGACGAGAGAATTATAAAGATAGTGGAGAGGTAGGGAGGGCCCTGAGGAAGATAAATCCTTTTTGATGGGTTGGTATAATGGGATTGCGTAAAGCTCCACCCAGAACACCATCCAAGAGGGATTTGGATTATGCTAAAGCCACCGGCAATTCTTTTTATTTTTTTATATATATATTTTTTTTCATCGGGCTTTACATTTTTCTATTGAACTAAAAATATTAATTAAAGGGAAAAATACAGTTTCCATTCACAAACTATAAGGGCAGTGACACATTGCACCTCAAACTATCATATTTAAGACATTGGATCCTCAAACTACCAATGTTAGACACTTTACACCCTAAACTATCCACTTTGACACATTACACCATCTAACTACTAATATTAAATATTTTGCACCATCCATTTGACAATAATACCCTAATAAATTAATGAATTGACAATAATATCTTTAATATATGCAAAATAGGTCAAGGGTATTATTGTCATTTTAGTCTACAAATTTGACATAAGGTGCAAAGTGTTAAAAATTGATAATTAGAGGGTGTAATGTATCAAAATTGGTAGTTTAGGGTGCAAAGTGTACAACCTATGGTGGTTTGTGGATGAAAAATGTATTTTTCTCTTCATTTAAGCTTTTACTTTCCACGTACTCGAAGGAACTTCCGTTCGGGATAAGGGTGAGAATTTATTCCGGTTTCCGCTGGAATTTTCGGTTCCGGTTCCAGTACAGGAATTTCGGTACCGTTTCCAACCTATTCCGGTATCGGAACTGGAACACATTTACAGCATTTCTCATTTTCCCTTCAGCCTTCGCGAAATTTCCTTAGGACCCCTCAGCGCCGCCTGCCGCCAGCGAGTCGCGACAGCCTTCCCACCACTTGCTCCGCCCACCGTCTCTCTCGCGGATCTCTCTCTCTCTGTCTCTCAGATCTCTCAGCTCTTGGATTGGTGACGGGGTTGCGTTTGTTGCTCGAGAAAAAAATTAAGGGTTCTATGGTGTTTCAGATTTTACTTGTTTATCCATTTCGGTTGGTATTGCTGGAAAACAACTTTCTTAGATTGTTTCAGTGTTTCTCAATTTGGTTGCTTTTGCCATTGCAAGAAAGGTTCTGTTGTGGGTAATTACTAGTGTTGTGTTGCGTCTGCAAACATGGGGTCATATGGTAGTTTTGATCATTGTTGTTAAAGAATTTGATATGTTTGTGATCATTATGTGTTAGTAAAAAGGTTTATTGCTTTTTTAAATTCATAGATTTTCATATTTTTGTTTCATGATTGAATCTCTTTCCGAATGCATGTGGGAGTGTGTTTTCCGATTGCATGTGGGAGTGTGTTTTCTAGTTGATTTTCATTCAGTTTTGGAACCGGAATTTCTGGATTCCGTTTCCTGAAATTCCGGTTCCATTCCTGTGAGTACCGGAACCGGTCCATCCGTTCCGGTACTCACCCTTAATTCGGGAGGTGACGTGGAGAATTTATAGCATTTCATACCTGCAATGTTTATCTCTTTTATAAGATCATCCACTTCAAATAATAAATTGAAAATAATCTTTATCACTACTGTTTGATTAAAACTCTTCATCGAATCCACTAATAATAGTAGAAGGTCTACCTCAATAAAACTTATGTCAATGATCAGGTAATGCTCCTACTTATTCAATAAGTGAAATGATATTGCGCAGTGTTGGGGGAGGACGGGCTTAATTCGAGCAGTGTTTTGTGAGAGACAATGGACAGTTGGTAATGTGGCATCAAATGTGATAAACGTAGCTTATTAGCAACTGACTTGAATTTTGTAGAGGTGGACCTTCTTTTGTTAGTGGGTTGAAGGAATAATTGATATGACTTCTTTTTCAAGAGTCCACGACTCAAACACTAAAATTTATAATTTTGAAACTCAATAATCTATTTATTAGAACGATGTAAAACTTAATTTTTTTAATCAAAAACCAAAGGGAAAAATTCATTTGTTTGCTCACTAACTATAGTGTAATATCAACACCGACATCTTAATTATCAAGATGGCGATTTACGTCCTTTGATTTTAAAAAATCTTCAATGTATGTCCATCTAAATCAGGCTTCAAGTCAAATAGAAAAAAGATGCAAAATAACCGAATGCCCCTCTAAGATAAAATTACTACAAATATTATTTTTTTAAAAAAAATGATATTTTAAAAAATTAATATTTTTAAATAAAACTATTGACAGTAATCTATTTATTTTTAATTTATTTCTTGAATTTTATTTATTCTAAAAAATTCAAATCTTGGGAGTGTCATTTCGGTCATTTTGTATGTTTTTCCATTTGACTTAACACCTAATTTAGACAAAAAGCTTACATTGAGAATTTTCAAATAATAAAAAACATAAATTGTCGTTTCAATATTTGAAGGGTCGAGATTGATTTTACCCTACAATAATGGGTGAATTATGACCTTTTCCCAAAAACAAAAGATTTTAAAATCCTCACTATCTCTATATTGCATTTACATGTGATGGGAGACTGAATGAAATTAGTAGAGTCAAAAGCTCGCTGTCTATGATCTATATACAACTTAGTCTAAATGATCTCTCTATGAAATTAAATGCCATAAAATGCATATAATCGAACTAGAAATGTTTGATGCATGTGGGATTATATTTCCCGGGATTATTGGAGGCAAAACTCCCACAAGTTTGAGTGTTACATATGTTTCAAAATGTTTAGGTTAGTCTAAAGTATATTTATCAATGCCTAATTTATACTTGAGATCTATCTTGATATTAAGTTTCCATCTCATGTAGTTATTATTAAGCTGAGTTTTGATAATAAATATTTGGGTTAATTATAATTTTGCCCCTCAAACTATCACTCGATTTTCAAATACTCTCACAAACTTTAAATTAGTTGTTTTTGTTCCACATATACAACATGTGACCTTCTCCTTACTTAAAAAAAGTTTATGGGGGTATTCTTAAGTTGAGTTTTGATAATAACAACTTCAATGTGTTAGTGGATAAAATCGTAACGAGAAATATAGTTTGTGGAGTGAATTGCAACGAGTTAAAATTTATGGGGTATTTGAGAATTAGATTATAGTTTGAAGTAAATATTTTCTCTAATAATGAATAATGAATAGAAGATTTCTCTAATAATTGTATTTAATTTCTACCCGTGCCATCCAATAAACAGATTTTGCTCTCTAAATTGAGAATTATAAATCAAGATTCTCTTCGATCTTTGCCTGAATTGCATAGTAGAATTTAAATAAAATAAACGCCACAAGTAGGACAACATTATTTAAAATTGTTCATATAAAATTTTGGATCATAAGATTCACATATTATATATCTCTCTCCAAATTGTATCATATAATTCGGATAGAGAAGTATAAAAGATCGAGAGACAAGAATCTGTCAATTAGACAAAACCCAACTATTAAAAGGTGGGCATCTTTTTGTATGTAATTTGTAATTCATGCATTGAATGCATGTTCACTTATGGTATGTAATCGACATGGAGGAATGATACAGGTGATAAATAAGCCTGCAAAACCTCGCAAGTTTTACAAGGGGGAGAGGACTAGGTGCATGATCACAATTAGGGGATGAATGTGTTTGGAGGGGCATAACCTCCTTCGCCCTCCTGCTAACAAAAATACTTATATATATTGAAAAATATTCTTCAGATTTTCATTTTTTTTATTTTATCTTCCTTATCGTTGTATATTTTCTTGTCGGAACTGGTGTTAGGCACTAACAATTATATATTATAATATTCACAATCTAAAGGAGAAAGTCTTAAAAAAGAAAAATAAAATCTAAAAGATAAAGGGAACTACAGTAGCGCCCACCAAAAGATTCGAGGAGTCTTTGGGTGCCCAAGACAATCAAGCGACCGTTGAATATTGCGCATACCTTCCGAAAATCTTATGCTTAGTTTATCATTTGTTTCTTTTCAGTGGGTAGGAAATTTATGGTGGCTAATGGTCAGTATCTACCATTAATTAACTCAACTTGGGTTATAAATAATGGATGATATTTGCAATTTTGCATCCTTAATTTCTCACCTTCCCTTTCGCCTAAAACACCATTGTATCAACCTGCAGCTTTGGGTGGGCGAGAGAGCACTGGAATGACGACATGCAACGCTGGAGTTTTTTTTTTCTAGGCTGGAGTTCATCTTTGGTCACAGCTATCAAAAGCGATAGGTGGCCCGACGCCCTATCACTCACAAGTAGAGGTGAATAGCGGACTAATCGGAAGCGGAATTTAACATTCTGACATCCAATACGCTAACTAGCGGATGCCTAAAATGGAGTCCGCTTCCGCTTCCGACTCTTAGCGGAACTTAGCAGAAGTGGATAACGGAATTCCGACAATGTTTTTGGCTATATTTTTTTAAACCTATTTAAGCATTTTACAAAAAATAAAAATAAAGATGTTATTCATTTATCACAATTCACGAATATAAATATCTATGATATATCAAAAAATTAAAATATACAACCCGATTTTCATAAGAACATTTTTCAATTCGTTACAAAGATCTCAATTATATAAATGAACACAACAAATATACAAATGAAAATTAAGAATTTACATTGTACTTGCACCACATTAAGTCATCAACTCACCAAGACACCAAGTGATTAGAGTTGAATTTTGGAGTAAAATGTTGGTCATCCTTTAAAGTTCAAACTAATACAACCATATCATATTATGATTATATTAGTTCTGATGGTCATTTTATTTAGCCCATAATATTTAAAAACCAACAACTCATTGTTGGTCTTTTGAAAACCGAAAACAACATCCTAACAACATATTTTAAAAATCGAAAACAACAATAACATAAACTCTAAACTTAAAATCCAGATTCACAACAAAATCCTAAAATATGCAATTCACAAATAAGTGTAAAAATTAATCTAAAAACATGCAATTCACAAAATCCATATTCAATAAAATCCCAAAACAACATGCAAATAACAAAATTCAGATTCAATACATTTCAGAACAATATGTAATTCACAAAATTCATAATCACATATTCACAAAGTCACATAGTAAATAGTAACCTAGACACCATCACAATTCCTAAATTGCTAAAGAAATATTATGAGCTTAATAATAAAAGTGGTCAAGACTCGATGGAAACAATAACCGAAAAACATAATGTATGCTGACATAACTCAAAATAGAATAATATTACAATACAAACTAAGAAGTTAGAAGCAAGAAATTAAAAGCAAAACCAAACGTCAATCAATCAAGAATCCACGATCGATGCAGCATTATAAATCATCTCTGCAAAAAAAACAAATTTATTAACATAGAGCTTATAAAAAAATTTAATCAAGTGAAATTAGGAATGTAAAATTTTGTATATACCTATGTCCATCATGGTATCTAACAGATGGTATAAGATGCAAAATTAACAATATTTGACAGTTACAAATGGTATCTAAGATGCAAAATTAGTGTATGCTGAATAAGATGCAAAATTAATAGATTCACAAATGGTATCTAACAGATTCACTAAACAATTTACTTTCATTTTTCAAATGAAGGTCTTATAATAGTTAACAATATAACAGTTAGCCATAATCACAGCCTCACAGTGACATGTTCACGAATCACATATTGTTCATGCATTATAACAATATGTAAGTCACAAATGAATGCATTATAACAGTTAAATATAACAGGTTCACAATGACATGTTCACGAATCACAATGACAGTTAGTGAAATCAAATTTAAACAGTTAGCTATAAATCATAAAAAATCTAATATTGATGCATAATGAATATGAATCTAATATTTATACAGTTAGCCGAATGACTCACAATATAATATGTTGATGCATAACATAAATTTTAATGCAACAGGTTCACAAAAATCACAACAATTCACAAGCCTCGAACAGAGCGGTTAAAAATCACAAAAATCACAACAATTCATAAGCCTCGAACAGATCTGTTAAAAATCACAACAATTCACAAGCCTCGAACAGAGCTGTTAAAAAATTAAAATAGAAAGAGAGATAGAGAAATGGCGACACAGAGAGAGAAAAAGAGATGGAGAGAGAGAGATGGAAAGTGGAGACAAAGACGAGAGTGAGACATACATAGATAGAGAGAGAGAGATAAGCAGCTTGAAAACAATGGAGGTTGACCGTTGCACTCGACGGAGCTCAGCAGTCAGTATATCATAATGGCCTTTCTAAAATTTTGAGATTGTCTCTTAATGGCCTCTTTTTTTTTCTTGGAATACAATAAAATTTTGGTTTTGCACATAAAAAAAAGTCATATTCAAAGTTAGAATTCTAAATGTTATTACATTTTGATGGATCCATTTTTAAGCGGCCTATCACAGTGTCCACTGGGCCAAGAGCCCAAGGGAGCTGGGCCTAAGGTCCAACGCTTGAGATGGGTTGAAAGACTCAAACTCTCATTCCTTCTTCCTACAAGCAAAGAAAACAAGCTAGGAACTGTGGTTTTCCCAGTACGGGGATTTCTCTAATGCCTTTATTAGTCTTCATTTGTCTATATATTTTCTTTACTTGTTCTATTATCAGTAAGAGAGTTCTTAGAGAGAGAGTATGTGTACCTTCCCCTTTGCTCACTTTTCTCTTATATCCTTGTTTGAGTCGAAGACTTCTTGGGTCCCTTTTATCCTGTAGGCCTTATTATCCTTAGATTTTTTTCCGTCTCATCCATCGTTTCACCAAAGGTAGACTTTGTCAGAATTGGTCCCCTCCGGGCTGACTTGAGTCGACTCTTCATCCTTCCCTTCCATTTTTAAGATTGTCAGTCAGTTGGTGAACATGGAGCAATCATAGTTTCTTACATAGGCTTCTTTACCCGATAAAACATAAATGTCACGCTCTTTTATGAACCTCAAATAATTGAAGGGCACATGCCACATCGAATGGGCTAAGCCTTGTCTCACTATTTATGGGCCTCAGATTATGGGCTTTTGGATTAAGAAAAAAATTTCTCCTCCATCACATTTAATTATAATTGTCTTTTTTTTAAACATACTCATTTCATTATTATTTTTTAATAAAATATTATTGCTCTATTGTTTGTGTGTATCCATATTATTTGACTAGATTTTAAGATTTCTTTGTGCATTTGTCAATAATTTATAAGCCATTTATTTTGAAAATTTTAAATTTTTGATTGCATTCGGCCGCACAAGGTTTTAGTACTAATATAATAATTGATAACTTTTACTCGAATGTCTGGTTCAATTAGCATAATTGATGAAAATTTGGTTTTAACAATTAAGTTAAAGTTTATATATTTTTCTTTTTTAAGTTTTAGAATATGTTATTACATTTTGAATATGCTTATTTTGATTATAATGAAAATTTGAAGGCTATGAGATTAGTCAAGGCACACGTAAGTTGGCCTCAACACTTGATTATATAAAAAAAAAATCAATCAAAAATATATTTGGCCCTCCCTAAAGGCAAATCCTATTTTCGTCCCTACCGACTCGTAAATATTTATTTTAAAATTACAACAGTGACTTTAAATCTTTTACATATTTTTTCTTTAAACTCAATTTGTGGTGGAGTCTTGCGGTGTGTCTGTTTTCAAAATTTTATTAAAATTTTGTGTTGGTGTCAAGAAAGAGTTGATATTGAAATTAGTGAATGAATGATAAAAATAAAAGTAAAATTTTAAAATATGTTTAATAAAAATAAAATTTTAATAAAAATTATATTTAACAAACGCCTTGTTAAAAGTGGTGTTTTAAGTAAAAATACAACTCTATATTCAAAGTGTATCCTGTGAAAATATCACTTCATAAATTAGTGAATGAAACGACGTGTGGTTAAGGCTACGTTTGAATGGTTTTTAAAATGTTTTAAAAAAAATTTCACTCGCTTTTTCATCGATTCTAATACATTTTCATCCATACCAATAACTTTTTACAAATTTCAACCATTTTTAACACACTTTTCATCTTTTTTTCAAGAGAATCTATATTATTTTTTTAAAAAAATATAAATACAAAAAAATATTTTAAAATCTAAACCAAACAAAACCTAATATTTTTGGGCCAGTTCTTGGAGTAGATATTATAGAGATAGAGATTCTACACCAGCTGTTGCCACTTACCATGTCAACTACCAACACTCATGTTTCATCAATCTTGCAAAAAGAAGGAAGTTTGACAAGTGTCCCTGATTTGTTGTCACTTTAACTAGCATTGCCCTTCAGGTGCATTCCACTACTGTATCTCTGAACGTGTCATGTCGCGCTCACTGGAGTACTACGTCTGTTTTAGGTAGTTGATCTTATTTTGGTTGGTGACCTACCACAAAATAAAAAGGAATTGCAAATTTAGGAAAACAAAGTTCGGGGGCAAATTTTGTTTTGTCTCTGCATTCAGTTCAGTTCTTTTGATTACCAAGCTGCGACTGTAGATATATATACTTTCAAAGTTGTTAGTTGGAGTTCGAATCACCAAACTTATATGGTAACTGTAATAAATTTTTATCTTAATAAAAAAAATTATTTCATTAAATCATCAAAATCTATTTTTGAATAATATTTAAAGGGATAAATACACACCCTCCAATTATGGAAATCTGGACAATTTACACAAAGAACAATTATTTTTGTCACATTACACCTACTAACTATTGATGTCAAACACTTTTCATCCTCTATTAAATTTTTTGGTTAATTCGGTCTTTGGATGAACAAATGGTGAAATTTGTTTCCTTGGAAGTAGTGGATTTTGTAAAAAGTTATTGAAATTTATAAAAAAATTATGCATTTTGTTTTTGGCATCCAAACATAAGCTTAGATGAAAAATGATTTTTTGGTGTGCAAAATGATATTTTTTTTGGAAGTTACTATTTATGAGGATAAAATCGTAATTTTGAGGTAAAAAATATATATTTGCATCTAAACTGACGGAAAATTTTAACGGAGAGTGCAAAGTGTCTAAAATTAATGATTAGTAGGTACAATGTCACAGTAATAATAGATATGAGTGAAGTGTCAAGACTTTCTTAATTAAAAGGTACAGTATATTTAACCCATATTTAAAAATAAGAGATAAGAAAAACCTTTAATATTTTTTTTCGAAAGAAAACATTCCATCTTCTAATTAGTTTGGACCGCACATGGGCTGCTAATTACTCGAGGCAGCTTCCGATATCCAAGACCGAATACTAAACATTCGAATATATCTATTATCTTAAGTATATAGCATGCTGATATATATTATATGGAATCAGATTGTATTTAATTCCCTTGACAACGACACCGCGCGATCGATGAGTGGCCGGACAAAAGAGGAACTTGTAGTGCCATCTTTGTGGACAACTCTAGTGGGTCAAAGTTATAATCAGGGGAAAAGTTATCAATTTTGATACATTACGCCCTTTAACTACTAATTTTTGACACTTTGCACCCTTTTTCAAAATTTGAGACTAAAATGACTATAATGCCCTTGAACCATTTTGTATATAGTAAAGATATTATTGTAAATTTATTAATTTATCAAGGGTAATTGTGAGAACCCAGCTAAAAAAAAAGTTTTGGCAAAGGTGGGAGTCGAACTCCAGACCTGGGGTGTTAACAGGAGAAGACCACTACGCCAGGCACGCATTTGTTAGTTTATATGTAGTTGAATATATTTAAAGGTTAGCAACTTTATTTCAAAAAATATGTCACGCGGGGATTCGAACCCAGACGCCGGGGATGGCAAAACGCAGCTGGACCACTGAGGCGCGCGTGCGCACTTATTTTTATAATGAAACTTTATTTTATTTAAACACGTTTTGCCCGAATTGGATTTTTAAGTAAACCGGTGCGTTTTGATCTTCTTCCTCCTCAACCCTAATCTTTTCGACTTAATGGGTTGCAGACCGCCGTTTTCGACCCTTCCTCTCTCTCTCATCAATTTTCTCTCTCTCTCTCTCTCTCTCTCCGATTTCTCATCTGTTTTAGCACCTTTTCGACTGATTTTTGTGGCATTTCAACTCCATTGTGTAGATCTCGATCGAAGTTTCTCAGTAAATCACGTGATTTATAGTGGTTAATGGAGGATTTCAAAAAGGCATCGGTTTTAGGACGTTGTCCATTGATTCTTGGCCAAAACTCGCCTATAAAAGTGACCTCTTACTCAAAGATTCTTCACACTTCTCAAAACGTGATTTTTCATCAATTTTGAGATCTCTCTCTATTCGGCCATTGTTGGGTATTTGCATTTTCTTCAGTTCTGAGGATCGTTGCAGTACGTGTTTTCTAGTGGAATTCGATTATCGAAGGAAATTGGGTAAGCGGAGCTACTATATTGTTTTCTCCAAAAAATTATAAACACGTTTTCATAAATGATTTTGTGAAAAATATTTTATTGCAAGTTTTTGTTATTCTGAAAACAAATGTGGAGTTTTAAAAGACCTACTGAGATTGTTTATATGACTGTTATGAGTTATTTCTCACAGATTCTGTATTCTGCTGAACATCATTTCTGATTTTAAATCTGAGTTCTGATATTATATATTATACTGTTTTCAAACCCCGAGGCGATGTTCTGATTACTGATTACTGATTACTGCTGCTGTTGGTACCAACTCATTACTGATTACTGGTGCGCCCATTCTTCGGATTGGTTTCTGTGTGAGTTTTTCCCTAGTGCACACTTAGCGTACGTGGCTAAGTCTTAGTAGGGCAAACTTCACTTACTGTTGGCTTAATTCGGTTTGGCCGCTGGTTAATTCGTTGCACAACCCTGCCACAGGGGTCAATGTGGCTCACTGTTGATGTCAAAGGGAATTTTCTGAAAAGCTATTTTATTTTCTGAATTTCTGGTCACTGAATTGAGTATTATTTTCAAAGAAAAGAATATATGTTTTTATTCTCTGCTTACTGAGTTGTCGAACTCACTCCGTTTTATTTTTCTTATTTTCAGAGATTGCTCAGAGATTGAGCCTAGAGAGCATGTGGGCGGGATAGATGAGAGCATCATTATGAATTTTAAGTTGTTCAAGTTTATGTTTTGTTTCCAATAAATGTGATAAATTTCTTTTATTTATTTATGCTAATTTTTTGGGCGTGACAGTAATATTGTAATATGGAGGGTGCAAAGTGTCAAAATTTGTAGTTTAGGGTGCAAAATGTCTAACATTGGTAGTTTGAGGGTACAATGTCTTAAAGATGATAGTTTGGACTACTTTTTGCTAGCGTGCATTTTTATTGAACTGAATTGAGGGTGTTCATGCTTCATCTTTCTTCCTTTCCATTCAGTACTCTGCTGGTCTCTTCATGTAATCTCTATTATTTCATTGGTGACATAAGGTTTAATTATTTCATTGGTAAATGTGGCATTACAAAATCTCAAACTAGTTTACAAGATATTTTTTTACCATAAAATAGTCTGGGAGGAATATTACTGCCAATATAGTCATTTATGTCTATTGACACTTATATATGAAAAATAAATTTCTACTTGATCAACCAGGACACGTCGTAACTAATATTGGACCTTTATCTATCTATTTCACGTGGTCATAAATTAATAAGTGTCAAAAATTAATTTTTTCACTAATGAAAATGGTCACGCGAATGTTTAATATTTGGTTACGAGGTGATGTTCCAATTAGTCACATAAAATTTTACTGTCCAGATGCAGGTACAAGTTGACAAAAAATGCTGCATTGACATAGTAATATTCTATATGGTCTACCTTAGAATGAAAAATACCTCTGACACCAGTTTAAAATAGAAATACTACAAGAATTAATGAAGTAATTAACCCTAACTATGCAAGGAGGGTCATTTGGAGTACAAAAATTTGTGATCTAGACAGATGTTGACGTTTCCATTTGCAAACGAAGGAAAACTCAAACCCAACTGAATGTCTAAAACAAGAGTCGCGATAGAGTAGCCTATAGTGAATTGTCTAAACTGGCTCCAAGAACTACATGCACCAATATAACATATGCTGCACGAAGTTAAGTGAAAGTAACTGCTTGCCCATACACAACAACGTATCTAAACTACGTACCCCGACACAGACGATAAATTTGACATTTTGTACATGACAAAAAATTATCCCTTTATGATCTTGTGGTGAGAAGGTGAGGACGTCGTGAAAGCAACAGAACTTTTGGGTGTCCCATTAATCTGGATCCGATCTCATCTTGAGAGGCCATTGTATCTCTGATTCGTTCCAGATTTCAATGAGGATCTTTCCTGGTGGCATCTCGAGGGGTGCAAACTGCAGCCTTGGATGCTCTGTTCACGGCTCCGCTCTTTGGTCCCTTTTTGCTACGAGAGGCCTGGTTGAGCTTGTTACTTTTCTTCTTTTTGGCTGTTATTCCTCCTTGATCAACGACTTGCCCCCTGCGAGCTGTCGTCACGTTTTCTGCATTAATGTATTTTTGCGCATTTTTCTTGAATTCTCCAAAGGTTTCAGAAGGTTTCTTTCCTTAAAGAGAAGGAAAATCTTCCATTGGTCAATCCTATAACTATAGCAGTGAGGACTACCTTTTCCTCTGGATCTTCGACGTTCAACTTCTCTTCGTTAAAGTGAGCCACGTAATCTCGTAGGTACTCATTTGTTGAGTGGAAAGGAGTTGAATGGTTGGTTTCTTCTACTTTTTGCTTGCTATGAAATGGCTAACGAAGGCTCTGCTGAGCTCTTTGAAACTCAAAATTGAGTTTGACCTTAATCTGCTAAACCTGATGCGAGCATATCCACTAGCGTAGTAGGAAACACTTTGTGTTTGATAGTGTCTTATGTGTCTAGCAAGTCCATATGCGACTGATAGCCTCCAAATGATCTAATGGATTAGTGGCTCCTGTGTATTTGTCAATAACAGACATACAAAATTTGGATGGTAGTTGAGTTTCTAGGATCTTTAACGTGAATGGAGATTCCACCCGATGCATCATGTTTTCGAGGGAAGATTGCGGTGGTTTGTCTACCTTCTGCCTCATTCTTCCTAACTCGGCCAGGACTTCTTCCAGCTTCGCGTCGACCCCTTGGGTGCCTCCATTTCTCCCGTGGTCTGGGGAATGAGAGCCCATTTCATGATGTGGTCTGTGAACCTGCTAACGCTTATCCCCGTTGCCTGTCGTCTTGATTTGACTCAAGGTTGGTGACAGTACGAGACTCGTTATGTACATTGTCACCCACTCCTTCGATTCTTGCTGGAGGAGGTTCTAAAGGGGGTTCCTTTACATCTCCTCTAGCCTTCCCTTTGCATTTACTCTTACTATTTGACATAAACCTTTTATCACAAGAACTTTACGTTCCTACAGACGGCACCAACTGACAAGTCAATTGTTTTACAGAGAATACTCGGAGTAAATGCGCATTGACCTTCACATAATTCCTTATGTAAAATAACAAAGATGACTCCAAACACCGGGGTGTAGCACCTCCGATGCTAAAGTCAATACTTTGGTATAATAATTTCTCTATTCAAAATCTCTAATTTTCCTTTTCTTTCACGCTTGGTGCGATACGGGCCTTTCATCGTCATTGGACTTTTTGTATGATCATATTCGTTCGGCCCATGTTGATTTGGGCGGAACTGATTTAGTTATGGTATCATCAAGTCTAACTATGCAAAGAGTGTCATATGGTTAGACAGATGTTGACGTTTCCATTTGCAAACGAAGGCAAACTCAAACCCAACTGAATGTCTAAAACGAGAGTCGCGATAGACTAGTCTATAGTGAATTGTATGAAATGGCTCCAAGAACAACATGCACCTAGATAACGTATGCTTCACGAAGATAGTGACAGTGACTGCTTGTCCATATTATACATACATACAACAAAGTATCCAAACTACAAACTACAAACACATACGAGAAATTTGACATTTTGTACATGACAAAAAGTTATCCTTTATGATTTTGTGGTGCGGAGTTGAGGTGAACCGATCCCTATCATGTTGTTTAAGTCCTAACTGCGACCTGTTCTGGACTAGGAGAAAAGTCCCGTCCCCTTCCATATATATGCGGCGGCTACGCCTATCCGTATCAATTTGTCAGGTTTGGCTGGACAAGCCATTGGACCCTATGACCTAAATCTCTGCCTAGCAGTTTCTGGCTTACCGTTGCTGAGTTCTACCTTTCCTTCAACCCACAGGCGGATCTAGCATGGAGCAATTGCCTCAATTTTTTATTTTTTTTTTCATATGGCCCCCCCTTAGAAATTTGATTCATCCTCAAACAATGCTTGGCTTAAGAAAATAGCAACTGAGTCAAAGAATATATTGTGGCCAACACTTTTTTGATGGGCCCAAATTAAAATTTTTTGGTGAACAAAATAAAATTCAGATTTTAGGTAAGGGGGAAAGAAAATAAAAAACAGTACATGAGGAAAAAGCGGGTGCACTTGTAAATTATAATTTATCGTGTTTATTTTTTCTTAAATTTAGGGAAACCCGACTCATCACCATTTCATCTACATCTCGAGGTCCGGTTAAATATAGCGAGATGAGTAGCCCGAGAACTGGCCTACATCCACGAGAAAAAACACATTTATGGCTCCATTAAACCCAGCAATGTCCTCCTAAACACTGACATGGAGCCCATAATCACTGACTTTGGGCTCGAGCGCCTCCTCTTAGGCAACACCAGCCACAAAACAAGCAGCTCAGCCCGATTTTTAGCAGGTCAAAGATCAGTGATAGCCAGCAATACTCGTGAGGGCATCCAAAACCTCTCCATTACTGGTGCCCAATATGGAAGACATTACTCCAACTTGCAGTCAGGTTCGGTGTGGAGGGCAAACAATTACTTATTTCCATCGTTTTCGTGTGGAAGTGTTTTGCCAAGATATTGATTTGATCGCTCAGGAGATGAATCATTATTTCACAGAAGCAAGTACATAGTTACTTATTTATATAGCATGTATTGATCCAAGAAACTCATGCTCAGCG
Organism: Myrica gale; assembly: GCA_963930655.1. Lineage (NCBI taxonomy): Eukaryota > Viridiplantae > Streptophyta > Magnoliopsida > Fagales > Myricaceae > Myrica > Myrica gale. The sequence goes on from OZ005613.1 coordinate 4,393,594, forward strand.
TTTGATCATGCTAAATTACTTCGTCTTGCCGAGCTTTATCTAGAAGATTTCTCAGCAATTGATCTTGTACTTAGAGATCATATTCGAAACTACATTTATGATGTGAGAATTCATGATGCTTTTTCTGGGCTTCAAGATGTTAGAGGTCTTGCTGCGAAGACTGTTGAGACAATAAAACATACTATATATCCATTGGTTTATAGCTAATTGAGTTAGCATTGGTCTTATCAGTTGCAACTGCAACCGTTTAGAGAGTGTTCTCTGCAATAAAGTTTATCAAAACTGACTTGCGTAATAAGATGAAAGATGAATGAATTAATGATTTTATGGTAATATATATCGGGAGGAAAATTTTTGAAACTATTGAGAACGAAACTATTTTACAATGTTTTCAGAAGATGCCACCTCTCAGTAGATGTCACCTCTCAGTATCATCAAATAGTACGGTACTTGTATGTCAATATTTTTAGTCCTTAATTTTTGCTATTTTAACTCTTAAGATATTTTTTTCTATTACGTAGTAATTTTTTTTATCAATTTTTCTTAGAAGTTTCCCCATTTTCGATTGCATCCCTGGTTCCGTCAAACTTCGAAAGTAGAGGAAACAACTTTCATGTCCTCGAACCAACTTCGAAAGTAACGATAGCTTTTTGTGACGATCTTCATGTCCTCGAACCTTCGCAGCAACCTCTCTGGAGTATAGCTAGAGCACTTGGTGCTTTTCCATTAGGAATTTGATTTCTTTCCTTTGCCACGAAATGGTTTCTCACATGGATTTCCATTAGTAATTTAAATGGGCTGTGGACAATAGCTTCTTTATTTTAATCCCTTTGACCTGTCTGAGCTGTCTCCCGATGGCCGATACTGATTTTGACTTTGATTGAGAATAAATGTATCTTCGCTTTGCTAAAAAAAAAAGAGAGAAAACAAAACAAATAAAGCTCAAAATAGAGGAAACAACTTGAGAGGTGGTCTCTTTGCCACTGTATAAATCAGTCCATATCTGTTAGGATTGCGAAAATGACAGGAGAAAAGGGCATATGCCAGATAACTTGTTTCATACAGAAGAATCAGCTTTCAAAAAAGACTTTCCCAGAAAATTTTGCTTCCTCTTTCTTTTTTTTTTCTTAAAAAAAAAAGACAAAAATCGGATGTTTCACAGAAATTCAGAATATTCTAAAACCATAAACAATGTTCAGAAACTTCTATGGAGGAATCCCGGTCCTTGACCTTGACCACCCTGGATATGTAATTCAAGAGACTCGTAGCTGACATTCCCTGGTGATCAGCTGAAGTTTGAACTTTGACTCGACCCGACTGCAGAGAAGAAGAATCATCAACGAGATAAGAGGGCAATTTTATGGTCTTACTCGTTCCTCGTTAAAACTTCCGTGCCCAAATAGCAACTGTGGGGTTCTCACAAACCGACAAACGCGATCGATCAAACTGGGGGAAACCTACGACCAGTTCAAAGATTGCAGTCCTATCCCTATCAATTTAGCTGCTTCGACCTCCTAGATGATCTTCCCAGGAACGGCTTTCATACGACTCCTTCATTTATATCATCTCTACACGATTTCTCTTTTTTTTTTTCCCTCGGTTTTCCATTCAACAGATTTCAACATTGAATTGGCAGACTTACTGGCCTATTAGTTGGGTGGGTCCAATAATCAATTTAAATTAGAGCTACTGGAATTCCAATTAATTCTTTTGGTCAATTTAGATTATTTTTTTCTGACCCTTGAACGGGATTTGTTTGTACGGATTGTTCTTTTCTCGAATTTTAATATATAAAATATTTTGCTTAGAAAAAAAATTTTCAATTGATTTAACTCAAAAATATTGTTTACATCCCATTTATAAAATTCTTTATAGGTACCTGTTCTTTTGGCACAGGTTTTATATGCACCCAATTCATATGAATGAAGGATGATGAATGAATATGGTCCTGAAAAACCTGAAACTAGCCTGATTCATTTCAGATAAACAAAAATTGTTTTCTGGAGGCCCTGCAAATCGTTTCTTATAATTATGTAGGTCATGTACGGAAACCTCTAATTAAATGGTTGAATTAACCACAGAAAATAGAACAATTAAAGGAAGTAAATTTAACTTGTCCCTATTATATATTATATTTGTTATGACTACCAACTTCTTAGAGCATTCTTAACCGATTCTTTATTCTAATATTTTAATTAAAATAAATAATTAATTTAACAAAAACTGAAAAATACTCCCTAATAACTTATGTATTCTAACAATTTTTAACAAAAAAAAACATATTAACAGTAAATTTTTATTTTTAAAGAATTACTATTCACTTCTCTATCTGACGAAATTAATCTCTCTCCTTGTTTTTTCTTTTTATTTTCCGCCTCCAGCTCTCAAGCTCTCCCTCTCTGCTCTCCCAGCCTTCACGCTCTCTCTCTCTAGTAGGGCTATCCAAAAGACCGGCCAACCCGGACCGGACCGAACCAGTTTTGGACAAAACCGGTGGACTTTTTTGAAACCGGGTTGATCGGACCGGTAAACCGGTGTATTCCGGTCCGGTTCCGGGTTACCCTCACGAAAACCTGGGACCGGACCGGAGTATACCTCTCCAAACCGGCCCAAACCGAAAATTGGCCCAAAATAGCACAACCCAACCCCAAAACCGGCCCAAAATGGCATGGTCCAACCCAAAACCGGCCCAAAATGACATGGCCCAAACCGACCCAAACCGGCCCAGACCGTACCGGTCATATGACCAGTCCGGTCCGGTCTATATACTCTACAAAATGGCAGGTTTGGCCGGCCAAACCGGACCGAACCGGCCCAGACCGGAACTTGGACAACCCTACTCTCTGGTCCCATCTTAGGTTCGTTGCATTTTTATTTTCTTTTTCTTGTCTTCCTCTAGCTCTCACGCTCTCTCTGGTCTCCCATCCCAGCTCTCACACTCTCTCTCCCAGCTCTCACGCTCTCTCCCTCTGGTCTCCCATTGTGTTTCCTTCAATTTTATTTGGTTGCCAATAAAATTTTGGGAAAGATAATTGCACCTGAAATGTGCGTTCTTTTCTATGAAAGCAATGACTATTAGCTATGATTGTGATGATTTGTATGCTTTGGTATTTTGTGTTCGGTTGAAAGTTGTGTTTTGAGTTGCATGTTTCCTGTTTGAATAAATTTCAAGAAGAGTGATTTGCATGCTTTCTGGTCCTAAAGTGAAACCTGGTCCGATAAACTGTTTCTATTGTGTAGGTGTGAATTTGTGTGTGAGAGAGAACACAGCTTATATCCATCCCGATCAGTGCCAACCCATAATTTTTCCCGTTTGGCTTGGAGTGTCTTCAAGCCTTACAGTCACTTGCACCGCAGAGAGGCTTGGCGCCATTTGTCTTCTGCTAACGAATAGAATAGGTAGTATATATCCATGCACTTTATCCTAGTTTATATATAAACTCGATCGGTACCTATTCCTGTTTTCTCGTTTTCTAAAATTTCGTCTGTAAAAACCATGAACTCTCATCTCTTCTCTTCTTTAAAATGAAACTGCTCAAGAGTTGCTCGAAAAAGGAAATCTGAGCATACATTTATTAACTACAAGACATTCGAGCACAAATGCTCCAAAGCTGAAACTATTGCATTGCCGAGCGTTGGAGAAAATGGAAAGATACTTAAATGGAAATCTTTGAAAAATAATATTTAAATAGAATAGTAAAAATATATGGTTAAAATAGAGAAGTTGCTGGGAGTGTTTTTAAAAAGTTGATAGTTTTAATAGAGAAGTGTGCTTTTTTGATTAAAGTAGAGCCAAATTTAAATATGCAGCTTGGAATGTTCTTAGGCAACGTGGTTAATTGTTGAATTTATATATAGTTTTTAGAATTAGATACGTTGAAACTTGAAAGTTTCAAAGTCCAACACTAAAAACGAAGTCGTTTAGAGAGAGAGAGGGAGGGAGAAAGAGGTTGAAATACACGGGCAACACTTGCCGCGTCCCGTATGTGCTCCTCCTTTCCATTTCCTTTTCTGTTCTGTGATCCTTGCAGATTAGGCCATCTTTCAACTTTTCAGGGTGAATTTAGTAGAAGGCGCGCGACATGAAGCTCTGTTGTGTAAATTGCTTCTCTTCAGCATCAGGAACAGACACAAGCAGAAAAGGTAAATATTAGACACTTCATTTTTCTTCCCGAAGGGTAATCATGTGTTTCTTCCTTTTCTTTCGCAAGAAACCCGACATGTCGTCCATATACATTCTTTTAGGTCAGGTTATTTTTGTTTTGAGTGATTTCTTGACTGCTTTCTGTACATTTCCAACAAAACCAGAAGAACCAGCTGATGAAAATTTCCGCGTCTTCTCTTATAACCAGGGCCGGCTCAACCACTAGGCAACTTAGGCAGTTGCCTAAAGCCCCACTTTGAGCAAGAGGCCCCATAATTTAAATAAAAATAAAAATAAAAATTAAAAAAAACCCTTAAATACATGAACAAATAAATTAAAAAAATGAGATTTAGGCCCACTTGATTAGTAATTTTATATCTGAAAATTTATTTTTAAATAAAATTTTAAATATTTTTTTAAAAAATTGATATAAAAGGCCTAATTTTTAGTATGGCCTTAGGCCTCATTTTTTATTGAGCCGGTTCTGCTTATAACGAACTTAAATCTGCAACCGGTGGCTTCCATTCTTCCAACAAGGTTGGAGAAGGAGGCTTTGGCTGTGTCTACAAGGTTAGTTCCTCCCCTTCATATCAAAATTGAATCCATAGAACTTTAGCCTTCGAGCCTAATTAGACTGTCTGGTTTGACTTCGAAGGGCTGGCTTCGAGATGGCTCAGTCGTGGCTGTAAAGGTACTCTCAATAGAACTTGAATCGATGCGAGGGGAAAGAGAGTTCATAGCTGAAGTAGCTACACTCTCGGACATCAGACACGAAAATCTCGTTACCCTTCGAGGATGTTGCGTGGAAGGAGCCAAGAGATACATAGTCTACGACTACATGGAAAACAATAGCCTAGCCCACACCTTACTTGGTAATTAATCCCAATCTTGTACTTCAATCCCCACAGAGTGACAAAATTGTAGGAGCTGTTTCAGATTGTTTTTAGACATGATCGTGTTTTACGAGCTCTTGTTTGATAGGTGGAGAGCAAAACAGGTTAAAATTTACGTGGGAATCAAGACGGGATATTTCGATAGGTGTGGCTCGTGCACTGGCCTATCTCCTTGAGGAGGTTCGACCCCATATTATCCACAGAGATATCAAGGCAAGTAACATACTTCTTGACAGAAATTTTATACCAAAAGTTTCAGATTTCGGTTTATCCAAGCTATTTAGAGATACAAGTTCCCATGTTAGTACTCGTGTTGCCGGGACAATGTAAGTGGAATCTCTCATTCTACCCCGCACCAACCCTCCTGTACATCCGTTTGGAATTTTTCTTCTTGAAAAGCTATTGCTAATTGGGGGTTTCATCTCAATTGCAAAAGAGGGTATCTTGCGCCAGAATATGCCATCAGCGGGCATCTGACTCGAAAATCAGACGTTTACAGCTTTGGGGTGCTACTCTTAGAAATTGTCAGCGGCCGGCCAGTCATGGAATTTGACCAGGACTATAGGGAACAACACCTTGTTCAGAAGGTGCGAAAGCAAAGTTGCCAATATAGCAATGTCATACCATTCGCCAGGACTGGTATATTTTCTCCAATTGCTGCTAGATATGATATTATGGTCAATTAACATGAGGCTATTTTTGTGTATGTGAATTTGCAGGCATGGAAAGCGTACAATTCCAATGATCTAATACAATTAGTGGATCCTATACTTGAGACGAACTATCCAGTGGAAGAAGCCGTCCGATTCTTAAAGGTGGGCCTGCTTTGCGTGCAAGAAACGGTAAAGCTCCGGCCACGAATGCCAGTGGTTGTTCAGATGTTGACCAATGAGACGGCCATTGAAGATACTAAAATTTCAGAACCTGGAGTTGTTGCTGATTTCATGAACATCAGAATGCGCCAAAACGAGTCATCAGATCAGGGGTCAACCTCCTCTTATCCGACGTCAATGTGGGGTACTTTGGCCAATCTTGGACGTTTAAGCGAATAATTAATGGGCTGGATACCGTTTGAGTTCTTCAACATGAGAGAGCAGAAAATGGGGTCTATTTTCTAAGCTGAGCTGGGTCAAACTCAATTTAACTAGAGTTTTGCTTCCGGCGACCACATTTATGAACTTATTTTGACCGCCATCTCTGGTCCAATGAGCAAGTACGTTTGGTATATGTTCGGAGAAAGACAACTTCGAATGCCCTTACCATTGTTCTTGGTCATGTGGATCCGGTTCTCGAGTTAAAGATCTTGCGAGCTACATTGATTTGAATTGATTTTTTTTTTTGAAATTACAGTGTAATGGTACAAAATAGTCATTCTTTAAAGTGAATACAACAAAATTTGATCTGTGCACCAATTAATACTCAGAACGCAAATGGGTTACACCAAGGCAAAGATGATTAACCCATAGCAGCAAATTAGTACATGGAAGCATTCTTGGACCCTTTTCCTAGTTCTGAATTTGCCAGCTGATTTAGGTAAGGTGTGCTTCTATCAATGCTCAACATGATACGACCTCTGCATGTGGACGAGCAACGAATATGGAGACAAATCCTCAAGATTTATCCTCAGTTGGATATGAGCAGATCTAGAGTACTCAAGCGGCAAATGGGGCATGATTTGGACGCAAATTGCATTTTGATTGACCATGACACAGGCTAGTTGCTCCAATCCCAGATTTATAAACAACATACTCTGTAACGATATATCTATGAGATGACTATCTAACTCTCATGTTAAAGAGAATTATTCGAAACCTTTTTTTGTTTCCAAATCATGCCCCTCTTGACTCTGCTCTTGATATCCGGCTGAGGACAAATCTGAGATTGGAGCAATCAACCTCTGTCATGGTCATTCGAAATGCAATTTGTCTCCAAATCATGCTCATTTGCCTCTCGACTCTGCTCATATCCAACTCATGAGGATTACTGAGCCATGTGAGCTGTCTAAGTATTTCTTCACTCAGCAATTGACTCATCAGAACTCGTTCAAGTCAACAACCTCCTCCAAAACCTTCGGGCACCTAGAATAGGTTGTTTTGGTACTGTTGTAAATTAGAATTGTCTCTGTACTGTCTCTAAAATTGTTACGCTCACTCTGTGATTGAGAATATGTCCGAATCTCGAGTGTATAACTCGTTCCTTTCAAATAAATGAGAACAGAAATATTCCTCACCAATGTCTGTCAAATCTGGAGGATTTGTCTCCATATTCCTCTATCTATTCGGGTGAGATTGGACTTTCCTTGCATGACCATTGAATGAGTGTGAAATCATGACTTGATACACTTTGACTTGGTCTAACGCTTGTGGTTGCAGATAGGGCTGTTTAGGGGAATTGGAATTGTCCGGTTCTTTTACAACCGGTATTGGCACGACTACTGGAAACCTGGTTCTTGCACTTAATGTGATGAGGACCTGGGTTCTAGACCAAAAGACATGCCTTGCAGTTAGAGTAATCTAAACCCTCTTATTAAGTCTTCTAATTAGGTTCTCCTAAGTAATGTGGGATCTCAACAATCCTCCATCCTTCGAGGACCGACGCCCTCGTCGTCTACGTCTCCCACATGGCCTCTATAGGAGGCTTTCACCGGACTTGGGCCTACCCTGACCCGTACCGGATCTATAGGGTCGAAGAAAATGAGTTCATGCAAGCCACCACACGACCTAAGAAAGACGCATGGGCCACCAATTGATGAGGACTTGAGCTCTAAACCAAAAGACATGTCTTGCAGTTAGAGTTATCCAAACCTTCTTATTAAGTCTTCTAATTAGGTTCTTCTAAGTAATGTGGGATCTCAACATAATGGTAGTGGTAGCGGTGACCAATATTTGAAAACCGACTCATCCGGTAAAGGTGGCGGTTATTTCCATAACCAGTGTCGCTACCGGGTTTGAACATACTTAACATAAATAATAGTCATGAGTTTTATTTCTTTAAGACATAAGCTAAGTAAATATAAATCCTTAACCTTTCATTTTATCAAATCCTATTGAAAGAAGTTTTAATGCTTAAGGAACACTCTACAACCATAAAATCATCAAACGACCTATTTGGACGGATGATAAACTACTTTGATGAAGTCTAGAAATTAATTAACGCTAGTGGTAGGGGTGGCCAATATTTGGAAACTGGCCCATCCAGTGGTGGTAGCAGTTATTGCCATAATCGTCACCGCTATCGAGTTTGAACAACCCTAGTTGTAGACTTGCCTCTTGGTGCCATAAATCACTTGACAGTCTCCATGAACATTGGACATGTGATATTGAATATTTGTCTACTAATTCATTTTTTGGGGTTGCAGGCAAAGTTTGGTTCGAAAATGAAGTTGAGCTTTGAACATAGGCTAGGTAAATATTTCAGAAACTTGGGAAAGAGAAGTGACATGTCGAGTGACTAACAGACTAAGGGCAACTCGTTCACGCACAAAGTGATAGTCTAATTCGTGTTTACTTCGAGCATGAAAGACAAGATTGATGATCATGTGGAGTGCACTGATGTTATCACACAAGAGAACTGGAGGACTGAAGAGTGGAACGTGGAGACCACAAAGAAGAAAGGCCAGCCACGTAACCTCAACGGCTGTGTGAGCCATGGCTCGGTACTCAACTTCAGTGCTAGAGCATGACATGGTTTGTTGTTTCTTTGCACCCCAAAAGGTGAGGTTAGGATGCAAGTAGGTGCAGTAGCTTGTGGTGGACGTCTTGTAGTTGGAAAACTAGTCCATTCTCCATTAGAAAAGGCACATAAGTCAAAAGTGATGTTAAAAGTAAGATGCATGTTGAGATGGAGAGAGCCTTTGATGTAGCAGAGTCTATGTTGAACCATCTTGAAGTGGGATTGAGTGGGAGCTTGCATAAATTGTGAAGCAAAATTAACACTAAAAGTTATATCAAGCCTTGTTAGTGTTAATTATTGTAAAGCACCAACGATTCGATAAAAGCTTGGAACATCAATTCCGAGAATAGTAGTCCATCATATTGACGTTATTATAAAAGTATATCGTGGTGCTTTACAATAAATATACCATGGTTTAATAACGTCAATTTTGTTGTCGTCTTTGTAAGGGGCACCGAGAAGTGGCATCCCATTTGTTTCCGGCCTGTCCAATTAGCCAAGTGGTATGGCGTTCAGGAAAGTGGTCTTTGCGCTTAGAAGGCTTTGTTGGCAAACCAATTCAAGAATGGCTGGCCCATGTCCTTGAACCGCAGCACCTACCTGTGGATCTCCATGGTTGTTGGTCAGAGATTGTTCTTTTTGTGGCTCACTACAACAATTTTCACCTTCAGTGGCGAAAATTTTCGTCGCTAAAAATAGGAATTTCGTCGCTAAAAGGTATTAGCAGCGAAATTTTTTCGTCACCAAAAGTCATCAGCGACGAAATTTCATGTCGACGCAAAAAAGTCATATTCAGTGGCGAAATTCATTTCGTCACTGAAAATTTGACTTTTAGCAACGCAAAAATTTCGCTGCTAATGAGTAAGATTTTCGCCACTAAAGCATTATTTTCGTCGCTGAAAGACATCGAATATAAAAAAAATGTATAATTTTTAGTGACGAAAAGTTTCGTCCCTAAAATCCTGTTCGAACACGATTGTCAGTTCGAACCAGATTTTTCATTCGAACCAAATGTTTTGACATCCTTGTTCGAACCAGATTTTTCGTTCGAACCAAATTTTTTAACATCTTGTTCGAACACATTTTTATCTTGATTCATATTTACAAATATCCAAATTATAGTACAATTTACACCTCATAAGAATATCGCAATACCAACACATTTTGGCTCTTTAAATATGAAAACATTCTCAAATACACAAGTGCAATGCAAAATAGCAAGTTTTACACCAATCCAAAAGTTAGAAAAAAGTATCAATATTCTACACAAATTCAAAACATAAAGAATGTACAAAAGCCTATGGAAGTCCAAAACCACTAACTAAATTAAAACAAAGAAACCTCACAACTAGCAATAAATCCCGAAGAATCTCTTTGTGAAACCTACGCCGAGATATATTGAAGTTGCTCTAGCATGCATTAAGTTGAAGCATCATTAAGCCTGTTCTAAAAAATAGTTGAAGCATCATTCACAATAGTTGAAGTAGCATGATGAGGGGCTGCACGAAGAGCAGACCTTCCTGCAACATAAGGGAACAAAACCACTAACTAGTAAAAACAATGAAGTGGAATAAAACTCCAAGCCAATGCAGATAGAGAGGTAGGTAAGATTTGAGATTAAGAACCACCTCAGTCCACGTGAGATAATAAATACATGACATGGGAAAGGATTTCTAACAATACAGAACGAAAACAGGCACTGTATTCCTCATATAAATACTACATAACAAGCAAAAAGAAGATTTCTATGCAAACAAAACATAGTAGCAGTTGGTGATTTCCAGTACTCCTCTGAATATAAATCCTGAACAAAGTAAAAAAGAAGATTTCTCATGCAAACATATCCACATTTCAGCTGCGGACATCCCAAGACATAACCAAAACCAAAAATAGAAAGAAAAAACAGAAATCACCTGTTAACCAACTTAAAAAAAGAAAAGAAAAAAGACCACACAGAAAAGAAATCACCTGTTGTATTGGACTCCATCTGTTTTCTACACAATAGAGTGCTCCACCAGGGGGAATCTGTGGATATTCATGCTCTGAATGCTACTATCCAGCGTAGATATGCTGAACAGATTTATGTGTGGGTTGCTGTGAGGTCTCGTTGCTCCAGTATGTGGTCTCCTCCAATGCGTTCCTCCTTCAAAGTTAACATTAATGTAGTTGTTCATCAAAATAAATTGGTCTATGTTGTTGTTTGTCGTAATTCTGATGGTCAGGCGTTGAAGTGTTTTGCTGGCTGCGGAGTGGGTTCTAACCTTCTCAGGGGTATAGCGTTGGCAACACGACTTGCGGTGATGATGTTTGAAGATTTGGACAGGGAACGGGTTCTCATGGAAGGTGATGCACAAGTCCTTATTGCCCAGATCAATGTTTTGGAAGCACTTCATATTGGATTATAGATGAGGATATTGTATTTATTAGGCATCAATTAACTACTCACCCCAACTGGTCTTTCTGTTGGACATGTCAGGAGGCGAATTATCTTGCTCACAATCTTGCTCGTTTGTGCTTGAAGGAAAATGTGTTTGACTTGATTGATCTTTCTTGTACTCCTTTCGGCATTTTTTCTTGTCACTCTAGGTGTTAATGATTTTATTTGCTAAGGAAAAAAAAGTAACTAAGATCCTAGATCTACAAGATAATGATCAAGATAAAGAACATCACATGCAAAATCACAAGAACACCAAGATAAAGATGACACCAATATTTTGGTTACGAAATGAAAATCTCTTGAGAATGACTTCCTCCAAGAGACAAAAACACTCAGGGTGTGAGAAAGCTACTTCAATCATTCCAATAAGAACTTTTGAACTTTACAAGATGATGATTCTACGTAAACCCTTCACTTTTCCAGATCCCCCAATCTTCAATAAAGTCACCAAAGAAACCTTCTTGGGCTGGTGCTCAGCACTCAAATCTTTGACCAGCAACTCTAGTTCGTTCTTACATAGATGTCGACCAACTCGTCAGCTCTTCCACTTCTGAAATCTTCAGCAACATCCTTTCTTGAGAAACCTTCAAGAATGGTCAATTTTGGTGATTCAATCTATGTATAAACCAAATAAGAAAGGAAAACACTTCACCAGCAATCTCCTACTTTCACAACCTTCCATAAGAGGGAAGAAACAAGTCTCTCACACTCAGATATACGAATAGATCATCTTTTGCACAAAGAGAGACACGGAGGATATAATAGTCTAGAGAGGATTTTAGGAGACAAGTATATTCATCAACTGAGGCAAAGGCTTAGGAATAGGTTAATATATTATTTTAGTACGGGTAGGAAGGTAAAACGAAATATATAGGAGGTTTGGGTGAGATTCTAAGTCTTTAAAATGAATTATAGTAAAATTCCGCCAAGCTGACCATACCAATAGAAATCCTCCATAATGTTATGCAACACAACCCAGACTTTCCAGATACAACAAACAACCTTCTAGAAGCATCTTCCGAATTATTTTAGCCTCCACAACCTTCATAGACCAGCCAAGTTGCTTCTTACATTCTAGAATGAAAAATACATTTATTAAAATGATGTTTTGCCCATGGGAATAATATCAAATTATATAAACAGTGCGATTTCAAGGGGCGAACCTCACGAAGATATATGGTTTCAGGGGGTGAGCTGCTTTCAGGGGGAGATTTGAGGGAGTTGGGATTTAAGAATGCTGCTTTCCATTCAGATCCAAGGGAGCTGCTGGGCAACAAAGGCAACCTAACTTTCTGAGAAGAGCAAAATGAAGAAATGAAATTTTGCGGGTCACAATTGGGTAGGCTGGTCAATGAGTCTTTTCATTTTAAATGCGGTGGTATGTTCTGAGCCGTCGAATTGTGAAGTATTGATCTCCATCAAGCTTAGCACCCTTCAGCATATTACCGCTCAACATAATAACAAAACTCTTTTTATGAGACCTTTATAACCATTTGGATTCAAGTCTTTAAAGCCAATAGATGTATGATCTTTTTGGCTAGAAAGATTATTGTAATGAGCTTTATGCCCTTGTTATTTGTAACCGGCCTTAGAGACTCGTATGTACTCAACCCATATGTAGCCCCCCTATTATGTGAAATGAAATTCATGGTTGTTTTGAAAGAAAGAAAAAAGGTGAGAGATAAGTCGTGAGCCTAACAGTCGCATGAGAACACTGCCTCATTCAATGCCAAATTCTATGATGTTTCCCTCCCCCGTTTGCCTTAAATTTCTATATCATATCTAAATCAAATCAAATGGAAGGGATATATAATCAAGGTTCTGTGTCTAAACATCTGTAGGGTAGATTTTCTTGCGCTGATCCTTTTACATTTTAGTTACTATATGGATATTAGATAAAGTATTCTTCGCCTTTGGGGATTATGGCTACCAAAAAGTTATAATAGCTCAACGCTTATGGTGGTTATACCCTCTCTGCATACGCAGAATTCAAGGTCTTCTAAATAGATTTCCTAGCACCCTATTAGGGTTGGATTAGGCAGAAGGTTCTGGCTAATATCGTGCTGAACAATACTCTAGTTTTCTCCTTTTCTGCGGCGGATAACATTCATGATAAGTGACTGTGCTGGAGTAGGACGGCGGGACGAGATGGTTGACGCAAACTTGTGGTATCCACAAGAAACCCTTGGAAGATTGACTCAGGAAGATGAGAAATTAAGAGACTAATTAGATAATATATAGGATAGTTGTCATCTTAATTAGCACCAAGTCTTCTTCATGAGCATGAATATGTTATGATATAGTCCTCTAGGACAACCCTTTTGTGGCTCATATAGATTAAACACGTAATTAATATATATAGTCGTTTTGTCTGATCTTTGGCAGGTGACCGAAGAAAATTAAGGGTCCCTTTGTTTGCTTTGTAGAATAAATTTTGTAATTGTTTTCAGATATTTGGCAAACACCTGAAAATAAGATCAAAGTTAAAAAGTTTTTAAATTAATTGTAAAAGTTCTATTATTTTTCAGAAAATAAACTAAGGTCAAAAATTTTCCTAAACCAATTTTTTTTAGGGAACACCATAGTGAGCTACATATCTATGGGCAAAAATAAAAAAGTTTCCAAGTTTCAAAATGTTTTATTCTGTACCAAATATTTCAAAAACAATCAAACGGTTATGTTTGCTTTTGCCATTAAATTATATGCAAAATGACCAAAATGCTCATTCAAGACAATTAGTAAAAAAAATTAATATATAAATAAAAAAATTAATATTTAAAATAAAAATATTAAAACTATATTTCATTAATCTATTTGTTTTTTTTAAAAAAAATTTATTTATTTTTCTAAAAAATTGACTTAACTGCCAAATCAAACATCACAAAATATTTTTTAAAAGGATAACGGAATACTGAAAATATTTTTGAAAGAATAATTAAACACTAAAAATTGTGTTTTTTTTCTGAAATATGTTTCAATAAAGAAAATTTTAAGTAAAATAATAGTTTTACATCTGAAATATTTTTCAGGCATGCACGCCCCAGCGGGGTTGAATTTTATATCTGTTGAGAAAAATAAGAAATTCACCAAGAGTTTTTTCAATCTGTTTCTCTATTTATTCGAGTTTCAGGTCCTGTCAAGTGGGGGTGTGAGTAAAAGAATTGGTATAATAAAGACTTATTTGTAATTTGTATTAACTCAGGTTACTTTTTATTAGAAAAAGACAAATATACCTTCAGATTTAAATATCACAATGAAAAAGAATAAATAAAATACTTTTCAAATAATAATAATAAATATTATAAATATCCAACACATCTATTTTATATTTTTATCTCAATATACTATAATCTACTAACAAACAACCTTAAAAATCACCATTACCATTTCACATACGTCAATATTTCTCACCAACTTTTACACATATATGCACACCACTAAAACATTCTACAATTTCACCAAGCCAAACGTCCCCCTAGATCTGGAGGACAAACAAAAATAACAAAATAAACAGCAAAAAAATAAATCAAACACATTCCACCCGAAAACATTTCAGTGACCATCAAAGCCACCTAAAATCTTAAATAAGAAGAAAACCTTTATAGATGCTGATTCAAACCCAGCAAAATCCATCCTCTTCAAGACATGAGGTACTAGGTAGTCTGCTCTTCGTTCTAAATCTGCTTCCTCTGCTTCACTCATTCTGTCTAAGCTTTAAGACATAATCTATTAGGCGGTCTGCTCTTCCTCCTAAATCTGCTTTATATTCTACCCTGATTCTGTCTAAGGCAGCAATCTTGAATATACCAGAAGCGTTTGGTGCATCCATCTTCTGTAAGACATGAGCAAATATACAGACCAGATCAACACATTTCTTTGTTTGGAGAGTTGCAAAAAAGATCTCGTCAAAGATCCTACCATACATCCACATTTTTCTCTTATGTTGATCTTGGTTTGAAGCGGGCAGATCCATCGATAATGTAGCCAGATCTGTTAGGATTTCCTTATGCCTATTTGAATAGAGGGCTTTAATCAACACAGATGGAGAGACGTGGAGCACTTCACAGCATTGTAAGAACAATGATACAATATGCAGTCCAGTATTTGCCAAGTGGTTGTGGTACAAAAAACTTTTCACAGACATATTCTCAATTGTTGCATTCGCACTCCACAGTAGCCTGAACAAGGTGCTCTTCAATATTTCTCTTTGCGAGTATGTGTTGGCTAGACGAGGAGTGACCATTGCTCCAAGTCTAATGTTTGATATTGGAATGGCCAGACCGTACAAATTTTTGTATCCATCAAGAACGTGGTAAAATGCTCTTTCATAGTTGTCAGCCGTCTTTGTAAACATTCTTAAAGTTGATGCAGCAATAAAACACAATCCATTAGCAATTTCATAGCTATCATCATTGTGGTATGTGGGAGGGACGGGGACGGGGACAGCTGTTGTTGAGAGAAACTTGCTGTCGTCTACTTGATCTAATGACATATCCTCACTGGTTTCCCAGTCTTCTGGAATCTCATCGCGAAACAGGTATGAGGATCTATCTTTTAATCGAAGGTTAAAAGCAAGTATCATTAAGGCAGCTGCATCCTTCAAGCTGATGTTGACTTTGAGATTTGTGAATACTGAGGTTCCCACCTCAACAATCTTATCAGTAGATAATCTTTCCAATGTGATCGCCTTCCTCCCTTTCCAAGCGTCATCATGGAAATCTCTGTTTACAGGTTGATATAAGGTTAACCCGGCTAAATCATCATATATGCCTACCTTGAGTGCTTGAGCGCGAACATCCTGATCATGAACCACTTCAGTGATTGGAGCCGTGGTCCTCGGAGGTGCATTGGGCGTTAATAATAACTGTTTCAACTTGTCAATTTCATCGACTGCTTGTGACCCAGATGTCCCCATGATCTTCGTGACTTATTAGAACTGGAAAAATAATAGCAGTGACAGGAACAGTTTAGATACATAAAAATAAAAGAAGAGTCGACTCAGCCACCTTTAAATATGAGCATGCACTACGAATAGAAAGATAATAAGGCTGTATTCGACGGTTCGAACACAGCTCGAATAGAGAATACACATGCTACAGCTCGAATCTAGCTTTAGGAGTAGTGTTCGCGCTCGGCTCGATTAAAATCTAACAAATCGGCTAAAAAATCAAAGAAAAAGAGCACGATCAAATCGGCTTAAAAACAAAGAACATCACTCGGGGAAGAATCAATGGTCACATTTTCTTTAAAAATCATGAGATCAGCACCTTCTACCAATTTTTCTTGCATCAAACACTCCTTCTGAAGACATACGAAAATAAAATGGAGAATCCAGAAAGCCATAGAATAAAAGACAACCTGAAATTTGCGCCTTTCTTCAACCACAGGATGCTTGAGTCTCCGTCTACAACGCTGTATCCATAGATTTTCAAGTCAAAATTGCATCTTCCCGAGAGAGAGAGAGAGAGAGGCGAGTGGAGGGAATAGAAGCCGCAGCAAGAATGAAAGCAAAGATCGGAGGGAAAGCGTCAGAGTTAAAGCGTGTCAGCGTGAGTTAGGGAAAATAGAATCATGGATTTATAGTTTGAAAAGACAATAATGAAAGTATTAACAAGACATTATGGGTATGTTTGGTGGCCAAATATTTGGGCTCAAATATTTAAATTTAATCATAAAAAATTCATCACATAATTTTTTATGATTATAATATTTATTAAAAATTTTCTATTTTTACTTTTTCACCACCTCCTATAATATATCTTTACTTTATAATATTTTTAAAACTTCAATACTTTATAATAACGAAAGTATAGCGCTTGTGGAAAAGGAAAATCGAAAGGGACAGTTGGGTAGAACTTTACCCAAAGCGAGATGAGGAAAATAGAAAGGGACAGCTGGATAGAACTTTACTAGTTTGAATTTTTTTTTCTCCCCCTTTATTTCTTTGATCTTTAATAGAAAGGAAAATAACTTATTTATCATTTGTTTGATAACTAGGAAACCACGAACAAACTTTGATAAGGCTGAACAGCCCACAACTTCAACTTTCAGTTAAATCACCGATTTATTTTCGTGAGAAATCCAACTCGTGACCCACACTAGAGAGTTGTAAGAGATACACACTCAATTGACAGGATTGGGATCCTCTGTAATTCAGTCATTTGTTTAGACAGATGTAAGTTTTGAACGGGACTCACTTCACTCTCTCTATCTCTCTCTTATTGCTCGTGCAGGGAATCCACGTCCCAATAGATAGGTGGTTCAAAGAGAGATACGATCTCAAAAATTTGAAAATATTCTTTTTTTTTTCACTTTTTTTTCATGTACGATATTTTGTTTTAACTAATTGGGTTTGATGTATGATAATAAACCAACTTCCCATATTGTTCCTCCAAATTCACTATTTTTAATAGGACAATATCTTCAAATTGTCGTTCCTATTTTTTCAATTGAATTGTTTTTAATCGCAAAAGTTTAAAGTAGTATTGCACTGAAATCACTGACCCTTTTGTTTTTGGGCATGAAATTACTAACTCCTTGTTCAAAGAGTTTCCCACGTTAAAACTGGGTACAACAGAGTAAAACACAACAACAAAATTTTCAAATAAATTTTAAGTTGCAGGAAATCCGAGCAGTCTTCGTGGTGGAGAAAATTCTAAAGTAGATATTCTTGATCTGGGTGTCCGATAAGCTTTATCTTTTACACTAAGAAAAAGAAAAGAAAAGAAAAGAAAAGAAAATAAAAGATAAAGAAGGAGAACGTCGGAATATCCTTCTTCTCCTTGTAGGAGATGATAATACATGAATCCTGATTTATCAAAAAGCTAAAGACTTGTAGTACCGTTCTTTCCACCCCACCTCCAATCTATATTTATAATTTGTGCTCCGGCAATTACAAATAACATGTTAGTTTGAGGAGATTAGTATAACTTTTTTGTATGGGTTATATACCTATTTAGTTCATGAATGTTGACCTATTTTAATAAGTAGTTATTGGATTTTTAAATTGATCATAATAATTTTTAAGTTTGTAATTTTTATTAAATAAGTCATTTCGTTAAACTTTTATCAATAAAGTTAACGATTTATACGCCAGTTCCAATACACATGTTAATTAAAATTAAAATTATGTGACTTGTAAGTTTTTTTAAATAAAAATTCTTAATGTTGTGTTTTTTAAATAATAAAATAAATTAAAGTATTTAAACTATTTTGTTAAAAAAACAAAAATTAAGTAAAAAAACATTAAAAAATTATAATTCACATTATTTTTTATTTTTGGATTATATGTGTAAACTTATTACTTGAGCTTACGTGTGAATCATTAATTTTGAGAATAATTTTTTTTAAAAAAAAAGATTTATTTGACAAAAATTATAAACGCAGAGATCTTTATGATCAAATTAAGAATTAAAAAACTATTTGTTAAAAATAATCAAAATTTAGAAATGAAATAAATTTTTTAAATTTTTATTTTCTTTTCTATTTGAGAAGACTGATTAGGTTCAGTCCTGGAAGACTTAGGGGTCATTGGGTATGTTTGTTTCCCCAATATTTTGTGGTATGAAAATTTCCAGCAAAACAAACATTCCAACATTTTTAACTTTTACGCATACACATTTTATCTTTCACAAATCCTAATAAATCTCAATAAAGTAAATATTCATAAAATTTCGAGAATATTCACCAAAATTTTGGCAAACAAACATATGGTAATGTTTGATTTCAATTTTTTTCTATTTCAATTTTTTTTCTAGGATTCAAATTCATTCATAAAACTATCACCGAACATCTTAAGAATTCAATCACAAACATCAATACATTTAACACAACTCCAACAATTTTTTACACAAACTTCAATACATCTTCAAAAAATATTATAACAAATCTTTTCCCTCTGTTGCACTATTTGAGAAAACCTGCTTCAGCGACACGCCAAACACTAGCCTCAATGCTATCCTTTACACCTTGGCAATAGCCGCTGTCTTTTACACTAATACCCTTCGTTTTCTAAGGCTGCGTTTGCAAACATAAAATTTCGAGAATATTCACCAAAATTTTGGCAAACAAACATATGGTAATGTTTGATTTCAATTTTTTTCTATTTCAATTTTTTTTCTAGGATTCAAATTCATTCATAAAACTATCACCGAACATCTTAAGAATTCAATCACAAACATCAATACATTTAACACAACTCCAACAATTTTTTACACAAACTTCAATACATCTTCAAAAAATATTATAACAAATCTTTTCCCTCTGTTGCACTATTTGAGAAAACCTGCTTCAGCGACACGCCAAACACTAGCCTCAATGCTATCCTTTACACCTTGGCAATAGCCGCTGTCTTTTACACTAATACCCTTCGTTTTCTAAGGCTGCGTTTGCAAAGCTAATCTTCTCCAAAATTTTATCTCTCTCCTAATAAAATACTCCAATATAATCTTTCTCTCTCCCATAAAAAATTACAAAAATTATAAAAAAAAATTACATCTCTCTTCACCTTTTTACTAAACCTAATACCAACACATATTCTCGTACCAAAAATATTACAACACAAACACAACCTAAATATCTTGTTCACCGATACCAGAAAGTGAAAAAGTGGAAGTAAATAATTCCTGCTTTATTTCTTTATAGTCATCCATGGAGCTCTTCCCAAACGGAGAAAGCAAAAGCTAAGGGTCAATGTTGGATAAGGATGGATGTGGCAGCGGCACTCTGCTTTCTAATTGTAATTATTACCCTCTGCTTTCATGTTGTCTTTTCTGATTAATATTTACCTAAGTAGGATGCAATCAAACCAAATATTAAAATTTTAGATATTAAAATCAGTGGCAAAAATAATAAAAATATAATTTTAATAAATTTTTTGGATTAAATCTGTTTGAATCCAGAGAGCCCTCAAAATTTTCCTCTTTATATAAAATAAGAAAATAAAAGTAACTGAGAATGGGTGAAGAGACGAATGGGAGAAATTACTAACTCCTTGTTCAAAGAGTTTCACACGTTAAAACTGGGTACAACAGAGTAAAAACAACTACAAAATTTTCAAATAAATTTTAAGTTGCTGGAAATCCGAGCAGTCTTCATGGTGGAGAAATCCCTAAAGTAGATATTCCAGATCTGGGTGTCCGATAAGCTATTATCTTTTTGTGACTGATCCCCCATTAAGCTTTATCTTTTTGCCCAACAGGCCAACGCCAAGGAAAAAAAAAGAAAGAAAAGAAAAGGTGAACGTCAGAATATCTTTCTACTCCTTGTCGGATATGAGAATACCTGAATCTGATTTACCAAAAAGCCAAAGACTTGTAGTACCGTTCTTTCCACCCACCGCCGATCTATATTTATAATTTGTGCTCTGGCAATTACAAAGAAGATGTTAGTTTGAGGGGAATAGTATAACTTTTTTTTATGGGTTATATACCTATTTGGTTATGGGTCTCGACCTATTTTAATAAATATTTATTGAATTTTTGAATTGATTATAAAAATTTTTAAGTTTGTAATTTTTTATCAAATAAATCGTTTCGTTAAACTTTTATCAATAAAGCTAACGTTTCATACTCCAGTTTCAATACACATCAACAAAAATTAAAATAATGTGACTCGTAATTTTTGTAAATTTTTATTTAAAAAAATTCTTAATGTTGTGTTTTTTAAATAATAAAAAAATTAAATTATTTAAACTATTTAAAAAACAAAATTAAGATAAAAACTTAAAAAAATTATAATTCACATTATTTTAATTTTTAGATTATACGTGTGAACTTATTATTATAATTGACGTGTGGATCATTAATTTTTAGAATAAAATTTAGGGATAAATGCAAAATTGGTCCATGTGCTATACGCAAAAATCGATTTAGTACCTGTGATATGAAAAACATAAATTTAGTCCTTGTGATTTCATTTTCGTTTGTCTTTGGTCCTCCATCAGGGACTGATTTTATCACTTTTTGAAATCGCATGGACTAAATTTATATTTTTCATATCACAGTGACTAAATTTATGTTTTTCATATCACATGGACTAAATCGATTTTTGCGTATAGCACATGGACCAATTTTGCATTTATCCCTAAAATTTAATAAAAAATTATAAACTCAAAAATCTTATAATCAAATTAAGGTGGTGTTTGTTTGTGGAAATTTCGGGAAATATTCTCGAAATTTTGGGAATCTTTAATTTATTGAGATTTATTGGGGTTTGTGAAAAGTAGTGTGTAAAAGTTAAAAATTTTGGAGTGTATTTGTTTTGTTGGAAGTTTCGGGATCCCAAAATTTTGGGAAACAAACACCACCTTATAAAAGACTATTTGTTAAAAATAATCAAAATTTAGAAATGAAATAAATATTTTAACTTTTTTATTTTCTTTTCTATTTGAGAAGACCGATTAGGTTCAGTCTTGGAAGACGTAGGGGTCAATATAGTCTTCCTTCTACTTACCACTTCCCACGAGACTGAGCTTTTTGACTTAAAACGCCCAAGAGAAGAAATGGAAGAGAATTCTTATCCCTGTTGCACTCTCTGAGAAGACCTGCTTCTAAGGGTGAGTACGGAACCGGATGGAACCGGAATGGGTCATTCCGGTTCCGGTACTCATCGGAATTGGATTTTCTATTCCGGTTTCATTCCGGAATTTACCAGAATGGAACCGGAATTTTCCGGAAACGGAACCGGAAATTCCGGTTCCATATCTGGGCCTGAAGGCCCATTTTCGACTTAGGCCCAATTTTTTTTTTTCAAAGCCCAAAAGCCAAAATTTGGCTGTTTTTTTTTCATGTTGGCTATTCAGTTATATCTCACCAAACTAGCTTTGAAACAAGGATTAAACTACCACATTCAAGCTGCAAAATTCCTCCAAGATTGATTTCATATCAATGTTAGTTGGAACTCAGAAGCAGGTATAGAATAATTCCGGTTCCATTTTTGTGCTCTTTTTTTCTGTTTTTTTCCCCTAATACAGAACTTGGACCTCCATATGCTTAACACATGTAAGCATGTCTGCACTTAAGTAATAGGTTTGAACTTCTTCTATGGTTCTGATTGTTTTCTTGAATCGAGGTAATTTTTTCTAATAATAGAGGACGAAACAAAACATCAGGAACAAAACAACTAAGGTTAATAAGATCATCATGCTATTGCTTGAAGAACAAACTTCAACTTGGAGGGAAGCAATGAAGTAATCTGAAGACAAGAACACCCATGCAGAGTGTTTGTAACTTTGTAATATGTTGCTATACAAAATGTAGTCATATCATTACTTCTTCTCATGATTACAAAAGCAAGACAGTAGAGCTTCCAGTAAACCGAAGGGCACCATTCATGTATAAGACAAGTGATGCAGGCAATAAAGCTAGAACGGCAATGGGAGACATGTAAAGCAGCAAATTCATCGAGTTTAACTTTTCCCTGTAAGCATAAAACATACCAATAGTCCAATACTGAGTGGACACCAAAGCAAGCAAATTGCATTCTTTAAAATTGCAAAGCATTTGATACATACACACACAGAAGAGGGCTATCAAGTAAAAGCCAATTTCACAACGGTGTTGTAGTGCTAATACTCTTGGACTAAAGAAAAGGGCTGCAACAAGTAAGGAGTTTTATATCCTGGCATTAAGATACATAGACTACACAATCCGCTTTTCAAACCTCTTCCTCCCCCCTTCCCCCCCCCCAAAACAAAAGTGCCAACCTCAGTAATCAGATTAAAAAAAAGTGTAATAGCTTGAGTTTGGCAAAGAAAGTAATACTTCCATGTAGATTTCCATCAGATATGTCCTCACCACCAGTAAAAAGGGTGTGAGATAAACATCCTCTGAACCGAGAAGTATGAAATGCAAGCTCTTGAGATGAATAGGTCAGATAGCCTAAAAATTCGCAGAAAAGCAAACCCCACACAACTAAACACACCACAAAGTTCCAATCTTTCAGAAGACAAACTCACAAAAGAACACAATGCGTAAAATACAACCATCCAACACTCGGACGAATAGACAACAACCGATAGGAAAAACAACTATCGCACACCTTAATCATCACGGCCATGTGACCATGTCAAGCTCTAGATATTTGGCTTCGTACATCCGACACTCCAGATTCGGAGCATTCGAACCCATGATGATAGAGAGAAGAAAATAAAAATGAATCGGCTCACTGACTCCAGATTCGGAGCATTCGACCCCAGGAACTCGGGATGGAGGCCGTGGTGGGGGTGGGGCTGTCGCCTGTCGCTGGCGCCTGGCGGCTGGGGCTTGGGAAGGGAAGTTCGAAGTTAGGGCTACGCGTATTCTTTATGTGTTCGTTAATTCGAAAATAAAAATGAAGTTGTTCGTGTGAGTGCAGGTCACGTTAACATTTTTTTCGGAACCGGAAAATCTCTAAAATGAGTACCGATTCCGGTTCCGAAATAGGCCAAAACCGATACCGGAACACCGATTCCGGAACCGAAAATTCCGGTTTCCGTCGGATAAAAAGCTCACCCTTACCTGCTTCAGCGACACGCCAAAGACTAGCCTCAATGCTATCCTTTACCCGTTGGCAATAACTGTTGTCTTACACTAATACCCTTTCTTTTTCACCAATACCGGAAAGTGAAAAAGTGGAAGTAAATAATTCCTGCTTTATTTCTTTATAAGTCATCCATGTTGCTCTTCCCAAACGGAGAAAGACGATCAGAGCAGTAGCAAAAGCTCATGGTCAATGTTGGATGCCGATGGATGTGGCAGCAGCATTCTGCTTTCTAATTGTAATTATTACCCTCTGCTTTCATGTTGTCTTTTCAGATTAATATTTACCTAAGTATGATGCAATCAAACCAAATTTCGAAGATTGTACAACAAATATTAAAATATTAAATATTAAAATTAGTGAATAAATAAGAAAAATTTTATTTTAATAATTTTTTATATTTATTATAATAAAAAAATTATATTATAATTATTTTATTATACGAAAATTTTAGATTGGGAGACTTACGCGTTAGACGTGTAACTTTGGACCAATACAAAAACAAACACGATTTAGGATTAATTAAAAATGTCATATCACTTCAACAATTTCAAAATTAAAGGAAATCGTAAAAATTACTAAAAATAACGTGAGAAAAGTAAACTTAATGGTTACAAATGAAAAAAATGAAAAAAATAGGAAAAAAATTATCTAAAAAACAGTAAAATGGTTGCACCGGGATTCATTTTTTTCGTTCTTGTATTTTTTTTCTTTCTTTTTTGTTAATTTTTGTTTCAGAGATTATTATGGTCACGTTATGAACGAACAAATGTATATTTCATCCAGAAATAAGATAATCTAGTGAATAAAGAGATCGCTTTATGTTGCTCACAAAGTTGGATTAAAATAATTTGCTGATAACGAAATGCTAACAAAAATGGATCTATAGTTATTTGGATTGGGCAAGAATATTAGATATCAACTCAAAATAACAACGGGTAAGTTTGGCCATTATGATGATGGAGGATAAACTTTCTTGTCGAGAGGAAAACAACTCGGATCATCAAGTAAAACCCCTAAATGACCGTTCAGTAATACAGGAGATAGGAGTGCAGAGACGACCAAGAGGTTTGCCTAGAAGCAATTGAACTTAAAAGAGTGCATAATAGCTTGCTGATCGCATGCTCTTGTGCCGAAGATGAATGAGGCTAAGTGATCTACAAAAATTGTGGGATGTAAAGACAGGCCCAATAAGAAATGTCACGACAGCCCCCACCCTTGGGAGATGCCCTCAGCGACGAGGAACATGTTAATAAAGTGTAGGTGTGACTCGTTCAGAGCATGAACTGGGACAAGAGAATTCATTCTTCCAATATCAGTGATTACCAATAAATATGATAGGGTTAAATACATTTTGCCCCTTACCTTGGAGATATTTACACATTGCAATCTGATGTATTATTTTTGAGACATTTGACCCATAAAGTTGCACATTTTTTTTTTCAATTTGGACCTTGTACCTTAATTGAGCTTCAATTTAGACGGACACTATGTAGGATGTGTAAAATACCTTCAAAGATAAGGGGATCAATGTGTAAATACCCCCAAAGATAAGAGGACTAATGTGTAAATACCCCCAAAGATAAGAGAAGCAATATGTAAACGTAAGAGACACGTTATGATAAAATTCGTCTAAATTGATTGCCAATTACGGTACAGGGTCCAAATCGAAAAATGTGTAACTTTATGAGTTCAATATCTAAAAAATAATACATCGAATGTGCAATGTGTAAATACCTCTAAAGGTAAGGAGTCAAAGTGTATTTAACCCAATATAATACATCAACTTTAAATTGTAATTTAAGGTCAATATAGGATGCGGATGGATATGGAATCATTATAATTAAATCCAGTAAAAAAAATCTGTTGTAGTTCTTAAATTTATCGCCAACAATAGTTAGGACAAGCAGCATCACGGCAGTCTGATTGTTCTTTTATGTGAAAAAGATTATTTGGTGATCAAGACCTCTCCTAATCTGTTGTTTGAAATTGAATGGTCTAATTTAAAAGGAGATGGACACAATATTCAATGCATGTAATTTTATCTATCACTTTGCATATCCAATTCTGTCACCATTAAAAAAAAAAAAAAGGTTAAATACACTTTACATCACTCAATTGTGGAGGTCTTGACACTTTGCACCCCAATCTATTATATGAAAATAATTTTTTGACTTGTAAAATGACAATTTTATCTCCATATATTTTGTTTGCAATGACTATTTTATAAGAGTAAAATTGTAATTTTTTACCAAAAAATAAATGTCTATCTAAATTGACGGAAATTTTTTACAGAGAGACTACAAAAAAAAAGACCTATAGCAGCGGTCGGAAACCGCTGCTATACGACGTGTGCGCCAAAAGAGCTTTCCGAATTGGGGTCATGGGCGCGAATCGGATACTCGTAGCCAAAGTTATGACCAAAAAACCGACACGTGCGCGAAAAGTGCCCCAATTCTATATAACAACTTCAATATTCATAACACTCTCTCTAATTTCATATTTTATTAAGTAGGTCTCTTAAAATTTTTTGCTCGGTTTGTGACAAAATAAAATTATGTATAAAAATGAATAAATAGTCAATAAAATAATTATTAACCTTAAATAACACATATTTTTTTTTTCCTTTTTTTTTCTTTTTTTTACAATATACCTATAGCGGCGGTCACTACAAAGACCGCTGCTATAGGTATACCTTTAGCAGCGGTTTGTTTTAAAACCGCTGCTACAGGTACGAGATTCAGCGGCGGTCACTGTGACCGCCGCTGTAGACCCTCTTTCTATAGTGGCGGTCACCTGACCGCCGCTATAGACACCCTATAGCGGCGGTCAATGGCCGCCGCTATAGAGACCGCCGCTAAAGACCCTCCTTTAGCGGCGGTTTGCAAAAAAACGCAACTGAATGAGGGTCTATAGACGACCGCTGCTACAGACCCCCTTTTAGCCGCGTTTTTTTTAAAACGCCGTGAAAAATACCCTGTAGCGGCGGTTTTTGTGACCGCCGCTAAAAAGACTGCCGCTGTAAGTCCTTTTTTTTGTAGTGAGAGTATAAACTGTCAGAAATCAATAGTTGGTGGGTGTAATGTGACAAAAATAATATATCGAGATGTAAAGCGTCAAGAAATCTAAAATTAGAGGGTGCAAAGTATATTTATCCCAAAAAATATCATCTTCAACCGTAGTCAAAAAGCACTTATAAAGGTCAAAATAATGTTGGTAAACTTTCACCAATGCTTTTTTATCAGCATTTTTATACGCCGTAGAAAGTGCGTCGGGTAGGATAATGCTAGTGAAAGTATATCTATAACAACGGTCAGAAAACGCAACTAAAGACCCTAAATTCGGTTGGTATTTTTGTTGCAACGTGTCCCTTTAAACAAATCTAAAGGTAACTAGCAGCGTTTCAGACAACCTTTTTGCGGTATTTTACAAATGCCACTAAAATACTACGCTTGTGCTGGCGTTTCAAAAATGCCGCCAAACATATACACCAGAGATTCAAGAGAATCAATTTCGGAGACAGTGAGAGAATGGGGAGTGATGTGAGGTAAGGGAGGGACGAGAGCGAGAGAGACTGAGAGAATTCGATTTGGAGGGAGAGGAGAGTGAGGTGATTGAGATTTCGACCTATGTTCCTCTGGACTTACAAAAGACTGATCTATATGGTGTTTTCATGTCAAAATTATAACTGATTTTATAAAATAATTACAAAACAAATGGTTTATTTACATCAAATTATATCTTTTCATCATAATAAAAATTTATTCAAATCATCTCTTTCGTTTTGGCAGGATGTTTTAGTATTCATGAATATTTTTTTAGATTAGGCCAAAAGTTTTCGGATGATTTCGGCTCAACATGAAGTTTGGGTTCATATTAGATAAGCTTTGGGCTTCAGCCTTCGTCATGGCGTTCTGTCGGTAACGGTCTAATTGATTTAGCTTGAAATAAAATCGCGATACTTTTCCTACTGTCAAAGCCTACAATATGTCAATAATAGGCCGAACTAGGGGTGGAGTGGGTCAGCCCATGACCACGTGTCTCCATCTTGTTGATTGGAATCAATCCGACATATTTTTTTTGAAACATCTATTTTTATATATTAAAAAAGACACACAAACACAAATTACAAACTAAAAAAAAGAAAGGCAGATGGAAAATAGAAAAGGGACAGCAGGATAAAAACGCACGGACCATGTGAGCTCGAGTTGCGTATTTTTTGATTCTCTGAATTATGAACATTGACCACACTGTTCGTCCTTGAACCAGCCACATTTTTCATGCCTCTTAGGATTTAAAAATTAGCTTCTCTAAATTATTTACTTATTGCTTATTATATTATTTGAGCATGAAAGGGAACAAATGAAGTTGCCTATTATAAGTTGTTGTCAAGGACTCAAGGGCTCCATCATCCATGCCCATGTTTCTTGTATCCGGCCATTAGGGGCTCTCACCGTGTAGCGCCCGCCACTTGTATTCCTCTATTTCTTTCATGGAAATTATGAGATTTTCTATCTAGAGAGAATAAAATAATAAGCCTAAATATTCTCTCACGAAAACATTAGCGTGGCTATATTAACTTGTCCTGATTAAAAAAAAAACTTGCCCTCTCCCGCAAGGCAATGGCTACGTTCAATCTTATCTGCGCTATTGATTAGACTAGAATAGCGTTCGGTCGAATACCAATCAATTTGACTGATATTTCGTCTCGTTTAGAAAAATAATACTTGAGGAGTTATATTTAAATAGATTGAATGTTTTTTTCCTCCCTCCATTATTTATTCGTTTGTTATGAAAAAATAATTTATTTATGATTTTGCTGATAACGAGGAAACCCTTTGTGAACTCGTTTTAGGTTATGTCTGTGTTGTAAAATTTTTGGTATTGAGTTTAGTGTTGGTATTGAGTTTAGTGAAAAAGTGAAGAGAGATATTTTTTTTATATTTTTTGTAGTGAAAAGTTATAATTTGATGGGAGAGAGAGATTATATTGTAGTATTTTATTGTGAGTTGGTGAAAATTTTTGTTAGCAAACGCACCCTTAGATGACCAAGTTTAGCCTAGACGCACCGTAAGACTTTATCCTTTACGTTCATAAGAAATCAAACTCGAGACCCTCGTGACAGAGTTCTAAGTTTGCTCTTAACTATTGAGACAACCCGAAATGGGTTAATTTTATTTATCATTATGACGAAATTAGGGTAGGAAAAAAAACAAGACGAGTGAGGAGAGGAACGGGAGAGAAGCCGGATTCAATAGAGAGACGTGCGACCACGATCGCCTGCAATTCGGCTGCCCGAATTGCAGTGCAATTCGTGAGAGGCTAGCGTGGGTCCCGGGCCCGAACAGTACACTGCTGCTCGGGCACGCGTGGGTCCCGCCCGGGACCCACGCTCCTCTCTCACGATTGCACTGCAATTCGGGCAGCCGAATTGCAGGTAATCGCGATCTAGAGACGTGACAGCGTTGGCCCAAAAAATTGAAAATGTTTTTTTTTTTTTCACTTTTGTCCTGTACGATATATATTTTTTAACTAATTGGGTTTGATGTATGATAATAAACCACCTTCCCGTATTAAGTTACTCAAAATTCAGACAATGGTGGTGTTTGTTCGTAAAAATTTTAGTTGGTGAAAATATTGAGTGAATATTTGAGTGAAAAGTGAATAGATGAAAAATTTGAGTGAATATTATAATAATAAAAATTATTTGATATAAAAAAATTTATTAATTTATAATTTTTTATACTATGCACCTAACATCTCGAGAAACAAAGGCTACGAAATCTCTTCAAATAATTGTTCCTATTTTTTCAATTGATTTTTTTTAACCGCAAAAGTTTAAAGCACTAAAATCACTAACCATTTTGTTTTGGGCATGAAATTACTAACTCATTGTTCAAACAGTTTCACACGTTAAAACTGCCTCTATCCTGATAATAACGCGAAAAAAATTACACAAGTCCGTGGGATTAACTGATTTTTATTTTTTGGTGCCCACATTATATAAATATTAATAGTTGGAATACTTATTATAGCAATGTGTTTCCTCCAATTAGAAAGCAGGAGTTTTCGTTTACGCGCCACCAGTGACTGAAAGAAGTAGAAAGACAGAAGCACTTTGGGATAAATTTGACCATAACCTCGTGACTCGTACAAGGTGGAGCAAAATAGGATAGATGACAACACCAGGGCACATTTAAATCGAGCGGCCAGAACATGGAAGACAGACAAAGGGCATTCTTGCCATAAAGATAACAATGTGCAAATTCTTCCAAAACCCTCCTTGGGTCGTCTAGAACTACCACTGCTCTTGATTCTTGACGCAAATTGGTGAGCAGCAAGGCTTCCTTTTTTTTAGCTCGTTTATATGGTGGAAGAGCTCCTGAAGGACCCTAGAGCTTTAACAGCGCCAGCCCTCAGAATGTACTGGTAATAGAATGCAGCAATAGCAGCACCAATGAATGGTCCGACCCAGAAAATCCACTGCAAATTCCATCAAAAAGACAATTTTTTTTGTCAGCACCACTGGGTAACATAATTTAATTAGAGGTGGGGAAAGCAGATATTGATCAGTAGCTGCATACTTGGTCGTCCCAGGCCTTATCCACGTTATAGATGACCGCAGCTCCGAAACTTCGGGCAGGATTGATACCAGTTCCGGTGATTGGAATGGTGGCCAGGTGAACCATGAACACCGCAAATCCAATTGGGAGTGGTGCCAAGACCTTTAATTGACAAGGAAAACAAAGATTGATTAAAATCAAATTAACAACAAAAAGTAGTTGAAATGTTCAAATTATCTTCCAAAAATCGTCTCCATTTTCACTTCTGACCAGTAAACGGCTTTTGACTGGAGTCTAACATGCTTTTAGGGCTTTGACTGTATGGTACTTACGGGAACATGGGAATCCCTAGCGTTCCTCTTGGGATCAGTGGCAGAGAAGACGGTGTAGACAAGCACAAAGGTACCGATGATCTCAGCGGCCAATCCGGTGCCCGTGCTGTATCCCACAGCAAGCTCGTTTGCCCCACCGCCGTACTTGACAAAGTAAGCTTTCTGGAACGCCTTTACCAATCCAACCCCGCATATGGCTCCCAAGCACTGAGCTACCATGTACAAAACGGCTCGGACCAGCGAGACCTTCCTAGCGAGGAACAACCCGAATGTCACCGCGGGGTTGATATGCCCTCCTGCAAAGTTAAGTAAAATCATAAGCCATATGCTACAAATCACTACTAGTATAAAATACCCTGATGCTTTATCAAAGACTTGAAGTTGCGGATGTGACAGAGAACCCACCTGAAATACCGGCTGTGCAGTAAACAAGGACGAAGATCATACCACCAAAGGCCCAAGCTATGCCAAGAATTCCAACGCCGCCACAGTCTTCACCGCCCTTGGTTGGGTCAATTTGGCTCTTGTATCCAATAACCGTCAACACAGTTATGTACAAGAACAAGAGCGTGGCAATGAACTCTGCGATGATAGCTCTATAGAAGGACCACTTGGTGAGCTCCTCAGCATCAACCAGTGGTGCTGGTGGTGGGTCATGGTAGTCCTTGGCGGGGAACCCGCCCTGCCCTGCAACTTCAATATCCTTTGCCATAGCACTCGAGCTAGCTGGGGTGAACGCAAGAGAAAGAGAGCCCAAGAATGCTAAGAGATGAGAGCTTTGGTGAGGTAGGAAGAGTGCCTCCTTGTTGATGGAAACAGACTGGAATTGGGGGTATATATATTGGGGGTAATTAGAGCCGAGTGAGCTTGTTATTGATTAATAAACAAGAAGCTTTGCCGCCCCATCATCTCCCTAGCTTTCCTTTCTTTCACTGTCCGTGGCCCCACAGTTTGGTAAATGTCTGTGCTTCTCTGGCCCGCTGATTCGCCTTCCCCTCCCCTGCATGTGATTCAAGTAAACGGGTCGCTCAGAGTTCCCTGATACTATCGAATCATCGATAATATGGACAAGTAATATTCGAGCCACAGTTTGGCGTAGGTCGATTTTCAAAAAAGTTTTTGGGTATCCTCTCTCTCTCTCTCTCATTTGAGTCATTTCTGAAAGTTGCTCCAAGTTTTTATGGTCGTTAAGACTTAAGCGAGGGAAAAGGGCCTTTCACAGGTAAACTGCTTGTTTTTCTTTCTCTTTGCAAATGTTTGTTGTAAGACGTAATTAGTAAGGAAGGAAAAAATGAAAAGGGTATCAAACCAAAGTCTTAAAGTACATAAATAAAACTACACAATCAATGGGAAGCTTAAGATTTCGATCAAATGTCATGACTAACGCTCTTTAATTGTTTAATTACTGTATGAAGAGGAGCAGGATTAATCTTCCAGTGGTCTCTGTTCAAAGTGTTCGTATGAGTCTCTTATAAGATGACACGCGTCCCGGAGTAATAGTAGCGGACCTACCATTGACGGCGTGGGAGAACCGCAAATGGACAGGTCAAAATCACTGTGATATTATCGTCACCATAGTGAGGCGTGATTGAAACCGACCAAATTGACAATTCAATCACCACCACCGACCAACGTTCCAACTCAGCCCCACCTCCACCTCCTTCCGCTTTCTCAACCACTCACGTCCAGCCACATTTCTCTGCCACAGCCAACACCTCATTCTTCTCATTTTAAATGCTAAAAGACTATCTAGAAAAAAAAAAATGCTAAAAGACTATGCTAGTGGCCAATCATCTTTATCCTCGTTTTATAAAACTCCTGGAGAGAAGACAAATATTAGAGAAAGGGAAAGGAAAAAATACGCGGCTGTCATGATCCCACGTGTCTGATACTAACAAGAATATTGTCCAAGGTCTTGCCTGGCTCTCTTTCGTTGATGACAGCATTTCAAACGACTCGTGAAGTGCTTAGAAAAAAAAAAACGTCTCGTGAAGTGATGTTCGAAGAACTCAAGCAGAAAGCTCCATAGTTTCCGGTTCCTTTGCACCAATTCTTATTTCTTACCATTTTTTTCTTTTCCTTTTCCATTTTTCTTGAGTAATGATATGAAACAAAAGAATATCAGGGAACTTAGCCAGTTTAGCCTCTCAACCCATATGAGCAAAGAGGGGAAAGAGGAGACGTAATCCATTCCAAAGAGAAGCCCGTGAGGTAGGTTGACTTTCAGCAAGACAGCAACCTTTTTCAGCTAATTCTCTAAAGGCTGTTCGGTTGTGTAGTATTTTGAGGATTTTTTTGTGTTTTGAGAATTTTTATGTGATGTTAACTTTATTGTTATGCGTGTTGTAGTTATTTTTATATAGGGTTAAAAATTATGCTTGATTGTGAATATTTTGTATTCAAAAAAATCTTAAAAAAATTTTGTGGGCGAACAGACTCGGATTTCTTTATTTTTCTCGGCACAAACTTTTTCGCTAATCAATGTTAGAAAAAAAAGGGATCAATTTGAGTCTTCGAACCGTCAAAGTAATTTCAAATAGTGTTATTAAGTGCCACGACAGATATATTTAAAATCTTCATTCAAATTTTTTCTCCTCTCTTTTTTATTAATTTCTTTAAATTATCTTAATTTTTTTATTAAATCTCATACCTAAAATTTAATCACCCAAAATTTTAATACTGAAATTCTAAACATAATTTGATTAATAGTAAATGTTGTAATGTTCAATGTTTTTTTTTGGTGATGAGGGAAATTCGGACACCCAACCACATGCACCGAGCTCGTGGCCCCAATGAGTTGTTTTCACCTGAGAGAATTCGAACTTAGAACTTCAGGGGAAGCAAACCCCTAGGCTCCAAACCTTCACTACTCAGGCCAACCCTTTGAGATTAATGTTCAATGTTTCATAAATAGTTTATACTCTTATTTCATTATTTGAGGGTTAAGAATATAACGCTACAGAACGAGATCATCACATTCTAAAGATCGATCATATTTAATCCCTTTCTCAGCAGCTTCTGTCACGAAGTTTCTGCTAGAGAGGAATACCCTTACTAGCCAGAAGGTAAAGATCTGCGGCTGATTCATTGACCCTACAGACTAGGGACGGGGTCTGTACGTTATGGATGATTATGAATCCAAAATTTAAAGATAGGGTACAACCAATAAATTATGGTCTTAGAAAAAGTTGGAATTTCCCAACTTGTTTGGGGAGTTGTGCAAAATGTTTCGACAACTTGAAAGGGCAGTCTCACGATTATTATGCGATCGTAGTTCATGAATGCCCAAATATTGGCTTCAATGGACTATTTCGGTGCCCAGATGGCACGTTGGTTTTTGAATTTTTTTAAGGATTTTAAGTATAATATGAATATTTAAGTAATATTTAAATTTTATTGACAATAGTGTATAAAGTGTTAACTTTTATTGATGTATGTAAAAAATAATGTTGAGTTATATTACAATGTGTGTAAGAATAATGTTAAGATGATAAGTTTAGAAAGTTGGATTCAAATCCTAAAACTTTTTTTTCTCAAAATTAACCTATTTTGTCTGTATGAATAACAAGTACCTTGATGGACCATCTTCTATGGAATTCAAAGCATATTTATTACAAGAAGAATTAAGTCCGACGTCAAATGGATGTATACGCTTTCTTAAATAAACGTAGATATTGCTCAGAAAACGTTCATGATTTTCTAATTGAAAGCTCAACAACATTATTATTTTATAGGTTAAATATACCTTTACCTTCTTATTTTTAAAGTCATTTACACTTTATATTATGATATACTATTTTTTAGATATTAAATCTTTTAACTTACATATTTTTTTTAATTTAGACCCTACCTAAATTGCCTGTCAATTTACTGTCTAATTTTTTACAGATTGTCTCCTTATCTTTGGGGGCATTTATACATTATCCTCTTATCTTTAGAGGTATTTACATATTACTCCTTATTTTTGGAGATATTTACACATTGCCTCCACATTTTGACGAAATCCGTTTAAATTGATGATCGATTTGGATACGGAGTACAAATTGAAAAAATGTGTAAGTTAAGAGGTTCAATGTCCCAAAATAATATATTGAGGTGTAAAGTGTACACAGACTAAAAAAAATAAATGGAGAAAATAATATTGCTTCGGCTACAAAAAATGGAATCAACTAGGTAACACATCTTTGGGTGCGGAGAAAAACCGCATACAAGAGTCTTGATAAGATTCTTGCATATTCTACTGACACACTGCCTAGGAGCTAAACGACTGTAATGTGTTCCTCCCATTTCATATAATTTCCCAACCAGCAACCACGCTTTCCCTTCTACTGACACACTGCCGTGGAACAATTCTGTCTTTGGCATATCCACGGGCTACTACAATCCTTTTTTTTTTCTCTGTTAAATATCTTTGTAGCTTCAGCTGGACTTCCTAATTCACAAAAAAATGGTAATCTTTGTGGTTGAACTGAACTCGTATCTATCACACATTTTATCAAACCGTTTATGGGCTTCACCCATTTGACACGATTTAGATAATTCATTCAACGTATGGGCCTCACCAACCGCCTACTCCCAAGCCTTTGGCATATGTTAATTTGCCTTTTATCAATTCTTGGGATCGTTGGCATACGCTTTCCCATCTCATTTCCTACAGTATGGGATGCTTTGGTCAGTGGCGGAATCAGGACCAAAATTCAGGGTGGTCAAATTCTAAAGACGAAATGACAAATTTTTTTTTATATAATGCTAAAATTTGTCTTACAATTACAATATCAAAAAATAAAGACTAAAAGAATTAAAAATATTACAATACATGTAGCGTGTTATGTACTGCGACTGAGAAGTGACAATTGCATCCTACGATTTTGCATCTTTTGAAAATGTTGCAAAACAGTACATCAACATGGTACATCAACTTGGTAGGTTTCTCCAAAAATGGCAGCCAATATGGAAAATCAAGTCATCATACAGTAAATTTCTTTGGTTTGTCTAGGTGAAAAGGGAGGGAAAGGCCATGTGATGACCAGTACAAGTGTTTTACCAAGGAGCCTCAGATACTATCTAGCAAGTACGATGTCAATCACTTATAACACAATATGACAATATAGGCAAATATAGATCATCACAGCCCACCTCACAAGATATTTTGCAGATAAAGGCAAAAGAGTCTTCTTGACTTCTATGGGAATAAAAAAATTTCCTAGACTCAAATATTATCCTGCATTGTCCATAGTCTAGACGGAAATATAGTCCTTGCAGGGTTGATGCCAGTTCCCGTAATGGGGATGGTTGCCAAGTGCACCAAAAACACTGCAAACCCAATTGGAAGTGGAGCCAAGACCTGCAATTGAACTCATACAAACAAAGAGAGGTTTAATAACCGGCATATATATAGGTAACCAAGGAAGCACATATCCTTAAGCTAGCCTCAAAAGAGCAGACAATACATGACATATACTATCACAACTCGTGCTACTCCAATGAAAGAAACCATATTTGGGAATCTTCTCTAAATTACGATTATGGCCCGACTGGTTCTTGAAAACTAAGAAGGTGGTTTACTTTGGAGATCGTTGAATGTTGGAGAATGGATAATTTTTAGTAATTTAAACTTTAAAGTGGATGCTTGCCTATGAAGGCGAGTATTGAAAAGTTTTTCCAGATGCGCACGTAATCGTGAGAGTGATCTGGCGTCTAATTATTTTGCAGATAATTTCAATTACAAATATAATTAATATCGAGCTCTATAATTGGAAAAAGTTTCCTCTGTGGATTTTCAAATTCTTATAATACCATAAAAATACAAACTCATAATGTTTTTCTAATAAACTTTTCCTGATCCACTTATCATAAACAACTCTATTTTGGATAAATCTTTTAACTAAATAAAAATAATGATGTTTTTGACACATTACTTAATATATTATGGTTGGCCATATAGAATAGAATCTTATTAGTATTTTTTTACTTAATTTTTTTATCTAAAAATATATGATTTTTTTTATAATTTTATATTCTAATTAAAGTATAATTTAAAGAGAAATAAACATAACAGATTGTATTTAATTTGTAAAATTTTAATATAATAAAATAATTACAATATAATCTATATCTCAGGTAGAGTGAATTGAACTTTTGAGCATGTAAAAAGTCTGCAAATGAGTTTGCCAATAGAATTATTTAGTGGGCAGCTTCAGCTAATCTAGAGGGGTAATTTTCTCATTGAATGTATCCCTATACACATTCTTTCGAGTTACCATCCATATATTCCTCCATGAATTGTTATCACTACGGCAATGAGAAATTTATTTAGAAAAAAAATATACATAATTGTTTTGTCCAAAAATTGATTAGGACGTGTGAAAAAACATCTGCGTAGTGCAGTTGTACAGAAGGGCAATTGTGACTTTTGGATTGAAATGGAAAAATAAGTACAACTCCAAAGCCTGACATGCTTGTGATAATGACGTCATAATTGGCCGCATTTCTGAATCTGACAGAACAATACTGGCAGCGGACGACGATGTGAAGAAATTTTTTTTTTTCGGCCTGCGACATTGGTTGCGGCTCATGATCCAGTGGACTACCTAGGCCGAAATCTGGTCCGG
The DNA here is from genome assembly GCA_963930655.1 of Myrica gale. NCBI lineage: Eukaryota > Viridiplantae > Streptophyta > Magnoliopsida > Fagales > Myricaceae > Myrica > Myrica gale. The sequence continues at coordinate 4,430,765 of OZ005613.1, forward strand.
CGGAACGGGTGGGGCCATTGGTTGAGTGCTACAAACGCAACCCACTTTTTGTGGCGTTTAAAAAAAATAAAACGGGCCTGGGCCAAGGGTATCGGGCTCAGGCTTTATATTTTAAAATGTGTATATAATTGGCCTGGGCATGAGCCTCAGTGGTATCGGGCCCAGACATACTTATTTTTTTAAAAAATAAAAAATAAAAATTTAATGCAGATTTTTTTTTGGGTGGGGTGAGGGGTAGCGGCCGCCCAGGATCGCTACCCCTTCCTTCCGCCACTGGCTTTGGCATGAAAAGGATGTCGTTTCTGTAGAAAACGGGTAGTGGTTGTTGGCACATCCTCCGGAACCAACAGAGGTTATCTCGGCTGTCGTCTCCACGACAATGTATTGATTTTTTTTCTATTAATTTTAAAACCTAAGACTTTTCTCTTAGGAAAGGTGTACAACTCAAGGAGTAAAAATGATAATGAATAGGGAAATGACTGACAAGGAAGAAAGGAAGGCAAAATGGAGAAAACAATAAGAGTTGCGAAAAAAGTGCTCTCCGTACACCAAGCTCACCTTTTCAGCTTTTTGCCCTACCCCAAGTTGGGGCTTCTTTCAATTCCTCCTACGACCGAGGCTCCTCCTGCAGGGGGCAACCGCCACCCAAAGCGGCTCTGATTTTCTGTTAAAAGAACTAAATCATACTAATGCCTATTAGTATATTCAATGTCGGATATTAAATTATTTCGAAGTTGCTTGCAAACAGGCTACAATCGGCCATCCATAAACTAGTCTTTACTACACAATTTGCATTTGTCCCGAGAAGAAGGATTCAAGATAATATTATTCTTGTGAATGAAATCATGCATATTTTAAAGAGTAAGAAAGGACGTGGGGACTTATGTCACTCAAAATTGAGACAGAGAAAGCATATGACAATGTTGGATGGGCTTTCTAATGGAGATTATGCGTTGTTTTGGAGGAAATTGGTTTATCAATGTGTTTCCACAACCACATTCTTCATCCTTCTCGACAAGAGTCCGTATGGATATTTTAAATCTAGTCGGGGGCTTCGGTAAGGTGATCCGTTATCACATTTTCTCTATATTCTTATTACGGAAGTTCTTTCCCGTATCATTGCTAAAGCTGAAGTAGATAACTGCCTTCATGGGATTCGTATTGCTCGATCGACTCTTCCTATCTCACATCTTCTTTTTCACAGATGATCTTATGATCTTTAGTCGAGTCAATCCCTTAGAAGCTCGTTGCATCGGTTATTGCTTGTAGAAATTTGCTACATGGACAGGGCAAAGTTTTAATTTACAGAAATCCTATATCTAATTTAGCCCAAATTTGACTCAGGACCTTCAATCTCGCATCCGTAGTGTGTTTAGGTTATCTAATGTTCCTTCCAAAGAGAAATATTTGGGACTGCCAATGTGGACCCCTCGATCCAAGAAGCAAGCCTTTGCTGAAGTAAAAAATAAAGTGGTGCAAAGGATGTCGGGTTGGAAGGCTAAGACCCTCTCTCAAGCGAGTAGGACAATTCTTATCAAAGCAGCTGCTGCGGGATTACCTTCCTACAACATGTCTATTTTTCTGTTCGCGGGTGATTTTTGCAAGGACCTGGATACCCTTTTTAAGAACTTCTGATTGGGATTCTCGAAGGATAAAGCTCGCAACTTTCATCCTAAGGCGTGGGCTGATATTTGTTTACCGAAGGAGCAAGGTGGGCTTGGCTTACGACGTGTGTATGACCTCAACAGAGTGTGTTGAGAAATACAGAAGAATATCACATTATCTTTTCTTCTGTTATTTCAGCTGTACAACAATAGACGTTCTCCTTTCAGTCTTTTATGTTATAGCCTTGTTGAGTTGGATCACTTAGTTTGTACTATATATAAGGACTTTTCCTTCATAATACAAAACGCGAAGAATACTTCAGAAATTCATCTATGTTTTCTCTCTACCTCTCAAACAGATTTCTTAATATGGTATCAAAGCAGTTAGCTTTCACTACATAAGATTTCAACCAAGATCTCGATTAAAATGGTCAATACTAGATCTTCAGGCATCGAAGATCCTACGAACCCTATTTCTTACACAATGGAGATAATTTGTCTAGTGTTCTCGTCTCACAGCCGCTGAATGGAGGAGACAACTACAACGCTTGGAAGCGGTTCCATGACAATTGCTCTTAGTGTGAAGAATAAATTGAGATTCTTCAATGGATTGATGCATAAGCCACAATCCAACAATGATATGTTAGCACATTGGAACCGACACATTTTGATGGTTCTATCATGGCTCGTCAACTCTTTATCCAAAGAGATTGCAAGTAATGTCCTGTACATCGGTTCAACACGCCTTCAACACCATGAAGGTTACAAAGATATTTGATGGAAGAATAGAGAAAAACTCATAAATCTTGAAGCACAGATCTTCTATGGTTTTTCTCTCAAGGAATGAGACTCAAGTATGCTCAATGGAAGCCACAATAAAGTTTAGGACGGCCTCCCACGAAACCTAGTAGGCTTTCCCTTGGTTTCACAAGAAAAGTCCAAAAATTGAGTAATTTAGGAAATTTGCCGGAAGTCGCTTGAGCTCTCGTCAAACGCTGGTCGAATGCTTATGTTTCTGTCTGAAATTTTAACTGAGAGCTCGAGCGCTTGTCAAACGTGATGACTCTGTCTGAATTTTTTCCAAGGGCGCTCGAGCGCTTGTTGAACGTGATGAAGACTTTGGACAAACCATCAACTCTAACTCTTAAACAAATGTGGGGACCAAAAGTACAACTCGATCAAGACATATTTTGACACGAAATTTTGTCAATACAAAATTGCACTAACAAACTTCCCATTTGACAATTTCGTGACAAAAGCCACATATATAAAATAAACAAAACAAAGATCTTTGTCAATCACCAAAGCAATGATCTAATTACATGCATATCAACACTATTACCTAAAAGACGTGTTCAAGAGGCTTTGAATCGGTTACCTGAAAAACACAATCTCAAAGACCAAGTGAAAGCATTGAGAACAAATACATATATATAATTGAAGTTAGACTAGTAATAAACGAACTATAGTAACTAAGGATTTGTTCTCCCTTAATCAATTCTCCCTCTTAGCCAATTATTTATTGCAAATCTTCTCCCCCTTTTTGTCACGAATGGACAAAGGGAAACAAAATGTCATCGCTTATTGATGAAATGAAATTCATGCAAACATAAAAATGAGCATCAACTGATATAAGAATTGCATATCACAAATAAGATAAAAATAAAGGCATAACCAATGCACAATCAACCAAAATCGACATCAATGCATAAAGGATTAGGCGAATAAGAAAGGCAACACATTGTGATATTAAGATAAGAAAAAATTATTGAAAAGAGCAAATAATCAAATGCCAAAAATCAGCACAAACCTCATGAGACTAAAAGACAACCAAAATTCTCAAGAGCATGGAAAATCAATACAGGCTCATTGTATGATCATGAAAATAATATTAATTGAGTTTATGCCACACATCTCTAAACGGTTTTAACATCAATAATTAAAAAATGTGAACTGCATACGTGTGTGAAATACGAAACACAATCAGAAAGGCTTAAAACCTTAATTTTGTGAGGGAGATCAAAGCTAACCAAATGAAACCATGAGTGAAAAGAGAGACATATCACACCAAATAAAAGTTAAACTCAATGCCACTAGGACCTGAGTATGCAACTTTGTTGCTTGTTTTTCTCCCCATAAATATTTTGGATATTTTGCTTTTGTTTTTTTCTCTTTTCTTTTCTTTTTTAGAACATTAACAACTTTTTTTGAAATGGAGATAATCTTTTGGAGCCTTTGACTCTGAGAGGGACAATGAATAAGGTCAGCTAGTCAAAGGTCAATTCAGTCTAATGAACATGATCTCTTACACTTGTGGTTGCAGACCTAAAACTCACACATGCGGTCAAACCTCTTCTAACCATATTCAGTGTGCACTGTGATTGGGTATGACAAAAATACATTTGAAAATCATGTCAGCTAATACCAAAAAGAGACAATAGACATGACTCTCAAATCATATTATAATCCAGACATAAATTGAGAAAGTATGTAAAAGGTCTTGCTAAAAAATCTCAAGCATGTCAATTAGGCAAATTACCAAATGTCCTGACAAAAAGACACACAACAAACATCAATTTTTTAAAATAAAAAACGAAACAAAGAAACAAAAGCACAAGAACTCACGAGATAAGCAAACACAAAATAACATTAATTTAAAAATGAAAAATAAATGCAACCTATACAATGCAAACAAGACAAAGAAATACTCAGGAAGTATAACACTTACCAATAGCGGAATGTTGGCTAATCGGATTTCATCCTTTTTCACTCAAATCTTTCTGACAAAAGTTAATTGTTTGGTCAACTTCTGGAACTTCTCATTTAGTAATATGGTATGCGTAGTTAGAAATTTGACTTGATGACCAAGGTTCATATGATTGTTATTGTAGGCAGACAAATCAAATCCATTCTCTTGCCTTTTCAATTTAAAACAATTAGGTTTGATGTGACCTATTTTCCCACAAAAATGACAAGTAGGAACAAGCCAATGTGAAATGTATGTTTTAAGTGGAACAATATGAGAATGAGTATTCATGGACTGAGAGTTAGTCTTTTTACCTTCACTCACCTTTCTATGAGGAGCTTTAACTTCTACTTGTTTGACTAGCAATGACGCCGGAACGAAGACAATTGTTGAAGTTGATGCACCACTCGACTCATTATATCCCAAACCTTTCCTATTTCTAAGTGTTGCTCCCAAACTAAACATGTGGTCGAGCTTTTTATACCCACTAGAGAATTGCTGAAGTTGAGCATTAGATTTCTCTAGTTTGCACTCTAAGTCTTTGACTTCAGCTTCAAGGGTCAAGTTCTTCAGTTTCAAGTCATCAGACAACTTGATGTATTTTTCAAGCTTGGCAGTGAGGCTATCCCTTTCAAGTTGAGTCTTATGAAGTTTTTCTAGGGTCTTTTTGTTAACCTTGTACAATTTCAAGTTTTCCCTAAAGAGTTTGTCATACACCTCTTGCAAGCTTTCTTCAGCATCAGATTCTTTCTCAGATGTCTTCGTTTCAGAGTTAATATCCTGCAATTCAAAATTATCAGTACGATACATAAAAGTCATAAAATTTACATGTTCTTCTTCATCACTGCTGGAATTTGATTCGTCGTCACTCAGTGTAGCAATCATCGCTTTTCCTTTTCACTTGAGATATGTTGGCACTTTGATCTGACATAACCAAACCCTACACACTCAACAAGTCAATTTATTATTCTTGGAACCATTAGCAATGTGCTTATCTCTCTTCTCCTTTCTGAACCCACTGGAGCTACCATGATTCTTTTCAGCATCTTTACTAAATCTTCCTTGATCATTCTTTGATCTCAAAAAATTTCTGAATTTTTTGACTAGAATGCTGAAGTTCTCATCATCTAGAGATTCATCTGACTCAGAATAGACTTCTTCTTTACTAAATCTCAAGGCAATAGACTTGTTCTTCTTAGGCTGAGAGAATATCTGTTCATATGTTTGCAGAGACCCAACTAGTTCGTCAATCTTTATCGTGTCCAGGTCTTTACTTTCCTCAAATGCTGTAACTTTGGGTCTGAATCTCTCAGGAAGAGATCTCATAACTTTTCTCACAACTCTATTTTCTAGTATCCTCTCTCTCAGGTTGTAGCTCGAGTTAACTATGTCATTTAGCTTTGCATAGAACTCATCAAACGTCTCATCTTTCTTCATTCGAATTTCTTCAAACTTTGTAGTCAACATCTGAAGCTTCGAGTTTTTAACGGTCTTGGTACCTTCATGAGTAGTCTCTAAAATCTCTCAAGCTTCCTTTGAAGTTTCACACATAGAAATTCGCTTAAATTCATCAGCAGATACATCCATAAAATAAGAATGTAAACCTTTGTTATTCCAATTACATTCACTGATCTCATTGATAGTCCAAGTGCTAATATCTTTAGGTGTTTTAACACCTTCAACCTCAGATATAGGTGCAGACCACCCTTTAACACGAGATCTCCAGACACATTCATCAAGTGATTTCATCAAAGCTCTCATGCGAACTTTCCAGTAAGCATAATTGCTTCCATCAAAATATGGAGGCACGGACAATGACTGACTTTTGTCCATCTAGACTTAGGGTCAAGGAACGAGTTTAACCTCTGATACCAATTGAAAAATGCAGTTTAGACCCTAACAACACTTAGAAGGGGTGAATATGTGTTTTTCCTCTAATTAACAAATTAATAACAATTTTAAAATGTGGTCTAAAATTGTTCAGCCTTGATATGCATAATAATCAACTCAGTCAACAAACAGGCAGCAGAAAATTAAATAAACTTCAATCAGACAAAGAGACAAGAATTTGGTGATGTAGTGAAAAACCTTTTAAACATTATTCAAAGGAAAAAAAACTTCGGGCTAGCAGCCACCTAGAAAGAAGAAAACCTTACAAACAGTGATTCAGACACGAGCAATTTCAGTTGCTTCACTCTGACAACCCTGATGTAATAATCTAAGTCTCCCTACTTAGACCCGCTCCGTCCAGCATTCCCCTCAGACCTTTGAGGTTCTTCTTATGGATTCTTCACCGAACACTCTTGTTCTTCAGCACTCCTTCAACACCATGAAGGTTACAAAGATATTTGAGGGAAGAAAAAAGAAAAACTCATAAATCTTGAAACACAAATCTTCTAAGGTTTTTGTCTCCAGGAAGGAGGCTCAAGTATGTTCAATGGAAGCCTCAATAAAGTTTAGGATGGCCTCCTACGAAACCTAATTGGGTTTCCATTGTTCTTCACTGATCGCTTGTAAAACGCTAGTAAAACGTGATGACGCTCTTTGAATTTTTTACAAGGGCGCTCGAGCACTTGTTGAACACTGTTGAACGTGATGAAGACTTTGGACATACCATCAACTTTAAATCTTGAACAAATGTGGGGACCAGAAGTACAACTCGATCAAGACATATTTTACACGGAATTTTCCAATACAAAATTGCACTAACATGCTACAAGAGAATAGATACTCTTAATTGAATCTTTGCCCCCTCTCAACAAGGTCTATGCTATATTCATACTCCAAAGAGGCAAAAATGCATCACAATCTCACCAGGAACTAATTTGGATGCTACTGCTTTGTTAAGCAAGTTCAAAACAACACCACAGTTTCGTGGGAAATCTGCTTTTCCTAAGAGAGATCGGCCAATTTGTAGTCATTGTGGAATGGCTGAGCATGTTGTGGATAAATGCTATTAGTTACATGGGTACCACTGGAGTATAAGTCTGGCCGTTTTCAACAAAGCTCTAATTCAAGTGCAAACCAAGCTACTGGTTTTACTGAGCTGTGATTGGTAATGAAGATTCTCGAAAGCCACAGCTTCCTATTTCTCAAGAGCAGTGTGAACAACTTCTTCAGTTGTTTAAAATTCATGGACAGCAGTCACCATCTCATAATGCAGATGTGATCCACACATCTATTCCTTCAACCTCCAATTCCACAGATTCTCTCATAAACACATCATGTATACTTGATACTACTTGTTCTGTTTTATCTTCGCATACTCCATCTGTTTTCAACATAAATACTATTCTTATTTCATGGATCTCAGATTCTGGTGCAACAGAGCGATGGTTGCAAAATTGGCGTGGCAGGTTATTCATGACCCAGATTGCGTTTGGGTTAAGGCTGTTAGCGCCAAATATCTTCGAGGTTTTTCTCTTTTGAACTACCAAGATAAAGCTGATGTTTCGTGGATTTGGAAAGGGGTGGAAAAGACCCGAGTACTCGTGATTAGTAATTTGGGGCAGCGCATTAATAATGGCAGGAATACTCTTATTTGGTTCCATCCGTGGCTTCCTGAACTTCCAGGAAAAATCCCAAAGCTGAAGGAGGGGTACTCTAATGCCCAGGGATTCGCATTATGTTGCTGATTTGTTTGACCCTAAGTCTGGCACTTGGAAGGTAGCAGACATCCGGAGCTGGTTTGAATAGGACTCCGCTGAAGCTATTCTCAACATCACTCGCCATGCTTCCGAGGTGGAGGATGAAGTTATTTGGCTCCCTAATCCTAAAGGACACTTCTCGGTGAAGTCCGCTTATGCGAGTGACCAAAGTGCCCGCTTAGCTCAACCAAGCTGCCTGACTATTAAAGAATAGCAGAGATTTTGGTCGCTAAAAATATAGCATCGCCTGAAGATTGTATTTTGGAAAGTGATTGTAGATGCTCTCCCCCTCCGTACGAAGATTCATCTCTTCAAGCTCTGCAGCTGACGCTGCGTGTCCCTTATGCAAGCAGGAGGCTGAAACTACTGGCCATCTTTTTATTGCTTGTCAGTATACTAGGGTCTTGTAGCGGGAAGCCCCACGTCCCATGAATATTGAGGCCTGAAGTTCTTAATTGCCATCCACAGGAGAAGGTGCAATGGACTGAACTTATGTTGGATGTTGCCCTTGTTGTTGACACTATATGGTATACACAAAACAGAGTTTTTCATGATTGTGTAACTCCAGAGATTGGAGTAATGATTTGTGAGCTTAAACGATGGTTTGCAGACCATTCTTCGGCTTGGGATATCAGGCGAAGTTTGGTTAGATGGAAGCCTCCACCCTCTGAGTACTTAAAAATTAATTTTGATGTTGCTGTTTTAGAGGATTTGTCGAGTTATGTGGCGGTGTGTCGGAATAGCGCAGGGAGAGTTGACTGCTCGTGGTTTCTGGAGGAAAGGTAGTAATCCTCTTAAAGGGGAGGCACTATCTGCCCTTCTAGCTTGGCAGGTTGCGGTTGATTTGGACTGTTCCAATGTTATTCTTGAAGGCGATTCCTTAGTTGTCTGCACACAGGTCACTGAACGGGTTACACTCGACTGGATGATTGCTGAAGAAATTTGCAGGATTAGATGTATTCTTGATAAACGCCCCACGTGGGAATTTCATTGGACCCCTAGGGACGGAAACTTAAAAGGCACATTTTGTTGCTAGATGGTGTGTAACTAACAGGCACTTGTGGTTCTACCCCTCTCTCGGCTCTGCCGAGAGATGTCCTTGTATGTGATTGTGATTGTGGTTTTCAAACCGTATAGCAATAAAATGTCCTACTGTTGTTCAGAAATATATATAGTGATAAGGAAGACAGCTGCGGGAGCACATTACACAACAAGTAATAGAAAGCATAAGGGCCTTTGGACCACTCCTGCATAGAAAATTTAACGTGGCAACGACAAGCATCTAAGAAAAACTATTGAGCGTAATTGAAGGGAATCCAAGGCTGGAAAAAAAGAAGTCACCAAAAAAACGCACATGCAAACTCCGAAAAAAGGACTTCAAAGAACCATAAAAAATCTTAAATTGCCAAACATCACCTTAAAAATTCACAATTTGCACAACACGTGAAAATGAAAAAGTCGTTCCACTAAAAATCCAAAAAGAATGCTAATAATCATTTAATAAGCTATTGGTAATATCACTGAAACGATTAAGCTCTATTAGCATTAAGGTTGAAATGCAACGCGAGAATTCAATTGGTGCTTTACCGACCTGAATTTTTTGTCACGGAGTATAATCCCATCATACTTGTTGGTCTTGGGATCACCGGGTGTCTTCATTGAAACTATTCGTGAAATGGCGTCCTCAAAATCATGGTGGAGCTACTCTAAAGTTTCATACTGAACAAACCGATTTAGACCCAAATGTGCGGAAAATACCTAGAGGGGGGTGAATATGTATATTAAAAAAAAAATTATCCAATAGCAATTTTCTTTTTCAATCCACAACCTATTCTCTGAAATTTAAACTCAATCAATCTTTAACAAGGTTCAACTACCTTATTACAAATCAGATATGCACAAAGTACAGATACACAGTAAATTCACAAATATGAAAAACAGAGATAACAGAAGAACCTTCAAGTGACTCCTAAGTAACTGTACTGGGCAGAACCAAGATTTTTCAGATTAATTTTGTACAACCGAAACACTATTAGTAGCTTATCTAAACCTTAAACCAGAAAATCACAAAGAATTCTTACCAACCGAATCAGTGAGTATATCTACCAAATATCACAGTTGAATACTCACAACACAAAGAAAACAATTGGTTAGTAAAATAGCAATTAATCAAAGCAAGAAATATGATAAACATGTAACACCGGAAATGGTTACGAAGAGAAACTCCCTAAGGAACGTCCTTAAGGAGAAAAACTCTCCGAGCCCGTAGGCCGTTTGAATCCACTAATTTCCACTGGGTTACAAAGTGATCTATTGACTAGACACCCTTAGCCTATCAACAACACAATGAACCAGACTCGATTTTCCGTAAAACTGAACCTCTACAGGACGAAGAACCTCAACGCCCAATCTTGGAAATCACGATCTCAAACGACACTTGATCTCTTGCACACTCCTTGTGCAATCAAGGGCCACGGCTGAAGCCTTCAGCCGCTTCAATCCAGAAAACTCTGAATCCTTTAACTTCAACGAAGTTCACGGGGGAACATGGTGATCGTATCAATAAACTCTATTCTTTATCAAAGAAACTCTTCACATCAATCAGCAACCCATCAACAAGAAGAAAAATAAGCTCATCGTTCAGTTCTTGAGGCCGCTCTGTTCTTGAAGCTCCGTCGCTCTTAGTATTTCTCTCTCTAAAATTATCACGCGTGAAGTGAGGTTGCTGCCTTCCCAAAACTGCTTTTAATCAACACGTCCAAGGCTAACTACCTCTCTTGACTTTCTCAAAGCTTCTAGAAACATACCAAAGACCATACTGCCCTCTTTGAAAACTTTCACAGCAAGATACAATTAACGATCTTCTTTTCTCCTTCTAGATACAACCGAAAAAGACAAAAGAGCCCTTAACTAAAAAAGGTCACGTGGGAATGCCAAAATAATTGCCTTAACACATACCAAGCAAACTCTATTGCAGATAGTTTGACTAAGTAGGCGGCCTTTAAGCGTATTTTTGGGATTATTCTTCTCTGTTTTACCGGATGATTGTCTAGGACTCGGTGGGTTTTTTAAGCCCCTTGAGGTGTTTTGCCTCTGTTTAGTTTGGAATGAAGTTCATTGCGTAGAAAAAAAAAATGTAAAGCCAGCGTCTGCTCTCCTTCCAACTCGGCTACTCCTGTGTCTTCTCATAGTTAGTTCAACTAAAGACTAGGCCGCTCAAACGCAGCTTTCTGTACTTCTAGTTCTGCAGGATAAACTTTTTAATAGACAAGATGCTAATAAAGAGAAGTAGCAGCAGTACGGCTATATAATAGCCTTCAACTTGTATTATTCATGGATTTTAAGCAGAGAGCAATCCGAATAGAGATTGCATCAGTAAGAAAACATACTGGAATGGCAGCGGAATAGGCTACTTGGTACAAAGACAAAATTGATGCAAGTTCTTGAATTACAAATTAATTACCCAGTACTGCCGTAGGATCAATTCAAAGGTCTATACAAAAAAACTGGTACAAAACCAGAGGAATCTGACAAAGATAAACAAAAGCACACTCCACTGTTCAGGAGTCTTCGTCGTTATATTCCTCATCCTCCTCTTCAGGAATTGTCTCCAGTACAGGAGAGACGGGAACCTTAGTCGGAGAAATGAGAAGGGCTGGGGCAACCTCAATCCAAGAACTTAAATTTCTGATCTCCATCGCCATGGCAGTACAAATAAGCTTTTCTCCAAACAACCGAATGAAGCAATCACACTCACAGTGAGACCTGGGGAATATGACTAGGGAACACGATGATGAGGGAGCAGTACTTTTTGGCTTCCTTCCTCAGATTCAGCGGAGAGATTATACAATATAGAAGATGAGATTGTCTCAGACCCTTTCTTTGAGGTTTTCTTGAGTTCAGTACCTGGGAGTGGGTTGTGAGAAAAGTGAGTGGAAATGGTCTGTTTTATGAGTAAAAAATAATATAACGACAGAAATGGGACAAGGACGTGGTACCAGAAAAGCTCATAAAAATAAAGAAAGAACAGCTGAAAAGCATCATGTGCAAAATATGCATAGTGTGGAGAACACTTGCAAAAAAAGGATATCTGGTGGAGTATGAGTAGTGATGGCCAGCAACTTGCCGACAATGTGCTGTGACTTGGATGTATTGATTATATGAAAAAGATATCAAGCGCTATTAAAATTAAATGAAACTTACGAGTCATTTGATTTTTACCTAGAGATAAGAGCCAGCAGTGTGGCGTAAAAAAAATAAGAGGAAAAGATGAAAGATGAGATTGTTATTTTGAGAGAAGGGTTAAGATTATCTCCAATTTATTGTTTGAATTGAATGATTAAATTTAACAAGAGACAGACACAATATAGATACTCACTAATATAAATACTAAATTTTGATGTTGCGCGTATTGATTTGTAAAGCATACAACTTTTCTTACCTACCCAATTCTTCAGTGGTTAAAAATTATCACTAATCCTGTTAATAAGCTTCCCCTCCAAAACGAAGACATTAAAGTTTAAACACTTCCAAATCCAGAAGGTACAGGTTCTAGGCCCCCTGAATTTAGCTCAGAAGATGACCAAACTAACAATTGATCATGTAACTAGGGGCAATCTGTTCCTGCCCTGATGAACAACTAATTTCAGCGTGGACTGAACAGATATTTGATACGGACCCTTTTGCTGCAGCAGCCTCGACAGCTCTTCTTGTGTTGAGAATGCTTTGAGATAGGCTCAATTCGTCTTCTAATTAAGGGAGACTCTCCACTTGTCTGTCTACGATGCCCTATGGGAGAAAACTAATTAGGCAGAATGAAAAATTGCATACATCAACACCTTTGTATATTCCTTGCTCAAGAATATGGAAATCTGGATTGCAAATAAAACGAAATTGCAGCAGTAAGAAAGCAAACGACAATATTGGCAGTGGAATAAGTTGGTACAAAGACTATATTGATTGAAGTCGTTGAATTACAAATTTGGTAGGATTTACTACAAAACTTGAATGCCCAAAGCTGGCTACCTTTCAAATTATTAATTCAAAGGTCTATACAAAACCAGAGACTATCAGAAAGAGAAACACAAGCGCACTCCAGGTTCTAAGAGTCTTCGTCGTATTCCTCAGCCTCCTCTTCAGTAATTGTCTCCAGGACAGGAGAGAGAGGAATCTTACGCGGGGAAATGAGAAGGGCTGGGGCAACCTCAACCCAAGAACTGAAAAATCTGATTGCTTTCGCCATGGCAGGACACGATATTCTTTGTCCGGCTAGTAACCTTTAAAGAGACCAACAAAGCAATCCAAGTGAGACCTCGGGCAGAAGACTCTGGCCACGAAGATGATGAGCGAGTCTTTTTTTGCTTCCTTCCTAGACTTCACTTCAGCTGAGAGATTGTAGAAGATGTGAGATGAGAATGTCTCAGAATCTTTCTTGGAGGTTTTCTTGAGTACTGTTCTGGGAGTGAGTGAGAGTTAGTGGAGATGGTCTGTTTTATAAGTACTAAAATGACAAAGACAAAAGTGAGAGAAGGGCACGGTTCCAGAAAAGCTCATAAAAAAATAAAGAAAGAAAGCTAACAGAGCATCACGTGGAAAACATGCAAAGTGCAGAGAACACTAGGAAACCGTCTGGTGGAGTCCTTGCCTCTGATAACCCACCAAACCCACCTTGTTGTAATCTCACTTTTGATCAATAATGCAATCATTGCTTAGAAAAAAAGATATCCGGTGGACTAAAATTATTTGATGGCCAGCAACTAATTGCCGACAGGGTGCTGTGTCCTGGAGATATCTACGGTGGAGAACATCTCATAGGAATAATTATTATAGTGGTAGACAATGAAAGATTTGGACTACCGTGTGAGTGTGAGTGTATGTTAGATGCTCAACTATTAGTTTAATCATAATATAATGTGGACATTGCTAAGGCAACATGGACATTTAAATGTGTCAAACCTACTGCCACACCAGCCTAAACAGAAAGCAAAAGTAGTAAAAATTGAACTATATAAGTCTTCTTCCCAAATAACTGTTAGGGTTGGTTAATCTCACATACGCTGTGGAATAGGTTGGTAGTCATTATAACTGTGAGAAAAACACTTCTTAAACTAGCTTTTGAACTTAAGGTCTAAAATCACACAAGACTCTTATCGAAGTCTTGGAGTACCAACAAGTCTCGACTTAACAGTTCATGAGAGAAGCATCTACGACCTAGACCTAACATGTGAAAGAGAAATTGTTGTAATTAATCCCACATCAGTTGTGCAAGGAACTCATGGTCACTTTATAAATGCAAGGGTAAGCTTTTTAGGTTTAAAGACCACGCAAAACTAACTAATTGTGGTATTTAGAGAAAGTACATCGTCATCTACGGGAGTTTGTCTCGAACTCAAGAAAACCTCCAAGAAAGGGTCTTTTGAACCAAGGGGAACGAAACTATTGGGCAAGAGCCATCCTGAGTGTAAGCTTAGTGGTTCCGCAAGAAGGGATGAATAGACAGAGGAGCATCGTTCTGTTAAAATTAAATAAAAAAGAAAAAAAAATAATTTAGACTAAGCGAAAGTTAAGTGAGATATAAAAATTAAGTGGTTCGATCTATAGACTTGCATTTAAAAAAAAAAGCTCAACTAGGCAGATTAGTGTACTCACTAATGTAAGAGTAAAATTACAAGATACTTTATTTATAAGTTTTTTATTACAATAACTCACGTTCCTAAAACAACAAGAACTCTAATATCGTTTAGTCCTGCAGGCGCAGTGGCGGAACCAGAACTCAAGTAAAGGGGGGGCAAATTCTTAAGGCAAAATGACATCTCAAAAAATTTTCATACGTAATGTAGAAAATGAAAATGTCTTACAGATAGAATATCGAAAATTAAAGATAAAAAGCATTAAAAACATTGAAATACATGTATTGTCCTATGTATTGTCACTACGAGGTGACAATTGGATCCTACGTTTCTGCAAAAATAAGCAATTCACAAATTTAACAATTTACAAAAAACCAACAATTCACAAATTCACAAAATCACCAAACATAACCAACAAAAGCTCTGGCCTCCAATCTCCAACAATTCACAAACCAACAGAACCAACAAAAGCCCTGACCTCCAATCTCCAACAATTCACAAACCAACATAACCAACAAAAGACCTGACCTCCAATCTTCAACAATTCACAAAATCACCTTCCAATATCAACCAACAATCTAGTGGAGCATTTTGTAAATTTCTAATAGGGTTTAGAATACAAATTACCTGCAGCAGGCGGCTTGTTTCTAGTGTCTACGTCCGGTAACTCTCCTAACAAAACAACCTTGTAGCAAAGTCTGTTTTTGTTTTTGTTTTCTCGATAACAAAGATAGCATAAAACAATAAGAAAGCAAAGAAAATACTAACATCAGACCAGCCAGGCAGATAAAACTCCTGGGATAATATCCAAATCCACAAAGCCCTGAAAGCAAGAATGAAGACTCCACTGCGCAGCTTGATGAGCAAATATGTTTATCTTCCTTGAAACCCAGACTAGTGACCAACCCGAAGAATCTGAAAAGAGCACCCGAATACTAGCCACTCGCCATTGCACCACCCAATTAGGCACGGAAGAAATATCCAAAATAAAACTGCAAAGGAGTTGGCAGTCAGACTCAAAAATCACATGTTCCCAACGTTTGTCCCGGGCAAAAACCATAGCAGCAAGAAGGGCAGCAGCTTCACCAAATAGAGGGTCTCGTCGGTTTATTATGCTGTGTTTTAGTTTCTTAAACTTCTCGGGAGAAAAAGAAAAACAAAATCCATACTTTGGTAAACTGACTAATCACTTGATATAGGGCTCGAACAACATCCGGTCCCAAGTTTGGGTGAGCATTAGTGATTAAAATGGCACAACGGACTTAGAAGACAAGAAACAAAGAACCGGAATCTGGGCAACTTTTCTTATAGCCCATAAGCTGCGCCATTCTACCCAAACTTGCAAAACAATTGCAAAACTTTCTTAATATACAAGCAACAATGAACAGAGACCACCCTCATAACTCTAAAGAGTAACATTTCTGCGATCTTTCAAGTTAAACCAGGAATTTAGAAAAAAAAATTAATATCACGCAATAGTCTAAAAGAAAGAAATATTTCATTTTTTCTTGGAAAAAGATTACATTTACATTACAATATACAAAATTTACAGAACACAGTCAAGATGTTCTACGTCTTGTTCCTCCTTCATCAGCATCAGCGCAACCTATCTTGTAGACTATTGAAGCACAGTCCTCCAGCACTGCGCATGTCTCCCGTTAGCAAAGCATTGTCTGAGTGACTCTACCCTTCTAGAATAGTAGTAGATGACAGCTGTTGAATACACATGTCTTGTGTACCGTGATTCTAGGATAAAGATTCCAGACGCATAACGACCTGTAGCGTCTATATAATATTGGTCGTATTCTCTATTGAAGAAAATGAGAAGAGATTTTTAGAATCATTCTGTTGAGAATTCTTTATGGTATCAGAGTCATATTCCTCCTCCACACAAGGAAGTTCTGCAACTTTCCACACCTCTCAACACTATTACCTAATTACCTCATCTCGTCACTGTCAAGCTAACCCATGAGAATTATCTCTTATGGAAGGCTCAAATGGTTCCCTATTTACAGGGTCAACATCTTTTCGGCTATATAGATGGCAGCTGTCGTCCTCCATCTATTTTTCTTGAAGGTTCTTCTGATACAAATCCAGCTTATGATCACTGGGTTCAGCAAGACCAGCTAATCTTGAGTGCACTCATCTCTTCTTTATCTAAACCGTTGATTGCACAGATTATTGGTCTCATGTCTTCACAAGTTGTCTGGCAAGCTTTGGAAAATTTATTTGCTTTGACGACACATGCTCGTCTTGGTCAGCTTCATTTTCAACTGGCTACGTTGAAAAAGGGGTCTGCCTCCATGACTGATTTTTTCAGAAAGACCAAGTTGTTAGTAGACACTATGGCAGCAGTTGG
Source organism: Myrica gale (assembly GCA_963930655.1). Taxonomy (NCBI): domain Eukaryota; kingdom Viridiplantae; phylum Streptophyta; class Magnoliopsida; order Fagales; family Myricaceae; genus Myrica; species Myrica gale. The sequence continues at coordinate 4,447,750 of OZ005613.1, forward strand.
ATGTCCTTTATCCTCCAGTGAATTTAATATTTATCTTGTGGCTGGTCTGGGTTCCGAATATGATTCTCTTGTGATCTCTGTCACTACTCAGTTTGACCCACCTTCGTCTGAAGAATTATTTAGTCATCTCTTGACTCATGAGGCCCGTCTTCTACATCAGACTGCTACTAGTACACCAGTTTCTGCTGAGATTACTGCCAATACTGTGGGGAAACAATCTGCTCCTCGTGGAAGAAATGGTCGTGGTCGTAGGTTTACCAGAGGTTTTCGTGGTTGTGGCCGTGGACGGTTTCCTTCTCAGCCTTCTTTCTTCCCTGATGATCGCCCGATTTGTCAAGTATGTTCTGAACCTAGTCATACCGCACTCCATTGCTATAACATGTTTAATCAGGCTTTTCAAGCCCCTCCTCCAGCCTCTTTTACTGCCCAATACTCTTCTATCCCTTCTGGACATGATTCTAGTCGGTACCCTGATTCAGCAGCTACGAATCACATGACACATGATTTTTCTAATCTATCTGTCAAACCGATTAAGTATGGTGGTGAGGAGCAGGTTCGAGTTGGCGATGGGACCCCCTTACCTATTCATCATACATGCAGCTCTTCCTTCTCCACACCTTCTGGCAATCTCCTTATCCATAATCTTTTACATGTTCCTCTTCTCACTAAGAATTTAATTTATGTTCGTCATTTTTGTGCCGATAATCTTGTTTTCTTTGAATTTCATGATAATTTTTTCTGTGTCAAGGATCGTCGCGCCGAGACGCTTCTTCTTCGAGGCCCTACTAAGCATGGGCTCTATGTTTTCCCATCCTCTGTCGATGTTTCTGCCCCTTCCCTTCCTCCGCTTCTCCTCAAGCCTCTGTTGGTGAGAAAACTTTTGTTTCTCATTTGCACCTGCGCTTAGGACATCCTTCCTTGAAGATAGTCCACCAAGTTCTCAACCGTTTTCGGCTGCCTGTTTCTGGTTCTTCAACTTCATCCGACCTTTATTCTGTTTTCTGCCAGGCCAAATCTCACACTTTGGCATTTCATCGTTCAACCTCTACTGTCACTAGTCCTCTTCAGCTTCTCTTCATGGAAGTGTGGGGTCATGCACCAGTGTTATCTTATGAAGGCTTTCATTTTTATTTTTCTCTCGTTATACATGGTTATTTCCTCTTCGGTGTAAGTCCGATGTTTATAGACAATTTATCACTTTCCAACAATCTGTTGAACGTTTCTTTGCTCTCCGCATCTCCTCTGTTCAAACTGACTGGGGGTGAATTCTGTTCGTTACACATTTATTTAATTTCCTAGGGCATCACTCATCGCCTGAGTTGTCCTCACACGCATCAATAGTAAGGTACGGTTGAACGCAAGCATCGACATATCGTTGAAACTAGCCTTGCGCTCTTGTCCTTTTCCTCCCTACCCCAGTTATTCTAGGTTGATGCTTTTCAAACAGCAGTTTACCTTATCAACAGACACCCTAGTCCTGTCACTCACCATAACTCTCCTTATTTTTTGCTTTTTAACAGACACCCAGATTATACGCTTCTTCGCGTTTTTGGCACCCTGTGTTATCCTCATCTCCGGCCCTATAACTCTCACAAACTTGATTTTCATTCTTTACCGTGTCTATTTATTGGGTACAACCCTCTTCATCGTGGTTATCTATGTCTTCATCAACCTACTTCATGTGTCTATATTTCACGCAATGTGGTTTTTGATGAAACAATTTTTCCTTATAAATCAGGTGTCTCTCTGTCTCTCTGTCTTCACCTTCATCCTCTGTGTTACCTCTTAATCTTCGACTTCAAGATTTTTCTCCATCTATTACTCAGTCTTCCCCTTTCGTGTCTGCTCCTCCTATTATAACCCCTCCTTCTTCTGGTTTAGTCGGTCCTCTCTTGTCTCATCTGTCCTTTTCTCCTATGTTAGAGTCCAGTCCTCCTCCTCCTGTTCATACCACTCACTCTCATCATCAGATTATTTGTCCAAAAATTCGTACTGATGGGACTGTGCCATGGCCCCCTCCTCGAGCCCACTCGACCACAGTCACTGATTGAAACTTGCGACTGTCACTGAAGCTTTGAAGCATTCTGTCTGGATAAAAGGCCATGGATGAGGTATTTCAAGCTCTTATGACCACTCAGACGTGGCATCTTGTTCCACCCTCTTCTTCTCAAAACGTTTTAGGCTGCAAGTGGGTGTTTAAGACTAAACATAACTCTGACGGCTCTGTTGAACGTAGGAAGGCCCGCTTGGTGGCTAAGGGGTATCACCAGCAGCCTGGCCTTGATTATTTGGAGACTTTTAGTCCAGTAGTTAAACCTTCCACTGTTCAGCTTGTCATTTCTTTGGCTGTGCACTCTGGCTGGGCTCTTCGGCAACTTGATGTTCAAAACGTCTTTTCACATGGTGATGTGTCTGAGACTGTCTACATGGCTCAACCTACAGGTTTTATTCATCCCGATTTTCCTCATTACGTTTGTAAGCTTCATAAGTTTCTGTATGGGTTGAAACAGACGCCTAGGGCATACTTTTCCAAGCTGAGTTCTAAGCTTCTTGAGTTGGGTTTTACTACATCGAAGGCTGATAGTAGTCTGTTCACCTGCATCCGTTCTTCTCTCAAGATTTATTTTCTAGTTTACGTCGACAATATCGTTATCACCGGATCTGATGTTGCTGCTATTGATTTATTAATCACTACTCTTCGGTCTGCTTTTCCTTTAAAGGACCTTTGGCCATTGCATTATTTTCTGGGTGTTGAGGTCCACCATTGTTCTTCCGGTCTCCTTCTCACATAGCAAAAATACATTGCTAATTTTTGTTACGCAAGACCAACATGACACATGCTAAGCCTGTTCAGACCCCAATGGCCACCACTGGCCAGCTTTCAGCTCGTGCTGGAGCTCTTTTTGAAGATCCTACATTGTACCGAAGTATTGTTGGTAGCCTTCAGTACCTTTCCTTTACTCGGCCGGATTTGTCTTATGCTGTGAACAGGGTCTGTCAGTATATGCATGAGCCTCGGGTTCCACATTGGCAGGCTGTTAAACGACTACTCCGCTATCTACGGTTTTCTGCTCATTTAGATTGTTCTTCGATCGCTCCTCTCCTCGTAATTTATCAGCTTATTCTGATGCGGATTGGGCTGGTCGCCCGGATGATCGCTGATCTACTGGAGGTCTCTGCATTTTTTTTGGTTCTCATATGATCGCTTGGAGCTCCCGTAAGCAGCCTACTATTGCTCGTTCGAGCACTGAGGCTGAATACAAGGCTGTTACAAACGCCACTTGTGAGCTTCTTTGGGTTCAGTCTCTGTTACGTGATCTTGGTGTTCCTCTCTCTTCTCCTCCGGTGTTGTGGTGTGACAGTTTAGGGGCTACTTACCTTACCTCTAATCTTGTCATGCATACTCGTACTAAGCATGTCGATGTTGATTATCATTTTGTGAGGGATCGTGTTTTTGCTAAGACTCTGGTTGTCTCGTTTTTGTCCAGCAAAGATCAACTTGTTGATCTTCTTACGAAGCCTTTGTCTGTTTCTCGCTTTTCAACATTACGTTCTAGCCTCTCTGTGCGTCCCTTACAGCTTGGCTCGCGGGTGGTATTGAAGCACAGTCATCTCCAGCACTGCGCCTGTCTCCCATTAGCAAAGCATTGTCTGAGTGACTCTACCCTTCTAGAATAGTCATAGATGACTGTTGTTGAATACACGTGTCTTGTGTACCGTGATTCTAGGATAAAGACTCCTGACGCATAACAACCTGTAACGTCTCTATAATATTGGTCGTATTCTCTATTGAAGAAAATGAGAAGAGACTTTTAGAATCATTCTGTTGATAATTCTTTATAGACCATTAACGTTCCTATTCAGAACACAAATGGCTACCTTGAACAGATGTAGTTGTGTCAGAGTAAAACGTCAATGGTTTACATGGAGCTTCAAATGCAAAGCAGTTCTCCATGGAGGAACAAAAGCAACTACCAATATGTGAATCCTCGTGATCCAATTCCTCATCATCCTTCTCGGCGATAGGTTCAAGACTTGGCAAATTAGAAGGTTTGTATGGGTAGATTATGGGGGCTGGCGTGACCTCAATCGAATAATCCACATTCCTGATCTCACTAGCCATGGATATTTCCTATTTTCCTCCAGCCGAAAGAGGGGATTGGATTCGTTGCGAAGTTTAAATGTGCGAAGTGTGTAAAGTGAGGGTTGAGATTTTAAATGGTAAATCTAACAGTTACGAAATAGAAGACAATGCATTTAACGAGGAGAGCGATGAAAAAGAAAACGGCTTGGTTAAACAGTCAGCTTGCGTTTTTTCTCTTTCCTTTTTTCCCCTCCATGCCTTTTGCAACACGCAACAAGCTGCCGTGTTTACCCTTTTTTCTTTTTTATTTCCCTGCAAATCTTCTACCTTCTACCCATTTGCTGTCGTGTTTACCCATTTGTTGTCGTCTTCTTCAAGTGCATTAATCTTCTCGGCTTGCATTTTTTCTCTTTCCATTTTTTCCCCTGCATGTCTTTCACGCAACAAGCTGTCGTGTTCTCTTTTTCTCTCCGTACACCTTTCCTTTCCGTTCGCCTTTTCGGCCTTGTTCCGGTACTTCCCTGTGAAGTTCTTGTTTTTTACTCTTTGTTCTTTCCCTTCCTGTGGATCTTTGGGTTCCCATCTCGTTTCTTGACTGTATCTTCTTACCCTCTCTTTATCTCCCTTCTCTTCTGCGTGTTGGCCATGGATATTGATAATCAGGATGGTGATGAGCTCTCCTCCAAAATCAGTTCCCTGGGTTGGGACGAGTTCCATACTCTCCTCAACCCAGTCCGACCTGATGAAGACTAAAATTCCCCTGCAGTGGTGGGGAAAATACTTGCTATTCGAGTGTTCTCTTCTAGTGTGGTGATAGCCACGTTAAAAGTTGCCTGGTATTTTCTACAGGAATTCTCCTCAGAAGAACTGGAGCCTAATATTTTTCTCTTTCGCTTTTCTAAGTTGGAAGATCAGGCGAAAGTTTTATCTCTCATCCCATGGAACATCAGGGGCAGTTTATGGTCTTAAAACCCTGATCATCAGAGTTAACTATCCCTGAAGTTGATTTATGCTCTGAGGCTATGTGGATCCAAGTTCATGGTCTCCCATGGAACAGAGTTGGCGATAGCACCCTTCAGAGGATAGGGTTGAAGCTTGGCAAGCTCTTGGAGATTGATAAAATTGAGTATAAAGACCAGGATAGGAAGCAGTTTTTTCGTCTTCGGGTGGAACTGAATCTCTGTAAGCCTCTGGTCGGTGGCTTCCCCATTCCTCGCAGACAGTGAAGATTTGACTTGGCAAGTGAAGATTTGACTTTCTCTAGCCCACCCTTATCTCAGCTTCTCGACACCAAGCGGAAGAAACTTGGCCCAAAGGGTAAACAGGGGCCACGTGGCCCAGTAAAGGCGTCTTGTAGCACGTCTTGCAAAGTTGCTGGGCCTTTGGTCTTCTTATCATCTTCTACGGGGCCCTCACTCCCGTCAATGGACCCCGATGCTGGCCTTAAGTCTGCGCCTTGACTATCTGCACCTGCATCTGCACCTCTAGTTTCCAATTCTCTTCACACCCCTCAGAGTCCCGTTTCTCACTCCCCTGTTGTTGTCGTGTCTGATAAAAGGAAACAGAAGTTGTTGCTGACTGATGAGGCTCTTGCTCGCTCAAAAAAACTTTTTTCACCCAATGGGGCTTTGTTCCATTCGTCGTTGAGCACACAGGAGCTTGAGGCCTCTAAGGTTGCTGTTATTGTGGAGCCTGATGTGATGCTTGCTGATTTAAAGTCCCAGCAGAAACAAGTTCATGTTCGCAAGCATCGTGTCATTGCCGATATGCAGAAGGAATTGTTGAAGCTTATCCATTCCGTTGCACCTGAGATGGAGGAGAACGTCCCGCGAGAATCCAATTTGGCTGAGGAGGCGGGCCCCTCCTTCACCATGATTGGTCTTTTTTGGAACTATCGTGGGCTGTGTAGAGCTGCGACAGTTCGTTCTCTCCTGATTCTTGTGAGAAATCACAATCCAGATTTTTTGCTCTTGGCTGAGACCAAGTCTTCGGATGTTTCTTCTGCTTTGCATAAGGTTGGTTTTTTCCATTTTGTGTTGCATCCTCCCGTAGGTAGTAGAGGAGGACTTCTTTTTGCTTGCCGTTCAAGCTTGGATGTGGAAGTTGTCAATATTAATGAAAACGTTATTTCCCTTTTGGTTTATTCTGATCCCACTAACACCCCTTGGCTTCTTACTGGGGTCTATGGTCCTACTGATTGGAACAAGAAACCTGAATTTTGGCAGCTCTTTAGAAGTAAGGCAGTGGCTTTTGTAGGACCTTGGTTGTGCATTGGTGATTTTAACAACATTTTATATAGTATGGAGAAGCAATTTACTTGGTCCAATAGTAGAGAGGGGCATGTTAATATCTGTGAAAGGCTCGATCGTGCTATTGCAAACGGTGAGTGACAATCTCTTTTTCCCCGGTGTCTAGTAACTCACCTCATTCGTTCATCTTCTGATTAGGGGTGAACACAACCGGACCGGAAAATCGGACCGGATTTGCGGTCCGGTCCGGTCCTAGCTCTTAAAATGCGGTCCGGTCCGGACCGCATTTATTAAAAAAATAAAAAAATATGTTTTTTATATAATTTTTAATACAAATTATAAACTTAAAAATTTTAATTTTAATCTAAACTAAAACTTAACATTTTTATATGACTTTCCACTTTGAAATTAACCTAAAAAAATTTTAAAAAAATAAAAAATTGAAAAAAAATTAAAACCGGTCCGGACCACTTAAGTGGTTCGGACCTGACCGTATTTAGTAAAACCGGACAGGACCGGACCACTTATAAGTGGTCCGGTCCTTTAATATACTAAGACTGGAATGCGGTCCGAAAAACCGGACCGCATTCCGATTTTTCAGCCCTACTTCTGATCATGCCCCTTTTTGTTGGAAACTGATGGGGATGCTTTCTCCCATCCTAAACCATTTCGCTTTGAACCCATGTGGATTCGGGACTCAACTTGTGAGCTAGTGATTCGGCGTAACTGGGCTTCTTTTATTCATGGGTCTCCTGCCTTCAGGGTGTGCAAACGGATCAATCTTGTTAAACAAGCTCTGAATGTTTGGAATAAAACTCACTTTGGTCTTTTGCAGGAACGGATTACAGTTCTTCAGCAACATCTTGCTGAGATCCAGGCTGTCGCCCCCTCCTTGGAGAATCATATCCAAGAGAGGTGTTGGAGAACAACTCTTGATGAGGAGCTTAAGGCTGAAGAATTATTTTGGAGAGTAAAATCTCGAAAGGATTGGCTCACTACGACTGATCTGAACACGAAGCACTTTCATTTATCCACTCTCATTAGAAAGAGACGCAATGCCAAAGAATTTATCAAAAATGATGCCGGGGAGTGGATGTATTTTCGTCCAGAGATTGGGTCTCATATTATTCAGCATTTTCAGTCTCTTTTCGCCACTTCAACTCCAGATCTCCCGGATGACTTGGATAATTTAATTGACCCTGTTATATGTACGGATGATAATCACATGCTTTGTTCTGTTCCTTGAGATATGGAGATCTTGGAAGACATCCGTGACATAGGGTCTTATAAAAGCCCAGGCCCGGATGGCATGACTGGCCTTTTTTTCAAGCACTATTGGCCCATTGTAGGTCCGGATGTGACGACAATGGTTAAAGTTTTTTTCACTAGTGGCTTTATGTCGTCAGAAATCAATCACTCTCATATTATTTTGATCACGAAAATTGAGGGTCCTTCGACTATATCTCATTTTCGGCCTATTAGCCTTTGTAATGTCACTTATAAATTATTTCTCCTTTTCAGTCTGCTTTTGTGCAAGGGAGACTCATTCAAGATAACTTCATTCTCACTCATGAAGTGTTCCATATGCTCCGTAGCAAACGCAAAGGTCGGCAATATATGACAATCCGGACTGATATTGAGAAAGCTTATGATAGGATGGAATGAAAACTTATTCTCCAAACTCTCAAATGCTTTGGGTTTCGTGATACCTTTATCAACTAGATTTCTCAATGCATTTCGACTCTCACATATTCGATCTTCTTGACCAGCTGTCCTTTTGGCTTTTTTAAGCCTTCCAGAGGCTTAAGGCAAGGCGACCCTCTATCTCCGCTCTTATTTATTCTTGGATCCGAAGTCTTGTCGCGCATGCTTTGTAGAGAAGGGCGAGCTAGTCGTCTCCATGGCGTTCAAATTGGGCGTGGTGTTCCCGCTATTTCCCACCTCCTTTTTGCAGATGGCCTTCTTATCTTTAGCCGTGCTTCGCGGGAGGAAGCTCAAGTGATCTCGGCATGTCTCCAGCAATATGGTAGTTGGTCTGGCCAACGCCTGAATTTTTGCAAATCCTCTATCTCTTTCAGTTGCAATGTGCACCCTGAAAACAACCAGTCTATTTGCTCATCCTCCACCTTAATCGTAAAGATTATGTTGAGAAGCACCTGGGTATACCCATGATCTTGAGCCGTAACAAGCATGTGCAATTCAAATCCATTTGTGACAAAGTCAAACAGCGATTGGAAGGTTGGCAGATGAAAAGGCTATCACAAGCTGGTCAGTTGGTTTTAATTTGTTCAGTTGCTGTTGCGCTCCCTACTTATAATATGGCGAATTATATTCTTCCCAAATCCATCTGCTCTACTTTGGATTCCTTAATGATGCGATTTTGGTAGGGGTTCTCTGATACTAGGCGCCACCTCTGCCTTAAATCTTGGGCATCGATGTGCAAGCCGAAAAATGAAGGTGGGTTGGGTCTTTATCTTATGGAAGTTCAAAATAAAGCACTCATTGCAAAAATGGCATGGTAAGTTCAAACTAAGCCCAATTTTTTTGGGTGAAACTTATACGTGCGAAATATCTCAAGAGCAAGTTTGTTTGGGACTCTCCTGCTCCAGTTGGAGCTTCTTGGTTATGGAAAGGGATCACTAGAGTGGCACCCATCCTGCAAGGTGCGGCTTGTTTTCATATTGGTTCGGGTAGTAACTTTTGCGTTTGGCTAGACCCTTGGATTCCGTTTCCTGTTTCACACTGCCCTTTGCCTCGGGTGAACTCTATTTTTGTCGATGAGGAGCTTTGTGTGGACTCTCTCGTCCTTCCCTTTTGTAGGCTTTGGAATTCCACTCTAATTCGCCATCTTTTTAGTGTTGATGATGCAGAGGTTATTCTTAGCCTTCGTGTGCCTCGGGAGAATCTTGAAGATAACCTCAGTTGGACGGCGGATCATAGTGGGCAGTTTTCTCTCAAATCTGTCCATGGCCTTCTCGCTAACCACGATCCCCACCCGAGTGTTTTGTTGGAGGCTGAATGGAAGAAGTTGTGGAGACTTCTAATGCCAGACCGCCTAAAATTATTCCTATGGAAAGTATCTTGGAATTGTTTGCCTTCTATGGACAATGTGGGGCGATTTATTCACAGGCTTAATGATGATAATTATGTGTGGTTTACTCTCAAGGTCCTGAATCTCTTCTCCACCTTTTCCTTGAAGGCCCCGTGGCTCAAATTCTATGGCGGGAAGCTCCCTGGCCTATTATTATTTCCAATATTCCCTATCATAGCATTGCTGATTAGGTAAGTATTCGTATTAGCCCATCACAGAGGTTGAACTTGCCTCCTGACCAGCAGATGAATTTTACTCGCTTTGCTACCCTGCTCATGGACACGGTTTGGTTCTCTCGCAACCATCTTATACATAAGGGTGGCACTTTGAATATTGGGGCCCTCTTGCATTTGGTCAGAGCCCGTTACCTGGAGCTTATTGAGGCTTGGCAGGATAACTCTTCTCACTCTCTGCCAGTGTGGCAGCCTCCTCCCAGGGATTATTGGAAGATAAATTTCGATGTGGCAATCCGAAAGTCTTTTGCCTTTGCAGCAGTCGTTTGTCGTGATTCTGATCGGCATATCCTCTTTGTTTTCACAAAGAGGCTTCCTTCTAGCGGCCCTCTTGTGGGCGAGGCGAGGGCAGCCTTGGCGGCTGCCCAGAAAAGAGCAGTCCCATACCATGTTAGAAATGTAAGACTCGACATCTACCAACTCTTTTATGTTTTTTGTGTAACATCACCGGCTTATTTACCTAAATCATGAGCAGAACCCGAGTTGAAAGTCTGTGAACAACCACTAGCCATGTCTTCCCAACATGCAACTCTAACAGCTAGTTTCTAGAGGGTTACATCTATCTCCTGAAAAGGAGGAGAAAGGGAAGAAGGAAATTCTCTTATTTGTAGCCATTTCCAGACCTTGGGTAATTCCCTTCGGTTGGATTGAAGTTTTGATTTGAACGGCGGTTGTAGAGTAGGCATAGAGGTCCTTGGCTTGAGTCTATTATTTGTTTTCCAGTCAGAGATGCCTATTGTTCTCTGCTTTAACGAAGTGGATAATTCCATAAAAGGTATTGCTAGAGGAAGAAGAAAGTCGAAGCATATTGGAAACGCAGTTGAAAGACTTGGTCAAGGATAATTCATTGTACTAACGAACTACAAAACTTAAATGCTAGTGGCTACAAATTTAATTTATAATCCGAAACTCTGCACAATAACTGAATTAGAAACAAAAGCAAACTCCAATGTTTGGGAGTCTTCGTCGTACTCCTCAGCCTCTTCTTCAGTAATAGTCTCGAGTACAGGAGAAATCGGAACCTTGCTCGGGGAAATGAGAAGCGCTGGTGCAACCTCAATCCAAGAACTGACATATCCCATCTTCTTTGCCATTGCAGAAATTCTTAAGCCCCTGCTAGTAATCTGGAAGCAACCCAATGGAGCAATCAGACCTCAGAGACTCACGATGACCAAGATGATAAGGGGTTACTTTCGACTTTCTTCCCCAGGCTCAGCAAAGAGATTTGTATAGGAGGAAGAGATTGCTTCAGAACCTTTCTTTGAGGTTTTCTTGTTGTTTGCAGTGGGATTAGGCTGAGAGTAAAGTTAGAGGAGATGGTCTTTTTTATATAGGGGTGACAACGACAAAAATTGAGAGAAGATCGCGGTACCTAAACAAATAATGAAAGCTAAAAGCATCAAAAGGGTTTATTACATGTGGAAAATATGCAGTGTGTGGAGAGCACTTGCATAAAGAAACGGTACAGAATTACTGATGGCCGGTGGCCATTAACTTACTGACAATGTGCTTCTCATGTTTGTGGAGACCTCTGTAGCGGAGAGACTTTCAAAACAGACATGATTGAGAATTGGAGTTGGGCTTTCCTCTTCAACCATGTCGTGGCAGGTTTCCCACTAAGTGAGGGGCTTTAATAAAATTCGAAATTACTGTATTCTTTATTTTTAATAAAATAAAATAAAAACATATCCTGATAGGTTCGATAAAACTATGGTGAAAATATGACTCCGTCGTAAGTGACGGATTTTAAAAAAATTCGAAGGTACCGTCTTCTTTCGTTTAAAAAAAAAAACATATCCTAGATTGGGTAAAATTATGGTGAAAATAGAACTAGCAACTCGATTATAACGTGTCTATGTGTTTAGGAAGTCTTTATTGGCTAATGGGTTTTGGGCCATGAGCTGTTAGCTGGTTAGCTGTCATGTTTCAATTAACTGGTTTTTTTTTTAATCAAGACTACCATTACTTTTATTAAAAACAAGAAAGCAAACAAACAAAACAAACTAGGGTGGGTCAGTTCCAGCATAAACCCAATAGAGAGGCAGTCCAACGAGCTAGGTGGTGCGCTTCCTCATTAGTACCTCGAAAAACAAAAGAAAAAGAGCAATGATCAAAGCCAGAAGCTAATAGAACTATATCTCCAATGCGCCCATCACTTCTCCAATTTATCTGCTCAGGATATCTCCTAATAGCCTCAATTGCCAACTGAGAATCCCCCTCCACTATAAGACTACGACACCCACAACGTTGGGCCTCCAAAATTCCAAGATGGACAGCACATATCTCACCATCTTCAGGAAACTCAACCTCCAATTTCTCAACACAAGCCCCAACAATCATGCCATTACTATCTTTTATCACAACCGCACCAACAGCAAACTCATCCCGAACTGCTACATCAAAATTTACTTTAAACTGACCTGTCTTAGGAGGAGACCAGCAGGATGGTAACGCAACCTTTTTCTTCTGTTGCCAAGCACCCAAATGTTCTCCACATAATCTTTTAACCTGCGACACAACCATCATCAAATCAAGCTTGGCCCCTTTATGTATGATTTGGTTTCGTGTCCACCAGTTCAATTAACTGGTCTTAAAAGCACCTGAACCCTCTCAAACCAGAGAGCTGAAAAATAGTCCAATTCTTTAGAATCTAGCCGGTGGCGAAACCTCGAATATTTTCTTTCATTTTCTTGTAATCCAAATACTTCTTCTGCTTTCAAAAAATTACAGAAAAAAAAAATCTATACAAATAGGTTTGTGACAAGAAACTTTTATGATCGATGCATAAAAGAAGTGACCTGGTTGTCTAAATTATAAATCTAAAGAGCAATTCTCCTTGGAAAGAGGTTATTTTACTCCAAAATTTATTTACAGGTTTAGCATATAATCTTGTCTAGAACATGCAGTTGGTACCCACTACAGAATATGGGTGTCCTGGTGCCTCAGCACGACATATATGGCTGCTATGCATCTGGAGTCGGGACTCCTCGGGGATGATCAAAGGAACAAACGCAACTGAGACTAAGGGTATAGGATCCTGACTGGGAGCCCGTGAAGGCTTGTGGGGGTAAATTATAGGGGCTGGAGCAACCTCAATTCAAGAAATGACTGAGAAGAGTATCAATGTGAAGGCACTTTCATAGGGAGAGGGAGGAGGAAAATGCAAGGGAAAAATATCAAGAGGAATTGAGGAAGAAACTCTGGCAAATAGACTATCCACGAAACCAGGTGGACGAAGGTGGAAAGGGACCACCGAACACACAAAGCACTAGACAACGGGTATTTGACGAGAGATCCAAAACAGCCAATCTCGCTTTTTCCCATTTCTGAGAAACCTTTAGAAAAGGAGAGGAATGATCTTTGCATCCGTCATGTTGAGGCCTCGATGGCCATTTGGAATCTGGCCTTTAGGGCCATTCGATGTAACGCCCGTAGGGCTTAATGTGTTGTTGTATTTGGTTGTAAGTTTATGTTCTTTGTATCCAGCCTTGCAGGGCTGTCTGTCTTCAGCACTTGTGTTTGTTATCCTGTGAAATGAATTTCACGTTTATTTAGAAAAAAAAAAAAAAAAAAGATCAGCTTCCCCATCTCGCCCTTCCTAGGGAAAATAACAAAACCCTACTACTCTCCACAAGTAGTGTCATGGTTGATTAGCAGCTGCAACAATAGCAGAGGCTGGCATATCCAATAAATAGCCTTACTTACCAAGGGCCAATTAAATTGGGTTAAAATCATGTTCAAAGGCATCGGGCATGCTCAGTGGCGGATGCAGGGGCCCTAGTCCCGGTCGGCCTCATAATTCACGTTAATTATATATATATATATATATATAACCAAACAGGCCCCCCTTAAATCTCAGTACAAGCCTATTTGATTTTGAGATTGTTGTACTCCAATTCTTTTTCATATTATTGTGGATGTTGATTATTGCTTAAGTTTTGAAATTGTGATTAGGACTAGATAGTGAAATTGTGATTAGAGCCTTTGGTTGTGAAATTGTGATTATGACATTAGGTTGTGACTTGTGAAATTAAATTGATAAATTTTGTTTTGGTTTTGTTTATAGATAATGGAGAAGTTTTTGATAAAAAAAAAAATAGCGGTGTCGTCTAGTACTCCAAGCGTGACTGATACTTCTACATCGAATATTAGCTCGAAAAAACCTCATGTTTTGTTTAGTCCAGATGATATTATTGCTGACCCAGAGTTACGTAAACCCATTGAAGAATGTGATGTTGGGATTAGAGACCAAGTTCGAATGGAGTATTTGATAAAATGTCATTGTCAGCCGCTTGTGCATGGTTTTTCTAAGAAGAAATACGGAAACCGAATTAGGAATTTTTTTAGTCACGATTCGAAGAATATGAGCGGTTGAAATACAGTGTATCAGATGATGCTGCGTATTGCTTGTGGTGTTATCTATTTAGGCAAAGTAAGGATCAAGATCCGAGAGTGATGTGTTTACATCTATGAGATTTAGCAATTGGAAAAAGGGAGTGGAGGTATTTGATGCAGTTAATAGAGCTCACAATGATTATTTTTTTAATATTTTTACATATATTTTTAATACTTATAATCTTTAATTTTGAATATTTTAACCCTAATTAAGTAGTTAATTATTATTTTTTGTCATTTTCTCTTAGGGGTTGCCCTTCAAATTCGGGCACGCTAGGAAGGGTGATCATCAAATTTGAAATCTGACTTCAGCAACTGAAAAGGGAACCATGCACCAAGTTAACGGCCTCGGAAGATAAACAATTGAAATACACAGAATGGTCTCTCTAGAACGTCCAGGAACAAGGTTCTGGACTGTCAACTTGGCTGCTCCAGGTGCAAACTCAAATTACTCAATATGCAAACCAGACTATCTCCAAAATTCCCTAGCAAGCAAGCTGATTTTCAGCAAGCAGACAACACACTATATGCTCATTAGAACTTGGGAAGCCTGACAAAACGAGCATGTAATGAACGCAAACAAAGAGAAACCAGCACCAGAATGCAATATATACTTGCCCATCAATTTGTTTTGAACCAAGACACCATGGAGATCCCCTCCACCACACTGTTCCATCCTACGCTTGAGCAACAAATAACCACCAACAGTAACTTTGCATCTTACAACTCTACTCTATACCTTTTTTTTCCTCTAAATACATCTCCACTCTTACTCGATTTGTCTGGAGTGTCTTTTTCCTTTGACTACTCAGAGCTCTCTTTCGGAACTACCAGGTCTATCTCAAGATTTTATGAATAGTGCAGCATTATATGATTACACCTAATTAGACCTTATCTGCATGACTTCTAAAATGCCATCCCACTGTTAGAAATAAATTGATACGTCCCCCTAGGCATTGATACTGTATAAATGAAACCCCATCCACACAATCTTCCTTTTTCCCCCTCAACCATTGGTGTGTTGCCTTCGTGGTGATGGGCTTGATAAATTTTGAATTAAAGGTTTGAAAGTGCTAGCACAAAGATTGGGGATGCCAAAAAAATGATGAAACGGTGTCCCTTGATTGATTCACCAAAGTATATCAGCCTATCAGCTGAACCAAATTCATGCGGAAGTTACTAGACCAAACCACAGGATAGTATTTTTATTTATTTTCCCCCTCCTAAGAATCCTAAGGAAGCAAAAGTAAACCCCCGATACATAAAACAAATACAACATATCAGCATCCAAAGCTCTCACTAAACAAATATACCACGAGTAAAACAAATGAACCGCACAGATTTTACACAAGACGAGGCTACAAGCTAAACCAAACTGAAATTACTCAATCTGAAAGAACTCGATCCTCTCCAAGTTCCTATGATTTTTGCTTTCAATTACACAATTAATCATAGGCCATTATGTTATGAGAAAACACATTCAATCAAAATGATTGATCCAACATGTTCACGAGAAAAGAAGAACGATGCATACCACAAATGTATTCAAAACTCAGTCTGGTACCCACTTAAAACATAGACCAGTGGCCTGCATGGGTAAGCTAATAAGTTTGAGGAAAGCAAATAAGCAATAACAAAATACCTCTCAGAAAAGCAAGCTGTTAGAAACTAGTTTCCACTACCTTACAATACACATGCAATATGGGTCAACAAAATGCAAAAGTAAAATTTCAACAAGCACAAATAATCATCTATATTTCTTATAACTTCAGAAGAAAAAAGGACACCACATAATCCCCCTTTCCAAGTTTCCGTCCTCAAACTTAATTTCAGAGGAGACGCACTAACTAAAAGAACCAAGTGCATTAACTTAAATAATTAATATCATCAAAGGGCCATACGACATTGTGAACAGCGTCATAAGCTAGATTCTTTCATATTCTGGCATACACCTCTAATCTATGAAATTGAACAAGTCTTCCTCATTCACAAAATATTCATACATGTCCACCTGCTAAACCTAAATCACCACCAAGGTATCTATATATCCAAGTATTGTTTTGACCACCAGCATGTCACTTTATCTGAAAAAATTAGATTCGCAAGACATTCATCAACAAAATTATATCCAAGTAAGGTCGATGTCCCATACACCATCATAATTTGCATTTCTACCAATGATACATATCACATTCATCACTCACGCTCTACAAACAGAGTACCAGACTTAATCGGAGGCTGACATCACGAGGAATAAATAACAGACATTTCTTTATCTTTTTTGCATAAATAAATGCATTATCAAAATTAAGACCCACTTTAGCTGTTTCACAGATTTACTCGAAAAAAAAACAAAAACTTAAATCTTCTCGGTTCAAATAAAACATCAACAGCGGTTCATATTAATCATTCAAGCTCTAGCAGTAACCGTAGAATTTGGAGACATGATTAATGCGCAAAAGGATAAAAATTTCATTTGAAGATCCAAAACTGATTGCTGAAATTAACCCTCACGCTATTTCTCAATCTAGGGGTATCTCGACGTCACCGTCGGTGATCTCCTGCTGCAGATCCTTGGGGTCCTTGCCGTCGACTGTACAGCCGACTGAGACGCAGGTTCCAAGTATCTCTTTGACGGTGCCACTGAGGTCCTTGGCCATGGATCTGGGACTCATGACCTTCGCAATCTCGATGACGTCATCGAGGGAGATGTTGCCGTTATGCTTAATATTTTTCGTTTTCTTCCTGTCGCGCTCCGGCTCCTTGAGGGCCTTGATGACGAGGGCAGCGGCGGATGGCACCACCGTGACCTTAGCCTGACGGTTTTGCACGGTAAGCTTGACAGTCACCCGGAGGCCCTTCCAGTCCTTAGCTGTCTCCTTGGCTATGTCTTCTCCGATCTTCTTTGGGGAGAGACCAAGAGGACCGATCTTCGGGGCGAGTGAACTCGCCGCTCCAACCTCACCTCCAGTTACTCGGACGTACACGTCCACCACCTGGGAAGGGTCGAACTTCGGAGGCATTCTCGGCGGCGCTGTGGGTTCACTAGGGTTGTCTGCAGCAGCAGTATCGAGAGAGTAGTGAGGCTTTCTAGGGTTTGATATAAGCTAGGGTTTTTCGGCTCGGGTACCTAAATGACAAAAATATCCTCAATTTTGTAAAAAGAATTTATTTCCTAGTTTGCGGCCCATTTCAATAAATGAAGCCCAAGTCGAATCACAAACTCCTGAAGGCCCAAATCGTAGAAGTGTGACTCAGTTCGAAATCAATCTCCCTGCAGATGGCGAAGTTTGTTCACAAACTGAACCTGCAAAAAAGACCCAAAAAATCACCACCCCAACTTTCTAAGGCCCAAATGGGTCCCATAGATATTGGGAGCTTGATTCAGATGATAACTACCGATAACGGATATGGATGAACAATATTCTCTTTTCCCACCTCACAGACTTGATAGGAGGGATAAAGATGGCGATCATAATGATGCCCATCCACATAGAAGCTCAGACAGAAGATAAATAATAAACAAAACTCCATCCTGCAGCAGCGCATTGTTGAGCCCCCGTGTCAACACAACAATGAACAAAGTTCTCTGGACAAATCCGTGCAAGGTAAGGTTTTGAACATGCAGACCTGTAATTTTACCTAACAAGCACTCTTGGGCAATTACCTGCTTATTCGGACGATATTCAACCTAAATTGGTCGAAAAGCTCGGGCTTTGCCTGCTTTCATTTTTATATCTATTGTTTCGCACACTTTAAAAATGGTTCAAGAAACGGTTTGTAAAGTCCTGGGAAAAGGTTTTGTTGGTGTATTTTTAATATTTTATTTATTATTCATTACATTAACTTTTGTTGCGTCCTTATAGTTAATAATAAATTAGTTCTTTTTATCTCTAGGTCCTTAGAGCCTTTTTATGATCTTGTTTGAGCCTCAATTATTTGGGTTTAATAATAAAAAATTCATCACATAATTTTTTATTATTATAATATTTTTTAAAAATCTTCTCTCTCTTTACTTTTTTATCGACTCCATAACATATCTTTACTTTATAATATTTCTCAAACCCCAATACTCAAAATTTCCACACTCAAACATCCCCATAGTCCCTCTTTCTTCGTTTGTTGTACAAGAGTAAATACATCAATTTCATTCCCCGGAGAGAACATGGCAGAGAAATGTGTGATCTTATGGTGAAACTTGAGGCCTATTCTCTTGGTGTAGAGTAGGTTCGAGTTATACAACAAGCAGTCAGACTCTTGTATTATGGAGAAGACAAGTCATAAAGAGGGTCTGTTGTATCGGTTTCTAAACTTTGACAACCGTAGAGGGTTTGAATCTCCTAAAGAGAGCAAGATCTTCGTGCCTCTGTCCAACGTTGTTTCATTCTAATTTTTATTTTTATTGTATTTTTTTCAACCACCCCAACAGTTTTCAACTTTCTTTTGCAGGTGGCCTTTGCCATTTTATACTACTCATGACACTAGAAGCTGTAGTGCAATGTACGAGCAATTTAAGATATAGGCTTAATTAGTTTACTAATTTCTACAGTATGGTCGAATCTCACATTGATTTTTAGGGTTTATTTTCATCTTATAATAGTCTTTGGAAAATTCTTCTTATCTTGGAGTAATCATTTTAGCAACTCATCCTTATTAATAAAATAATTCTCAAATAACTAACAGAGACACATCACCACCAATCGCAAACAGTGACGCAACTCCAATTCACTCGGGGATGCATTGTCAGTACAAAAGATATATTCACCATGGCGTTATGAGTTGGCATAGATAATTGAATGTATATTTTTTTAAATTAACATAAACCCGTCCAACTTGACAATTTGAATGACTTGGGAAACACGTGGTTGCTTGCGATTATTATTAACCACGTGAGATTTATTCTATTAATAGAAGCAACAGAGTTGACAAAATGATCATTTCAGAATACAAAAGATTCCAGTGACTAGTTCAGGACGAAATAAACCCTAAGAATCAGATGAGATTCAGTCATACCTAAAAAATTAAAGGACTAATTAAGTCTTTAATATATATCCTGATCTTTTCGACGACAGTAGTAATCTCACGCCTAATCTTCTGAGAGGTCTATTATGTAAGTGAAGATGATTTGCCTTTAGTCTACTCGTGACAGAAGCTGGAGGACATACTCAGATCCCATATGTAACATTTTAAAGACCAGTGATAATTAGATCAAGAATATCCAAGAGCTTCTCTTCCCCATGATCCATCCCTGATATTTCACTTGTATTACTAGCTGCCCCCTTTTCTTTGTACTGATGGGTAGAAGTTGCATATTCTTTGTGTACACTATATACGTACTGCACGCAGGACAAACATACTCTTGTATTAATCTTTATTATCTTCCGCAGCTCCTTTTAGATTACCACGTCAAAGTTCTTTTTACCACTCCAGCCTCACACGCATCACAAACCAAATTAAACAAAAAAAAATCATACGTTTTTCCCGCTTCGTTGCCCAATATTTCCAGACATTTGTTTTGCGGCCGAAATCAGACCCTACACTGATGTCGAGCCCACAAGCTTGCAAACATCCACAGACTAGCTACCAACATTTAACAAAACAAAACAAAAACAAAAAATAAACGAAAGTCTCCGGAATGTTCTTTTGGATAAGTGATCGCGATCGAGGACCCTACCGACCCGATACGAGACTTTACGCATGCAAGTTCATATCTTAACCCTTGTCTTTATTTTCATTTTTTGTTAACCTTACCAAGCACTTAATTCGTGACAAGAAAGGAAGCATAAACTTTTTCATTTATTTGATCACGACGTATAATTAGACACGATAAAGATAGCTTGATATTCTCAATGCACCAATGACATATATATCCATAGACGACAACTATAATTAATTAGTTAAAATATTTTTGCTAACACCATCATTATTGGGGCCTCTCCATGTAAAGTATTGCTGACATGCTGTATATATAAAATTAAGGATTTACCAAATCAGTAAGATCTTTTGCCTTTATTCTGTCTGACTCTTACAACCTCGATCGGTAGGTGCTGCACAGCATGCATGCATGATCTTAAAAAATTAGGAGTTGTTTAATTAGTAGTGTAAAGACTAGTATTATTGGTGCAAAACTATTCATTTTCTTATGAGTATGCTAATTGGAGTTCTTCTAGAAGCTATTGTTATATTGCATTCAATCATATGTACATATATATGGTGCTAAAAAGAGAAAAAAAAAACTCTGATAATTAATTCAACTGTTTTCATGGGGGTGGTCGAAGAAAGTATCAACTTTATGGTACTATATATATATAGTACCATTAATTGACTAGCTAGGCCCAAATTATGAAAGGGACATGAATAAAATAATTCCTTGTCTATTATCATCCCCTCCTGCCTCCACGTGATTCACCCCAAATGGGTCCAGATCGAGCTCGACATTAGAAACAAATAATGTATCTATTCACATTACAACGTACGTAGAAGCCCGAAATTTCCCGTGAACTCGATAAATAGTCTTCATATTTGAAGTCAAAACTAACGTAATATATCAATACTCAAGTTGTACCAAGTATATCAGAATAAAGATAGGAAAAGAAAAATAAAATAAGAGAAAAATACATTTTTGGTGCACCCATTAACTAGTATATCATATAAGCTAAGAGATCAAAATTTTAAGTTGCAAAAATCTTTTTAAAAATCTGATAGGTTTTAAGTATTAAACAAATGGTGGAATAATTATTATCCCATAAATCACGCCCGTAATTACCTCAGCGGCCTATAAAAAATAATAGAATAATCCAAACCATGAGTCATGTTCTTCGCATTCACTCATAGAGTTGGAAAAATTCAGTTTAATGAAAAACAGTAGATAATAACTGTAGTCAGAATATCTCTTTCCACAGCCATTATATCCTCTAATTTTTTTAACCACCCGATTATTCATATGAAAAACAAAAACAGGAAAAATAAAAATGTCCTGTAAATTTGTTAGTTAATGAGGAAAAATTCACAATATCTAATTGATTAATTGTTATGTATCATACACTGATAGGCTAAGTGCGTAACAGATTACGAATTTTTGTAATTTACTACTTGAATTGCAAGGTGCAATTCAGAGAGAGATAACAACTAACATGTGCGACCCATGCTACTTAAAATTTTGGGTTAAATGTATGTCATGCCCCTGTGGTATGCAGTAATAGTAAATATGCCCATGAGGTAAACAAAGTCTTTTTCATACCCTTGAGGTAAACATTCAGGAGCAAATATGCTCTTTCATACCCCTGAGGTAAACATAACGGAAAGACATATTTGCTCCTGAATGTTTACCTCAGGGGTATGAAAAAGACTTTGTTTACCTCATGGGCATATTTGCTATTATCGCATACCACAGGGGCATGACATGCATTTAACCCTAAAATTTTACATGAATAAAATTAAATGATATAAGATTCATTTATTGTGTCTATCTGTCTACGAATTACACTGTATAAATTGTAGAAAATTCTCATCTAAGCTGAACATCGAACTCCTAACACTTGAATTAAATCAGTACCAAAATCCATATCATTTAAACCAATAACTTACTTTTCTAAGTGATAAGATTCTAATTTACCCTCAGTTATTAAAAATATTTTTTCCAACAGTAAAAACGTACATACTTTCCAAGCATTCAACGATTTCTCTTGTAGCAATTGATTATAATATCCAGATAATAATATGAAAAATATTATTATGTCCAGTAAACTAACACCCATCCTTGGAAGCTAGCACAAATAGGCAAACTCATAGGGTTGCAAATCGGAAATGCGGTCCAATTTTCGGATCGGAATACGGTCCAAATTACATTTTCAATTCTCCTAAATTAAATGACCGGTTTACTTAAGTGGTCCGGACCGGTTTCATTTAAAAAAAATTAAAAAAAATTTTAGGTTAATTTCGAAGGGAGGCGGATATATAAAAATGTTCCAATAACTTTTTACAAATTCCAACAACTTTTAATACACTTTCATCAATCTCAAGAGAATCTACACTACTTTAAAAAAACACAAATACAAAAACATATCTTAAAACATAAACCAAACATAGTCGTAGAGTTTTAGTTTATGTTAATACTAAACTTTTAAGTTTGTAATTTGTATTAAAAATATATAAAAATATTTTTTTATTTATATTAAGAAATGCGATCCGGTCCAGACCGCATTTAAAAAAACAAGACTGAATTAGACCAAATCGCATTTTAAAAAATAAGACCGGAACGGATTACAAATCCGATCCTATTTTATTATTTGATCCGGTCCGCGGTCCAATTTTATTAGCCCTGCAAACTCACGAAACCAACTCCCGAAAAAAAAAGGGATTTATTGCTCGTATTCGTAATTAGAGGAAAAAATAAAGGAATATATACGAGATAATCGGGTAAGGGATCGGATCCGGACAATTTTCCGCGTCGGGACAAAATAGCCAGTCCCCATTCGTGAAATGGGTGTATTTTTTTTCTTCATGACGTATCACAATATGGACATTATTTGTTAGAAATTGATGGGGTGGAGCCCACTACTTGACCCTCCAGTAGGCAGTAGGCAGTAGGCCTGAAAGACTAGACGAAGAGAGTCTCATACGGATTCTTAACTACCAATCAATTTTGAGCAGAGTTGCTTACGAAGATCTCATTGGCCCACGCGTCCATTCAGACCTTAATCCCTTTAAATTCGTCGCTATCTCTAAGAAAAAATAAACTTCCTAATTCTACCCTCTATTTAATACGTTTAACGTATTGTTCAGAGATTCTTGGTTCGATTTCAATTGCAAATACATTTATTCTTTATATCATATCTTGTAGTTGTGGATCCCTAGTTTTTGAGCAACCTACCCTAATTCTTGTGTTCATATTATTATAATATATATATATATATTAATTATTAAAATAATAAAATCCTAATATATTTAGCATAAATTCACCTAATCATTTTTTATTTACAAAACTAATTGAAAGATTTAATATAAGAAAAATAAGTACAATTTTTATGACATTTCATGATTTTCATATTAATTGTATCCTATAATATTTAATATTGTTTTTTTTTCTAAATTAAAACATCCAATTTAAATAAAAAATTAAAGATTATCTTGATAAAAATTTTCCCTCGGGATTATCTAATCTATTCATATTATTAGTGCTATGTTTTTTATTTTTTTATTTTTGTATCTTATGTAGAGATTTGTACAACATTTTCTACTTGTCAGTCTCCGGTATTTAAGCGATTATAACTCCTCGTCAGCCTAGAATAGCACTGGCTTTTCATCCGTGCGTACGGTCCCACCTCGAATTATTCTTCGTTTTTTTGTTTCCTTACGTGTGTGTTTTGGATTAGGCAAGTGGGGCTAGTTAATCTGACGGTACTAGGGCCTTTTTGCCATGGGACCGGCATAGGACACTTGACCGTCCTTTCCAGTTGGTACATGATGAAGGGTAATTAATCACTAATCAGTAGATGTAAGAATCGAACGGTGGGTCTCACGCCAAGAACATAAGAGCCAAGAGGACACCCAGTTTCTATCCTTTTTTTTTTCTAACTTCAAAGTATTTTTTTAATTGTCTGTACTTTGTGGAAAGGGAAAGAGCTTATCCATTACGCCATTATAAAATCCAGGATAGCGAAGGGGATAGAAGCAAACGCAGAAGAGAGAGAGAAAAAAAAAACACACATACGCCATAACTAGAGCTCCTCTTCCTTCAAGGTTTCCATCAATGGCATCGAGAAAATTGTTCCATGCAAAACCCAACTACATATTCTACCCAACCTCAGAGAGTGATCACAACCCAATGGCGGCTTCTGATATCGAGTTTGAGGAGGCTGATATTTGGAACACCAGTTATGTTGCACCGACGTTGGAGATCACCAAGAAACCTTTGCCAATCTCGCGGCTGCCAAAGAAACTGACCAGGATGATCGACAACATGGGGAAACGGAGCACAGTAGCGTCGATGTCACTGCCCGTGAACATACCAGACTGGTCGAAGATTCTTAAGGGTGATTATAAAGAGCACGGAATAAGAGAGAGTGATGAAGATTTTGACGGGGACGATGACGATGAGGATCAAGACGACAGGCTTCCTCCTCACGAGTACTTGGCGAGGACTCGAGGCGCATCTTTCTCGGTTCACGAAGGGATAGGGAGGACTTTGAAAGGGAGGGACTTGCGCCGGGTGAGAAATGCGATTTGGAAGAAGGTTGGGTTTGAAGATTAACATTTGGCTAAAGAAGAGAACTTCGTTAACTATTGTAGTGAGGAGATTAAAACTACTGGATTGTTTTTCTTTTTGTAAGCGACTACTGCATGGATTGTTTGATAGGCCTGATACTTTAGTTCGCTGACTGCCTCTGATCCGTTGATCCTTTTACCGGAGGACTAATTTCTGGGTCTCCTTATTTTGGTTTTTTTCCTTTGGAGTACTCTTGGGTGTCTGGGATTTATTAGAGGATCACTCATGCCTGTAAGTCTTACTCTGAGATTAATGTTACTAAATCTTAACTATTATTACTAATCTTCGATCAGATAACCACCTTTGACGTTCTTTCTTTCCTGTATCTCTGTTATGCAGTTCTCTACTTTATTTCTATTTTGGTCGGAATTCGTCACGGAGATCGAATAAAGTAGCTAGATTGCAGAGGAAACGAGGAAGGTGATGACGTGAGCTCAGGGTTAGCGGTAGGCAAGAGAACTGCACATTAGCTAGAACAACCTTTTAGTCGTTTTAAATGGCTAGAACAACCCTGGGAACTAAAGTCATGTCCCTCAGGCTCAAATCCAACCCTTCTCTCCCCTATAAAAGAAATCAAATGAGGACTTCGGCTCTCGTCTGACGTATCAACTTACCAAATTTACTTGTATCTGATATCTTAGGAAAAGACCAAGAAAAAAAATAAGGAAAAGAAAAAAAACATAGAGAAAGAACCATTAATCTGACTTTTTGTAATCGAGGTTCTCAAATATTTAATTAATAGTTTTTTTTAATTGAGCTGACTAAACACCAAATGTAGAATTTATAGGAATTGATTAATTACATTTTAATAACTTTCACCCCTACTGTTTCGTATCTTTAGCACTTATATGCATGTTCGAACAATGTAGACAAAAGATTTAACACTCTAAACTTTTGCACATGTGGTACGTACGTAAGACATTTTCCCATATAGCTTTTGCACAATTTTTCTCTATAGGTTGGTTCAGATCTTTTATAATTTTTATTCGAATTATATCCTATAATTTAAAATAGATAAATATAATATATAAAATTTATTAATTTAAAATTTTATATGAATAATATTAAATAATATAATTTCTTTTTTATCTTTCACTAAATTGAACTAATTACAAAATAACCTAATCCCTCTCTCTATATTTAGGTGGTGTTTGCTAATTTGTTGAAATGTTGGACGGTGAAAATATTTATATGTTGTGTTTGGTGAAAAATTAAAGATATTTTATAAGGTGAAAAAGTGAAGAAAAAAGATTTAAATAGATATTATATTAATAATAAAAATTAAGATAAAAAAACACTATTGTATAATTTTTTTTATTGATGACTGAAATGTTGGATACCACTTTTTTCGAAAACAAACGCCCTCCTTGTTGGCCATCTCGTGTTTGTGTTATCGGTGTTGACTGTATATATTTACCCTTGTGCGCCACCTCAACCTGTCGTGCCCTCCGTCCGTTCTTCCGTCCAGAAGTGGTGCTTCCGAACTATTCGGTACCATGTATTTTTCTCTCCTTGGACTCATTTCCAGTTGAAGGAACAATGATCAGTCGATCCCATGGCCTCGGCAATCCCTGAGCAAGGCCACAGTAGCAGCCATATGCTCATCATTCAGTGCATCAATCGAGACTTTCCTGCAGCTAACTGTTGGAGACAGGAAATTAAACAAAGGTAGGATAAAAAGGAGGAGAACCATAATTCTAAGGCTGCCCTCATCCGAGATTGACAGACAAGACACCACGGACAAAAAGTTTTAGTACAAAGTGATCAATTCTTTTTTTTTCTAAGCACAAAGTGATCAATTCATTCCGCGGTACTAAGCCATCATTCAATGGGCGATGCTTTTTTTTTTATATATAGATTCAATGGGCGATGCTTGATTGATCTTAATCCCTCAGTTGTTTTCTTTCGTTCTTCGTGTTAGTACTGATCTCTTTCCACCCTCGAAGACAATTAGTTTACTTTAATGAAAGATAATTAGCTTTTGAAAAGCCTGTCTAGGATTTCCATCACGATGTCTTGGGGTTAAATATCTGTTATACGTTGTTGTCGAGGAGAAAAAGCAACCTACTAATAGGCATCCTGATAATTCTGTAATAAAAGAACAATGTGAAGAACAGAGTACTTCCTGGGAGTTGAGAAATGTGCCTGCTTGGGCTGCTGCCTGCTTGGCAGAGAAAAGTGGGCTTTGCTTAATGGGTTTCTCACAGTTCTAGGTGGATTATCCTAAAACCCTCCATAGAGATCGAAGTAGGTGGTGCAGCAGTCCCTATTGTTCCATCTCATTTATTAGGGTCATGATCCATCTATTTAATGGAGCTTAAACAAGGTCGCCCCTGTAGCACAACCCAGACTCCAGCTAGCTTTTCTCGGCTGGTTTGGTTTACAGATAAGGGTGTCGTACCAGCAGTAATGGTACCCGAAAGAAGGTTCTTAAATCATGTAAAAGCTTTATTACAAAATAATTGAATAAGTTTTTCTTTCTTTTTATGATTTGAGAATTTTTTTTCTTTTTCGTATTTTCAAGATATTTTCTTCAAGTAAATTATTTACAAGAAGTAACATTAATTTCTCCACCTGCCATCCAAATTGGACAGATTGGACAAATGATTTTCCTCAATTCGATCTTCCAGAAGCTCTATTTTCTTATCGGGACATTTGAAAATGTAGAGATTTGAGGATGCTATGCATTATAAGTTTATCGAGGCGACCGGTCTATCGAGCCACGAACTTTTGTTACGGAAACCTTTTCGTAGCAGCACGAGTTGGTAAGACTATAGGGTGTCGTGTTCTTTATGAGTAACTGAGTTCTAGATTAAAAGAAAGGAAAATTGATATTTTATTTTCTGAGTTTATATATATTTTTAAATTTGATTTTTTAAATTTAAATTTTAAATTTAAAGTCTTTATATTTCATGTCTTTTGACATAGAAGTTATTACGCCGTACTTCCGTCCATCAACTTAAGTTACTTAACAGAAGATCAAACCACGTTAGCAACGTGTCCACGTGAAAAGTTTGTTCGCCACCACGTCAACTGCCCCATTTCAATCCCGCATGCCGTTTTTTTCCAAACGTCGTCGTCCAGCTGATAAATACAAATAAGAACAGAACGATCTTGTCAGAAAGCAATGCGACAAGAAGATATTGGGTCTGGGACGAAACTAGGCCAAAGCCTGGACATCTTGGTTGCCGCCTCCACGACTATCTTGTCGTTGGAGAAGATTGCTCCAACTCAAAAACCAGGTAGACCCTGGTCCTTTGAAAGGCTATAGACAGTGTGAACTTGGTTCCAGACTTTGGCGGTAATGAAGCTAATGAGGAGGTTGAGTTCACCGCGACTCATCGTGGTGCCCAAGGGATTTGATGGTTTCTCTAACTTTTCATCTTATCTTAGAATTATGTTTTGTAACTGTGCAGGACCATGCTGTTCATCTGTAGCATATGGAGCATCAGAGGAAATCGGGCCATTTAGGATCAACAGGACCGGTTTATCTCTTTATCTCAACAAGTATTCATGGAATAGAGGTAATAAACCACTACTATTCATAAACTATAGTTCAGTTTGGTTCTTTTGATGAATGTAATTATGTTTTAACACAAAATAAAATAAAATAAAACATGTTTCATATAAAACAGTCCTCACCACATGGGTTATAGATTCCACATCCGTCAACTGCCATTCATATTCTTAAAAAACTTCCGCTCTACCAGTTTTTAACCTTAATGGGTGCTGCGACCGTTTCCAAAGTTGAAGCAAATAATGAAAAAAAGCTGCTATTCTTTTTACAGCTGCTTGTTGATCACAGAGTTCGATCCATTTGTTGTACGTTCCTAAGATATATTTACTATTTAGTATTTATGCTTGCAGTAGCAAATATTTTATTTCTTGAATCACTTGCTGGTGTTGGTTTCCCGTACACCTGATCGATTCTCTGCCAGACCCATATGAATGATCCCATTTGGATTCATAACCTCATCGTAGGGGCTCTTCTCGCATTCCTGCCGCCCCAGGAAGTATGAGGAATCTTGGCCATGAGTGTTGCACGTGGCCTTCGTAGATAAGATCGTCATTTTTGGTTTCTCTGTGATTAGGCGATGAAGAAGATAAAGGAACTAGCGTTAACAAAATTTGCCAAAGCAGATAAAAAGCAAAGAAAAATAGTGTCCCTGGGCGAGAGAGAGAGTATGGCTTTGGAAAGTTGAAAGTATGGCTTTGGAATCTTGAAGAGGGGGTTGGTTGCAGCGGCGGAACTAGGATTAAAATTTATGGGTGTCGAACTTTAAAGGCGAAATGACAAAAAAAAAATTCCTTCGTAATGCAAAACATTGTCTTAGAGTTTTTTTTTTTACGTCATTGTCTTAGAGTTATAATTTCGAAAATTAAAGACTAAAAGCATTAAAAATATTGGAATACATGTACCGTAATATATAAACTGAGAGGTGACAATTGGATCCTACGAGTTTGCATCTTCGAAAATGTTACTAAATGACTTCGTTCTCAATAGTTTTAAAAACTTCTTGCTCGATGTACACTAGCATGCAATCATTCATTCAGTTATCTTTCATCCTATTACGTAAATCACTTTTGATTATCTAATTTAAGTTAATTTTCTACTTAATTATAAAACTTTAAAACAAATTACAGATGATTTTGATGGTTGAGGTCTTGATGTCATTAGAAGTTGTCTTTCTTACATTTTTTTGTTACTACCACAACTGAGATCTATCTTTTTTTCTCTTTTTTCTTTTGACAAAAGGTTACTTGGGATGCATTTGTAATTTACTTTCTCTAGGTTCTGTGGATTTGAAATTGAAATATATTCACATTCTTCAAAGCAACTTACACACACAAAGCAACAATTGATGGCAAACCATGCTCTGAATAATAAAAATAAAATTTACAGGATAAACAAGATTTATTTAAAGAGTTCCTTAGATAAACATATCCCAAAAGTGATCAGAAAAAAATGAAGAAACATATCACAACATTTTTCGAGATCTCTAATAAAAATGAAGAAACAAATCAACATAGAGAGAGAAAAAAATGAAGTGATCTTGATTGTGAAAAAATAGGAGCAAAGAGTAAATAATTTTTTACTAACATAAATTTAGCAAGATGACAGAAAGTTACTCATCGGTTGAAGAACTTGTAATCGATGCAAAACAAAGAATTATAATAACTGTATATTTGCCTTAATTATTATGTAGCACTAAGAGCAAAATCAATGTATAGAAAAAAATATTTTAGATCCGATACCCATTAAGTCTATTTGGCGTGGACTTAATGGGTATCGGACTTAGCTAATTTATAAAGAAAAAAAAAACAAAAAAAATCAAGTGTACATTTTTTTTAGGGGTGCGATGGGTATCGGCCGATACGCATCGCACTCCCTTGCTTCCGCCCCTAGTTGGTTGGTGGGTTGGAGTAGGGGGGTCGTGGAGAAGAAAAATGTTGGACGACGCAGTTTTGTTTTTGTTTGCGTTTATCAGCTGGACGTCGTTTGAAAAAAAAAAGGCATGCGGGATTGAAATGGGGCAGTTGACGCGGCGTACAAGCTTGTCACATGGACACGTTGCCAACGTGATTTGGCCTTCCGTTAAGGTGATGGACGGAAGTATGACGAAAGAGCTTCTATTTCAAAGACATGAAATATAAGGGCTTTAAATTTGAAGTTTAAATTTGGAAAAAGATTTAAACTCAGTAACTAAAATGCTAATTTTCTTAAAAGATATGTCTTAAATTTATTCATTGTTTTTTCTCTGCTTCTTTATTAATTTTCATATTTAAAATTTTAACTATTCAATTTTTTTTATCATTTATTTTTACAAGCTAATTCTTTTAATTAAGTTCTCCTAAATAATGTAAAATCTCAACATTCCCATTTTAATCAAAGAAGATATGCGTCTCTTGCATAGTCTCGATAGAGTCTTTCATTGGACTTGGGTGATGTTTGGTTTTAGGAAAAAAGTAGGATTCGAATGTTGTATCTTTCATGTTCGGCAAATGGCTATCTAAACTAATAATTTTTTTTTTGTTTTTTATGCCCCTGTCGCCTGCAAGTTGTTCTCCTGCCTTTCAACTTTGGTCCCCTGCCTTTCAACTTTTCGTTCATTCCGTTTTTTTTTGTTTTTTAATACCTTTTTAATATTTAATTTTTAATAAAAAATTATAAATATAAAAAACAACTTTAAACATCATCATTACTTTTTTTACACCTCAACAATTTCTACACAAACATCAATACAACTCTAACTCCACCTAAAAATTCTCAAAACACTCCAAATCCCATAAAAAACTTAAAACCGAACATAACCGTGGACTTACCCTGATTCACATCATATATATAGGATCGAAGAAAATGGTTCATACAAATTAACATAGCTTAAAAAAACGCATGAGCTACCAATTGATGAAGATATGGACTTAGACCAAAAGACATGCAGTTAGAGTTATATTAAGGTGATGTTCGTTTGAAAGAAATTTGTAGGATTCTGATAAAATTATGACTATTTAAGTGATATTAAAGTTGTATTGACATGCGTGTACAAGTTGTTAAAATGGATTGATGTTTGTAAAAATAATAATAAAATATTGTATTAAAATACGTGTGTTTTATAATGTCTGACGTAAATATAAAAGTAGGATGCAAATAGTAAAAAAAACACTGAACATGCTCTAAGTTTTCTAATTAGTTCTCTTTTGTTTTTTTTTTTAAATCTCGAATAACACTGGATCAGACCCGAAGGCCGAAGCAAGGTGTAGCTTGCGGTGTCGAACTGCATCGGGCCCAAGTAGTGGCCCGCAGTGTTGTTCTGTTCGCCCGAGCAGAGCCTTGAGAGAGAGACAGGTGGATATGGGGGGAGGAGTGAGGAGGAGAGTGTTGGTGGGGTTAGCGTTGGCAATGTTATTGGGAATTGCCATTTACTTCGGACCTTGGACCATCGATTATTCAATTTCTTCCGAGGACACTAAACTCTTGAGGTTTCCTCCCTTCTTTCTCTTCCTTGCATTTTTTCCTTTTCCTTCTCTCTTTTCTTCTTAGGTTTCGAAGTGTAATTGACAGAGGTTTCTGCCTGGGCTGCTCAAATCTTGTAGGAGACAGTTCGATCTCGCTAACAAGGGAGCAATGGACAAATCTGCGGAGTGGAGGCTGAGATAGGACGAAGAAGTAGAGAGAACTACTAAGTGTGTCAATGAATTTAGAAAGGTGAACTACTGTTGAGAGTCTCACATTTCTAGAGAAACTAGTCAATGTGCTCCTTATATGGTTGTGACATCCCTCACTCCTCAAGGAGTCTTTTGGAGTTGAATTAGGCTCACCTTTCACATATTGTGTAAATTCTAATATGGTATCAGAACAAAATTCCTAGTTTGTGGTCCACCGTCACCCGTTTCCACGTGTTGGCTTGGATGTCCTCCCGCCACACGTGAGGGGGCGTGTTGAAAGTCTCACATTGCTAGAGAAACTAGTCAATGTGCTCCTTATAAGGTTGTGACATCCCTCACTCCTCAAGGTGTCTTTTGGAGTTGAGTTAGACTCACCTTTCACATATTGTGTAAATTCTAATAACTACCCACTTCTTCTTGTCATCCTCCCACTGGAGTTTTTTTTTTTCCTTTTTCCTAATTCGGTTGGGCGTTCCCACATTCTGCTTTGGAATTCAATAGATACCCGCTTAGGGTACATATTATACATTCATGGGATTTAACTCAAAACATAGGGGTTTGAGAAGGAAATGTAGGATATGTCATACGCTGCTAACATATGCCCGTATAGTATTTGTTCATTGGTTTTGATAGTTATTACCTTCTACCTTCAGTTCTGTTTGAAAACAATTCTCCCTGGGGTGGAAATGAGGGAATGTCTACAAAACCTGGGTTTAATTGAATACAGTTTAAAGGGTTCAGTAGGTTCCTTGATCAGGAGGGCTTAAAAAGAAGAATTTATTTTGTTTAGAGAACTGGAAAACAATATCGAATTGAATTTCAAGCCTAACTTTGTAATCTTCATATAAAAGGGTGTTCTGTCGGGCTGATAGTTCTGTTGGTGCAAATTTCTACTATATATGTTACTGTTCTGGTGGGTTGGTGAACTTGCATGCTTAGAGACCTATGGCTGCGTGAGAAAATATGGACTTTGAATTGAGCAAGAATCCTACATTAACCTTCTTGGGATACTAAAACATTGTTCTGTGCCCTCCAAAAAAAAATAAAAAAGAGAGATATTTCAGTGGTTTAATTTGAAACCCACTTCATGTATCTTCCTTGACAGATTAAGGATTCTGTCAAGAATGAGATGGACGATGCTGGTAATATTAACCAGAAAGTTGCACAGCTAGAAAAGGTGATTCTTTACTTCTTACATCATCATGATTTCTCATTTATTTTCCTTTTTTTTCTATCAAACTTTATTTTACATTTTTAAAGATGCGTTCCCATTTTGCATGGGAAACATCGAAATTCAAGAATTCATCAACAACGGAGCTTAAAATTGCTTTCTCATTACTATTGCTGACTAGAATTTAATTATATACCCCAGAACTTGTGTCTAAAGCAATCGTGGATATTGCTCCCAACAGGGCTGGAGAAAGTTTCTTCATCAAACTTTCTTTTTAATAGTTTTTTCACCTTTTAATCATGGAAGACCACGGATTCCAGGATAGTATGGATAACATAAATGTTACAAGTGTGATGCTTGTTTTCTTTTTCTTACAAGTGCAAACGTTTCCAGGAAAATGCGGCCTTGCTTGAGAGAGTGGAAACCTTGAAACAGGAGCTTGAAGGTGATAAGGAGAGGTGCAACGCCCATAAGATACATTGATCCTCGTACAATGATATTTGGTGGAAGATAAGTTCAGATCACGCTTATATGTCATTAGCAGGTCTCTGAGGGAAGCAGCTCATCATGAGCAAAATTTTCAGCTTGCTCGGTTGCAGCTTTCTTGACAGTTCAACCATGGGAAACATATCTTTCCTAGGAGATGCATGTTTTTTTCTGAGCCATCATCTACAATGCTCAGTGATGTAGCTGTGTCAACAAGGAGTGTCCAAAGAATGCCCACTCCGATGTTATTTTTTTTTTCCTTCCCTTGTTGCTAGGGGGAAGGTTGAGTTGGTCTAAAACTTCATACATTTTCACTGCTGTAAATTGATTTTTAGTATTTTATGATGAAATCTTTTGTCGAACAAATTTTCTTTAATTTTGGGCTGAGATTCATAGTAAAGAATAAAGTGTTCTACATGGAGTGTGAGTTGTGAATGCCTTTTTGTTACTAATATACGGTCGCCTGGTAAATTGGCAGCTCCTACATAGAGGAGTGCAAATGGTCACACTCGGATAGTCTTGCTTCTTCTAGGCAACAGCATGCCTTCACTTCGGTTTCCGTTGGCTATGATACGAGGCTTGCCTAACCGGGTCCTGGTGTGTGTGATGCACGAGGCAGTCACAGAGGAGAGGAGAGACGCACAACCCTGACTCTGGGGGTTAAACAGAGCGCAGTAGAGACACTTCTACCGGACTGGAAAGAGAAAGAAATAAAATTGATCGGGAAACATATGCATCATTTCTTCATTGCATTGATCATACATTAATATTCTGTTTATTATTACCAGTGCTCATTTATTGTATACTTGTTGTTGTGACTGTCGGTTTATCTGTCTCATATATCTTGTTTCTTTCCCCCTTTACAGAATCTGTATGACTCACCCATTTTTATGTCTTGTATTTTGTATATGATGCTGTGGATACTTGGCATTGCAGATGAAGCTATTTAAGAGTAAGCAGACCTTGGACCTTGAACCCTATAATTTAGTGTTGAAGATTCGAACGTGAGTTATAGACCACCTTTGCCCCCATTGCCCCTATTAGAAGACTTTGGGCTGATTGATTCAGACCTGGCTCTTCTTCGCATTGATTCTACTCGACCGGCCTCGCCGGCGGAGCATAGTCGTGTCTCCCCCGAGATCGAAGTAGTAGACCTGACTTCCGATACTGATGCGGAAGATTAGTAGACCTTAAATGAAGTCACTCTTTGATATTGTTAGCTTTTGATGTATCTGATGTTCTAAAAAAATCACGATTGTATTAGTATGGAAAGCTTTAAAAAACTTCCACTTTTGCACCTACTTCTCTTCCTTTAGTAGTCCTCATGAAGGACGTTTATTTTGTAATCGGAAAAAAACCGTGACCAGTAAAGAAATCGTTTATTTACTACTTCAAAATTTCCTCTTATCTTATTTCACTTTCTTTTGTATTGTTATGTTTTCTTTTATTTTTACTCCCAAGAGTTTTAAATTTCGAAAAAACGATACCAACGCTTTTAACATTGTCACTTTACCATTATTTTTCCAAAAAATTGATTTTATTTTCTTGACGTGTTTACAATTAAAAAACTATTTTCAACTCAAAGTTTCCGCAAAACTTTTTCAAAGTCAAACAATTGGTACTTTATAGGTTCAGTTCGTGCTGTAATCCCCGTCTGTGTGCATATCATCTCTATAGGTGAGCCTAGGGGTAACATATAGGAATGAAACGTGATATCTTTTCTCCCTTGTTATGGAGTTTTTCTCGGGACTCATGCGGCAAGCCAATAAGGACAGTCGATTCCCTTATCACTGAAGATGCAAGAAAGAAAACTCGTCCCATATATGCTTTGCGGATGATGTGCTGGTTTTCTACAGGGGATATGGAATCTGTCGAGGTTATTAAAGAGTGTATTCTGTCTTTTGCAAATCAATCGACCCTACACCCTAACCCAAATAAGAGTAGGGTGTTCATGAGCAACATTCCGTAGTAAGTCATATTAGATAACTTGGGTCTGCTAGGCTTTTCGGAAGGTACGTTACCAGTCAAATATCTTGGCATCCTTTGATTTCCTCCATGTTAAAGAAACAAGATTGTGGTGCCCTTGTTGACAACATGGCTGCTCGTGTGAAGCATTGGACTGGTAAGTACCTCTTGTATGCGAGTAGGGTTCAGCTCGCTAAAGCAATATTATTTTATATCCAATCTTTTTTGTCATCATTACTTATTCTTCCAAAAGTTGTTATTAAGGAATTAGAGTCCATCATTCGATCCTTCATCGGGAAAAGGGACGGGGATAGGAAAAGGTAGTGCTAAGGTCTCCTAGATGGATGTTTGTCTTCCAAGGAGAGAATGAGGCTTAGGGATGATTGATGTTGCTCGATAGAATTCTGCAAATGCAATGTGGGTTATTGTAATCAAAGGCTTATGAATAAAGTTTATCTGTAATCTCATCCTTACATCAGTGATTATATCAATCTTCCTAGTTGGGCCTTCCCACAGTAGATGTACGTCTTTGGATTGAACCATTTAAATCTAGTATCTCACTTCTCTCTTAGTCTAAATTATTTTTTCTCTTTTATTTTAATCTTAACATGATATCAAAGTCATTTCGACCATTTGGCTCAGGTCGGCCTAGTTTAGCTTAGTTTAGGCCTAGTTTAGTTTTTTTCTTTATCTTCTGTTAGGACTTCCGACGCTCTGTCCAGCATCACTCCAGCGACCTTCAGGCATCTTCTCTTGGGATTTTTGCCGCCCCATTTGGCATCAATTCAACGAACTTCAAGCATCTTCTCTCAGGCTTTTTGATGCCCCGTCTGTCATTGCTTCAGAGATCTCCTCATTCCAACGACCCTCTCTTGCCACATTCAGACGATTGTTAGCCCCTCTCCGACCATCTTTCGGCTATTGTCCACCCTTCTCCGACCATCCTCTAACGCCATTTTTTAATGGAGAATTTCTTTTTGTAAGTCCAAACTCAACGTATATCCACCTTGAGTTTGCGTGAGAGTATTAGAGTTATTAGAGTCTCACATTACTAATGTAATGTGGGCTATTGTAATCAAATGCTTATAAATAAAGCATCTCTATAATCTCATCCTTACATCAATGAGTACATCAATCAGCCCAGTTGGGCATTCTCATAGTAGATGTAGGTCTATTGACCAATCCACTTAAATTTAGTATTTCACTTCTCTATTTTCTCCATCTCTCTTAGTCTAAATTTTTTCAGGAAAATGTAATTGTTCACCCCTTAAGAATACGTCTATTGAAATTGTGCCCGCTAACTATCAGAACTGAGATTTACGTCCTCTAAGTATGAAATATTTGCAATGTTTGCCCCCAGTTAAATTTCCTGTTAAACTTGAAGGAATTCGCCATCACTTGTGACACACATGCTGGAAGCCCATCTGTCTTTCCCGAAATACCCCTGTGTGTTTGTTATTTCAGGCGCAAGATTTTTATTTGTCAAAGTTGTCTTCCATAGCTCAGATCTATCGCTTCTGGCAGCCTGTCAACGTTCATTTTCCCCACGACTTCGACCCTCAATCTACCACCTGATCACTCCACTTCAGTGATTCATCCAAACCGTTTGGGAGAAGCCCAGATCTACCCTTCAGGTACTTTATGCTCGTTTGTGGGTTTTTGGCACTCATTGGAAGGAATGAAGCGAACTACTGTTGTCAGTTGTGGTGTGGGTTGTGATTTGTATTGGCTTTTAGTCACAATCAATGTTTTGATGATAACAATAGAAGTAATTGAGATGTGAAGCAAAGCGGATCCAAAATGAGCACGAAGCGATCAAGCAAAATCATCTTCAATGGAAGTGCTCTTAAAGTGAAGACTCAAGATGTTAGGGTAATCTTTGTAACTCTAAGACTTCATCTTTAACAAGGATTTCAATCACACACATGCATAAGTCTTCAAAACTTGCATAAACTGTTTTAACGTTTGTTGAAAAATCAAAACCTTTTTAATGGCTTCAAAATATCCCAAATATACTCCAAAACCTTTTTATATACTTATGAGAAGTTAGAGTTTAAAATTGGGTATTTTAAATTGGTCAAAATCGAGTTTTTAAATCAACCGGATCATGTGTTAAGTTGAGAAGGTCGACGGCTCATGAAGCGGTCGACTGGAGCAACGACAGCTTGGTATAGTGGTCGACCGGTAGCATTTAATATAGAGCCGTTATGCTTCTGACAATATGACCGTTGTGTAACGGTAACTTGAAGCGGTCGACCGGTTCATGTAGCGGTCGACTGACTCGTTTTAACAGATTTCTCCCAACGGCTATTAACGGCTACTTTTCTCATGAGACCTATATAAAGTCATTCTCACGCCTTTGGAACTTAACTCAATCATCTAAAATCATTTTACAAAGGCTAAGAGTGATCAAAAACCTTCAAATCCTTATTCAAACATCATTCACACATAATCTTCATTTTCACATCCTTGTTATTATGTTAAGACTGAGAGCTAGTTATTTCTCATTGTAATATCTACTCCATCAAGCAAGTTTTAGAGAGAAATTTCGTTCAACCATATACATTACTAAGAGAGTGTTTCTCTTGTATCCTTTCGGCGAGGGTTGTTCATCGAAAGAAGGAGTTTGGAGAGGCTTGTTCTCAAACTCGTTCTTGAAGCTTGAACAGGGTTTTCTCAAACTCAAGTGTAAGAAAACATTTCCCTTGGTTGAAGGGAGAATAGTGGAGAAACTTCATGGCTCTGTAAAGGAGCTTGAGTGGTGGACGTAGGCGGGCTTGCTAAACCACCTAAAATATTGTGTTTGCTTCTCTTCCCTTATTTCCTTTATTTGTGTTACTAGTTTATTTCTTTAAAGTTTTTACTTGTGCATTTAGATTGCAATACATACTCTTGTGTTTAATCCTTTATTGCAATCAGTCTCTTTTGTGAGACTTGTAGCTAACAAACACATTCTTTAGGGTAAATTTTGAAAAAGTTTTGAAACTCAATTCACCCCTCTTGGGTTGCCTTAATCCTAGGAATATCAATTGGTATCAGAGTTTGGTGCTCACCTTTGCAAGATTTAAAAATCTTGAGTTAGAATGACAAATTCAAGCAACAACTCACATGTTGAGGGACTCTCAACATCTAGACCTCCTTCCTTCAATGGAAGTGATTACACCTATTGGAAAGCAATGATGAAATTATATTTTCAATTCATTGATTATGATCTATGACTTTGTGTTCTAAATGGACCACATTATCCTATGAAATCCGTAGATGAGAAAATTGTCCCTAAGACCATCAGTGAGTATACCGATGAGGACAAAAAAAAAATTTCATAAATGCTAAAGCTATGAACATTCTTTATTGTGCAATAGATAGAAATGAATTCAATAGAATATCTAATTGTGATAATGCAAAGGAAATTTGACATACTCTAGAAATCACGCATGACGGTACGAACTAAGTAAAAGAATATAAGATAAACATGCTAGTTCATAACTATGAATTGTTTAAAATGAAACGGAGAAAAACATTAGTGACATGCTTACTAGATTTACGAATATTACAAATGATTTGAATGCTCTTGGAAAAGTGTACACTAAAGACTTGGGAAGCTAAAGTCACCGCTATTCAAGAAGCAAAGGACCTCACCAAATTGTCTTTTAAAGAGCTTGTTGGATCTCTCATGACTCACGAAAACACCATGAAGGGTCATGAAGAAGAAAGTGCAAAAAGAAGAAATATAGCTTTGAAATCCTCCGTTGTTGAGGTTGAAGAAGAAGATGATGAGAGTGGAGACGAGGATATAGCACTCATGACTAGGAGTTTTAGAAACTTCCTCAAGAGAAAGCAAGAAAGGAAGAACTTCAAAGATTTCAAGAGAGAAGAGCCAAAGAAGGATTACTCAAAGGTGGACAACAAGAAGGTCCACATCACTTGCTACAAGTGCAAGAAACTCGGTCACATTAAGGTTGATTGCCCCTACTCAAATACAAAAAGAAAGCTATGAAAGCTACTTGAGATGATAGCGATTCAAGCTCCTTCAAAGAAGAAGATGAGGGAGAAATCGCAAACATGTGCTTCATGGCACTAGAAAATGATGAAGTATATCTCTCGGATCTTGAAGATTCAAAACCTTTATATGATGAATTAGAAAATGCCTTTGATGAGTTATACATTATGTTTGAAAAGATTAAACTCAAATATAATGTTTTGAAAAAGAAGCATTCACTAGCTACAAGTGACTTTGATTCCTTAAAGGATGAATAAGGAAATTTGAAGCTAGAGAATGAGGAATTGAAACTAAAAGTTTCAACCTTGGAAATTGAGAACAAAAATTTCAAAGATAAGGTTACTCATCAAAACACCATTCTTGAAAAGTTCACTCAAGAAAGCAAAGCTTTGGAGAACATTCTAAATGGTCAAAGATGTGTTTTTGACAAAAGTGGTTTAAGCTACAAGTCTTATCAAAATGAAAAGTACTTCGAAAATTTCTTTTTCAAAGCTAAATCTTTAAACGAATCTTTTCATATTTGCAACTTTTGCAACAAGAATGGTCATCTAAGAGAGCGTTTCCCTTGTATCCTTTCGGTGAGGGTTGTTCATCGAAAAGAGTTTGGAGAGGTTTATTCTCAAACTCGTTAATGAGGCTTGAAGAGGGTTTTCTCAAGCTCATATCTAAGGAAACTTTTTCCTTGGTTGAAGGGAGAATAGTGGAGAAACCTCAAGGCTCAATAAAGGAGCTTAATGGGTGGACGTAGGCGGACTTGTCGAACCACCTAAAATATTGTGTTTCATTCTCTTCCCTTATCTCCTTTATTTATGCTACTAGTTTATTGCTTTAAAGTTTTTACTTATGAATTTAGATTGCAATACATACTCCTGTGTTTAATCCTTTATTGCAATCAATCTCTTTTGTGAGACTTGTAGCTAGCAAACACATTCTTTAGGGTAAATTTTGAAAAAAGTTTTGAAACTCAATTCACCCCCCTCTTGGGTTGCCTTAATCCTAGGAATATCAATTTGGTGGTTGGAAGATAAATTTTGGCTTGTTGTCGTTAGTTGTATTTTTATTGTCAACAATTTTTTTAGTACGTCTTTATGTATTCGACCTTTTTGTTCATATCAATAAAAATGTGGATTCACCATATTGGTTGTTCACTGTGTTGCTTGAGCATATTTTGTTGAGATCCATCTTTCTATAAGAATTTTTGGTATCAGAACAATGTCACTTGATATGAAAAAAATCGACCGAAGATTAATAAAAAATAACAATCAGGGGAGCTAAAAATGGATAGCGACTAAATTGACACCAGGGAGAAAGGCATGAGGGTGAGACAAGTGAGGATGTTCTTGGGAAGCCGCTAATTTCGGAATGAATAGCTACGAAAATAAAACACACGGGGTATTTCGGGAAAGACAGGTGGGCTTCCAGCATGTGCGACGAACATGATGACGAATTTCGTCAAGTTTAAGAAGAAATTTGACTGGGGGCGAACATTGCAAATATTTCATACTTAGAGGATTTAAATCGCAGTTCTGATAGTTAGGGGGCGCAAATCCAATTGACGCATACTGTAAAAAAACAATTGACGCATACTTAGGGCGCAAATAATGATATTTTCCCTTTTTCTCTCTTTTATTTTATTCTTAACATAGTGTTTGCTCTTGGAACTGGCAAAATTTTATTAGCCTTAGGAGTGTGGCGAGACAAAACGTGTGCCATGTGGTTGGCACTGGTGACACTACCTTCCATTGGGAGGATAATTGGCACCCTATGGGAATCCTCAGTGCTTGTTTCACCAAGGAGCAAATCATGAACTCAAGAATGGACCCTAATGCGCGAGTGAGCAATGTGGTTATGGGAGGGGACTAGCTATGGCCTAACAATGACATCATTTGGCGGGATATCTCCAATGCCACTCCTACACTAACCATTTCTAGGGTGGATCGGGTACAATGGAAATTGAGTAGGAGTGGGAAGTTTGAAGTTTTCTACTCGGTATACTTTTGACAGCCTGAGACTCCAAGTCCAAGCTCCTATTTGGTATGGACTTGTATGGAGTAAAGCTAATCTGCCACGCCATTTTTTCATTCTTTGGCTTGCTGTGAAGGATCGACTTCCCACACAGTGCAGACTGATGAGGATGTGTATAACTTAGCAAGGTGCAGTGTCATTTTTATGGTGCTCATTGGGACGATGTGGATCATCTTTTCTTCGCTTGTCCTTTCTCTCGCAGCCTGTGGTTCATTTTGGGTGATAGAAGTAGCATGCCGAGAACTACTCTTACTTGGAATGAGACTATTGACTATGCAGCCAAGAATTACAAGAGGAATTATTTGAGCAATTTGTTGCGGAGGTCTGTTATTGTCGCGTTGGTATACCATTTATGGAAAGAAATGAATTGTCGAATACACAGGGGAAAGCACAGGTGGTCAATTCAAGTACTTGACGAGATCTCCATGGATGTGAGAATTCGTATGAATCTCTTCAAGGGACAACCTGCAACTCAAGCTAACCTGGTTGTGGACAATAGGTGGAAGCTGGCAGATACTGTCATTGGTTTTTCTCCAACCCGATATCGATATTTATTGTCTTTGTTTTTGTGGGGTTTATGAGGTATGTGCTCTTTGTTGACCCTGTATAGTTTTGGTGGTCTGTGCTCTTTGTTGTGATCTGTGGCCTGGAGTCATTGTGTTTGAACCTGTTGGTTCTTGTGCGAGGGGTTTAGCCCCTTGAACTATTTTTTTTGCACTTTCCTTTATGCTATACATCTTACTATGGGGTCCACACCCATATAAGGTAGACATGGAAAGGAAATTCACTTTCTCCCCACTCCAAGTTTAGGATTTTCTCTTACGGTTTCTCTTTGTATCTTTTCCTATGAATAAAGGCTTATGCTATAGGAGAAAAGACACGTGAGCATTAGACATAGAGAGACAAAAAAAGAGCGTGGTGTGGTTATTGTATTGGGCGGGTAAAGAAATTTTCGTAAGTGTTCTTAGTAAAATTGCTCTAGGGTGGACGTAAGCAGGACTGAGGCCCAACAACATAAATTCATGGTGTTCTTTACTTTAATTTTTGTGCCACTTTCCCAATAAGTGGTACCAGAGCCAAGTTGGAGGGGCTGGAGTGGTTTTTCAGAGAGACGCAGAGAAACTCCAAAAATTTAAAGTCGTTCAATCAGATATTGGAGGGCACCGCCCTATAGAGGAGGTCGAGACGAAGCCGGAGGTCGAAACCGCGTCGCCGGTGGATCCCGGACGCGCCCCCACATGCCGCAGGAAGTCGTAGAGCACCATCCACACGCAGTACGCGCCCTCATGTGCCGAAGAAAGGTAGGGCGCGTGGTCCTCAATCTACACACGCGTCCATTTTGCCTGCCACTCCATCATCCACGTCATCGCGACATCAACAGGTGGGTCCCAGGGTGATACGTCAGCAGGGGTCCCGGTTAGTACCACGTCAGCAAAGAATATTCTAGAATATTCCTGAAGATTCCAGTTTCTTCCCGAAGTGGTTTTTTGCCAGTTCTAGGTTTTTGGCCATCCCGGATCCATTGGTGCTGTCATAATTTCAAAATTCGGCCTCAATCGGTGTGAATTGAGATGGTGGAGAGTATGGTTACCGATATGATGATATTGTTTGCTACGAATTACATGAGTTGGAAGCCACGGATGGAGGATATCATTTATGCAAAGGATATGTACAATCCATTAGAGAACGAGAGCAAGAAACTAGAGGGGATTGACGAGGCAAAAGGTAAGAAGATCAACCGGAAGGCTATAGTGTTGATTTGTCAGTGGATTGGGCCAGAGGTATGCCATTACTTAGCCAAAGAGACGAGCGCTTTTGCACTATGGGAGAAGTTGGAGACAATGTACCATTCGAAGACTTCGCGGAACAAAGCACTACTAATGAGGAGGCTGGTGAATATGAAGCTGCGAAACGAGATTTTGGAGGCGGAACATACCAGTGAGTTCCAAAACTGATTGGAAAATTGACCATGGAGTTGGTCAATAATGCTCTATTAAGTGAAGAGTCACGAAGGAAGGGGATGGAGACTTATGACCACAGTGGATCACAAGCTCTCATCACAGAAAGAGGCAGGGGAAGCAGCAGGAATACAAAGAGGAGGTCGGGATAAATCCAGAGGAAAAGATCACAAGATTACATGCTTCTATTCTGACCAAGGGGAGCATATCAAGCGAAATTGTCTAAAGTACAAAGCAGAGAAAGAAAAATCATCAGAAGCCTTACTGATGATTGATGACTCTGACGTCGTGGAGGACGTGGAGTTGCTTGGTACTAGTCGGTGGATATGCAAGAGCAGGGGGATATATTGTTCTACATGGGTTTGGCGGTACAAGCAGGAGATGCGGGCACCCTAGGCGGGGTGCAAGACACTCGGATGAGAGTGTAATTGGTCGTCTGGTGACAAGTACGAGACTGGAGTGCCAGTAGAAGATGAATGCAAGGGGTAGTGAGCAAAGGGAGCAACAAACACCAAAGTTGCAGGTAGGTTCACTGATAGGAGCCCGATATTCCTTATGGGTATAGAGGGGAAAAATACTAACTTACTCCGAAAAAAAATTGATAACAGGTGAAAAAATAACCATTTAAAATGTGAAGTATAGCTTTTATTGTTGGTGCAGATTAACGCGAAGATGACACTTGTTCCGCCAATCACTTTTAGTGGCAGACATTGTTATGGTCCAGTTCGTTAAGCAATTGTTAAAATTGATTCTTAAATAATGTTCATTTAGCATATGTTGTGTTTTGAGAAATTTTGATGGATCCGATCCGGGTAAAGTTTCCTTTGCTATTTTCGGGTCTGTGTTGAATGTTGATCGTGTCCAAGTTTCTCCCATTGACGTAGAGATAAGAGGAATGGATTAAGAAGCCTGGCCAACACTTCGACCCACTAGAAATGCAGCCCACGAAACTCGAGCTGGGCTGAACGGCCCACTGGAAAATCAGCGCCGCT
The DNA here is from genome assembly GCA_963930655.1 of Myrica gale. Taxonomy (NCBI): domain Eukaryota; kingdom Viridiplantae; phylum Streptophyta; class Magnoliopsida; order Fagales; family Myricaceae; genus Myrica; species Myrica gale. The sequence goes on from OZ005613.1 coordinate 4,491,833, forward strand.
TCTAAAATAAAGCGTAACAGAAACAGAAAGTCGGTGAGCCGAAGATGTAGATGACACTCTGACTGTCACCGTCAGTGACTCTGCTACGTGTCTGTTGCAGACTTGCAGTCAGACATTTGAATGTCGGTCGTGATGGATCGTGGTTGGCAGGGTTGTGGGGCCACCGCACGGTCTATCCATGCTGCCACGTCACCAGAATCTCTGTCCGGTTGTTTTAAGGTAACTTTTTTTTTGGGTATGTAAAATAGTAAAATACACGTGACTGGCAGGGGACTAAGGAAAGATAACATTTTTACGTCGGTGGGTCCGTCTCCCTTCTGCTTTGCTTGTATACCCTCCGAAAGTGGAAATATTTACTTTTACCATTATTTGTTTTAGTAAAATAATAAAATAATTACTTATTTTAAGGGCACTGAGATTTTTCCTATAATTGGGCAGTTAATGATAAAAAAGGATATAAATAATGAATTACCTCCAAGCAACGGTCCATTGGTTCACTCAAGTTGTCCGCCCTGCTGCTCCCAACAATTTGAATTTCGTGTTTTCCTATCCAATCTTCTTACCTACTAAAAAATTGCTGGATTTTTATTTTTATTTTAAATATGCGCCAATAAATTGGGTAAGACCTAAGAGACTACTGAAATCATGTTCCTAGAGATTTCTATTAGGTGAGTTAGTTGATAACTTTTAATTTAATGTCTAAAACTATCTGAAGATTTTTCTAGGGGGTTCGATCTGGTGTGCTTTATAGTCAAATTTTATCTATTTTTCTTAATCTTTCATATTAATTATTCATTTAAAATCTTATTGAATTATAATTAACATAATGACTATATATGCATCAGCCTGACATATAACAGAACTTTAAAAAAAAATCCTTGCGGGGACGAATTTTCCACGAAGCTTGTCAATAAAATAATAAAGTCGAACAGATATTTAGAAGGGGATAGCTCCTGAATCGTTCTACATGTCAATTTGACTCATAAATTTTAAATAAATATATGTGCATGATATCATCCGAATGTTGTAGGACCAATGAGTTATGAAGCGGCCAAGAAGATGTAAAGCCAATTTTTCATGAGTTTCGCTTCAATATTTGAAGTCCTATAGAGAGAAGGCAAGGGAATTTGTACAGATACAAGGAGATTAAGATTAATTCATAAAGAGATAGACTCAAGACTGTTTGATAAAATAAATGCAAGGTAATACTTGACCATTTAATACAAATCAATTGGTATGTTAAACAAAACTTCATAGAAGACCCAATAATGTTTGAGGGTGAAAATTTTAGGTATTGGGGTTTGAGAAATATTAGAAAGTAAAGATATGTTATGCGAGTTGGTGAAAAAGTAAAGAGAGAATATTTTTAATAAGTATTATAATAATAAAAAATTATGTGGTGAATTTTTTATGATTAAACCTAAATTTTTGGGCCCAAATATTTGAGCCCCAAACATACTCATTGACCAACTGGAGAGCTGTTTAATTAATCATATTTATAAGACAATTTTTAAAAAAAGTTTAGAATATATTATCATAGTATTTACAAAATTCCATATAAAATCAACGAACCAATGGTAATTATAAAATAAGAGAGGGAGTGAGAGAACAGTAGACAAAGAGGTATAGAGTTCGGTTTCACATGATACCCCTAGGGGTGTTCAGTGCCACCGGGAAAATCCGGTGGCACCGGCACCGGCACCGGCACCGGGTTGCCGGGGCACCGGCAACCCGGTGGCGGTGCCGGTTTGCATTTTTTTAAAAATCCCGGGGGTAATCCCGGTTCCCGGGTTACCCGGAACCGGGAACCCGGACCCCGGGAAACCGGGTTAAAAAAAAAAAAAAAAAAAAAAAAAACGCAAAACTGAAAGTTGAAGACTCGAAGTGCCCCCTGCAGGCCTGCCTTTGCCATTCCCGAATCCCAAATTTCCCAAATCCCAGCCCTAACATCAGACCCCAAATCACCGTCCAGTCCACTGCCATCGCCCTTCACCGCCGACGTGCCCCCTGCCCACTGCCTTCACCGCCGACGTGCCCCCTGCCCACTGCCTTCACGCCGACGTGCCCCCTGCCCACTGCCTTCACGCCGACGTGCCCACTGCCCACAGCCCGTGCTGATTTGTCTCATCATCTTTCAGGTAATCTACCGTTTCTCTCTCTCTCTCTCTCTCTTTCTCACCTCCCTTTTCTCTATTGTGTGAGCTTGGAAATGGTCCTGTTTAATCAGAGCATGGATTAGGCCATGGTTGATGTAGAGCACCAACAAGAATAGTGGACAGCACTCTTGTTAGTCAGGGCTGCATGTTCATGCTTCAAATAGTAGCATCATCAACGTAAATGCCATCTGCTTTAGTAGAATACTCGGTTTTGATTGGAACCTAAATTTCCTTGGTTTAGGCCATGGCTGTTAATTTGATCTGTTATGTCCAAGCTATTAGTGTTTAAAATGTTAGCAAATGCATGTGATAGATTGGTCAAATAATGAACCATATAGAACCGGTTTTGTCCATACTTTAATTAGTTTTTGAAGTCCTTTTCGAAGGGTTCTTTTAAGAAAATTACCATGCTTTAAGAATCTAATTTAGTGTCCTAAATATTGTTGTGAACAATTTGAAACAAGGTGGCAAAAGAACCCTAAAATGCATTTAGAGCAATCGGGTACTTTGCATTTAGAGGATCAGATTTGCTCCTCTCTCTTTCTTGCTTCCTTGATTATTTTAGCACTAAGTTTAGAGAAACAAAAAAGGGGATCTTTGAGTGATGGTGTAAATATGGAAAATTTGGGAGATACTGTGACAAGAGCCTTGGAAAGAAAAGATGGGTTTCTTGAGGAGTAGGTTGCTGAAAAATTTTGGATTGGAAATTGATGATGGCACCGTGTAAAAGCTTTGATTTTGAGGTTGATTAGATGATTTTTAGGTTGCTGAAATACCCCAATGATAGCTTAGGGTTTGTAATAAAATAAGGTTGTTAATGGGCTTTGATTTTCCTAAGGTTTTTCTTTATAATTGTAAAGGATTGAAATTCTGATGTTTGAGAGCATAACACATAATTCTGAAGTTCTGATTTGCTTTGTGTCTGTTAGTTTCTGTTTCTTTGTTATTCATCTCTACGTACCTTAAGATATATCCTCTCTCTCTAATACTTCTCTGTGATAGATCTATAGATGAAATCAAATGAGGTCTTCAAAACTTTAGTCCCTCAATTTAAGTCGTTTGATGCGTTTGTTCATAGTACTAAACACTTTTCTTTTGTACTTTGTTTGTCTTTTCTTCTGACATGGTCATCTTATGCTTATTTTGTCCAATATTTAATATTTTTAAGTAATTTTTATTTGCAGATGGACACTGACACTACTCCACATTCAAAGTCAGATGCAACCACATGTGGTAGTGGTACTGGTTTGTCATTGTCACCCTCGGTGTCATGTCCAGTTGTTGGGTCCACACCAGATTCAGAGACAATTGGGCCAATGACCGGAGGTGATACAAGTGGACGACCACCACGAACTCAAACCAAAAAGAGGAAGAACTCGAACCCTTCTGATGTATGGTTGCACTATACCAAGGTACCTGACTCTGATCCACCTAAAGCCAAATGCAATTATTGTAAAAAAGATTTTATGGCTCATCACAAGAATGGGACATCGGGGTTATGGGGACATCACAACATTTGTCCATTTTTCAAAAGGACAAAGGGGGGTCAGTTAGATATTGGGCAGATGTTCCTAACCCACGATGCTGAGAAGTCAACGGGGTCTGATGTTGGGACAATGGGGGTGACTACCAAGTATTGTGAGAAGACTATTAAAGATCTTATTGCTAGGATGATAATTATTGATGAGATGCCTTTTATTGTGGTTCAGAAACAAGGATTTAGGAATTTAATTCATTACCTGGAGCCTAGATTTAAGATGTCATCTAGGATAACAATTATGAGGCTTTGCATGAAATTATATTTGAAGGAGAAAGATAAGTTGAAGCATCTGATTCGAACAAATGGGTATAGAGTGTGTTTTACCACAGACACTTGGACATCGATTCAAAATTTCAATTATATGTGTGTCACTGGACACTTCATCGATGTTAATTGGACCTTGCAGAAGAGAATTTTGTCTTTTAGGAGGGTGCAAGATCATAAGGGTGTCAGTATTGCTAAGGAACTAGAAGATTGTATGAATGATTGGGGGATACAAAGGATCCTTACAATAACAGTTGACAATGCCTCCTCTAACGACACTGCCATTAACCATTTAAAGAGAAGACAGTTGCAAAAAGAAACTCTAGATGTAGGGAGGATTGTTTGTGGCCACGAATTCCTACATTTGAGATGTTGTGCACATATTTTGAATTTGATTGTGACTGAAGGGTTGAAAGATGTTGACAAATCAGTTGCTAGGGTTCGAAATATGGTTAAGTATGTTAAGTCATCACCCCAAAGGTTAGACACGTTTAAAAAATGTGTGCAGATTAAAGAGATTGCATTTGGGAAATTTTTGACTCTTGATGTTAGCACGCGTTGGAACTCAACTTATTTGATGTTGGATGTGGCTGAAAAATATCAGGAGGCATTCGAGTTGATGTTATCAGAGGACGGACACTTTATGTTGTATTTGGGCGAAGAGGGGCATGGGAGGAGAGGATTAGGCCCCCCCACACTCGATGATTGGGAACACATCCGCCATTTTGTAAAGTTCTTGAAGTTATTTTATGAAGTAACAGTAAGAATTTCAGGATCAAATGTGTGTACAGCTAATGTCTACTTGGAGGAATTGGCTAAGATACATAGGCAGTTGGACAAGTATGCTTCTAGCAATGACACTTTGCTTAAGGAGATGGCATCCCGCATGAGAACGAAGTACGACAAGTATTGGGGTGATTTGATGACAGTGAACAGACTTCTATTTGTTGCAGCGGTGCTTGATCCGAGAAACAAGATGGTTGTGCTGAATTATTGGTTTAAAAAGGTATTGGTAGATGTGGAAGGCGAAGCTATGATATTGAATGTGAAGGCTACTTTAGAACGATTGTTTGGGGAATACAACAGTGGCTGCCATGATGGTGTTGGTGAGGTTGGTGATAGTGTGACATTGGATGATAATGAGGATTGGGATGTGTTTGACCATATAAGGACTGTTAGTCAAATTTCAGACCCCAAATCTGAGATGGATAGATATTTATCAGAGTCACTGGAATCAAAGTCTTCTTTATTTGAGATTTTACTTTGGTGGAGGCTTAACTCGTCTAAGTATCCTATCCTTGCCCGCATAGCTCGTGATGTGTTGGCAATTCCCATTACCACTGTACCTTCTGAGTCAGTATTTAGCACTGGAGGTCGAGTCTTGGATCCCTTTCGAAGTTCCTTGGCCCCAAGAACTGCAGAAGGTCTCATTTGTGCTCAAAATTGGATGAGATGCGATCCTATTGTGGAGGAGGAGGATGACATGACCTCCGATATGACTGAAGATCCATACACTTATACACTTGACTCGGGTAATTTCATTTCGACTTTTGTTAGTTTATTATTTTGAATAATATTTTCATTTCTATAACTTATAACTTGGTGTATTTAAATGTATTTTGTAGAGTTACACATCTTAGGGACGAAGATCGAATAGAGATTTTGGAGGAGTTACCACTTACCCATCTCGATGTATTTTGGTGATTGCTTTCACAAATGTAGGTTGATGTAATTGGTTGAACTTCATTAGCAGTCACCTTTTCTTTTTAGATTCTCTTTAATTGTTGGATTAACTGTTGTTTCCATGTTAACTGTTGGGTTATATAAGTAATGTAACTATGTTGGACCTTTTCGTTATGTTAGACACGGCTTTGATGTTTTGGTTTCGGTTTTGTTTTTCATATTAGATATTATATTTGTTTTTGCAACTATGCATATACATTTTGTTTTTCTTGCCTTGATCTGGTTGGAGATACGTTCCCGTTTCTTGCCTTGAACTGATTTGATTATTGATTTTGGATTTGATTGTATTAGTTTGGATTAGATTATTCATTTTGGATTGAATTGTATTAGTTTAAATTGTATTATTGATTTTGGATTGGATTGGATTATATTAGTTTGGATTGGATTATATTAGTTTGGATTGGATTGTATTAGTGTAGAGTTTATATTTTTTTATGTGCGTAATATGTTAAAAAATTAGCTCAATATGAATATAGGATTACCGGAAACCGCCACCGCTAAAACCGCCACCTACACCGGCCGGTTTTTGCCCTTAACGGTGTAGGTGTAGGTGGCAATTTTTTCAAAACCGGCCTACCCGGTGTAGGTGCCGGTTTTAGCCAAAACCGGCACATACACCGGGGTTGTACAGCCCTAGATACCCCTACTGGGAACAACCCAACCTTTTGTGTCTTTTTTTCCTTTTCAAAGTAAGTTTTTGTTTTTAGTTTTTTTTTCTTTTCTGTTTTTCACTTGTGAAAGTGAAAGATTTATTGCATTAGAAAAGAAATCCGGTGCATGGGGCCTGGGTGTGCACGGATCAAACTTTAGAAGAGTGGCAATAACAAAAAGTTAATGGGGTCAAATTATTGGAGCAGACAATGTAACCATGCTCATTCAATGAGGATGACGTACCTGTTCCCATGTACCGTGCCACCTTTTCCGTGACTCGGATCTCTCAAAACAACAAGTTGTGAACCCTTTTTTCTGTGTATAAAAACTGACATTGTCTTGACGTTCTTCTCAAGCCAACTTAAACGCCATTGGGGCAGGATAGGAGTACGACTCTTCAGGACAACGTATTCTACGTGTTTGTTTAATGGTCTAGGTAGAAACCATGCCATATACGGTGGAAAGTGGGAACTCAAAACAAAGTGAACCAACATAAAACAATGCTTTGGGAAAGGTTTTTGTCGCCCTTTTTTTCGCTCCCTGGTGATTTGACCGCTTGTTGTTTGACTAGTTGTTTGTGAAAAATTTAACCCAAGTCTTTAGGGGATGTTTGTTTGCCAAAATATTGGAGAATATTCCCAAAATTTTGGGAATCTTTACTTTATTGAGATTTATTGGGGTTTGTGAAAAGTGAAGTGTGTAGGTGTAAAAGTTAAAAATTTTGAAGTTTGTTTGGTTTGTCCGATTTGTTGAGACCCCAAATATTTGGGGTCTCAAACATGCCCTAAAAAATTGAAGAAAGCTAGGAGAGGTTGTCCTTTCAAAGCAAAGGAAAAGGGTGGTATCATTAATTAGCTGTCCACCGGACCAGCCCATTGTTTTCTCCTTATCTATGTTCCAACTTTCGAAGGCCTCTCTTCTTTACTGTCCTTAATTATCCAATAAAATATGAAATAAATAAAGGGTTAAAGCCAAATGACGTTGGTTCAAGTACACATTAATCTATTTTTTTAGGAAAAAAAAGGGGGAAAAGAACAATCAAAAGAGAAGCCGTTGAGCAAACGGTTTTTGGCAACATTCACACGATCCAACACAGGATCTGGTCACCGAAGGATGCTTGTGTTTCGGGGTTTTGATCGGTGACCACGAATTAGAAGCAAAGGGTTTTAGTTGTTTACTTTTGTGCACCATGTGGGGTTTTGGATCCCCACTCGCAGGTTTGGGGTCCCGGCATACATGAATAAAATAAGCAAGCAAAGCTACAAGTTGGACGGATTCAAAGATATGGACGTGACTTTAGAGATGTGGTGGGTTTAAAAAAAAATAATGTATATATTTTTCAATTTCCTTGAAGATATTAGCCAGTGGCACATTTCAACGTGATTGGACTCAAACCCACTCGTGCACTAGAATCAACAAAAACACCTCCCTTTTGCTGAATTTTTCGTAACCCACTAGCGGTGTAGGCTCTAGAACCGTAGCTTTCACAGAAATCCCAACAAAAATAATCAAATAATTAGGAGATTGTTAACAAGAATACGCTTCACTAATACCCGAATTAATTAACCCACGGAACATTTATCGAATACATTATCTTAAATGTCACAACTTTCACTAGCATGCGCGACACGTACACATCAAGTGAGATTTTTATTAAGGATTTTGTTTGTTACTGGAGAAAGGAAAAAGAAAGGACAAAATTTTCCGGAAGAGGTTAAAAATCACGCTTTGTTGAAACGCGAGGGCCGAGGAGAGGGGAGGGGATGTGGGTCCGACCCGACAGGTGGATGTGGGCTGGTTTTAAGTCAAAGAGCAAAACCGACGAGGTTGTACATTCACGAAGCAAAAGACAAACAAAGAAACAGCCCGGTCATCGAAACGCCGCAACACATGCGAAACTCTCTCTCTCTCACTCAGCCTGACGTTGCCCACACGTGAACCTTTAATTACCATCCCCACCATCACGGAACCCCTCCTTCTCCCATGTGGGACCCTCTAGGTTCTCAGGTGCGGTGGATTAGGTTTTTTTTTTCTTCTAAATGTGCGGTGGATTAGGTAAAAGCCGAGGAAGACGCAACACGCGCACGAACATAAATGTGTTTGTTTTGTTCCGCTTTGCCAGCTTTGTTTGTTTCTTCTCGTTTCTTTTAACTTCCTCAAACATTTATTGACTTTGTGTTTGACAACTTTGTTTTGCAATCCCGATGTGGGATTTAGTTATTTGGTGGTAATTAAGTTATCCCCACACTTGCGGCAGCAGGATAGGACATTTATACACATGCAATAAATAATATGGGGAGTCTGGTTTTGATTCGTCGTCCATGTGGGAGGTCTGACTTCTGCCCGTAAAGGTTCATTTGTTTTCTTCAATTGTCTTCCATGTGGCAAACTTTCACTAGCTGGGATGCTGATTCAGATCCATCTGATCTCTGAGAATCCCCTGTGCTGTGTGAAACAGCTGATACTTTTTTTTTTGGCTAGGCATGAAACAGCTGATACTTGAACAGCCATTGAAGCGTTAAAGTCAACCCGACCTATGTTTTATTCAGTGATTAGACGTTTAAGCAACTCTGGTTTTGCTGGGTTTATCTTTCTTTTGGCATAAAGAAAGGCATCCATTCTCTTCCAGGACAAAATAATTGGTCGTGTAGAAACGTACTTCCCCTTGGTGATGGCATCTGTTTGGACCTTGAAAACCCGAGGAATCAGCCTCCTTTCTAAAATGTCGTCTTTCCAGTTTCCCCAACCAACACTCCAAAGACAAAGAAAAAAGAGCAAATAAACAAAAACAGGAAGCACAGGATAGAGATAAGAGTGATAAGTCTTTTGATTGTTTATTTTCTACCTTTTCCCATTCGTTTGCTTGTTTTTTTCCCCTTTCTGGCCTACTAGGCCTGAATACAGTAGCTGATCCAAGTGTCGACAAAACAGGCAACAGTGGTTCCAATGTCGTGAATTTCCAATACAATTAAGGCCAATTAGACACTAATCCTGTATACAGGTTGCACGGAATTACAGATTCTTTTTCTAAGTATGCACGGAAATTCAGATGCTCGTAACAAATTGAAGCCCCAAGGACCAGGCGCTAGAATTTCACATCGAGCCTTTCGGCATCAAAGCTAAATAGGAGCAATTTAGAATCTGTGTGTATGAATTGAAGCCCCAAGGACCAGGCGCTAGAATTTCACATCGAGCCTTTCGGCATCAAAGCTAATAGGAGCAATTTAGAATATGTGTGTATGAGGAAAAAACCCATAATAGGTATTGAAGCTGCACTCGTGCTTGATGGAACTGCCGCTTAGAAGACTGCAAATTTTTCCCGAAACATATCTTCTTCCGTATATTCTCAAAAGAGTTACACACAGATAATGTCCCACAAAACACTAGCACTTGTAGGATTTGTCTGCGAAAAGGCAATGGGAGAGACAGAGATGCAGAGACAAACGATCTGAACAAAAATTCTGAACCAATTATGGCAGTGAAAAATGTAACCAAAACATGAATCCAAAACGCTCAAAGCTTGCAACCCAAAAAAATGGATGAGAATGCACCCCTCCACCAACTTCAAGTGGGGTAAAAGGTCAGCACGTGCAAGAACAAAGGATTTGTTGATCAACCAGCTGTACAATTGAAATTAACGCTTTTGGCTTTTTCTACACTCCTACATTGTCGCTGCTTGAATCCATTAGAATTGTTAACCTCCTTGCTGATTTCATGAAGTCACTGCAGCCAGAAACAAATGTAAATACTGTCAGAAAACTGTGGGTAAAAGGAGCTAAAGCAAGAAGAAAGGCAAACAATTCTCGCCTGAAGGGTTCATCCCCTATGTGTTTGACTGCCCCCGTCCTATCCCGGTAAAGCAACTGGTTCAATGTCTCGGAGTTCTCTATGCCAAACATGTCTGCCAGTTTTCTATACAACTCATCGTAAGATCCAAGTAACGAAAGGTCAAGACTGCGACCAACATCCTCTGATTCCATGAAGACCTTACAGTGACCAGTCTCCAAATTGGGCACCGTTTCTTGGCGATTGTCTTTATACCATTGGAAACCTTCACATGATGAGCGCTCTGTTTTGCCTTGTTGATGGAGTGCAGATCCAGAACCATCTGAAAAGTTTGTCACTTTATCTGGATTTCCATCTGACGAACTATTTCCAGTACCAACTGGTGAGACTGTGTCGGTGGAGCAGCTCAAAGAGATCTGCTGCTCCGTAAGTATTGTTTGACCAAAAAGTACAAACTGTGGTGTCTTGACATCATCTGGTTTTTTTGGAGTCTGTGTAGGATGTGCCATCGTCAGTAAACAAGAAACACTCTCACTCACGCTAGGCTTTTGAAACATTGAGTTATTTGGGGCTCTATTGGGTGTAGCAGCATGATCAAGTGGTGGGAAACTAGCCGGAAACAGACCTGACTGCAGTTTATTCAGATGGATATCTGATAAGGATAGACCATAATGAGCATGCCTGGCTCCCTGCATGCCAGCAGGAATGTTTTCGGATAGATAACTAAAGGGGCTGCTGGGCCCAAGGAGGCCTGCAGAAAATGTTGGTATTGGCAGTTGGCCATCGAGGGCGAAATCCGGATGTTGTGGCAGCCTCAACTTCTTCCGTGGGGGTGAGAAGGGTGATAGATGCATGGCTGGCATGTTTGATACCACTTCCACCAGCCACGGGCTCACACGTTTTACATTTTGAAGTAAATCCGGTTCATCCCATGTAACCTACAACATATGACTTCGAAAAATAAGAATTGATTGATGGAAATCAAACTTGGGTCGCACACAGATTGTCAGAAGAAAGCAGAGTAAATCATGTAACCAGGTTCATTGAGTTTCCATTCTTGCAATGTATGATGCCAGTATATGTTGCCCCCCAAAAGAAGGAAGAAGGCAGCTACATTGTCAATACTAGGAATGTATTATGTTCAGCTAAAAATATTTGTCAAATTTCCGCTTTAAAGAGTTCAACTGAGATTAACAACCGTTGTAATATTATCTCAGCTGAACAAATAACAGCGACTCGTCCTTCTGTAAATTGGCATTGATCAGCAATCTTTTCCGGATCAGAACTCATTAATTCAAAACGCACATCTGAAGAAATGCTAGCATATATGGTCATGGGCAGCTCTCAAGCCCCTCCCTCGGAGCAGGATGCAAATCTAACATCTTGGAAACTTTGTAATACAACATGATAGGAATTGCAAGTGTAGTCAATTATAACAAAATAATAGCAGAAGAGCCAACATAATAATATTACACCTAAAACAGCTAGAAATTGCAAAATTGAATGCGTGTCAAAGCAAATTGATTATTGGAAGAAGATGATATGCTCCAAAATAAACAGACAAATTGACAGAGGAACCATATAGCCAAAGCAAACAGAAAACAAACAGAAGAGGCAAATTGATTATTGGAAGAAGATGGAGCAGTAACAAATGAGAAGATCGAGCATAAACAAATGGTTCAGGGATGTCCGAAAGTGGGTAGGTATGAAGTTATTCAGTCTTTGCACACAACAGCAACAACAACAATGTGAAAAAAAGATAAAACAGAACACTACACTCTCAGTTATCATAATTAGGGAGTGTGCTGCATATCGAAAGACAGATTGAGAGACGTGACAGTACCTGGAGAAGCCTCCAAGGTGAATCAGGCCAGCGCAGGGGATCAGCAACCTGAACAGAAGAAATCGTTCCCATAAACCAACTTATTCGTGAGGAATCCTCGGTTTCAAAAGCCATCTTGAACCTCATTCCCGAACACCATCGGATCTGCAATGCTGCTTTCACCATTGAAGCCTTCACGCAGAACTCTGGCGTACTTGCTCGAGGATAGTAAACAACCTCGAATGGCTGCCCATTAGCAGAAAGTGTCGCAGCTTCAACGACCGATTCGGGTCTCACTTTCCCCCTACCCATCAGGTTCGCATTCGAGCTCGAACCGTTTCCATTAGCATTACCATTTCTCATCAGCTTGCTCTCTTCGTCCCTCAAGAATGCCGAAAACCCTCCATACGGTACCTGACAATTCCCGCCTGCTGGGTTCCAGCCGGATGCCGTCTCGGGCCCACCGCCAAGTCCTCTCTTGGCCCGTCGAATGCCCACACAAAGCTCCCCATTCTCCGCCCTCAAGAACACGATTGAATCCCCAGCGACGAGCTTCTTATGGTTCACAAAAGTACTCCACCCCGTCGTCAAAAGATGCCGCCGAGGCGTCCCCCTATAAATGTGCCTAAACTTCCACGTTTCACCATGAACGTCTTTAGCTAAAATGGTCTGAACAGGGGGATCCGCCGTGTAATCCAACCGCGGAAATATTGTCTCTGCGCAATACCGAGGAACAGAGAAACCCCCGCCATTGTTCGCATCCGATTGCGTCAGTGTCTTCGCAAACGACGCCGATTTCTCTTGAGCTTCGGACCCATTAATCCCTGCAATTCCATCGTCTTCAAATTCCGGCTCATTACCCCTCACCGGAACCAGCCTCATCTTCGCGAAAATTTCATCCGTCTCGGGATCGGCCATGTATTTCACAGCACAAACTCTGCTGAGTATAAACGGCGCAACCCTCGGGCAGCTCCTGAAATCGACGTTTCCGCACGCATGCTCGGAGTGGCCCTGAGGAAAGTAAAAGACCTTGGCGTTCACTGAAGGCATTTGAACCATTCCACCGGCGCAGGCATGCCATAGCTGAGGATCTAAGCACTTGTCCACGTCCTTTAATTTTTCTTTTGAATCCATAAATGTAATCATTTCAATTCTCAGATAGAACCGATAAACAATTAAGTTAACTAATTTTCAGCGAATGAAAACCCCCTTCTTGTTGATGATTATCTGTATCAGTAAACCACCATAATCAGTCAATCAGTAATAAAACATGGAACCGAAAAGATAGAATAAAAACAGAAAAAAGAGAATCAATGACTTCAATCATTGAAGTGATAAAACTGGTTAAATGATTTACCTTAGAAAGAATATATGATAAAAGGGAAGTAGAAAATTTGGAATTTTAGTGTGCCACTTGGCCACAGTGAATCAGACAAAACATCTCAGAATCTCCTTCGTAGAACCCCAAAGATGCAGACCATGGATTCAAACAGAATCCGAACTGAGAGCCGTAATTCCAAGGAATCTCAACATTGCCGATGTTTCATTTCCTGGAATTCAATCATAGAATTGCAGGCAGCTTCGCGTCCCTTAAAACCCTCCGCTATTGCTCGCGCTCAACCAGTCAAAAATTATCGTGTGGAATCGGAGACAGATACACAGTTCTCCACACTCTGCCTCCAATTCACGAAGTCTCGAAGCAGACAATCGGACACAATCTTTTGTTTCTAGCTTCAGAAGAGTAAGATCTGCCCCACCTCGCACACAGAAGCGCTCTTCTTTTAAACTCTCTCCGATCAAACAGAAGAATAAATTAAACAAGAAACCAGCAACGAAGAACCACACAAAAATCTCTGCAGCAAAAATTCCTCACCGACCACACTTCACATCCAAAATCTTCTTCTTCCTCTGCAAAGACTCAATCAAGAAAAGATTTGCGTAAAAAACAGCAGCTTTTGGATCATGGAAGCGACCAAAAGCACACGCAGAGAAAGAATAACAGACTCCAAGTTTGTTGTTTTAACAAATATCAAGTAGTGGCCGTAGTAATAGTGGAGACTGCTTCCATCTTTTTATCTTCTTATTATTATGTTTTTTAATTTCTTTTTTTATCCTGAACTTTTTGATTTCTTACCTTTTTCTTCGGATCTGAAGAAGCCAGCAAAACAACATAGATCTTTAAGGAAGCTATCCATTACCTACTTGTTTTTTCTCTGTATTATTTGTATTGCTTCCAAATAAATAATTTTTTTTTGGGAAATTCATAAATAATTGTTCATTTATTCCATTCCGATTAATCTAACAGATAAATTTTGTACTTATTAGAGAGTTTATTAAATATTTCTTATTTTCAGATTTTGTACTTACTAAATATTTTTTATTTTCAGATTCGCGAGTAATTGCGAAGGTGGAAGACTTGTTGCACTTGCACTTTAGGGCTCAAAAAGCGAGGCAGTCGTTAACCAGACAAGCTAACCATAGTTAAGGACTACAACTTTTACATGGTCGGTTTGTTACAAAAAATTTCACAAAATTTTACATTCTCTCGTAATAAAATATTACAATATAATTTCTCTCCTATCAAATCATGACTTTTCACTACAAATATAAAAAATTATCTCTCTCTTCACTTTTTCACTAAACTTAATACATAAAATTTTAACAATACATAAATTTTACAACACAAACACAACAAGAGGTTTGTTATACTCTGGGTTGGATCTAAGAGGCAACTCCAACTGTTTGCTTTGCATTTTCCGGGGCAGAGTGCTTCTGAAGTTCACTCTCCTCATACGCGAGTGAAAACACGCGTATGAACAAATTCAATTTTAAAATTTGTAGGAGAACGTTTTGAGAGCTGATATAAGAAATTAGTGAAAAACTTTAAGACTTTTTAATAAAATAATTTTTATTGCAGATATTTAAAAATTAAAATTTAATGAATTTTTTTAATAAAAAACGTAATGGAATTTATTAAAAATTAAGAAAGCAAATATTTAAAGTAATTTTCTTCTGAAAAATAAATTAAAATGTTTACTGTCAAACTTGAGAATCTCAAAATTGTTACACAAATTTCAATACATTTTCACACCAACTTCAATACTTTTTACTTCATTAAAAAGAATTATATCAAATCTTTTATCTGCTTACATTTTAAAAAATTTAATAAAAATCATTCTATAATCAAACCTTCTTAAAAAAATTCAAAAAACTTTATAAAAATTCAAACTCTCAAAAATTTCACTTACAAATTCAAAATTATTAAAACTTTTAATTGTCAAACATAACCTAAATTCGAAGTCCAAAAGTTTGTAGATTTTTCATTAATACAACTTGTAAATGTCTCTTACCTAATACGTTTTTAAATCCGGCCTTGTAATTTCTCCTTATCTTCTATTCATCTTTCTATGTATTGAAATATAATCCTAGTAGGGAAGGTATCATTCCATAACTAAAGAGCATAACTAGAGCTACTTTGGTGTGGTTGTATGGTATTTAGGTAAGTTCAAGTTATTTCGAAAAAACCCCCACCGGATAACTCAGTGGGAAAGGGTTGGGAGTTCACCTCTCATCTGGAGTTTACCTTTGCGCTGGAGTGAGTCATGAGTACCAATCCGATGGCCCTGACATGCAGGGTTTAATTAGACTAATGTCGTGACATGTTGTCATTAGATTTAAAGCGTGAGGTTGTGTCTTCGTAAAAGAATTGATATCATTCTTATAGTGATAGAATACGGGGGTTATAAGAACTCACAAAGAATGCAACCACGTCAACCTAAAACCTTGTAATTATAAAATATGCTAAACATAATACTAATTTTTGAAAATTATCGTATATATATATATATATATAAGAAATTATTTTTATCGGCACAGACAAAAGGTCTTTGTCAGGCCGGAGATCTTCCAACATTTTCCCCCCAAGTTTAAAGTAATTTATAAAATATAAGAATAATATTAGGTGGATTTTCAACCAGTTATAAATGGAATGGGCGGAGAATCTCAACAAATACCACATAAATCCCCGGTGTTGACCTTTCTGTAATTTCAGCGCAGCGGCCAGCGAGACAGTATGAAACGGACTGTTGGTTTTGAGCGAAGACGCACCCCAACGCCGTTCCGTTGAGCACGCACTGCAGCAAAAGCTCTGTTCTGGCCCCACAAAGACCTACTGCCTATACCCCTATAGTTCGGAGCACGCGCTGTTCCTTTCAGAAGCGCCATAAACGGAAGAGTACCGACTAATATGAAATACCAATTCCAAGTTTATTTCCTCCAGTAGAAAAATATCAACCAATGTACAACAACGACTTGGGTGATGTTCGTTTTGAGTAAAAATGTAGGATTTTAGAGAAGTTGTGAATTTTTATGTTGAATAATGTTTTATTGGTGTTTGTGAAAAGTGGAGAGAGAAATGATTTGATGTAATTGTTTAATAAAAAAGTATTAGAGTTATGTGAAAAAGTATAGAGAGAGAAAATTTATGTTGAATAAAAAATTTAAAAATTGTTGGAGATTGTGTAAAATGTATTGGTGTTTGTGTTTGAATTCTAAATATGTTCGGTAGTAGATTTGTGAATATACTTAGAATCCTGAGAAAATAGTGAAAACGAACATGGATTGGCCTTGAAAGTTAAATCTACATTCAATTACGGACATTTTTCACTTCAGTTTTTTTTATTGTAGAATACTAATGATATTATTAATAAAAGGTTATTACAGAGTTATGGAGTGCTGATTTAAAAAACTCCCCGTATGAGTGCTCGGTCTCCTCGACCTTTTTTTTAAAAAAAGAAAATTAAAATATGTACTCTTTAATCATTATACATTTTGTAATTTATACCAGAACAAACTACACAACTTGATACATTTCACCCCACGCACTAGCTATGCTCAGTTTATATTTAAATTTCCTAATATTTTTGGATGGCAAACGCTATCTAATTTACCCCAATATAACTGTACACGAAACTTCAACTTGGCATTGTTTTTAAGTCCAGAATTATTATAAGACACAATTTCACGTAGTAAGTTCCAATTAGAGGTGGATAAATATTATGGCTATAATTGAAATTTTCGGTTCTAATTTCAGCACATACCGAAACGGTAATGCTTGTTTTGCATTTTTCAGAGCTGAAATCGAAATTTTCGGTTTCCGTTTTGTTTTTAAAGAAAACTAGGGCTCAAATAGTGAAAGAATTTTGTTTTTTATACCCATAATTTTCTAATGTTTTAATTTATTTTAAATTTTAAAATTTGTATGAATATCTATTTTATATTTTATTTATTGTTAATTTAGGATGTATTTATAAAAACAAAATCCGAACCAAAATTTGCATTCCAATGAGTATAACTATTTCAATTTCATCGGCTATGATACCACCCTTTAATTTTAATTCGGGTCCTAAGCTTTCATCTCTTATTTGTCCTTTTTCGCTCCATTAAAAATTTGGATATCACAACTCTAGACTAATAGTTTGAGCTCCCTTAGAGCTGAGCCAACGCAGAGGGTGTGTGCATAAGACTATGCGGATCAATCTAAACAGAGCTATGAGCTATCAGCCTATCATCATGACCTTTGTGTGAACTCGGTTACAGGACAATGAAATCGCATGTCTTGCCAGGTTAGGTCGTGTACGCCGTATGGTTTTTTTTTTTTTTTTTTGAGTTAGTATGTTGGAATAACTGGGTAATTTAAATTGCGCCGTTCACTTCATTTAATTGGAAAAACAACTAAACATGGCAGTGAACAGTTCCAGAACAACGTGTCTGCCCTAGACATGGTATCACATAATATTGGTCAGATTATTTCGGCATTAATTGGAGCTCTCTTGAATTCTCTTCTAAATGAATTTTCATGTTCTATCAATTGATGTAAACCGAGGGAAATTAATTCTATTAAAGGTACCAAACATGAGCTTAGTTAGTTGTACCGAGAGACACAACAGCGGGGACACGACCCAGAAAACAAACCAAAGAAATAAAGATAAGTCATTGGACTTGGAGTCGATTAATAATGCGGTGTGGGGGTGATCTCAGTATTGTGTGTCTGCAGGACCGCACCAATGTACTTAACCCCAACCGCGTTGTACGGGACCATTCACCGTCTCGTTTATTAGCCCCGATGAGAATACTTTCTCCGGTTGGACCAGCCCCAGCTTCCGAGCCCTACCTAAAAACGTGACCATTTGCCAAACCCAAACACATTATTAACCGCTTTTTGAGTAGTCATTATTGTTAAACAACCGCTTCTTTCAAGAATTTAAGTCAAGCCCACAAGAAAAGCTGAATTGATCATATAGAACTAAAAATAACGGAAATGGAGGATCACGATGCTGCTTAATTTCTTATTTCAATTGTATAGTGTAATTTAGATAGAAATATACACAAAATATGGACCCAGTACTATTTTAATGATATGAAGGTAAAGTTGCATACATTATTAGTCTTACAATAAAGTTTATCTGTTGTCTTTAAATTATACTATGTAATTAGAACCAAAAATGATAAAATATACTAATCCGGAAAGAAAAGGGGAAAAAAAGGCCCCATATAAGATCAACCCACATGCTACCTAACTGAATTAAGCATTGAATTTATGTTAGGTCAAGCTTCAATCAATTAGCCAGCTTGATATATGGACTGCATAAAATTGATCATTGGGTCAATATTTAGAATCCCCACTTTGTTTGTCTCTAAAATTTAAGCCGATTGGGAAAAAAAAATTGAATCTGATCATTTACATTGTGTTCAATCAATTATGTCACCAATTATGGCCCCCCATGACCGGGCTACAAAGCCTTGGAAAGTGACTTCTTAACAAAAGACATCACCTGCTTGGAGACCCTACCCAAATGATGGAACAAAAGTGGTTGGAGCAACATTATATATTTCTTATATTAGTATAATTCAACAAATACTTTGGAGCTAAATTTAACATAAAAATTCCATATCTTGTGGAGACGCAAGTGCAGTATATGTAATGTATACGCTCAAGAGTACTACTAATATATCCTTACATGAACCAACACAAAAACTAAATCGATTAGAGCAAGTGGGACACAATTAATACTGATCATGTGAAATTCTTTATTAAATTACTTATATGTTTGTGTAAATTAGTGATTAAATGTGAATACGAGGCATGTGCACAGACCCCATTCAATTACCCCAATTAAATGACCTTCTTCTCCTCCGATTTCTTGTTTTTTTTTCACTCAATTTGGTCGAATAAAATAAAGTATACAGACACATTTGACCGTAGATTATTTCCCCCCACACATTTGTGACTTAAGTTTTCCACGTTCGTCACCGGATAACAACGACCTTCTGTTTTCTTCCTAATTTTTGGTATAACATTTTGAAGAGTTTACCAAGTTCCTGCTTGGTTTTTTTTATGGGTAGAAGATGTTGTATTTTTCTTTTTAGTTACGTGAAAAATTCGTTATACCCAACCAAGCCTGTGTTTGAGAAGTAAAATTTTAGGGTTGTTAAAATTTTAGTTATTGGGGTTGATGAAAAAGTGAGGAGAGAGAGCGAAAAAGTTGGTGAAAAAGTAAAAAAGTGTATGAAAATTGATGAAAAAGTTAGGAGAGGGAATATTTTGTAATGATAATAAAATTTTAGGTGGCTAAAATTTTGTTACGCAAACGGAGCACAAGTAATAAACGCTGAATATCGAATAAGTTCCATAGAATCATGGACTTTTTTTTGTAGAGACTTTTTTTTTTTTTGTAGGTGCACATTTAATTTAGCAGGAGATGGGCCAGTCCCATTGGAGCCCAATTGAGCCCATTGGTTCAGGGAACTCGGAGCTAACTGTCGCTTCAGAAACCAGACAAGCGACAAAAATATGCATGTCGTCACGAGCAATTCCATCAGTCTGCTATCTTCTCTCTACAGTGAGCTCTCTCAGATCACGAATAAACTGTCGAGAATTTACTGCGTTGGCAGGTGGGGTCCACTCGGGGTTGCGTGGCGAATCCCAATTTGCCTGTACTTTAAATGGTCGAACCGGAGTGAGGAGCTTGTGGGTCTGAAATCTCCAACTGGCGCACGTTAATTTTTTGACAGCTACAAGACAACAACTGCAGGCATGCGTGGCCACTGCCCCCTGGACGTTGACGTACTGACACAAGAATCTCACAGGTGTCAAATGGATGATAGAGGATGAGGTCACGAAGGAGCCCATAAATGGAGGTAAAATTCTGTGACTCGAGGGCCCACGTTACCATTTAGGTGGGCCTCACCTCGGACTGTTATCCAAAATCTCTGTCCCTACATTAACCCTCTTGCTGAGGCCGTTTCTACTGTGCTGTCATCCCCACTGTCTGACTCGGTGTGGACGAATCCATGCACGAAGCGTACGACTGTTGTAGGTCGGTCCAACCTAGGGAATTTAAATTTGCCTGTTCGGGGTTTTAAGGCTGACGTTATTACAGCGAACTAACGCAAAATACAACCTAGTCATGTCAGGTAAAGCTGTTGTCAGAGAGGTTGTTTTCACGTTTGGTATCCCTTCCGTCAAAAACAGGACGAAAAAAAAGGGGCGGATTTTCTCAACAGTGACCTATATTTATAGGACTTATCACTATTATTAATTAATGTATCTCCATATTGTTAGTGAAATTATTAATTTGTTAGATTTAAGGTGCAATATTTTATTAGGTAAATTTGTACAAAATAGTAAAAGGGCTTGTAAAGAAAATGTTATTAATAAAACCGTTAATACTTATAGGGGGATAAGTTTGAGGGGTTCAAAGCTTATAAGGTTAAAATATAGGGAAAGAAAAATTTAATAAGAATAATTAGGGAGGGATGTGGGACAGGCAATAACATTAAATCCCGTACAGGCATACACACGTGTGTGACAGGTTGGCCGAGGTGGGGGCATAGGCGCTTGGGCTGGCGATGCCGGCGCAGCCTCTTGATTTGGTAGCTTAGTGAAGCACTTCTGTTGAAACTAACCAATGGGCTACGACTATTATATTCTAATAAGTTTGTCTTTGTTAGAAAAAAAAGAAGTCTTTTTGTGTCGTGGGGTTACACACAATCCGTGCACCAAACGTATGTTTTTCTCGTTTGGAGGTATTTCGCGCTGAGGGGCCAGAGTTGGTCGTTTAGCGGGATTTTTTGTTGTCTGAGGAGTGAGGATGTTTGTATCTTAATAAACAAAAAGATTAGGCAACCCATTTGGGAATCAATGATGCTTCCATTTTCCGGTAAAACAGTGCAGGGAAAAGGAAAGGACTATATAAGAGTTGAAACAGGCTCAAGAATTGGGTAACGGAGGGTCCACTGCCACTGGCAATGATTTTTGGCCGTCCTTGAGCTGCTTGTCGTTTAGCAGAAACTGATATTCATGTGTTAGGTAAAAACACAACAGGTCGTTTTTTATGATGCAACAATTGTGGGGTGCCCCCACAGCAGATTTTGAAGACTCAAAGGAGGGTTGCTTTTGAATGGTTGGGCAGTGGGTACTATGGCTCCAAACTTTGATTAACTATTTTGTGAATGGTTAGAAGTTATCCTTTCCTTTATAAACAAAAGGTGTCCACATGGTTTTTCCTAGAATTGATAGAACAGGCAATTGGCTCAGTTGTGTGGATATGGGTTTGGGTCACTTCTATCACAGCACCAGCATTTATCATACAATCAATAAAGCTTTCTATATTTTTTTCCCCACTTTCCTTAAAGTTATTCTTTCTATGGGAGCGGATCTAATTTCAAATTTTGTTTTTAGACTATAATTTCTTCGAAGAAAGAACCAATCAATCACGGAAAGATGTGTGAATCCTTGTTTGTCAGCACCCGTTGTAGCCTAGTGAAACAATTGATCATGGGAAAAGGTGTGAATCCTTGCTTGTCGACACTCTTGTAATATAGCGCACCACCGTCGTCTTCTGCTAATTTTATCTCTCTCTCTCTTTTTTCTTCATGTTTCTTCCTTGTCCTATAGAAGATTAAATTCGCCTTTGGATATTGGTTTGGGTCACTTCAATCACAGCACCAACATTTATCAACACAAATCAATCTCTCTATAATTTCTTCGAAGAAAGAACCAATCAATCACGGAAAGAGGTGTGAATCTTTGTTTGTCGGCACTTATTGTAGTATAGCGAAACAATCGATCACGATAAAAGGTGTGAATCCTTGCTTGTCGGCACTCCTGTAATAAAGCGCTACCGCCGTCTTCTGCTAATTCTCTCTCTTTTCTTGTTTCATCCTTGTACCTGCAGAAGATTAATTGTTTTAGGAAATTTTGGTACAGTGAAGTTTTAATTATTGAAATTTGTAAAAAAATATAGATATTCTATGAGTATTGGGATTTAATTTTGGGGAGTAGTAGGGTTGTTTTCACTTGTTTGGCGCTTTAATATGGTTGGTTCTCTTTTATTTGCGTTGAGATTATGGCGTTTGGGATCTCTATGTTAGGTTTAATTGATCTTCTTGCATTATTTCCCTTTTTTCATTAGTAATACTTGAATTATTCTCCGGTGGTCGTGATCTGCTCTTTTTTTCCCGTTTAGACTCTGTTTTGGGTCTCTTTTCTGGCGGCTTTGGGCCTCAGATCTCGGCTTTTTGAGTGATCTTCGGTGGCCACGCTCCTATGGGTTTGCGTCATCTTCTTTCAACGCTATATTCTGCCTCTATTCGCAGCTGATCTACTGGCGAGGGCCATCTCACACGCCCCTTGTGCGTGAGTGGATCTCATGCGTCTGTTTCTGTTGTTTTTATTTTCTGTCTGTTTGGTTCTAGGTCAGTGCTGCTGCACTTTGTAATGCCTTTAATTAGGCTTTGCTGGTCTCGTTAGGCCTCCGCCTCCTTGGAGGGTCTGGTTCTCTCGTTAGAGCAACTCCGCTGTATTTTCACCCGCTGTGATAAAATATAGATATATGTTATTGATTAAAAAAAAAGTGGGAGAGAAGACAAATCTGTTCTTGGTGGTGCTCTGCCTACTACTAAAGACTTGGGGTTGACCGTTGACTTGTCAAAATTCTTTTGATATATATGCCTTCAAACGGATTAGGCCCTAATATGATGGATTCACTTGGGCCCAAGTTGGAAGACCATGAATGCCTGTAACGAGCTTGAACCTTTTTCTTCATATAACAAAGAGAAAAAAATAGACAAAAAGAAAGAGGCAATGAAGCCCAAGATTTCAGCCCATTTAAAGTTTCTTCTTGGCCCTTAATTGGCTTCACTTGTCACGCTTCGGTTACATTGGTGTGTGAGCTACGTGAAAAGCTTTTGCTTAGAGAAAGGCAGCGAAGCACAACTTAGGGTTTGAACTTAACAACCCACTGCTAATTTTGTGAGCTGTTAGCGGAGGGTTAAGTTGATTATCGTAATTAATCGCAAAAAAACAATCCATTAGGGTTAGTACTCACCTCAATTGTTAGAGTTCGCTTAAATGGATCAAGACCTTCTACAATTATTTGTCCAAATTGTAAGGTAGAATTCAGAGAGATAAACACAATAGGTGAAACCCCTACAATGGAATTCACATGCTGTCTATATTTCTCCAAATTTTATCATGCAATTCGAGTAAGAAATTGCAGAGAATCTCAATCAGGTGAAATTAGAGATTGTCACCTTTGCATTTGTTTTACTTTTTAATTTTTTGTACCAAACTCTCAACAAAGATATCTCTTCCCAACAACACTAAAAGAGTTTAGACACACCTTTACTGCATCTATAACAATATCCCTCTCAAAAGCAAAATTATGTACCTAATTTGTCATTAGGCTAAAAACGTTTAAATCCCCCAACGTTGTCAGTTGAGGTTCAAATTCCTCACTTTGCCTACTGTTGGGGGTGAAACAATTTCAAGTATTCCCTAAGTTTGTTGGTTCAAAACCTTGACTTACGTACTCTTCGGGGGTATATAGAGACAATTTCAAGTGCCCATAATTTGCCTAAGTTTTAGTTCGGTTCCACTCTGAAAGGCCTTGTAAATAAGATTTTTCACAATATCACATATAGAGAAAAACCTTGTAAGTCTGAAATATCTTGCCAACTTGTTATATATTCTCTTACTACAAATATTGTGATAATTCATATTAATTCCAAGCCCTATGTTCTTGGTAGCCAGCTGGTAGACCAAGGATCTGATGTGGCTATTTCTCTTAGTTATTGGCCTTGGCCAAAGAATTCGGAAGGTTGGGCTATAGGCTTCAACTCAAGGCCCCGCTCGAGCTACAAGGAACATAGGCCTGACCTAGCTCTTCTGTGTATGGAGGACATGTGTCCTATGCTTCCCCCAATACCCACGTAGAGTATCCCCCGGACTTCTGATGAGACCTCGAATGATGATGTATTTGTATTATCCTAGATTATAATGTAATTTCCTTTATAGCTAAGGTTCTGAAAGAAGCTTGAATTAAACCATATATTCGAGAAATAGACGTGTAACCAACTTTCTTAACATTTTTATCCAAATGGAATCAGTCTGCATCTCACCTTTTAAGAACTATTGCTTAGTCAATCTATATTAGAGGCATGACACCTAAATTGTGGTTGCACAGGCGTTTGATAGTCCCACATGAGCAGGATCCTTTTGAACTGTGAAGGTGGAAATGTGTATGCATGCAACTTTCCTTCTAAAGTCCAAACTCTAACAGGTCCCTTCAAGGTTCTGTCTATTTTGTTTAAAGCAATGGGTTATTCTTCCTTCACCGCGAGCAATCGGCATCTTTAAAACCAAATAATCTACTTTTGACAAATCCAAAAAGGGTGTTTAGCGATTTGACTGAAGTTTGTTCCTTTTCATTCCCCCTCTCGGCTCTCCCATGTCTACACATCATTTCAAGGAACCCCTTATGTTTTGGCTTTCACAGTGTGGAAGAATTGGAACCCATAAAAAACTCTTGCAAAAATTGACACCCCAACTACCCCAATGGCTTCGGTTGATCCCACCCCACAGGGGAAATGCTTCTTGAACAAACTGGGACCTGAATAAGCTATCGTATTGTCCTAACACAATTAGTCACACACACAGGCTGTGTATCATCGCTTTCTACCGAGGTGACAAGTGGCCCTAAGCAACACATGTCACTATCCAATTTGTCGGCAGGTAGAGGGGCCCTCACGTTTTCCCCCAAGGGACCAGAAACATAATCCTCTCTCAACTCTTTCAACCAACCAACACCGCTTGGCCCCCTTCCGTTACGGTCGTTGGTTGACTTGGTCCTGTCTGCTGTCTCTAAGCTCACTGATACTCGAGTGTGTTTGTGTGTTTTTGCCTCTTTCCAAGCTCCAGTAAATAGATACTTGATAACAAGGTTAAGCTTTGTTACGTAAACTGGTCCCCATCTTTCCTGTGTCCATTAATGACAGTTACCTTCTTGTTAGTGGATAATCTCTCTGTCTTTTCCTTTTTCCCTCCAACCATATCAATGAGTGAGCCAAGCATATTCCCCATAGCTTTTTATCTACCAACCTCTATGCAATTTTCTTTTCTTACTGTTTCTTTCTTTTGTGGAGAGAAAGGAAGGGGGAGGGGATTGTTGAATCAAAAGAAAGGAGAACATAAGAGCTGAAGTAATCAATTGATGATATAATCAATTAACATTTTCCAGGGAAACGTCCAAGCCTATAGTAGTTACTGCTTCGGAGGAAATCAAAGTTCCAAAAAAAAGGAATACTGAAGCTTTCACATAATGTGGTCAATGGCAGTAATTTACAAAGACAGAAAAAAGAATTCCCTATAACGGGAATTGAGTTCCTTCACATTAGCTCCTTCTACCTCCAAAATTCCATCCGCCTCCTCTTTAATGCGGGAAGCCCCATACTACCTAGATATAGCAAAGTTTTGAGGGTAGCCAAGCTGCTCCATCTCCCAGCTTGACTTTGCAGCAACTCTTTCATGGCAGGGGACGTACTCCTATAACAAGCGATAAGAGGGAAAACATGAGATACATGTAATTATCTCTAAGAAATATTCCACGCTAACAAACATTTACGGTTCTCAATCTGCCGAAATGAAGGTGAACGACTGCAAATCTAAGCTAATTCACCAAAGAAACACCATGGAGCAAGAAGGCTTTTTATAGATGGAATATAATAATGACTTCAAAGGCTGGAAACTAAATGAGTTTAAATCATTGTTGGTTTGCCTCTCAATCTTAGAGTGAGGAAGAGGAAACAAATATCTTTGTTTAGGTACCTCCAACTTCTTCACCAACTCCTTCGGTGTTGGTGCAGACACAATTATTTGGCGGGCGCTGGGACTAACGAATCCTTCTTCCACCGCTTTGTCAATAAATGACAGAAGTGAATTATAGTAACCATCAACGTTCAGCAATCCCACCTGCCAATTGGTGAGACATCGTATTGTGAGATATATGAACGAGCGAATTGCACAACAGAAAACAGTTTTAGGAGAAAGCTAACATTTAAAATTCCACCCGATTAAGGGAGTTAAATTTGTCAACATACTCAGGAGATATGGAAACATAAAATACCGGTTTATCGTGAATTCCAAGTTGAGCCCAGGTTATTACTTCAAGTAGTTCTTCCAGAGTCCCATAACCACCTATATGGAACATAACATGAACTTTAAGAAAGAAAGAAAGAAAAAATCCATTGTTACACCTAAAAAATCAGTGAACATTTGTGCCCACCATGATTTCAGAACAAGATGCAATGTTTTTAAACATACCCAATAGATTAAATACCATCTATAGAGAGAGAGAGAGAGAGAGAGGAGCAAACAGAATGATATCACTAGTGGTATGAATTATTGCATTGGTCATTTATCCCTTTGATCCGAGGGCCAAAATAGAAAATACAAATCAGCATCAGTGCATCCCAGGTATGAAAAAAAGTTTAAAAATATGCTAAAACTCCGCATTCAGATAGCTCTGTTTTGCTGGTCATCGTTTTTTGCTCATTCGTTATAAATGGCCATTGAGTTCAAACATTTCACAACTCCAAAGCACAGTATTTATTGCTCCTAAATTTCTAAAACAGCGGCATAATCCTCTGCCAAACCATGCAGGTCTATCATGTTACAAGGGTATGTTTTTCTGTTTTCAGCTTTCTCTCAGGCGAGATTTCCAGCTTGGTGCGAAAGGGGCAAAAAGAGAGGCAGGGAAGTGTTAATGTCCTACATCTCTCCATTTTTACCTGATAGGAGTCAAGACGGTAAAGTCTTTAAGGGGTGAGCATCATTCCCTGTTAAGTGCAGGTGCTAGTTGGCAAAACCATTTGGTGAAAGTGCGTCTTTGTGTCCTTGTCCTCGTATATCGCCGATAAATAATTGGCACCGTACCGGACTGATTAGAGGGAGAAAAACGATATTAACCGCAGAAGCAGGGTTCCTCAGAAGCTATAATTTTCAGTGTAAGATGTGGACGGGTCGATACTCAGGTTTGAAAGGTATCATGGGTCTTGGGCTCTGTGAAAGAAGGCTGTGAAACTTTTGATAATTTAGGCTTCATCCAATTGCTTTCCCAGCATTTATCAATACCATATATAGCATATAAAACAAAAGCCACCATGGAAAAATCTCGCAATATTTTGACTAATTATTACAAATATATTCCCCACTTTCCTTTTGACATATGATTTTTGTTTCCAATTCTTTTCTGGCAGATTATGTTTCAGTATCTGCTAAGTTGAGGACAAGTGAAGTTCATCCGTTCCATGGTCAATAAAATCCAAGTCAAGCAGAAATAGCAAACACTTCTGATCGTCAAATTTAAAGATAAAGCAGAAATTTATAGACGACAAACCATTAGCTCTGGCATAGAGAAAAAATAATTGTTCTTGTCCTTCGTTTTTTACGAGGAACTAAACTAAAACAAGAGTCTGCAGCTTTTTAAGGCAGACATAAGCCAAATCAGATGGCTAGTGGGAATTTATCGTGGTATGATTCAGAGACTGTCAGCTTTCCCTTATCTTATTTCTCAATTACTTTCTTGAGTACAAGTAGCAACTGAGAAATCAAGTTGTCAATCAAAGGAGAACGGACTTCAGAAATTCTTAAAATAATCAAAACCTCAGACATGGTCAATCTTAAATTCTATAGTTGAGAAATTTTTCAAATTGTGAAAGACCTTAACATTCCTTGATTTGCCTTGAAATCATAGTGTAAAGTGTGCAGGGCTTATGCTAACCTGGTAAGGCAATAAAAGCATCTGAATGCCTTGCCATCTCTGCCTTCCTTTGGTGCATGTCTGCAACTGTCTTTAATTCCCCCACTGTTTCACCAGTTATCTGCAAAAAGGTGAAAAGGTACAGAAACAAACAAATTATTTTTGTTTTTTTCTAAGCAGAAACAAACAAATTATTGAGAGTGAATAACAGATGGAAAGCTAGAGAGAAGCAGAGAGGCAGAGAGGCAGAAGGATTTTGGAGATTTGTGCAGTGAAGCAATGATGTGCGTTGCAGAAATGGTGGACTTAATCCAATTTTTTTCAACTCGGCGACTCCCTAGCCAGTAATTTTAATATCTAATCAAAC
Organism: Myrica gale; assembly: GCA_963930655.1. Taxonomy (NCBI): domain Eukaryota; kingdom Viridiplantae; phylum Streptophyta; class Magnoliopsida; order Fagales; family Myricaceae; genus Myrica; species Myrica gale. The sequence goes on from OZ005613.1 coordinate 4,520,262, forward strand.
TGTGATTCCTAAAAAAAGTTCGACTTCCGGATAAAGCCAAAGAAGAAAAACACGAAAAAAGATTCATTGCTCATCTGTTCATATAAAGTCGATACAGTAAAAGAGAGAGACAGAGAGAGAACAGCAGAGACAGAAATACACATAATGGTAGGGTAGTGCCACCCTCTCAAGCATTATCATGGATGAGGCTGCCATTACCAAGCATTAAAAAAAGAATAATCTTGAGAACCCAGCTAACGTCATAAGTACAATAAAAAAAAGGTCAGACATGACAAAACGAGTGAGGAAAAGGTTGAAGTAGCTAAGAGCCAGGAAAGAAAACATAAAATTTCAGAACAAAAAATCAAGTGTTAAAAGTAAGGTCGAATTGAACATCAGTCTAAACCGATCCCAAAAAAATTATTTACACCCAAAACATGGTTAAAAGAAAGAAATACTCCACAATAAAACCTCAAACGAGAAAAAAAGGAAAAAGGTAAAGAAAACTGGAAAAAGGTTCAAAGACTTTTTTTCTGGCTGATGTAGCAGACATACCTCTCGAGGCATGAGCGTCTTGGGAATAACTCTGCATAGAGACAATTACATGACAAAAAATTAGTTGGAATGGAGAACAAGAGTAATAAGAATACCACCAGAACCGGCTCACTGATTTTGTTTCATAATCTTAAATGCCCGTCTTTTTTTTTTTAGATCCGAGGAAGGAGCAAAAGAAACAGAGACTCACCCAATAACATGTCGACCACCATCATGAACAGCCTGCGAAACCAAACCCATTAAGCCTATGCTGCCTCCTCCATAAACAAGGTCAATGTTTCTCGCAACCTTCAAGAAACCATAAGCAAATCAGCAAAAGCGTGAGGTTTTTTTATATGGGTATGAGCTCCAAAACGTGTTCATGATGAACCCAACTTAAAAACAGTAGAATTCTTTTTTATTCCACTTCAAATTTTGCAGGATCGAGGAGAGAGAGACAAGGATTCAAAGTGATGCTTCATGCTCATTCAACACAAGAGTACTGTTTTAGTACATTTAGGGCTCATCATTTTAGCATGATAAGGAACAAAATAGGGACAGAGCAAAACTTGAAGAAAAGAGGGAGAGCAAAATTTGGGAAAAAAAGGAACAAACCAGGTATCTTGCTTATGCAATGGTACACAAAATTTTCATCTCTCGAAGGTGTGAATATTTTCAATGTTGCTGAGTTTGGAGATAACGACATATGAGAGAGAGAGAGAGAGAGAGAGAGAGAGAGAGAGATTAAAAAAATTGTGCTAGAGACAGACCGAACGGGGAAGATCGTCTCAAATTAAAGGCATCAATCAGGATTTATATAATGTGGAGGAGTCCTATGAAACAACATACAAACGAGTAATGAACAGAATGTCCGTACCCACTAAAGATAATGTATAAATAAAGAAGTTAAAAGGTTTCTAACGTTATGAGATGGAAAGTTAGACCAGTTTCAAACTGATTTCCTTGAAAATCCATTGACGTATAGAAAAGAGCAAATTACAAACAAACTTCCCACGAAAGGGAGAATAAGAGGAAGACCAACATTCGCGAATGGATAAGTCATAAGAAGCCAAAAGTCAGATAACGAAACCCACATAGAACAAAGGAAAAAGCATAACACCAAAGAGTCATAGAATACCAATTCCTTGCCAAGCTCAATGGCAGCAACCTGATAGCTACTCTTCTTGCCCTGGCTACTTCCACAGAAAACACAAATCCTCTTGAACCTTGATTGCTTCGTTTCACTCTCTACTTCCATTGCTCCCTCTACCTCCACTTTTTTTTGTTCTTTTGGGTTTTCTTCTCTTCTACTCCTTTCCTATTTGCTTCTCACTTCGGCTTTCTCTCCGGATAACAAATCAGAATCTCTCTCAGAAAAGAAGAATCTCCCTCCTCTGGTTCTGTGTCCCTTTGCTTCCTAACCTACATATGTGTCACAGAACTATACGAGTATCAAGTAGACCCTTTTTGCTTCCCCCACTTACTCTCTCCAGTGCGTCCTGCTCATGCCTATATATAAACCTCCCCACACGTGACTGCCTCAGCACGCTTCCAGCCCCGCTCTCACACATACAACTAATATTGGCACGCGTGGACCACTTCTCTCTCTCTTCTTCCCTATCTCTTTCTTTTTATTTTTCTTCAAATGATCTAAAACCCTATTTCCAAATTTCCATGGATCTTTTCTCTATTCTCTAGATTGAGGGGAATATCCCCACTTCCTGTTCCTGTAACTATCCTCTCCAGCGATAACCCAAGTTCCCAGCAATTGAGCTATTTTGGAGATTATTTCTCAACGAAGTTTGCTTAGAAAAAAAAGGCTTAAATGCATCTCATGTTTCTGTGGTATTCGCGAATTGCAAATATACTCATAAAGTATACAAAGTCATTTTCATACCCCTGAGGTAAGTATCAAAGTCACAATATACCCATCCATTGATGTGTCGTTTGAAACACTGACGGTAAATGCTGACGTGGCAAAATAGACACGTCAGCACCAATCATATGATGACACGTCATTGTGAATACCTCAGGGGCATATTTGCAATTCGGGAAAACCACAAGGGCATGAGATGCATTTAATTTTTTTTTTGAAAAAATTTTTAAATAGACACGTCAGCACCAATTAGATAATGACACGTCATCATTTTTGTTTTTTTAAAATTTAATCTTAAAAAAAAAACTTAGCCCAATTTTCTTTCAACATAGCCCATGTGTTCGTTTCTGTCTTATATATATATATATATATATATATATATATATATAATTTTTATAAAAAAAACATGCGTAGTTCAACTTAGCCACTGTATTCGTTTATGTGTGTGTTTTTTTTGAAGGAAAATGAGGCTAAGTCTTTTTTTAAAGGATTAATTTTTTTAAACAAAAATTAAAAATGATGACGTGTCCATTATCTAATTGGTGCTGACGTGTCTATTTAAAAAAAAAACTTAAATGCATCTCATGCCCCTATGGTATTCTCGAATTGCAAATATGCCCCTGAGGTATTCGCGATGACGTGTCAGTATCTGATTGGTGTTGACGTGTCTATTTTTGCCACGTCAGCATTTACCGTTAGTGTTTCAAACGACACATTAACGGAGAGACATATTGTGACCTTGATGTTTACCTCAGGGGTATGAAAATGACTTTGTTTATCTCAGGGGTATATATGCAATTCGCGAATACCACAGGGCTATGAGATGCATTTAAGCAAAAAAAAAAAAAAACTCTAGAGTCTAGTTATTCTCTATGTTTGGTCGGTCGCAAAATAACTAAAGCCCCATTTCCAAATTTGCATGGTTCAACTTTGAAACTTGGCATGCGATAAATCTTCCATAATAGTTCCATGTTTCTTCAAATTGGAGAAACAAACAAAAAGCCAAGTTCTTCGGACATTTTAATTAGTTTTTTTAAAAGAGAATGTTCTCATCATAACAGCCATTATGCCCGCCACTGATTCGGTTGACTGAGGCTTAAGTAAGGGAAAGTATATACGCGGAAAAACCACCAAGCTAATCCAATCAACCCAAACCTGTATTCACAATAGAATCAGCTACTTCGATGTTCAGATACCCCATCCCAGCCCCAAGAAAATTGAACAAAAAAAAGAAAAGAAAAAGAAAAACGAATCTTACTTTTAATCCTACAAATGTCGATCAAAAGTAAATTACAAGTCTGAACTACAAAAATTGTAGTGTTTAATCTCTAAATTATTAATATTCATCAATCTTTGCCCTATATTAAGATCCTCCGTTTCAAATATGAGAATGAGAATTCTTTCATTCATGCATATATAGGCTCTGCTAAGCCTGCGGGTCTTGGCATTTGACGGCAGACTTATTTCGCACTTTGGATTTGGGCGCGGCCCGAAGCCTCACCAGACCATTCCCCTTTTATGGGTTAAGAAATATTTGCCTATCAATTTTTATAAATAAAAAATCAATAATTCCAATGACACAATGGCAGGTTCTCTTTTTTTCTTCTTCTTTTTTGTTTCCCGTTTATGATGAAGTGGGCATATAGTTGGTCAATATTCTTCACCTAGGAAAATATTAAAAGGGTCATTTTCATTATCTGTTTATCTTATTTTTTTTATTAATTTGTTTAGTATTTCTGTGTCAAACGTACGGTTGTAGCATACATATAGAGTACTTTATATACTTAACACTTGTTCTGCACCATTTACACGCTACCTAACAAGACAAAGCATACACACTTTTCAATTGAAATGGGAGCTTAAAATCATGGGTAAAAGATTTAACCCAAAGAGAAGAAAGATTAAAAAAAGAGAACCTATGAGATGAGTGGTATCTGTACCTCTCTGTAATCCTAGTGAAGTGGGCATTCTTAATTAGCTAAATAATTCCCATCCTTTTTGTTTGTCGATCGATTTATTTGTAAATTACAATTTTACAAAGTACATATTTGTCTGAGCAAAAGTATGGGTAAAAATTCAGAAGATTCAGAGTGTCGTATAGAGGACTGTGCATGGATGATTGAATAAGACATTAGTGGGTTATGGCCTATTACCTTGTACCCTCATCCACCCTCCCTTGGTCGACACACTTGTTGTATGCATAGGAAACATCTTATTTTTATCTCACGCGGCCCCTCCCTTCCCCATATCTCCTTCTCCTTCACTTCTCCAAGCATGCTGTCCCCAATTCACTAATTGCATTGCCCTCTACTTCACCTGCCACTCATCGTTCTCCAATAAAAAACCCACATTTTTGTTTTTTGTTTTTAATCAATTGCTTATAACCATTTTTATATTACCCCATTTGCTATTTTGTTATTATTTTCCTGGGCTTATGCTTGTTACAATTATTAAGTTAATGTCTTATTTTATTGTTTTCTACAATACCAGGATTGCAGGAACTGAACCATGCCCTTAAACTAATTCATATTCTATTGTTTCCCATCCCCAAACCCAAAAGCTTGGCTTTTCTGCCGTTTTTCTTTACTTGCTCTCTTTTGCCTTGTCTACTTTCTGTCCATACCCTATGTATAGAGATTATAAACTCATAATTACTATTCTTAATAGGGGATCGAGCGCGTTTCTTATAAACTATTTGTAAACTCCAACATGCTTGCATGCGCACTAGACGCATGTCTTTGTGTTAGTTGTTCGGTACCATTTTGGTTCCTTATTATACTCCTGGATCCCTTTTCATCCTAGATAAGAACATTTGGCTGGCTAGACAATAAGAACAAAAAGTAAATTATCTAAAATTTTTGGACCCATCTCTACTCATTTTAGCTGAATCAGACGTTGCTCGTGCCATTTAGCTAGGTAGGTACCTAAGACACTTAGCAAATGGATATATAGCACTCGACCACTCATCAGACGTCATCACTATCTTTGTCCATGGATAAACGTGCTTCACTACTCATGATATAAGCAAGTAAATGTATCTTTAAACAAGATATTGGAGGGTTTCGAGTGAAGTTTTAACCCTTTCGTGTGGGTCTCGTTGCTATTATTTGAAGCTACTGATCTTTAGGGGATGGGCGATGTTTAGGAGTGCATTAATCTAGGCAGAAGTGCTTCCCTCGTATTTTGTATGGGGGCTAAGAGTAAAGAACACAATGCCCTAACCATTGTATGAAACTAATTAGGTTTGTGCAGGAAGTGGGTCACGAGATATTAATGGCAAGTTTCAAATAAAATGCATTTGGCTTGGCAAAGAAGAAAAACAAAACAGAAAAAAAGCAAAGAGAAACTTGTCAACGTCATTTCTTTAATATACATATATGGGTGTGTGTAACGAATATACACGCCGGCCGGCTGTAGGGTTTCAGGTCGAAGCTCATGAGCCACAGACACTAATGCGTGGGATCGATCTGTGATCGACTACTTCCAGTTCTCCCAACACCCGACCTATTCCTTTATTACTTTCGTTTCCCAATGTATTTATTATATGCATCTTCGTATATACTGTTGAAACTTTGTAATCCCAGACAATGTGAGCAAGTGAGATTATTGACTTATAAATAAGCCCTTTCGTAACTTTTTAAAATATAAGTAAGAAACATAATAAATTCAATTGGGTATTTTCATAATTGGATGTCTCACTTATCAAAATTTAAATTTTATACTAATTAAAGTCCGGCCATAACTTACTAGCTACATTCTTTCAGTTTGGCTGTATGGTGAAATAGACAAGAGTTTCGGAGATTCTTTATGGGTTAGATCAATCTCTACTAATGCTCCGGCCCAAAAAAGAAAATCAGAAAGAATATTACCTCGACTAAAAGTAGGTCAAATGGTAATGAAATCTAGGTTAATTTGGATTGATCTAATTGTGTTATTAAGCTTGAACATCAATATGTTATTGTAAAGAATTGACAGTACATGCTATGACATCATGATTATTGAGCCCTTTGGTCATGGCCTAAAAGCATCCGTCCACGTTACAAACTTGAGAAAAAGATCGTACTGTTCACCTCAAAATTCCGTAGAATCCACGAGTTTTTTGTTAATAGAAATCAAGCATGAATGGAAACTTTAAAAAAATGAATTATAACCAAAGTCCCACAAAATGGTAATTAAACAACAGAATTTTTGCTTTTACCTATATGTTTTTTTATTATACTACAATACTATATATCCAGTACTTATCTACATATATACAACAAATATACACACACAAATATATATACGTACTTCGTAGGTATACATAAGTACTGTTCATGACATATGTTGTATATCAAAAGGAATGAGTAAATTCAAGTGGTCATGAGGATCGCACATCAATTTCCAGTCTAGATGGCAGTCTAGCTAGTCTACATTAAGCATATGGTATTGGATAAATCCAGAATATTCTCCACATGATCAGAATGCAGCCCAAGGCTCCCTTTTTGTTTTTGTCCTTTATCTCATAATATATATAGAAAGAGAGAGAGATTCCAAAATCAACTCATGCAAACTTTAGGAACTTTTCGGTAAATGAAACTATATATTGAATTATAAATCTGAATTTCATTAACAAAGATCAATTAGATTTTACCGGCGATCGAAGCCGCTGCTAAAACCATCAAAACGAACAAAAGTTTTTGAACATTGTATGATTTATATTTTTGTGAATCAATCTCATTGATCACATAAATTAGTTTCATCGTTAGACTATGCCCATCTCATGTTATGTTATTGGCATATTAATAATTGAGATATGTTGAATATAACTAATACACTACTAGAAATTTTGGATTTAGTGACGAAATTCTTGGTGTCAAAATGAATTTCGTCACTAAAAAAAGATTTTTCGCGACGAAAGTATTTTTGTCACCAATTTCGTCACTAAAGGTTCTATGTGTGATGAAATAAAATTTTCGTTACTAAAAGTTATTTTTTTTGTGATGAAAACTTTCATCACACGACGATCGACCGGTGACTCAACGATAGATCGTGCTTTTTGTGACGAAACGCTCCGTCATTTTTACCGGTTATCTCTCCACAAAACCTCTTGAATCCTCTCAAATTTTAATGAGCCATTTCGTGCTGCATTGTCCTCCAAAGTGCATGGAACCATCCCCTATTTTCATTTTAAATCAAAGGTACATACTTATGTTGTTTTTAAAGCGATATTAAGCGGTTTTAAATGAGCTTTTAGTTTATGTTTTTAATTCGCTATATAATCCATTTAGGTATGTAAAATGTATTTATTTTAGTGTTACTGTATGTTTTAGGAGTTTATGATTGTTTAGGGATCAATTTGAGGTGATTTTGGGCTTGTTTTGGGGTCTTATAGTATCTGTTTGTTTTCGTCCCCATGACGATCGATCGCCTGTTAAGGGTGATCGATCGTTAGGTAGATGTTGAGTCCAACGATCGATCAGATAAATTAGCCAATCGATCGGTTTGATACTTTATGGAGCAATCAATCAGTCCCTTAAAACGGTGTCTTTCAAGCTCTCGACAGACGTCATTGTTGATTTCTTACATTGACCCCGGCCCGAGACTCCTAGCTTCCCGGCGGTACCCCTGACTTGTGGACGTTGATGACGAGGAAGATCTCTGTTGTTGTTGGTAGTATAATCAACCAGAGTGAGTTCAGTGTGTTTTGGAGGATTTTGAACCTCATCTGGATGCCGAACGTCGATGACATAAGTCATTTCCACGGAGTGCCCGTTTACTAGAGCTCGGTGCATGCTCTTGCTGGGTCAACAAACGCTGATAGATTTTCTGATGTACATGTTTGAGCCGATCATGGATGAGGCTTGGCGAATTAAGGATTATAACCTCTCATACATCGTGTTTCTGACTCAATTCCTCGTTTCTCGGGGTGTCGTGATCGCTGACTGGAGACTCGTAAGGGGTTATGAGCGCGCTGAACAAGTTCACCTTGTCCATGAGCAATGTGCATGAGGGAGTTTTGACTCGACGATTCGCTCGTAGAGCACCAGCGGCCGAAGTGCCTGCAGTGCCCCCTCCAAACAAGTTCACCTCTTGAGCCGGGAGAGCCTGCAGTGCCCCTTCCCTGGGTGACCTAGCTATTTGTGGACCTCTCGAGCCGAGACCGCTTTCGAAGAGGAGTGCATTGGCACAATGCTACGCAACAAGACAATTGTGGCTCATATAAAGGACGTCAACGATGCATCGGAAGAAATCAAGGAGACTATGGATGATTTTGAGACAGAGGCAGATCCACAGAAGATTCCCGAAGATATTCCAGATGACGTGGCCACTTTTCGTGATGTTGTTTCACGTCGATTTTTTTATTATGTATTTGGTACATACATTTGGATTTATGTTTTTATTTATCTGTTTGAGACATATATGTGTATTTGGATTTGTGGTTTTATTAACGTATTTGGGACATATTCGTTTATTTGTATATATGGAGTGACTTTGATTACAATTTGTGTTTTTATTTGTATTTTTTCCCGACACTTAGATACATAAATTAACCAAAATACCCTTTGGTTGGCAAAAATTACAAAAATTACAAAGTTAAACAGCTAAATCAAATACGTATGTAAATAAAATTGAAGTACATACATATATATGTATGAAATTTATCCGATTGATCAAATAAGTAATATAAGAATTTAATTATTTTTTTTAAAAAATTTAGGGTCACCGATTGATCGTCATAATGAGCGATCGATCAGTGAAGCACGATATCGTTTAGATATATCAAATTGATCGATCGTTGAAAACTGCTTATCGAATGTCAAACACAACGATCGATCGTTATTATTCGCTATCGTTTCCTTTGCAATTATCGATCGATTAGTAAAATAATGCGTTTGATTGTTATAGACGTCGTCCTTTTTGTTTATGTCAACCAATATATCATTATATGCACACTGATCAATTAGTGTTATACGTCGTCGTTTTCTCTATACGAACCGATCGATCGTTAAACAAAGGCGATCAATATACTAGCACAACGTCATTTTGACTAGTTGTACATGTTGCATCATAAATACATATTGTAAGTGTTAGTATGAGTAATATATTAAGATGTCATAAACTAGTGATATGCTTATTTAGCACATGATTATAAGTTATTAGTATGAGGTATGTATTAAGATGACATTAGAAGTAAAATAATTTTAATAATTAAGTCATTTGTCAGGTTAAAAATCATTTTTTAATAATTAGGTGCACTGATCGATCATTGAGTTGACGATCGATTAGTGAAGAACGATGTCATTTAATATTTTGATATTGATCGATCGTCGAAGTATGATGATCGATAAGTTAAGAACAGTGTCTTTTAAGATTTTGATACCGAGAGATCGTCCCAGACTGACAATCGATGGCTTGCATCCGTCGTTGTTTTAAAGTCACTTGGTGATCGATTAGTCCAAAACTTAGTGGGAATTTTAAAGCTGACAAGGAGATCAATCGGTATCAACTATTGTTCGCGCTTGTTCCAATGCACTCGAGCTTGCATGGTAAGTTAAGTACTAAATTATGAGTTTTATTGATATTGTTTACCAATAACGTTATGCTATTTCCATGTACAAAAAAGTCAAGAAAGTGGCGAAATAAATCTTGCAGAGTTTAGAAGAGGAATTACACAAACAAAGATGGTGTTTGGACCTCGGAAGGAGCGAAATAAATTTATGTAAGTCGCTTTTATTTTAATCTACTTTATGTAATTTATGTATAGTTTATCTACTTTAATGTTTCCGGCAATTATTGTTGTCTCTCAGGAACGGATGGATGTCTTCCAACGCCAGTGTGATTTAGAAGGAAAGACTTACACCGAAATTGAAGTATATTTTGAGATATTGGGCAAGAAGTTGGAATATTTTCGAAGGCAAAAGATGTGATAAAAGTGATAAGAGTTGCTAGAGAAAAAGACTTGCAAGAATTTGTGAAGAAGCAAACTGAGATGGAGGCCTCACTGCTGAACCACCTTGAGGAGCAGCGGGTGGAGCCGGAGCGCATCCTGTTAGAGTAGGACGAGTGCATGAAAATGGAGCAGGAGCGCATGCGAAAGGAGCAAGAGTGCTTATAGGCAGAAATATCAAAGAAGCTGGAGAAGAAAATGTCCTTTGTAATGGAGAAGAAAATGAGTGACATGTCAAAGCGACTATTCAGCTAGTTTGGGGGCTCAAAAAGGTAGATACATGCATGTTGTAATTGCTTTGTGTTTATGTACCATTATTGAACATTATTATTATGATTATTATATTGTTATTGTAATAGTACGTGTTGTATAATATTTTTTATTATTATTGTTTTTTAAAAATTGATTATGTTATTACCGTTCGATCGCCAATATGAAAACAACTAAAATAATGATTGATCAATAATATTACCAATAGATCGGATCCGTGCAAGCGATCCATCGATATTATAAACGATTGATCCTCCAATTCAGACGATCAATCATTAGCTGACACCGATCGATCATGTAGGAAATCATCGTTCCATTGCTGAAAATAAACGATTGATAGTCTCATATTTTGACCGATTGATCGTCCAAATCAAACGATCGATCAATTAGACAAACAAGACGGATCGGTGATATTGAAACGATTGATCGTCCAACTCAAGTGATCGATCGATTATACAATCACGATGGATCGTTAGTACTGAAACGATCGATCGTCAATATTTATCGATCGATAACCATTATCTACTTGATCGATTGTCTTAATAATATCAACGATCGATCGATATCATCTTCCGACAGATTACTTCCAAACAAAAACCGACTTATTGGTGTTTTCACCGATCAACCACTTTGGTTTCCACGATCGATCGATTCATGATATTTAGTGACGAAAAAAATTTTTGTGACGAATTTCAGGTTTCATCATGAAATACATTTTGCGACGCTCATATGCTGACGGACCTCGTGGCGAAAAAATTTCATCACTAAGTTTTTTAGTAACAAAATTTAGACTTTTAGTGATGAAAAATTTCATAAAAGTCAATTTTTTTTAGTGATAACTCTTTATTATTAGAATTGACGGAGAATTCCAAACATAATTTAAATCAGTCATTAGCTCTTAAGTATTGTTTTTTTGTATCTAAGTAAATATCGTGCGTGTAGGCTCTCCCTTTATCGAAAATACAGTCGTTCAGAGTCTGCAGGGTGCAGAGACATGATGCACTACAAACGTTCATATATATATATATATATATTATCGTCTCTATATCAACAATTATAAAAGAAATATATTTTTGTAATTAGAAAAAGGAAACATATAGATCTGGTGGGAGGAAGATTGCCATAATTAGCAGCTGCAATCATACTCATTGTACAACATAAAAGACAGGTGACAGCCAATTTATCTTCCCTCAATGCAGTGCAGTCATGGCTGTGGTAAGGCCTGGCCGTCACATCCGCCCGGCGATATTATTACTTAACCCCTTGCCTGACACGTGGTCCCAGGGCACTGGATGTGTGATAAAATACATGGATTTTAGACGTTCACCAATTATTTTGGGGGAATTATCTGGACGTTTGTTTCTAAATTTTTAAACTCTTAAAATTTTGTTTGTTGGTTAAATTATAAAATAATATTATACTATTTACTTAAATCTTCTTTATTCTTATTTTTTTATAAAATATTATACTTTTTTACAAACCTCAATACCCAAAACTTCTAAAACCCTAATATTTCCACGAATAAACACTCCGTATATGTAAGTTGCATATTTACTTATATATATCTTGCTTGAGTGTAAATTTAGTTGGCGGGCTTTTTTGTCTCTTGCCCGGGTGCCCCAACATGAAGTGACATCCGTCTTTGGCCCCATTTGTGCTTCAAAATTTTGGACCTCTCTGTTTATCTTTTTCATTTGCACTGTCTCTGAAAGATGGGGCAAGAGAAGGGTCGGTCTGTCTAACCGGAAAAATGGTAAAAAAATAAATAAAATAAAAATAAAGCAAACATTTTCATGGGGTTTCATGCATTAAAAATGATTCATTTTGGTCCTTTTTTACTTGATCCTGACCAATATAAAGCATTGCTTTTAACTGCTCTGCTACTCCAGTTAACCAAAGTCATATTAATGGCTTTGTTTTATGAAAAGTATTGGAAATAGCCTTGTTACAAACTACACGTACCCAATGTTGCCGTTGATAGTGTGGGTGGTTGACTGACAGGTAGTTATTACTTACATAAGCCTACTTTGATATGGTCAAAAGTGGCACAAGTACTACTCATGATGTTAAATTAATATTGCAGGTTAACAAAGCAAAAAATTGCTTAACAATAATAATTTTTTTTAGCCAATGCAAGTCATAGCCTGTTAGAGGAGGGAGTGGGATATTGGAATCCCAGATCAGGACCCTATTAGTACTTTGATAACCTCACACGGCGGCTTATACTTCTCCAAAAGGAATAAATACCCAACACGACAACACATGTAATATTTATCTACATGTTCATGCATATTGATTCACTGATTATTTTTAAATTACTTCGAACAAATGGAAAATTATAAATTCATCATTTTAAGGTAGTTCCACTTGATTTAGCAACATGTCAATTATTAGACCTTTAGAACCGTAATTTTGATAAATTACAGTAGGTTCGGGTGCGATTAAATAAATATTCTCATAGGGTTGTTGGAGTACAACTTAGATCAAAAGGTTAAATGTTTGACATAAATGGTAGTTTCACATTCTTTATAATTCGGTCAAATTATATCAATATTTAATGTATAACATCAGAAAAATGAAAGACAGAAATGATAAAGAACATCTGCTAGGTAAACTACACAATTATTATGAAGGCAAATAAACGTGCATGCCCATTAGCAATGTTCCCTTGGCCCATGTAAGGCATTCTTTGCATTTCATATGCAACATGTTGTTGTCAGATGTGACTTATTATACATCGATCGATTGTCGGACAACTCAACTTCTTTATGAAAAGTTTTTGGTTTCCCAATTTATCATGAATGCATGGTTGGCTACCACAAAGGAGTAAATCTTTTTGCCATTCTTCGTGGTGGATTTTTGTCAAGTACCTTGTGACGTTAAGAGAACTAGAACATGATTAGGTCGATCACCCTGTAATGGTCTTACACTAGCTTGATCAAGAAGTACAAAAATAGCCGAAAAGGTCACCCACTGGCCAGTCTAGTTTCGGACATAACCACAGATAACTTCTTAACCTGGCTAAAAAAAGGGGAGAAGGAAGAAAGGGAAACTCTTGCCAAATTTGTGCCTCGCCATTATTTTGTAAATTAGATCGGACGAGATTTAGAAGATCAGGGTGGTCACGTTTTGTCCCCTAGAACATAGGGGTTGGCTCAACTTATCTAGGCTTTTTGATTTTCATCTCAAGAATGTCACTCATGTTTCCTCCTCATGGAATTCCACCCATTTGGGTCGTTTTCTTTTCCCTCCGATATTTCGGATTGCGTTTTGTCCGTTTGTGAGTCTTCTACTTTATGTAGGATACTTTTATTGAAATTTTGGCATCTAACATATGTATGATCATGCATTTTTCAGAAACATTAGCTAAAGTTGTCATTGGCACAACTCCCTGATGTATGTTTAGTTCCTTAATTCTACAGAGGACAACAAATCCGATTCGATATTGTTCCATAGAATGATATCCGATGTTCTGTTTACTTCGTAGGTTCCATACACAAGCCACCCAAGTCAAGATTTGCATCCGGCAAATCTAGCAGCGCAACAACCTCTCCATTTAATGCTAGAGTGATGAATGTAGTTCATTAACTGCAGCAGCTCATCAGCAAATCTTGACAAACTGAATTGTTTTCACACTTTTCTTCTTTCAATATAAATCCCTAATGTGAATGAGAGAAAGAGTGAGTGCGAGGGACTGCGAAGTGTAGTGAGTGAGTTGAGAAAGTGTGAGAAAGAGAGGTGCTGCAAAGAGTGGCTATGAGAGTTGAGAGTTGTAAATTGGTTTGTTGAAATCAAAGTTCTCTCCTCTGTAGACGTAGGCAAATTGTCGAACCACATTAAATATGGCCTCTGTGTGTTTTGTGTTTCTTGTTTCGTGCTCAACAAGTGGTATTAGAGGCAGTAGGTGGTCGAAATTTTGTTTTTCGAAATCAGCCGAGACCCGATCTATGTTTAAATACAATTTTAGACCTAGCTGGAGCTTCCTCGTGACGAGACGAGCACAACGGTACCAACCGGAGGCCAAATCAACATTGAACGCGCCCACACGTGCTCACCGAAGCTTCTGCACGTGTCTCCACTCGTCTCACTCGCCGCCACCCGTCGGAGAAACCTTGCATGTACTTCCATGCTCCATCCGGTCTTCGGCTCGGTTCGGGTCGTTAGGCCGAGTTCGAATCTTAACCGAGCTCTGGGTCAACTCGGCGAGTCAACCCAAGTTGGAGTGAGTTAGACCGAGTCACGGAGTCCACTCGCCTGACGTAACGGTTACTGTTAACGTCGACATCATCTCCGGCCAAATTAACGGAATATTCTGTTTCTGGACAGAATATTCTATAGTCAAATTTTGTGCATTTTAAGCCCAAATTTCTTCCTTTTTGGGTCGAATCGGATATGTTCCTAGCTATTTTGACCATTCCAGACGCAACGATGGGCTCCGTTTTGCGAGATTCAGCTCTGAACGTTAATACCAAACCATTTAAGCCTCAGATATAGGAGGAAGCAATGTCGAATTCAGGTTCCGGTGGAATGATCAATCTTATGGCATTCAACTACACACTATGGAAGAAAAAGGAGTAAAAGCAGACGAGACGCCAGAAAAAGATTGGAAAAAGTCAAACAAGAAAACTATTGGTCAGATCAGACAATGGATCGACCATAGTGTATTTTATCATGTTGCGTAGGAGACATACGTCTACACTTTATGACAAAAGCTAGAGAACATGTATCAAGCTAAGGCTACTCGGAATAAGACTCTCTTAATGAGAGGCCTTGTGAACTTAAAGTTGAAGTGCGGTACCTCTATTGCTGAACACACCAGCAAGTTTCAGAACCTGGTAAACTAAATTTCAATTATAGCGTTGAATCTTGACGATGAAGAAATAAGCTCTCCTACTTCTCAGTTCGCTACCAGACAGTTGGGAGACGTTGAATCTTGACGATGAAGAACGAGCTCTCCTAATTCTCAGTTCGCTACCAGCAGCTTCCCACCACGCCACTCCTCGCAGTGATTTCTTCACTACGTGTAAAGCCGGAGATTATGTACAGTGAGGATGGGTAACACTAGTTCATCAAAGATCACGGGTATTTGTGATGTATGTATAAAGACAAATATTGGATGTACCATGGTGTTGAAAGACGTTCGACACGTGTCCAACCTTCGGCTAAATTTTATATCTAGAAAAACCCTTGATCGACTGGGCTACAACAACCACTTCGGCAACGGTGCTTGGAAGATGAAGAAACACACAATGGATGTCACCCGTGGACATATTTGCAACAGTTTATACAAGACCCATGTGAAGATATGCACTGATAGCCTTAATGTAGTTCAAGATGAGGCATCTTCAAATCTATGGCATGAGAGACTTGGTCACGTGGGTGAGAAATGATTGTTTACTCTAGCAAAGAAGGCGTATATTATAGTCAACAAAGGTACAATGCTAAACCCTTGTGAGCATTGCTTGTTTGGTAAGCAACGTCGAGTCTCTTTTAGTACATCTGCCAGTAAAAAATCAGAGTTGTTGAGCCTGGTACACTCTGATGTATGTGGTCCCTTAGAGGTGGAGTCTTTGGACAGTAACAAATATTTTGTTCATTTTTTGATGATGCTACACGTAAAATGTGAGTGCATTTCTTGAGAAAAAAGGACCAAGTTTTTAAGTAGTTTAAAAACTTTTACGCTATTTTGGAAAGAGAAACTAGAAGGAAATTGAAGTGTCTCTGGACAGACAATGGAGGCGAGTACACGTCCAGGGAGTTTAGAGCATACTGCTCTAGCCATGGCATCAGACATACCAAGACAGTCTCACACACCCCACAACACAATGGTGTAGCCGAGAGAATGAATCAGACCATTGTAGAACGAACCAGATGTATGCTCAGTATGACTAAGTTTCCAAAGCCATTCTAGGGTGAAACAATTCGTGTAGCATGTTGCCTGATCAACAGAACACCATCTGTATGGTTGAAGTTCGAAGTTCCGGAGATGGTATGGTTTGGTCATAAGATCTCCTACTATCATCTAGGGCTGAAAAACCGGAATGCGGTCCGGACCGCATTCCGGTCCTAATATATTAAGGGACCGGACCGGACCACTTATAAGTGGTCCGGTCTGGTTTTACTAAATGCGGTCCGGTCCGGACCACTTAAGTGGTCCGGACCGGTTTTAATTTTTTTTCAATTTTTTCTAATTTTTTTAGGTTAATTTCAAAGGGGGAAGTGCATATAAAAATGTTAAGTTTTAGTGTAGATTAAAATTAAACGTTTTAAGTTTATAATTTGTATTAAAAATTATAAAAAAACAATATATATTTTTTATTTTTTTAATAAATGCGGTCCGGTCCGGACCGCATTTTAAGAATTTGGAGGTCCGGTCCGGTTGTGTTCACCCCTACTCTCATCTAAGAGTATTTGGGTGCAAAGCATTTGATGTCAAGTCCATTATGTGTATTTTTATTGATACGTAGATGAAGAATTTGGATATAGACCTTGGGATCCAGAAGCTAGGAAGCTCATTAGAAGCAGTGACGTTGTGTTTCTTGAAGCTGAGTTATATGGTAGCTTCAAAAGATCAACAAACCCAGGTGAAAACAGTACAAGTCCTTAAGATACGGTTACCAGTCCTGCACCGTTCCAGTCTACCATAGATACTGAAGAAATGCAGGAATGATCCCCAAAAGAAAAAGGGGAAGTTAATGACGATGAAGAGAGGGTATTGTGCAGATGGACCAGGTCCCACTCCTTCAGAAGCTGCTGAATCATCACAACAATCAGATGATGAAGAGCTTCCTCCAGTTGATGAGCCTCAACAGAGCTGATCTACGAGAGGACGATTGTTGATTCCATCACGGAGATATCCGGAATCAGATTATATTTTTCTTACTAATGAGGGGGAGCCATAAAGTTTTCATGAAACAATAGATCATACAGATAAACTCAGATGGATTCAAGCTATGTAAGAAGAGATGAGTTCCTTACAGAAGAATCAGACGTATGAGCCGGTGAAGCTTCTAAAGGGCAAAAGAGCACTGAAGAATAAATGAGTATTCAAGCTGAAGAACGATGGCAAGCAGGTGAAGTACAAAGCTCGTTTGGTCGTCAAAGGTTTTCAACAGAAGAAAGAAGTTGACTTTGACGAGATATTCTCACCTGTAGTGAAGATGACCTCAATCCGAGTTCAACTCGGATTGATTGCCAGTCTAAACTTGGAGCTTGAACAAATGGATGTGAAGTCATCATTTCTTCACAAAGATCTCAAAGAAGAGATATACATAGAGCAGCTTGAAGAATTTCACAGGAAGGAACACTTGACCAGTGTGTGTATATTCGTAAATTCTCATATGGTAATTTTATTACTCTACTACACTATGTTGATGATATGCTGATAGTTGGACAAGATGCATCCATAATCAGTAAGTTGAAGACATATCTCTCTAAGTTCTTCGATATGAATGACTTTGGACCAGCCCAACAGATATTGTGCATGAAGATTGTTTGTGACAGAAAAGTTAAGACTTTGTGGCTGTCACAAGAGATATGTTGAACAGGTGATCAAAAGGTTCAACATGGAAAGTGCTAAGTCAGTCAATAATCCACTGGCTAGTCATTTTAAATTGAGTAAGAGCTTGTGTCCCTCATCGAGGGAAAATGTTGAAGAGATGGCTGCAGTCCCTTAATCTTCAGCTATTGGCAGTCTTATGTATGCAATGATGTTTATGAGACCTGACATCGCTCACGCTGTGGGAGTTGTGAGCTGATTTCTTTTCAACCCAGGAAATGAACATTGGGAAGCGGTCAAATGGATTCTCAGGTACCTTAAAGGTACATCAAAGCTATGTTTGTGTTTCGGGGAAGCTGATCCAATCTTAGAAAGATATACAGACTCGGATATGGCTGATGATCTTGTTAGAAGAAAATCTATATTAGGATTCATGTACACATTATTTGGGAGATCTGTCTCATGGCAATCTAGATTACAAAATTGTGTGGCTTTATCCACAACAAAGGCAAAGTAAATTGTTGCAGCGAAAGCTGGGAAGGAAATGTTGGGTATCAGTCATAAGGAATATAATGTACATTGTGATAGTCAGAGTGCTTTGAACTTGAGCAAAAATTCAATGTATCATTCCCGCACAAAATATATTGACATTTGCTATCATTGGATACGTGAGGTGATGGAGCAACAAATATTGAAGCTTGTGAAAATCAATATAAAAGAGAATCCAATAGATATGTAGACGAAGATGGTCACTCGTAAGAAACTCAAGGTTTGTAGAGACATAGCTGGGATGGACACCTCCTCTTGTGGTATGGAGGGCGAGAATTGTTGACTTCGTAGGTTCCATACCCAAGCCACCCAAGTTAAGATTTGCAGTCGACAAATCTTACATCACAACAACCTCTCCATTTTAATGCTGGAGTGATGAGTGCAGTTCATTAACTGCAGCAGCTCAACAAGATTTGCACGTAGCTGCAAATCTTGACAAATTGAATTGTTTTCACACTTTTCTTCTTTCTCTATAAATCAGTAACGTGAATGAGAAAAAGAATGTGTGCGAGGGAGTGCGAAGTGCAGTGAGTGAGTTGAGAAAGTGTGAGAAAGAGATGTGCTGTAGAGAGGCTGTGAGAGTTGTAAATTGGTTTGTTGAAATCAAAGTTTTCTCTTCTTTGGACGTAAACAATTGCCGAACCAAGTTAAATATTAGCCTCCGTGTGTTTGGTCTTTTTCGTTACGTGCTTAACATGCTCAACTCAATACATGATATTGTCAACATGGATATATCTAAAAGGAAACAAGGTCAGGGATCCCAAAATCCATGACTGACAACAATAGTTCGGAGACAGAAGAGGATCTTCAAAGTTGTTTGGCTTCAGGTGCTTGTCATCTTCTCCAAGTAAAGGGGATGCCTTTCCGGTGGAAAAAGATCAAAGACAAAGCCCTGTTCTTGGGGTTGAATTTTCAGGTCCATATGTTTGCCCATATCTCGCTACTCCGTGTGTGAAGGTAAGTAGCGCCCTATTTCCTCATCAAGATTGCAATTAAACGCAGGAGTCGAAGGTGTATTTAGCCGTACGCATTATGACATGCTCCCTAGGCCCTAGCCTCTAGATATGTATCTTGTTTCCCATTTCTTTGCGATTTTTTTTTTCTTTTCTTTTTGGGAAATATGATATTTGGTCACTAGGTTTATAACAATTTCACGATTTAGTCACTAGGTTTCATTTTTTTTTACAAAATGGTCACTGAGAATATATAGCTGTGATGATTTGATCTTTCCGTCGAACATCCGTTAATTTTTAACGGAATAGAATGCGGTTGACTTCATCATGAAGCGGTCGACCTCTTCATGTAGCCGTCGACTCTTACAATTTATCGTTGACGCAACAGTAAACAAACCGGTTGACTGCTATTCCGGTTGAAAATTTAATGGAGGTTTGACGGAAAGACCAAATTGTCACAACTATATATTCTCAGTGACCATTTTGTAAAAAAATGAAACTTAGTAACTAAATCGTAAAAATACCGTAAATCTAGTGACCAAATATCATATTTCCCTTTTTTTCTGCTTTAAATTTTTACTTCCATCGGTGGTCACTCTGTTCCATGTACTGCGTCACATATATATATTTTCGACATCGTTTGCATGGCAGTGTATTGCGCAAGTGGCATTCGTAAGTATAATATATAGATCTTAATCGATCATATGCACAAGTTACCACGAGCTTAAGTTACGCTAGGTTAGACAATAGACCCTAGGCTTTAAGTCTGTTTTTCTGGGGCTTTTGTCTTTTTGAAGCAGGTTTTAAGGCTCTCGTGGCTATCACGCAAGCATGGTGGCATGCTTGGGACGGTGGAAGGGTAATCGATATCTGAAATCAGCCTGCGTGCCAAAAGAATTAAAAAGCACAAAAGCCTAATTGCCAGGGGGTTTGACCATCGGCCAAAGTGCAAGGAAAGCGAGGGAGATTTGTGCTTTTAATCCCCCCCCCCTCTCTCTCTCTCCTTATACATCACCAACCTTTCTTTTGTCTTTTTCAGCCTTTTTTTCCACCGGTTTTATCGTTGCAGCAGGGTCTAAGAAAAAGCTTCCAGTTTGAATGAAAGACCTAAATCAAACTTTGTTGGAACCATAGATCAAGAGACCTTTATTCATGTAACCAAAAGTTCTCTTAGCTTTTCAAACGCCTGTGGGTTCTGAGGGCTAAGCCAATGCTAGCAGGGCCAGCCCAGGAAGAGAAACTCAAATTGGAATCTACCGTACTCATAAGCTTCTTTTCGATTTGCTTTCAATGAGAGTTTCACACTAAAAGCACATTTGTTAATGCCTAATAATGCTTGCCGGTAGCCTAAAGCTTGATTAGGTACACAAATATCTTCGCATTCAGCTTTCGGTGTTCCATAAAAAACTTCCGTTTTTGCTAAGTAAGTTTTATTCTACAGATGAAAAAGCTCTTGGCATCCCTTTCTGTCGTCCCTCTTAGGTAACTTTTTTTTTACTCTTGTTTAAAGTCTTCGGAGGTGAAGCTACCGATCTCTAGCATGTGAGTTGATAGTGAGAATTCCTTTCCAGGGAACAAACCTCATGAATAGAGGTGCCGGATATTCTATTCATCTACCGACCTCATTGATCATGACAGTAGAAGTGCTTCCTGGGCATATCGCTCAACAAAGGGGACCAACTAAAACCATCCCATCCCAATTGTTCAAGTTAAGCTTGAGAAAAAGCACTTCGACTTTCACTAAGGAATATAAATACGATCAACTACTTTGGAGCCTAAACCAAAATCCAAACACCAACACTTAACGAGATAGGATCCATCATTACAAAGTTCCTTTGTTAGACTTCAAAAGGAAAAAGGAAAAGAAAAACTCTAAAAACTCAAATCTCGGGCGGCAAGAACCACTCAACCTGTCATGTTCATGAACATTTTGCCAGTGCGCGAGAGATGATTCCAATTATTTGGAACGGTTGGGACAAATTAGGTAACTGATTAAAAGTGGCAATGGAAGATGAGGAGCAGCAGATGTGGTTTCCTTATGGACCAATTGTCTTCTGTTTATGGGGCACATTCATAACCCTTTGGACTTTTCATCATCAGCTTGTCGTCACTGCATAATGTTACCTTCCTCCCATAGGTTTTCACGTCTGTTGTCAATGTCTGTAGCCTTTTGAATCATTAAGGATATTCCCATTACTGAATTCAAGCTTCAAAACTTAATGTTTCAATGTAAGATTTACATAAATTTCTTTCAAAAAACAAACACTTTTTCTGATGCATACTTCCATAGTATAAAAAAACAGAATTTGAGCACATTCCTGACATTTCTTAATGCTGTGTTTGGGTAGGCAACCTTTTTTGCTCAAGTAATGTAGATTTGTTTGGAATTTGTAAAAAAGTTATAAATGGAATTTGTGGTTCTGGCCAATTACAGAAGCTTATATTTTTATATTAATTTCATAATATTTACGCCCTTAACATTTTCCATTATTTTGGATGGAAAATGATATTTTGGCATGAAAAATATCGACTCTGACTTCACACTTTTTGTTGGTGGCTATACTTTTCTGGGATAAAATCATTATTTTAGAAGGTAAAAAATTATTTTCGGTCACAAATTACTGAAAATTTGAAGGGAAACTGTATAGATTTAAATACAGAAAAATCGGTTAGGTATTAGAAAATAAAATTTGGTCCTAGGAGAAGCACGCATTATGGTTGTTTTACTTTCTTGTCACGGCATGATAGCATTTGGGTTGTGGATTTTGGTTCTTTTGTTACAAAAGTATACGTGAAAGGATGTTGTGGGGATAATTGGTCTCTAAAATCCAGTCTAATAATCAGCAATTCTGCATCCTTACCTTTTTCCTTCACGACAGTTGGGGGCAGCCGTGTCCCTTGCCATCGGTCAAAACACTTCTGTTGCTTCTGTCATGTTCACATTGATTCACAGGCGGATCCAAGGGGGTGGCGGCCGCCACCCATTAGATCGGTCAAAAAAAAATTTTAGATGTATTTTTTTAATTATAAGTTGGTCTGGGCCTATGAGAGCCCGATCCTCATAGGCCCAGGCCAACCCTGGTGTAAAGCTTGCAAGACCTGGGCCTTTGGGAGCCCGACCCCCATTGGCCTAGGCCAACCAACGTTTTCCTTCAAGGCCTGGGCCTAACTGGCAGAGAAAAATGTGCTTTGCAGGGGTTCCTAAGAAAACCGGGGTGGGTGGGGTCCCTCGAAAAAGTGACCGCCCAAATGAAAAACGCGTCTTGACTCTTGAATCAGTCTTGTTTGGAAGGGCCTAACAAAACCTAGGAAAGTCTTAACCAATGCAACGACGACGTGAAGGGTCAGGCCCAACCTCCCCCTACGACAGTATTTGTCATGTTCTTTACTTGACATTTGCTTTCTTTATCTTCTCCTCTCGTTTCTCTGTTTTTTTTTTCATGAGTACACTACTTTAATAAGACATGTATCAATTTTCACTGAGTTCTTTTTTTTTCAACAAAAAATTTATAATTTCGAAGATTTGCTCCAAAAAAGTAGATAAATCTTTTCAAAGGCATGTGAGATTCTCATATCTAAACAAGAATTCCTTCACTACAAGGTTTCAGAAAGAAGACAAGTTTGAGGCAGGCTAATGTGCGGCAAAAAAAATTTAGATGTAATTTTTTTATAAGTTGCTTTAACACGATTTCGGTGAGAGGAAGTTACTTTGAGGGTTTTGCAGATGGAAAGTTTTTCGATTTGCAGTGGAGAGAGCTGCTCATATAGTAGTGTTTTGGATTGAAAGTAGCCTATGATTGGAGCTTTCCTAAAGGTTTTGTCACCTAAAAGTTTTAATAAGTTACAGGAAAAATTTGGTAGTGATCATTTTTGAAGTTCCTTCATTTTGTGTGTTTCGTAAGTGTTAGTGTCGGGGATGAAAGTAATCTTGGAAGCCCCCTAATCCGGACACCCTAAACTTTTCTTGTTCTACCATATTTGAAAGTCTCCATAATACCAAGATTAGGAATACTGCTTTTAAAACCCCAAAACTGTTTTTTTTTTTGCTCAGTTACCATAATCTTTTATTTCTCTTTCAATTTCCCCCCTTGAGAATGTAGTATGCAGCATGTCAATTTTTTTTAGTAAACATCACACTTTTTACTAAAGGCATAAAAATTACAATAGAGAATTTACAATAGAAAAAGTTCAGGATCAGGAACAAAATTGAGGGACCAAAGCCTATATACGAGGACACAAGTCGAATGCCACGGGCAAAAAACCGGTCATTTGTGTAGAAAGAAATGATGCTGTGCGGTGTTTTTTGTTCCCCTTCTCAAACATGGCAGGGGAAAAGAAACCTAAAATTCCAAGACATGTTAACACAGTCATCTCGCAATGTGAAGCATGATTGCCTCGGCTTCGTTGCAGAGTATATGAAAATTAAGCATGGGAAAGGGTCTACATATTTTATACGTAATTAAAACTTGAAACTTTCATTTAGAAAGGCATAAGGTCCGCCACGTGTCATATATATATATATCTGCATACTATTTCTTAACATTTATTCTTGTTATGATGCGTTTTTTTTCCTCTGGTAATAATCAAATTTAGCTAACTGCAAAAGAACACCAAAGACCAAGCTAAAAACTTAAGGACCGAAAAAAAAAATCAAAAGAACCAACCCCTACGACGTATTTGTCTATTATACTATAACTAAGGTGATCGTTTCTACGAATAGAACCTTCAACTTGTCAGGTAGACCAACCATAGAAAAATAAATATAATCAAATTAATTTCATTTGTGGGCTTTTCGGCCGGGTTGTATAAGGCCCTCGTGGCCAGTTGAGTTGTGGCCTTTAAGGCCTTTTGAAATGTGGCCCTTAGAGCCTTTTTAAAAAATTAATGCATTGGGCCTGCATGCCCCTGCTAATTTTTACTGACTCTGGAAGTCCTATTGTACTGAGTCCCCCTTTTATAAAATGAATTCCACCATTGTTTTTTTTAAAAAAAAACATATACTGCAAGGGATGCGGTTTGCTTGTTTTTTTTGTTTTTTATCATGTAACTTCACATTCATGGATGGCAAATCTTACCCGAAGTTGCCGTCTTAAGAAGTGTTCTGAATGAAAAAATATGCATGACCACTGCCCTGGGCCGAATTCTAAATGGACCACACGAGACCTTTCTGAATGGCCTTCGGCTCCATGCTTGTTTTGTTTTTATTTGGTTTGCTGCTTCCTGCAGAAGCAATGCACACAACGGATATAGCGTATTTCATCACGACGGATCAAAATACAGCAGGAGTTGCTTTAGCGGGTGAACCAAACCCTCCAAGGAGGCGGCATCCCAACGAGCATAGCCTAATGATGTTACAAAGTGCACCAGCACTGGCCCATAACCAACCAAACAGAAAAAGAAAGACAACAACAAAAACATAAATAAAACACCCAGCAGAGGCGGCGGAGCAGGCAGGAGGAGTGGAGGAGTGACGCCGGACGGGTGCATATCAGGCCTCCAAGAGACGCTGAAGGGATCCGCGAGGCGCGTGACCTTCGGAAACCACCAAAACTAGACCAAAAAGACGAAGGGAGGACCTGGCGAGTGAGACGGCATGCACCGACTACGTATCTCTAACTTGAACATACATTTTCCTTTCTCATTCCTTTTGACTTCATAGTCTTGAAATGTACATGAACAAGATTAATTGTCATATGTGAACTTGTAGACTGCTTATGTCCAAGCCGGAGGTTAGAAGAAAACACGATGCAACAATATGCATGCACATGGGTTATATTTTCTACTCTCCCAAACAAAGGGAAAAGAGACTGAAATAGAGAATTGTATAGACAGCCTCCCCTCTTTCGTTAGTTTGGGGATACAATACACTACAAAAAAAGGATACAATAGCGGTCGGAAAACCCCTGGCAAAAGCCCAAAAAACGCTCCTAAACTTGCGGTTTTTTACTGGATTTTTCGACCGCTGTCTTTTCTCCGTCGGTGAATGTCTTTAACAACGTTTTTCATAAACGCTGGTTATTCCCTACCTTTTAACAGCGGTCGCTTAGCGGCGTTTTCAAATCGCTGATAATTCCCCAGCTTATGACATCGGTTTTTTAACGGCGTTTTAAAAAAGTGCTGGTGTTTCCCTGATTATAGTAGTGGTTTTTTAGCAGCGTTTTTAAAAACGCTGACGTTTCTCCTGATTTTCAACCGCAGTTTTTTAACGGTATTTTGAAAATCGCTAGTGTTTCCCAGTTTATAGTAGCGATTTTTTAGTAGCATTTATATAAAATGCTGCCGTTTGTCCAGATTTACAACAACGTTTTGTTAGCGACGTTTTTAAAACCGCTGGCTAAAAGTATGTGCCGAAATTTTCCAAGGGCGTTCGAGTGTTTGTTGAATGCTAGTTGAACGTGATGAAGACTTTAGACAGACCATCAACTCTTAACTCTTGAACAATTGTGGGGACGAAAATTACAAATTGATCACGACATATCTTGACACGGAATTTTGTCAATACAAAAATGCACTAACAAATCTTTTCTGTTAGTAAGAACTGGTATTTTGTTTGGACGTTATTAAAAACTTACTCCCTTATTAATTGCCCTTTATTTAATTGATTAATGGGTTGTTTGTCCTGGTCTTTTCTGTAAATTTATGAGGTTAAGCTGCTACAGAAGCACCATTGGTTCAGTTTTCAGATTCAACTTTTTTGGATCATCTTCTGTTGAGAATTCTTACAAGCAAGGGATTCCAAGAGGTCCAAGAAGTATGTGCATGCGAGAAGAGAGTATTTGTGATACACATACGTGGTATTTCAATAGAAAAGAAATTGAAGATCATTCCCCATCCAGGAAGGATGAAATTGACTCGAGTTTGAGTCGCATTTACGGGAATCATATTGGAAATTTATTCAAAGGCTTGGCAAGAAGCTTAAAGTGTAAGTTTATGTTTTCACTCATAATAGCAAAAGCTACATATGTGAGGTATCTGTTACTCCAAGACTTAGTTGGATGGGATAATTTATTGAATTTCACATGGGATGGTGTTTGATGATGGTGATGTGTTGTTTGCATTTTAGGCCTCAGGTGAAAATAGCAAGTGGAATAATGTTGTGCCACCGTTTCTCTATGTGTCAGTCTCTTGCTAAGAATGATTGGCAGGTAGACATTGATGATGCTTTCTAATTTCTTTTCACTTAAAAGGCTTTAATCCAAGTTTTTTGGATGAACAATGTTGGATTATATGATCTATACACAAATATGTTCTTTTAAGATATGATTGAAATCCACTAAAGATAAGATTTTCACCTATTCGAATAGAGAGAGAGATTCAAATGCTTTGGAGATAACCCTCCATTCCCCTCTTTATCTCATCATTGTCCTAATACAAAAAGACTCAAAGAATGCTTGTCACTTTGCCTGGAACTGAATTTGCTGGTGTCACAGGGGAGGATGGATGAGAAAAGTGAGGAATTTTAATTATTGCTTTCCCTTTCTACTGCTAATGGTGCATCTGCTGTAGTTTGTACTTGCATATCTCATTTATGTAGATTGTTATACCATTATAGTTGCAAGGTGAGATGAATTGTATTTTATTCTGAAAAGTTTATACCCAAGAGCCAAGGAAAATGTGTTGAAAGTTCTCATTGTGATGCATCTTTGCCAATTTTACCTTTTAATATGTTGGTGCCATTTGACAGAAAATTAGAACTGCAACCTTGTTTCTTGGGGTGCAAAATACGGGAGACACCACTCATCTTGAAGAATGTTGTTCTCCTGGCTTATGAGTGATGTACGAGTGGGATCCTTTAGCCCTACAATGAATAACAAAAGAACGTGTAAGTAGAGTTTCCGATGATCACTTATGACTTTCTATGGTTTATGTGATCATAGGTCTTGATTCACCTCTTTATGCTTGCAGAACGTTTATGATAAGCAGAAAAATTAATCTTTATTGGGGAGAGACTTTTGTTGTCAACCACGGCTTTTAATTTCGACATTCAACTTTCGTACAAGCCCCTTGTTGAACCTCCAAAGAAATTGGAGCTCTCTAACTTTGCTAAAATGGCATGGAATTTGTAAATGACTCGCAAGACCATCTATTCTCATCAAAGTTCTTTGTACATCGCCTTGCATAGATGCAAATTTGGTTTTATATATTTAAATGTCTCCTCTAAATGGGGAATGCAGGCTTTAGACAACATTGTGCTTGCAGTATAAACCTCATTGTATTACTGTTGGTTCTGTCTTTCTAGCTGCCATTGTTCTAAAAAATCTGGAACTGCTTATAAATATGAAAGAGTTTTGGTGTTTGGAGTTTGAAGTTTCACCAAAACAGTTAAAATGATAGCTATGATATATCTCCATACGATGTCTTGTCCTTTATTATCACGATTTATGACGTGTGGATTGAAGTCAGCTACATTTTAGTCTTTCTTCTATGTAATCAGGACATAGAAGACATTTTAGTCTTTCTTCCATAAGAAGTTTGGTTGTTGCCTAAGTTGATTTGTGTTTCCCCTTCTATTTTCTGATATTTGTTTGTTTGTTTGTTGTCTTGAAGCATGGATGATATGGTTTGCTTTTTATCGCTTTATCCTAGATACTGGGTGCTTGAATTGAGTTGGATTGTGTGTTCAAACTTCCACCTCCCTTGTTTCTTGCGGAAGAACTTCTTGAACTTCTTGGTGAATAGGGCAAATTCTTCATCATCATCCTCAGAGGATTCATCTTCACTGGAGCATGTTGCTTTTAATGCTATGCCCCTTTTCCTTCTTCCTTCGTCCTCATCCTCCTTTACTTGGTTCATCTCATGTGTCATGAGAGATCCCATGAGTTCGTCAAGTGAGAGCTTTGTCAAATCCTTAGCTTCTTGAATTGCTGTCACTTTAGGCTCCCAAGTTTTAGGAAGGCACCTGATGATCTTTCTCACCATTTCAACATTAGTATACTCTTTACCGAGAGATTTTAATCCATTTATAATATCAGTAAAACGAGTAAACATAGAAGAAATAGATTCATCAGATTTCATCTTGAACAGCTCATAATTATGCACAAGCATACTAATCTTGTTTTCTTTAACTTGATTAGTACCTTCATGGGATACTTCTAGCTTATCCCAAATTTCTTTCGCGGTATCGCATCTGGAAATTCGATTGAACTCATTTGCATCGAGTGCACAGTATAGCACATTCATGGCTTTAGAATTCAAGGACATAAGTTTAAGATCGGCATCATCCCAATCTTTTCCGTCCTTCAGCTTACCCTCCTTGTCTCTAGGAAATCTAGGACCACTGGAGATAACTCTCCACAGTTCATAGTCTACGGCTTGGATGTAAATTCTCATCCTTGCCTTCTAGTAGTTATAAGCATTTCCATTGAACAAGGGAGGTCGATTCGTCGACTGCCCTTCAGCCAAAGAGGTGTCAATTGGGGTTGTCATTCTAATGAGCTAGTAACCTCAGCTCTGATACCAATTGTGAGTGCAAAAACAACCCAAGAGGGGGGGGTGAATTGGTTTTTTCAAAAACTTTTGAATCCTTTTGAAAACAAACTCAAAATAGCTCAGATCTAATTCTAGGTAAACAAGCAATGAGATCAAGACAATAAATGAGCAAGTTCAATCAAGCAATATAAGCACGAAATAAAGAGGAGAGTGAAGAAGATGACACCAGAATTTTTAGGTGGTTCGGCCAACTCTTGCCTACGTCCACCCCCAAGGCTATTGATTTCCTTGGGCTTCCTCCACTATTCTCCAAGCGAATACACACCTTAGCTTCCGGGGTGCTAAGGAACCGTTACAAAGCGTTTTCAGAGCTCACGCTTCAACTCTTTTCACAAATCCCAAAACCTAGGGATTTCTTCTACTCTCAAGTAGGATACAGTGTTCACTCAACACTCGAAGGTTTTATAAGGTTTGGATACAATGATTGAAGGCTCTCTAAGCCAGATCTACAAGTGGGTAACTCAAGAAATGAAACGGCTCTCTAAGCCAAATCTACAAGTTTAAGAATCTGAGGTGAACTAGAAGAATACGATCTTCAAGGAAAGCTTCTGGATTTGCAAGATTGAATGCAAGCCTTCTTGGATGGAGGTACTTCTCTCTTTCTTCTTAGAGCTTTGTTTCTCAAGAAATTAGGGCAAGGATGATTTTCGTGTAAAAGCTCTTCCTTTCTCTTTCAAACTTCTTCTATTTATAGTCTCTAGGGCATTAGGGGTCTTCTGGTAAAGATTTGGAGCCGTTGGAGGTCATTTGGGTCCTTTGGAGACATTTTTAAGTGAGTGACGTCGCTCCAGGATCTGAGAAATCGAAGCATGTGTCGACACCTTCCCTGTATGTGTCGACACCTAGGAGTTTTGCCTGGAAAGTCACTTTCGGGTGTATGACCAATGTGTCGACACTTATGTCCAATGTGTCGACACTTCTCTTCAAAGAGTTGACCCTTCAAAATGCCTTGGAAACATGCCTTCGGGTGCATGTGCAATGTGTCGACATTAATTGGTCTATGTGTCGACACCTTCATCTTGGCATGGGAACTTGATTTCTGTTGAATGACCAATGTGTCGACACCTCTTGGTCTATGTGTCGACACCTTCACTTCGGCTTGGAACATGCATTCTGGTGTATGACTGATGTGTTGACACCATTATGCTATGTGTCGACACCTTCACTTTGGCTTGAAACATGCCTTCTGGTGTATGACCGATGTGTCGACACCATGATGACATGTGTCGACACCTTCAACACTTACGCTGAAAAGTGTTTCTCTTGGCACCTTTAAGCAATCCCAAAAACATCTACAATGTGAAGTTTTAACAAGTAAGCTTATGTAGAGTGTTCGATTATATCTAAGGCCGATTTACAACTAGAAAACTCTTGATATCATTTTCTTAAAACGGATTTTCAAAAGTAGAATCTAAAGGTTTAAAAACTCGTTGGAAAACTTTGTGATCATCAAAATCAAAATAGATTGTTTATAAAACAACCTTGGGCTAACACCTTGCTGTGAGAATATGCCCTATAGTCACTCCAACAACCAGTCCAAATCCATATCCAATCAAAACTATTCCCCAACCAAATTCAAATAGAGATCCAAAGTCATGAGTGTTTACAATAGAAGTGTTGAAGCATCAAAATCCTCACATTTCTTTGTCAACGATCTCCCACACAATTCCAGATTTTCATCAAATGAGAAACATTGAAGAATCCCATGAAAGTAAGATCTGCCAACTGTTGCGAAATTTTCCCTGACAACTTGTTATGGGAAAGGTCCAACGCTTCCAATTATGTCAATTTCCCTAGAGATGAGGGGATTTGACCAGTGAGAATATTATTGGAGAGATTGAGCAACTGAAGCCCCTCTAAATTTATAATCAATTCTGAAATCTCTCCAACAAATCTGTTGCTTGATAGATCAATAGCAGCGAATGATTCTTGGACCCTCTCATAAGTTTCATTTATGCCTTTATTTGTCAATGTCAAGAGTAATTGTAAATATAAACACAATAGTACATATATGTGCTCTCCGAGGTTTCATTAAAATATGTTAGATATGCAGATCTCAAAACCTTCCGATTGCCCAAAAGTTCTAATGACAGCTTTCCAACCAAAATTGTTCTGGGAGAGGTCAATGATTTGCAAGCTAGGAAACTTTTAAGTTTGTTGGTTGGTATTGGGCCATGAAATTTTTTCTCCCTCAAACTGAGAATCTTTAGATTTGGAAGATTTCCTGACCAAGAGGGAAACATATCTCTAACTTAGTTATTACTGAGATCAATGATCTCTAGCATTCTGAAGTTGACCAATGACCTTGGCACTCCACCTTTGAATTGGTTCTGACTGAAGTTTATTATCTTCAACCTTTTTTCTTTTGTCCAATTTTCAGGAATGCTTCCCTGAAGATTATTCCTTCGTAGATCAAGTACCGATAAAGATACCCCAAAGTCGTGCAAGCATGGAGGAAGTAAAACATTCAAGTTGTTATAAGATAAATCAAGGACCTCAAGAGAACTCATATTGCAGATCAAATTCGTAATGTTTCCAGTGAATGAATTGTTTGAAATACGGTAATGAACAGTGGTGACAGATGGAACTGGAAGTGATCCTTCATGCCGATTAGATATGAGATTCAAAATTTGTAATTCTGACCACAGAAGAATAATTAGATTTTGACTAAAGCCTTTGAGAAAGTTGTTCGAGAGGTCAATAATCGTTAGAATCTTTTTGGATATCTTCCACATCCATTCTGGTGCTTGTCCCTGAATATTGTATCGAGATAGGTTTAGATACTCTAGTTGATGTTGGCTTCTTAAAAAGTCAGGGAACTTGCTCAAGTTTCATGAAGACAACGTCAAATAGATATACCTTGGAAGAGTTGCATTGCTCAAACATTCTTCGAATGATACTTGATTACCAGAAAGTGTAAAAGAAGACAGATTCTTGAGCTTAAAAACTTGGACCAAATCCACAAAAGTGTTGCAGCTGGTTAAATCTAAGTAAAATAATTGTGGACTTTTCGACAGTAAGTTCTAGAGAGAGTCTCCTCCCTCTCTCTAGAACCCCCTTCACCTTCGCTTGAACAAGCTCCCCACCCATTTTCTCTAGTTAGGGGAGGAGCCTCCCTCTCCTCTCCTACGGCTGCGCTTCTGGTGGCTGGAGTTTCTATTTTCCTTGCTTTTTTGGCCTCCTTTTGCGTTTCTTTTTTGTTGTGTTGGAGGTTTGATCCTAGCCTCTTCAGTGGTCTCGGTGAGCACGACCCCCTTGGTGGGCTCCCTCTCCTTTCGACGTCCAGTTTTGGCCAAGTGTGGCAGCAATTGTCAGGTGTGTGAGCCCTCACGCGCTCCCACGCTCGGGCGTGCATTTTACGCGCTCGACCTATTTTGCCTCCCCTCTGATTGTTTTATGCATTTTTTGGAGGTCTCGACCTGCCCAGCCGTGCTCAATCACCCCTGGCAGTCCCTGTTATCTCTTTCTGGCCTCTCTTTGTCGGCGTCTAGAGGTCACACGCGGCTTTGAGCGCATGTGACGCTTAAGTGCTCAATGTTTTTGCTAGCTGCTGTCCCTGGTTGGTTTGTGAAGCCCTTTTGTCGCCCCTGCCTCTTCCCTCCGTTTGGTAGACTGTTTCGGCCGTAAATCTCCAGTGGATCTTCTTTCCGCCGCTGTTTTATGCCGTCTGCAATGCCCCTTCTCCTCCTCCACAGTGTGCATCCAATCATTGCTTGAAGATTTACCTAAAGGAGTCGGATCGCTGCTCTGATTTCCCCTCCTCCAATGGAAGCCTCCATCACCTTGAGTGGTGGTGTTGTTGTGTCCAGATCCTTGTGACGGGTTGTTTATTTTGTGCTCTGACTCTTGTGGCCAATTTGTGTTTCTATTGTGTGTTGGTCCTTGTGGCCAATTTGTGGTTCTGGTTATTTTCCGACCCTTATGGCTGTTGGTGGTCCCGACACTTGTGTTTGGTTATTGTAGGGCCTTTGGGTTTGTTTAGGTTTTCTATTGGGGTTTTGGTCAATTTTTTTGTTTTGTACTTGCTATATGCTTCTCGGTTTTTAATAAATTATCTTTGCCTAGCAAAAAAAGTAAAATAATTGTGGAAGGTTCCCAATTGAAGACGAGATTGGACCTGTCAATTGTTTTTCACCAAAGGGAACCATAAGGAGAAGGACGTTGTAGAATTGCTTATACATCGCCCTGTTACGCGGTTAGTGACTCGTGCCTGTTACAAACTAGTATCAGAATCGAGTGGCCGACTCGCGCTTGGATGGATTGGAGTCTCAAGTGGGCTCCCTGAGCTTTGAGAGCCAGTAACTACGGAAAGAGACGCAAGAGTTGTTACAAGGTCTATGTGCGAGAAATGATCAGGCGATGTCTGACCAGAGAAGTTCTAATGAGGAGGGAGAAACTTTGCGGCGGCAACGTACTGGAAAGGCGGTCGTTGGTTCAGGTGTTTACCAAGGTGTGACTACACCTAGGCTGTCCAAACTGGAATTCCCACTCCCACTATATAATGGTGCAAAAGATC
The DNA here is from genome assembly GCA_963930655.1 of Myrica gale. Classification (NCBI taxonomy): domain Eukaryota; kingdom Viridiplantae; phylum Streptophyta; class Magnoliopsida; order Fagales; family Myricaceae; genus Myrica; species Myrica gale. The sequence goes on from OZ005613.1 coordinate 4,553,856, forward strand.
AAACCAGTTGGATTTGTAGGGTGGAACACTATTTTCAGTTTCATCAAATAAAGAAGGGTGACAAAATCGATCTGGCGGCATACCATTATGGGGCTGTAGCCTGTAGCACTTTTGAGCTTGAGTTTGAGCTTGTGAGCTTGTGTCTTTATCTCTGGTTGTTATGGGGTGGTAGCGGAGTACCTGCAAGCAGGGACTAGTTTTGTTGCGTCCCTTTGTGCATTTCTTATTTCTCTTAATACTAATTACCAGTTGTCCAAAAAAAAATGCCCTCTCGATCGCCATATATGTTCTTCCCAGCCAATGATTTAATGCAAATCTTGGGGCTTCATCGCCCGAGTGGGGACGCAAGGGAGTGTGAAACACATGGAACTTATACTTTGTGAATCAGTTACCGATTTGTCAGATTGTACTTGTAGCGTTGGCTTCGTCGGCGCTATACCGTCCTTTGGTATCTCATTAAGCGCGGACCTCGTGACCTATTTATGACTCGCGTTTGAACCGTAGTCAACTTCTGCTAGCATTCTAGAACACTTCCCTCTAAATTCATTCGAAAAGGCCAGAAGTTTGTTCCAAAAATAATCTTGTGGCAAGGCTTGCTCGGGGAGGATTCATAGAGGCTCTGCTTTCGCCGGTGGGTTTAGAAATGACACGGTCACAAGAAATCATGAGCTTCCACTTTAACTCCAGGCAAAAAATTACTTCTAGTGGCCTTCTGAGACAGATTTCTTTATTCATGTGGGTTGACAAGTAACTTTTGGATTACTTGAAATTTTGTGATTTGTACAGCAAACGTGTTTGGATAACAAATATTTGTCATTCTTTATATATATAGCTATTAAAAATACTTTTTGGATGCATTTTTCAAGTATTTTGAGGCATTGCCATAAATTTAAGTGTCTTGAACTGCAGAGTGGTATGGTATTACAAGTACATATGTACAGATATTTTCGGTGCATACTGAATAGGGGGATATCTATTTCACCTGTCTTCAACAGTAAAATCAGGTTCAACCGGCTTCTGTAATGAGCTTAGGATGTCAAATTCTGATGTACACCGCAGGCTTCCACCTATCCTATTGGTTACTGCATATGTGCTAAAGCCAGAGCTGTATAGGGGCGAGGATGCACCCTCTTCTCGTGCAGATTCAGGCAGGGTGGCCCCAAGACTATCCCACTTCTTCAGCTTAGCTGCTTCTTTCCTTCTTTTGTGTCGAAACCAAGCTGCCTGTATAAAGCAGGCAGCCCATGTCCTCCACTGGTGTGAGTGAAACCTAAATTTGTGCCTTAGATGCTTGCTGTGTAGCCTACGGAATTGGGCTGCTACAAACTTCAAGTCCTCGGGAAGTAGAGCAAAAGCTTCAACTTCAGTGATAGCTTCCACCGTGCGCGTAGACGAGGGAAGCACAATGGGTCGAGGGTCCAGGGACCATGGTAGCAATTCCTCACCACAAAAGTCGCCTGGGCCAATGCAGCACGAATTGAAGAACCCAGTGCGGCCACCATTGGTGGTGTAAGAATCTAACCGGCCTCTGAAAATGAAAAGCGTCTCATTGACAGGATCACCCTCTCGAACTAGGCAAGTGCCGGGTGTGCATAGCGAAGGTTTCAACCTTTCACATATGGCATCCAGCATTCTATCTTCCATCTGATAAAAAAGTGGCACCTGTTTTATATTTATGAGAAGTTTCAGAGTCAGAATAAGATGTGATCGTTATGTTACTGAAATATAACTATTGTGACCTCTCTATTTCATGAAATAACACAAAAGTGAAGTGAAAATCACCCTGATGGTAATCTCCATAACATGGTATTCAGGTACTATTGAAGCAAGAAAGAGTACACGACATCCTAGGAATTGAAGGCAATTTAAAGGAAAACATTCTACTCTGATCAGAACAGGCAAGTATCCAGTTTAGCAAATTACTTGGTAATTCTTGGCTATGATTCTTATCGTGTAAGTCGTAGAGTAGTTTAGAACATCGATTAGCTAATGAAAAAGAGCGAAGAAATGAAAACCTACTTGTCGAACTAGATCAAGACAGAGGTGGCGTTTGATATCTCGCCTGATATCCATTGGAAGGTCTTTAAGAATAGCTTCCTCATCAACTCCCCGAGTTGCAACCCATCTGTATTGATCATACCTTCGAACTCTCTGCTTCAAATCACGTGGTAGCTGCCTGTGATGCATCCATTGCTCTGTATCTGTCCTCCTAATCCTCCATTCTTCCAGTCTCACTGTAGTGGATTGGAGGTACATCTGTTGATGAAATATATTGTACCGCTCATAAAAACTATTGCACATCGGTATTCTAAAATCTCTGGAATAGAAATACGCAAATAACTAGAAGGGAGGATGTGATCTTTAACAGCCACAGAGAATGATTTCCAGTAGCTTAAGTCAAACAGCTTAACAAAACTTCTAACGTAGAATTGACTAAAACACATAGTCCAAAGGAACAGTTAACGATTCTCCTCCAAAATTTGTTAGCCTTTACCTCTAATGGTGGAAACAAGGGGGAACAACCTTCTGGTGGGATGATTCAACAGACAACGGAAGAAAAGTTGAATGATTTTATAAAATCCTCAAGGAATTGGTCTGGACATCCCAGAGAAAACCTAAAAATCTATATAGTTTTACAAATCCAAAATGAGCAGCAGAAAGCCTATGCTAAAGATGATTTTCTAGGGCCTGCAGAAAGTTTTCTACCAGCAAGACGTACCTGCATGTTACCTATAAGCAGTCCGAAAAGCACCAATCCAAGTACTGCAATGATAACAGCAAAATTTATTTCTCCAATATCAGTGCTTGAGAAGAGATTCTGTCCCAAAGAGCTGCAATTTTGTCAACATAACTGGTTAGACTACAAAATACTGGAAGGCAGACCAGATTGACATGTGACCACGGTCTACACTGCACTGCAGAGCACTCAGCACATAATGTATTTCTCATGGCATTGAGAGAAATCTTTCCCTTAACAATTACCAATTAATGTTGAGAACTTTAAAAGGAAGCGCTTGTTGGAATTATGTTATATTGACTAGCACTGATTGTCTCTATCCCAAATAAATCCATTTGGAAATATTGTAGTCCAATCAAATAAATGGGATTAAAATATGGAAAAAAAATCCCACCAATTAGTTACCTTAGATTTCTCAGGCCCCACCAAAGACAATAGTAGTACTTACTGAAGAAACTTGAACCTGTAACTCCAAAAATCAATGAGTCATGATAAATGCCAAACTGAAAGAAGTCACTTCTTGCGCCGCATAGACTTGATATATTGCTTGTTTTGAACCAAGCGGCTCTACTGGGGTGATTCATTGCACGGCAGTAGAAAAACGAATGTTGGCAATCTTGTTGAAGACTACAAACTGTCTTCCAACATTCTTCTTGTCGTTCAATGGATAAGAGGTACCAACAAGATCCTAAAACCTTTTCAAAAACAGAAAGAACGAGTGGAGTCGAATTACTTACTACTTGAGACAGTCAATTAGCAACTACACCGTAACCAAGAGAATTTGGAAAGTAAAAAAACTTCTGATTTCTCTACAACAGACAATCAGAAATCCTATTTTAAGAATCGTGAACCAGAATTAGGTACTCGTCCAATAGACTCTTAGAAACAGTGAAGAATTGCAAAAAATATTTCAGTATGTCTAGAAGAACTTATTGAATCCTCCAGAAAGTCATTTATAAAACATACATGACTTGCCAACATATAGAGCATCAAGTTATATGCTGCTCCAGCCCATGCTGTCTCCATTACCACCCCCTTGGCCTTGACAATTTGGTAGGTGAGGAGAAAGATGAGGTACAGCCTCAGAAGGTACTGCAAAATTATAAGTAAGCGAAGAACAGTACTTGAAGGGGTCATTTCCGAATCCCTTATACTCGGGATTGCAGCCCAAAGCAGCACCTGCCATAATATGCATTAGCTCAGAAAGGCAATGAATTCTTGCAACCTATATGATCAAATCACAAGTAGACTGATAACATCCTTTGGATACATTAGATAAGGATATTATCCCATCCTGACTTTAATAGCTTCCCCCCCACCAAAAAAAAGCATCATGTGCATAATCCAAAAGAGAAATTAAAGCAATTGAATTATGTACTAGCACAGTTGTAAAGTTAACTCAAATTAGAAATGCAGGCGAACCTGAATTGGAATGTTCTATTCACAATCTACATACCTGTGGAAGGGGTAGGGCGGCTAAAAGGTCAAGCCAAAAATTCTTATGAAGGTATCTTGAAGTGATCTTACGAGGGTCAATAACAAGCTCTCCTCTCCCAAATACCCGAGAGGATGGAGCAACATAAGCAGTTCGAAACCGAACAAAAATCTGAACAACATAAAATGCATCAACCAGTGACCGGATGACTGTGAGGGCTACTTCAACGGATATGGTGACATCAATGCATGCCTCCTCCTTAGCCTCTGGTAAGTACAAAAACAGAGGGTCCACGAAAAGTGAAATCAGACATGCCAATAACAAGACTTTGTTCCACCTGTTGGCAACAGGGCCTCGAGGATCCACTATTATTTTCTCCACCGTATCATAATCCTCAGAGAAGACTCTGGAGAGTTCTCTTCCATGAAAGGAATTGCCTGTTGCATCCTTCTCGATCCTATAGGTCAGTTTATCCAAATGACTAGTGTTGGATGGTGCGGAGTTTGCATTTTCAAGATCATCTTGAAATCTGAAAGCCCGGAGAATTAAAAAATTCAGCACAAATTGATGTAGAATGATGAGCAGAGAATTGTCAACATTTTTATGATTGATTCTCGAGGGTTTATGATCAGTGATGCTATAAACAGAAAAGAGAAGGAATTTTCCGTTGGAGCATGATAACAGAAAATAATAGATACCATGAACAATGAATTGTTGTACACTATCAGTACAAGTTGTCTGTGATAGTCATTGAAAGAGGAGTTGGCTTACAAACCTTACAGATCTTGATCTACCGGAAGCCATTGCATTTGAGAAACATAAAAGAGATGTGCTTTCATTCAGTGGATTGCATTTCATCTGCAATGAATATATAGCACCGCACCACATTAGTCAAGCCATTAACCACCACAAAAAAAATGAATTCGAGAACTCAACCACGAGTCGAGCAACTAACTTTTCCGTACAGTCTTATTAAGGATCATGTGACAGGAAACGTGGAACAACTTTTGTCAGAAGCTAAAAGTGAAATCTCTTGTTTCATAAAGAAAGTCTCAAGTAAACCAGTGAGTTTCATGAGATCAGCGGCCAAGTTGAATAAAGCAATTGTCTTACTTTCGTATGAATGGTAAAGTAAAGGAGACAGCTTCCCAGAGGCCGGAAAGTTTTGCCCAACGTAAGCTGGTAAATTGTAATTACTAATTCTTGCCAACATACCAGTTCGGATTAGGAGGAAAGGTTACTTAAACTAACAATAATATTGACAATCTAGAATTCAAATTAAATGAAAGTTACACAAACGACACTACTCCGTTTCTCTTTGTCTGTGTGCGTGTGTGTGGTGGGGGGGGAGAGGGGCTTGGGGCTGTGCGTGCTTCATTCTTGCCTTGGCTGATTTCTGTAATCTGTCACCCTCCTCCTTCCTATCTCCGGTCTCTCTCTCTCTCTCTCTCCCCCCCCCCCCCCCCCCCGCGCCCGCGGCAGAAAAAAAAGGGTCAAAGAATATAGAGAATAACTCAAAAAGACAGTCTTGAAAACTTACAGTCATGGTCTGTTGAAAATTCTCTCTCGATCGCCATATATTTTCCTCCCAGTCAATGATTTAAGGCATAGCATGGGGTTTCACCTCGTGAGTGGAAACACAAGGGAGTGTGAAGCTTGTGGAACTTAAAATATGTGTATAGAAACAGAAAAAAAGAGGTGAAGGTATATGGGATTATAAGGCACTTCACGTACTCCTGTTCCTTTTTATTTACCAATTTTAATAGGTAAACAGTTCTTTCTTTTTTCCCACGCCAATTTGAAAATATTTTAGTCTTTCCATTTCAAGGAAATGGCATCAACTAGCATTACCAAGTTACCAACTACCACTAGAACTCTTAGTTGAGATACGGACAGATGGTCAGGGTAAACAAGTTGAGCTGAAAGTCTATCTTCCATGAGTACACTTGCAATTAATTAGGACCGGTGCAAAAAAAAACCCTCTCCGAGTGTTACAGAGAGTGAGGCTCTATCTTCTCTCTAGAACGGTTCTCCTTTCCCCTCGTTCTCTCCCTCTCTCCTGCGGCTTTCGGCAGTGGGAGGAACTCCTGCTCTTCCCACCGCCCCCTCCTCCTCCACCTTTCCTTCTTCTTCTTCTTCATCTTCTTCTCTTCTTTTCTTCCCCATTTTGTTTGGAGTCTCGACGGTAGATCCTGATGCCTCTGTGTGTCACCAGTGTACACAGCCTCGCCTGACCCCGTTTCCTCCTCTTGACGAGCAGTTCCGCACCAGTCCAGCTTTGGTTGGCCTGCGCGCGGCGTCTCATGCGCCCCTTGTGCTGTGCGTGGAGCTCACGTGCCCGCCTATGGGCTTTGGTTTTCCGGTCTGTTGCTGGTGGTTTTGATGGCCCCGCGCCTTGTGGTTGCCTCCTGCTTCGCGGTTGGCCTCGCTGCTCGGCGGTGGTGGTGGTGAAGATTCTATCTATGTTGTTTGTGATCTGTTGTTCTTTTTTTTTGTTAGATCGTGTTGTGTTTTTTGGTTGTTGTTTCTGCTCCTGCGTGGGCCTCCCGATCCCTTGTGGATCTATTCCGCCCTTTAGGGGCTGCTGTACTAGGTTGTGGTGCGAGCTTTGCTGGCTAGCTTAGGTCCTGATAGCTCTAGCATGTAATGACTTCTCCGATCCTTACATGGGTCCCGCCGACTGTATTCGTCTGGTTGTAATTTGGGTCCTTTAAACCATGATCTATATAAAAAAAAAGGCCACACTCAAATCAATTGTAGAGATTGTTTCAAGTGTGCTCCCAACCTAACATCAGGAGTTCCCTTGCCCTTCCCTAGATAAACATGAAAGAGTTCACTTAAACCGGGTAGGACCCATATGATATGGAGTTTGACAATATCGCGAACTCGTGACCAATAGCATATCAATTGAAAATAAGGACCTCATTTCCACTGTTTCCCGACAAAGGAGAGAATCTCATTTTTAAAAGCAAGATGAGCTGCTGGTTGATTTATGTATATGTATTTTAGTTGACGTAAAAATTTCATGACGTGTCTTAGTTATTCCTGATATTCGCGTTTAATGAAGTCCTGCTCAAGTCCAGTTGTTCAACATAATTGGTGATTGTCTGGGAATTTTTAAGGCAGTGGCGGAACCAAGATTAAAATTCATGGGTGTTGAACTTTAAAGGCGAAATGACAAAAAAAAATTCTTTCGTAATGCAAAACATTGTCTTAGAGTTACAATGTTGAAAATTAAGGACTAAAAGCATTAAAAATATTGGAATACATGTGTCATACTATGTATTGCGACTGAGAGGTGGCAATTGGATCCTACAAGTTTGCATCTTCTGAAAATGTTGCAAAATGACTTCGTTCTCAATAGTTTTAAAAACTTCTTACTCGATGTACACTAACATGCAATCATTCATCCAAACATCTTCCATCCTATTACGCAAATCACTCTTGATGATCTAATTCAAGTTAATTCTCTACTTAATTCTAAAACTTTAAAACAAATTACAGATGATTATGATGGTTGAAGTCTTGATGCCACTAAGGGTTGTCTTTCTTACATTTTTTGGTTACTACCACAACTGGGGTCTGTCTTTTTTCCCCCATTTTTCTTTTGACAAAAGGTTACTGGGGATGCCTTTGAGATTTACTTTCTCTATGTTCTATGGATTTGGAATTGAAAGATATTCACATTCTCCAAAACAACTTCCACACACAGAGGAACAATTGATGGCATACCATGCTCTGAATAATATAAACAAAATTTCCAGGATAAGCAAGATTTAGTAATCTAAGTTGGCCTGGACTTCATGGGTATCAGACCTAGCCAACTTATGAAGAAAAAGAAAAAAAACACGTAAAAATTTTTTTAGGCAAGCCATGGGTAACAGACGCACAGGTTCGATACCCTCTGCGTCCGCCACTGGTTTAAGGTTTGATTGAAGTATGCTTATAGTTTACTAACGCGAAGTTGGAGCAGTGATGTTTGTAAAGCACTCGAAGTTTGATCAGAGTTTGCTTACAGTTTGATCAGAATTGATGAAAGACTGTTGTAATGGTTTTAACAGATTAGCCCAAGATTCAAGAAGTCTCAAAACTTAATGAAAACCTTCCCTCCTACTCCCGAGAGTATAAAAACTATTTTCTCACAATTATTCATTACGTTCCTAAAAGTAATTTTAGAGACCGCTTTTTAGAGCTTTTGTGATATACAATTTGTTATTGTTTCTTAGTTTGTATATGAGTGGACTGAAAATAAAACCAGTGAGATTTTCTTCTCCCTAGTATCTCAATTTGCATTTTCATCATCAAGATATATCTTGTTAAAAAAGGTTGGCTGAGTAGATAGGTTTTGGAATTAGACTTCAAACGGAAGAGAAGTTCCTTCCTCCAAGGTGCAAAGCTAGATGTTGTATTCCAGGTAAGGTAACAATTGGGTAGACTAGCAACAGGGTGTTGAGTATTTTATAGATCACTGTGTACCGAGTTTGAAGTTTCTAGTGGATTCGATTAAACCGACTTACAGGCCCCGAGGATTTTTTTCCTTTTGAAAGATTCTTTCAAGTGATTTTTCTCTTCGTCATCATTCTTGGTGTTATCTTTGTTGATTGTAATTTCATAGATGATTTAGTGTTGTTGTTGCAATTGTTATTCACATGTTTCTTTAGTTAAGAAAGATAGTTTTGAACATATTGAAGCATTGATAATCTTCAATATCTTGTCCATATTAATTTGTTTATTCCGCATAGTATACTGTTGCTTTTAGTGTGCTTGAAATTTGCTGATGAGTTTGTAAGAGTGTGCAACTGTAAAATTAAAAAGGACCAAAAATTTGAAGAATCTATTCATCCCCCCTTTCTTGGTTCGGTTACTAGTACATTGGGTTTTAAACTATCTTGTTCAATTTTCATCTCCACAAGTCGGATTCCATCAGTTTGACCAAGATTCTTTGAACTTTTTGGAGGAATTTCATGTTTTAAAAAAAATACAGATACAACAAAGTAGCTCTATTGACCTTTTAGCTATGCTTGATGGCATAAAAGATGTGTAGAAATCTTGGTTATATACATATTCAAATTCAAAGCGATTCTAAGGTGATAATTAATTGCATTCCTCGTTGTAAGTTTATGTTGTGGTATACGTAGGATTTTCGGGAAGAATTGATGGTCCAATTGGGATTCAGATTCTATCTCGACACTTAATTTTTATATATGTGCATATGGAAGGTTTGAATGAGCTGCAATAAATCCAACGCTCCTGAAGGCACCACGTCAATTAATGAAGGCCTGAGCACGTGGTTTGTCGCACCTTCACCCAGTAGTACCGATCGGACCTATAAAATTAAGCGAGCAAAGAGGTCTGACCGGTATGACAAAAAAAATACTAGCCTCTTTACATCTACTCCAAAACATCCCAAATTAAAAATAATCCCCAAATCTTAGTCATGTCTTTCAAATCTCAAGAATCTCTCTCCTAATTTTAGGTTATACCTCTGGGTAAAAGAGACAGAAGCTAAAATAGTGAACGTCAGATTTGTTACCGTACATACAGGACTTCCTCGTGCACATATCTAAAAATTAAATGTGGGATGGAATCCCAATCCACCTTAATTGGATGGTGTTTCTTTCGGGATTATTCATGTGTAGAGAAAGGCTAATCTGTAGCAGACAGATATTTTAGCCAGGTCAGGGGCAGCAGGAACGAGACAACAATTTTGAGAGGCACTGCTGGATAAGAAAGATTACCCTATTCCGACTCTCCATATCACGTGGGCTTACTCGGCGCTGTCATTTTATATCTCAACAGGCACGGGCCCCATGACCTATGACTCAAAATGGAACAGTAGTCAACTTATGGTAGCATTCTATAACACTTTCTTTTTAGGCAATCAGCAACTTTACTATTAACATTGAAGAAGAGTATATAAACCGGAATGGGGAGAGGACCCCTACAAACACCCCAAACATCCCCTTAGACAAGAAAAAAAAAAATCGAACAAAACGAGTTTGTCGGGCGGATGAAAGGGATAGTCAGATGACAATCCGCTAAGACCTCCTATTAAGGAAGCCCATATTATGAAAGTTTATTATAGTAAAATTAAAAAAATTTAATTATGAAGACTATATTATAACAAAATTTATAAATTTTCAGATACAACTTAAAGAAAGAGCTACAAAATATGAATATTTAAAAATTAATTTTTAAATATAAAAACACATTATAAAAACAAGCAATTCTCTTTTCAAAATAATAGCACTATCAACTTCAATTTTCAAAATAATCATCATTCACAATAAATTATTTGCTCATAAAATCTAGAACCACAACTGTCTACCACTTACTTTATTTTCAAAATTAATTTTTTTTTATAAAAACAGAAATTAATACTCCACTTGAAATATTTAATATAATAAAATAATGATATTGTTTCCTGATTTTTTTTATTGCATATAGAATACTATTTAGCATTTGTAAAAAGAAATTTTTCAAAACTAAAGATAATAAAAAATGATTTACTAACAATTATGTCTCAAGATAGATTAAGTTGTTTAAAAATTTTATCTATGAAACTGATTTATTGACTAAAGTTGAATACAAGTTTAATTAATAATTTTGCATCTAAAATAATTTTATGATTTAATTTCTAAAATTTTATTAATTTTTTAAAAAAATTAAAAAACCTCATTTTTATGACTTGTTTAAAGCTACAAAAATATTGAGCTGCCCAAGGTAGGGCGGTCGCAACAAGGCTGTCAACAACAACACTCCAAAAAAACAAGCTTCTTGCAGTCTTCCGCAACCCGCAACAGAAATAGAGGGTAGGAGATTTAGAGGTGACGTAGCAAAAGACACATCTGATTTGGAGGTGTTCTATAACACTTTGTTATTGCTCGAATTTCGTTTCAAAAGGTCAAAAGTTGTTGAAAAGATAATCATGTGGCAGGGCTTGCTTGGGGTGATAAAGTCTCTGCTTTCAGGTAGGTTCGTTGAGATATGATACGGTCACGAGAAATCATGAGCTCCACCGTCATTTTACTGCTGTCGAATTCAACTGCAGGCAACACTTTTACTTCTGGTGGCCTTATCACACGGATTTCTTTATTTATGTGCTTTGCCAAGTGGGCGTAGTAATCCTCTTGTTCAACTAATCTTTCACCGTCGTGTTCTAAATTAAGTACTCGACATTCTTAAAATATGACATAAATTTTAAGAAATTTCTCTCACAAAAAAGTGCAAAAATGAAGTTACTTTCAACATTTTAGTTCCAAGTCTGAAATACTTTGATATCTTAAGTGGACAATATGACCGAAATTCTGTATTTGAATGCCAATCAACTATATTGATCGTTTGAAACTCATATTATAAAACAATGGTAGTTAGATCATGTTAGGTATAACCCTCGCCTAGGTTTGTGTCATGGACTAAACTTGGGAATAATTTTCATAATCTTAATTTGGATGGGAGTAGTTTTAGTAATCCAAGAATGAGTGGTGGAGGTGATATAGTTCATACTTCATAATAATAAAGGTGATATCATTATTGGGTATGCTAGGTTTTATGATAGGAGGACTACTAATTGTGCAAAATTTTGTGTTGTACCTGATGGATTTAGCCTTTGTAAAGCGATGGGGAGTTCGATGAATCAGTCTTGTTTGAGGGGCAAAATTTTTGCCCTGATAAAATAACTACAAACAATTTGCTCTATTTCCATCAAATCATCTATTTTCACTACAAATAAATATAAAAAAAAAAATCATTCAAATCATTCATCTCTTCACTCTTTTCACAAACTTCAACACACTCTAAATTTTAACACTCAAACACCATCTCGTGGAGTGTGAGTCGAGTTTGGTGGTTTCTTGGCTCACAAATGGCTCGTACGTTTTGATATTTGTGAGATTATTGGGATGAAATTTGAAAGTTACTTCCTTGGTTTAATTTTCGAATATCTCATATTTTGGGAGAAGGTAATATATCGGCAGATTTATTAGCTAAGAAAGGGGCTTCAGGAAGGAATATCAACTTTATACAATGTGGGTTTCGATGCTTTGCCATATGGTATGAGACATTCTTCGTCTTGATAAGCTAAGTTTTGCTAATATTAAATTTTAGGACAGTTGATTTTGTTGTTGGTTTGTAGTTTTATATTTTATTATTTTGGGTCCTTTATTTTGTTATTAGAGAGTTTTTCCGGGTTTTGATTATAAGGTATGTCTTCGCCGTAAATGAGAGTTTTAATAAAATTCGAGGTTCCCTTGTCTTTCCTTAAAAAATAAATAATTTTAGGTATAATTATCCTTTACATTACCTCGCACTAACGACAATACGACATACTAAAAACCTACCCGCCCTCAAAAGCGCACAAAAAAAAGCAAACAAAACAGACGTGGAAAAAACATTTTGCTTGTGCTCGACTTTAATCTATTGCAGTGTCCATCTGCAAAAGGGCCTAAAAAACTTGCTTTATTTTGCCTCGGTCCGTGGCCTACTACAACATGTAACTGTAAGCATGAAAAATTGGGCACCAAAGAAGGGGAAGAGAGAGAGCTCGAGTTCTAGACGTTGCTATGACCATTAAAGCTCCATCTGCGTATTCCAAATAGAGGTACTTTCATTTCACGAGCAATTGGCTGGCCACCTACTTCATACATGGGGACCGGGGGTCAGCTGGGGTTCAGATTTATGCATGATGGAGCCGGTACTGGACAAAGCTTAACTATCCCAATTTTATTCATTCAATTCCCAACAGTCGCATTGTAGGACGCCAGTATGAATAAACCATAGTTTCATACTTCGTCAATAGTATTTCCAGAACATATAGAGAGGGGATTTGAAGGGGTTTGGGTCGGTAAATGCTTTGTTTTTTTTTTTTTGTAGTAATAATAATTCAGGCTAAAAGCCTAAAACTTGGTGAAAAACATACTGGGTTCTAGTGGGCTAACCTCGTCGTATTGTTCTCACTGGATGTTTTATGCTTGGCCAGCAAACGTGTCCAAATTCGGAATCTTGGATCGAGTATTTAACCAGGTAAAATCCATCTCAAACACATTTGTGAAAGCTAAATAATTGCTCAAACATTGGATCTATCAAAAATGGAGAAAAGATGGACAACACATCAGCGTCTTATCTGGGTCATCGAATCCAGAACATACAAAATTAATAATCCTTCAGAACATGGATATCAGTTCTTGTCCGTCTGCAGTGCCATGAAAAACGTCTCTGTATATTCCAGATGGATAGCAATTGGTTGCAGCTTGCAGAGCTCCATGTCCCTTTAACAAAGACAAGCTGATTCAATGTAAAAAAAAAAGTATACAACTAACAGAGAAAGAAAGAGAAATAAATGCAGCAACAAGGTAACCAGGTAAAGGTCATCTTAATTCAGATAACAAACAGCAACTACCTCCGAACCTGTACAGCTAAAGAATGGACAACAATAAAATAAAGATCTACAGCAACGTGTTTACCAGAAAGACAATAGACACGAGGAATGGATAGTGAGGGGTTAGCACTGAATAATTTTAAAACGGAACTTATATGAGAATCGGCTAAGTACCCCATATCTTTAGTCGTTCAAGGACATGCAAAAGACTCAAAAACTCTGACGTCTTGGCTTAGCTTCTGCTGCACTGACTCGGAGTGCTCTCCCATTCAAGTCCTGCTCCAGCAAATTTCATAACAGGGAAATTGTAAATATAAATAGAAACAAGATGCAAGCAAGTTACTCTGACCCTGAGCAAAAAACTGAGATCAAAGACCAGTAGCGTATGTTTACCACCACAAAATTACCATTCAAAATACATTGGAATGATTTGTATAACATTGCTCAAAATTATAAAGAGCTTAACATTTGAGAATTGAGCGATACCCTTGATTCTGCCAGTGCAAATTGTATCTCTCAGTCATAAATGAACATGTTACCTCGCAAAATATTGAGCAAAGAGCCATAACCCGTATACAACTAGTTTTCAAATTCAGATTAGTATAACTATCCAGATTAGCAGCTATATATAGAGAAATATAGACAAACAGTCATGACAGATGCAACAGACCAGTTTGCATACTCAGATTGATATACCAACCAACATTGATGCAGCAAGAGCTCATAAACCTTGCTAGGATATAAATGTCAGATTGACAATATCTAGTTGCTCATGAGACAGAATCACATGATCCATAAAACATCCAATTTGTGTTCTCCTTTTGAGACTTATAACCATATAACATGAATTTGATGAACTCCCAATTCACTTGTAAACTGAACGTTGCCGAGGTTCAGAAAATGCATCTACCAGACAAACATGCTGTTTACAGAAGGACTATTTGAAGTGAACCCAATTAGTCATGTGCCCAACATAACTGTAATTCAGAAGACAAAAGGGTCGAGTATAATATAGTTTAGACCGGCCACAAACTCGTTTTGACTATTCACTGAAACTCCTACGTGGTAAATCTAAATTAAAAATGGACCAAAGCCAAATAAAAGAAAGTCATCACAACTGCCAATTAGCAGTATTGGAGGTTATGATCAAAAAGTTATGTCCCTGAGACTTCTCCTTGTATCATGACTCGTAAATAAAAGAACACGGACAAACATCTATCAAGAAAAAACAAGCATACCATGACAACATTTGAAAAAAAAAACACAAAGGAAATAATGTACTTACAAGGCCATCCAAGGATTTAATAGCACTGTTGACCTCTTCCGCAGAACTGTAGGTTACAAAACCAAAACCTCTTGATCTACCACTCTCCCTATCATAAACCACCCTCGCTTCCAGAACCTTTCCTTGCTCACTAAACAAAGACTCGAGTGCCAAATCATCAACACCCCAGGCAAGGTTACCCACATGAACACGGTTACCACCACCAAAACTTGGCCCCCCTCTGCTACCTCTAAAGGAGGATTCCTCCCTCCTTTGTGGAGGAGGTCCAGCATTTACCCTCAACGACCTTCCATCAAGCTCCTGAAAAAGTCAGTTAAGTTTTGGTGAGATATCATCAACCCACTAACGAGGTGCTCAAAAGACTGTTCTTGACGCTTTTTGTTTTTTTGGGTAATTTTGTCTTGACGCTTGACTGACACCAAATAAGCTTCAAAACTACATTTTTGTTTCTCTTCAAACCAAACTTGACCTAGGTTCTAATTCAGATCAAACTCTTTACAACCAACAAATTTTTGGGTCACAAGAATCTTCATTCGATTCGTTTCGAAAATTAGGAGTTGATACACCGTGTAAAATATATAATGAACCGATGTCAAAATTTTCTATTTTATTTATTAAAATTTTGACATACACAATTACAGCAATCGGAACGTTCGAAATAGTATGGACATAAAGAATAGACTGCACATTCAAATCAATTACATAGAATATTAAGTACTCACATAACCATTGAACTGTTGAGCAGCAGCTTCAACTTCCTCAGCAGTAGACATTGTTACAAATCCAAACCCTCTGCTTCTTCCAGTCATCTTATCATAAATCACCTGCCAATAATACAGACCTCATCAAATATACACTCCGGTTTGTTCCCTTTCAGCATCTCTACAAGACAACCTTTTCATTTCTCACAAAAAATGGTTTGCACGAAACAACTCAATTCCACAACACCCAAAGAAAAACCACTAAATCCGACGTAAACAAGAAATCCACTTCTTCTATTTCACCATATGTACTCATACAATGGAAAGTAGTTTAATTTGGGACGAAAAAATACCTCAACCATTTCAACGTTTCCAGCGCTTTCGAACAACCCGGCGAGCTGAGCACTGTCCGCTGTGAAAGGAAGATTACCCACGAAGAGTTTGAGGTCAGGGGAGAAGCTGCGCTCGTCTCCATCGCTCAAGACATCCTCTTCCTGGTCGAAATCGGACGAAATGGAGACTTTCCGGACGACCCGAGAGGACAGGCTGTGGGAGCCAGGCGCAGAGTGAAAAAACGAAGCAGAAACGGAAATGCGCTTGCAACGAAGGCTGGGAGCAGAAGGGGAGAAAGAAAACAGAGAGACCGAAGTCGGTTTGGAATTGCAGAAGCATAGGGTTTTAGGGGTTAGAGATGGGAGGGCCAGGGAAGACGCAGTGGTAGACATCTTGGTTTGGTTGCGCTCTTTCTAAACAGATAAGGTTCTAAGAAGTAAAAAGTTTGCAGTCCCGGGGATGACCTAAAGATATTTATGCGCAGCGGTGCTGTGAAGCTAAAAGTCCTAAGATCGTGACCGTCCAATTTGAAAGGGCAATCAAGGAGTCACGTAGTCGGAGAGCATGGCAGTAAAGGCCAAGAGTGGAGATATTTTTTCTGTGTTTTTCTTTTTCAGCGGAGTGGAGATTTGTTTGCGCTCATCAGCAACTCGGGCCAAAAGTTTGCGACCAAAATTCAAAAAAGGTAGAGGATAAGGAAGTTATGGGATTGTAGCCTCGAGCCCACTTGCCAAAATGGGCTTCTTCGCTTCAATTGCCAGCCTTGTCTACTCACACCTTAACAACTAAAGGGTTAGTCACAGCACGAAGGTAGAAAAGCACACAAATTGGGTCAAGGTCATTGGTCTCTGGACATAGCAATGTATGCTTGGGAACTTTATCCAAACTATACCAGCATAAGAAGGATGCAATGTCTTTTTGCATATTTTAATTGTAGTTTAAAGAAAAAAAAGAATGGCCTAATGCACCAGGGAGCCACCGTGGCTTAGACCTACCCCGTAGGGATAGCATCCGCTTGGAGCTCAAGAACTGGCTACACAACCTCCGTGTGCGGTAAATATAGGACTCGTTTAACAGTAGGATGACTCAAACCCACACTCAAACACTGGAACATGATATGTCAATGTACTTAGAGGTTCTGTCCCCTAACCATTGAGGTAAATTTTTCTCATGCAAATGCTCTTAACCACCAGCAGGATTGATTGAAAGATTAGGCTCTTCTCACTCTAAGAAGATGTGAATGGATTTAATAGTCGAGCAAAATATTGTCATTCTATTGCTTTGATATATATAATGTACAAACTGTATATGTTCATGTAGGATTCTTCTGTGTACATTCAAAACAAAATATGAAGAAGATGGGAGAAAACAATACAACAATAATACATGTACTTCTGTCCAATGATCTAGATCAAGCTTAGTCTTTAAAAGCTATATCCAATCCGGTGCAATATCTGGACAAGGCTAAACCTTTAAGCTTTTTTGTTTTGAATTGACAATCAGTCTCGATAGAAGAAGTAACTACCTCGCGGGCGACTTCCTTGCTGGCAATAAATCAACATCATCTTCTTGCAACATCAATATACCATACTTAACACTCACGAGGTTCCGTGGATGGGAACTACTGAGTTCATATTTTTAGTAATTAAATTTAGGACAAATTATAATTTTCTCCCTTAAACTATCATCTGATTTTTAAATATATTCACAAACTTTAACTCGTTAAACCTCGCTCAAACAATGCTTCTCATTGCAATTCTATTCTCTGATCCCTGTTAGAGCCATTATGTTATTACCGTCATTATCGTTTTCACCCTACGTGACTGGCACATGACTTTTTTCCTTGAGTGCAAAGATAAATTTGATCTCATTTGAGCCCTTTCTCAACCTTGTTACAGTGCTTCTTGCGATTTGTAAACCTAAAAAATAATATATAGTTAGCTAATTTTTCTTTATTAAAATAAGGCTAAATTACTCCTCCAATCCCTAGGGTTTGACCTTTTTCCCGATTAGTCCATAAGGTATTTTTTATTCTATCAGTACCCCTGGGGTTTGTAACTTTTCCCAACTCGGTCCTGCCGTCGGATAACAAACGAAATTTGCACACGTGACTGACGACAACCACGTCAGATCCAATAACGTCGTGACACCTGTTAAAATATGCCACATCAATTTAGAACATTGCAAAATGGTGGGTCTCGCAACCAGTATGTCGTTTCACATTAGATTAAACAACCCACGTCTGTTGTCAGTTGGTTCGACCCCACCAACGTCCAAAACAACCACTACAGTTGAATTGGAGAAATCCTCAAATTCGAAAGCCTTCTAAGCCTCAAGAACCCTAACTAGTTTTCTTCCCCAAATCAGATTCCCCGCATCAAGAACCCTAAGTCATCTTCTCACATTCTCCCACGATGTCTAGGAGAGCAACATCCTCTTCCTCTGCGAGCGACAGAAGACATGGTGGAGTGGCATCGGCGGAGCTAGAGGTGGACGTCGAGTCACGTATGTGCTTCTGCGGGCTGAAGGCACAGACCAAGGCAAGCAAGACGAAGGAGAACCTAGGCAGGATATTCTTCGGCTGCCCTCGATATTCAAATAGTAGTTCAGTAAGTTCTTCAAATCCAAACTCATCCAAACAACAACCACGTAGCTTCTTTTTTGTTGGTGTCCTTGAATGTTGAAAATTCTCAACCAAGATTATCTACAGGTTCCCCCGATTATTTATCACCAAAACAGAATCTATTCGTTATGTTTCTGTATCAGGTTTTCGACTTTGTATATCCAATTGATAAGGAATATTGTTGGCTGGCACTACCGAGTTTAGTCACGTATTCTTCATGCTTGCAGCAAGCCAAACCTAGCACTTTGATAAGGAATATTCTTCATGCTTATAGCAAGCCAAGCTTAGCACTTTAGATAAGTACCACTAAGATCAAATGGAAAGCATGCTTGAACAAATATATCCTAATTTAGAGAAGAGATTTGCTCGGTATCCTAAATAGTCTATTAAGTAGATTCCTTGCGTTACAGGCCCATCTAGGCCCTTCGTAATGGGTGCCCTGCAGGTTATGATACTACGATGTTCACATCTAAGTATATAATATCAATTTCTGATCAAACCCTCATAACCTTTTTGTTAAGCAAATACTCACAAACACACAATTGCCCATTTAACCCAAAAATAACCACTTATTTTCATACTGTGGGAAATGAACCGTACTTTTCAAAACGTTCATCATAAGATACCTTATACTTAGCAAAGAAGTGGAAGGAACGTACTCGAACAGATACAATTTAAGCACCCATTGTTCGTAAACACCCAAATAGTAATGATTTGGTGTTCTCAATTAAAGCAAGCATAAACTGAATTAAAATGGATCCCAACAGCAAAGGTACCTCCTAAATTCTTAAAGCATGCCAATAAGGGAAAAGATATTTCAAGTTCTTGTTTGAGGTAATAATTACATATAAGATTGTCATTCCCCTCAGAGGAATGAACTTCTTCTACAAGGTCAATTATCAATATCTAGAAAATTTCTACATTGGTAATATGTGATTCTTCATTGATATCCATTGATTTTCCCTTTGTAGGCTTATTTTCAACTAGTAACCTAAAACTGAGAAGCTGAAAGTAGTATGAAATTAATCAAAATTAATCAACTTCTTCTCTTTTGCTCGATCAAATAGGGCACACGCATTCAAAATAAATCAAGTCAACTTCTTACAAAACCACAGGGACTGAAGTATGGGTCAAAACGCCAATTACAAAACCATAGGGACGATTACATCAACAAACCAACAAAAAAACACAAATGTCCAATAATAGAAACTGAATCCAGATAAAGAGAGGACCACTTTAATAAACAAAACACCCAGCTAAGAGTACCACTTGCTTCGGAACTTTACACAATGACATAGTCGTCCCCCGACAACCTCATCTGGACATTATCATAATGCACTTTAAAAGCCTCATCATTATACACTTTAACTTTAAATAAGCATCATTATACACTTTAACTTTAAGAGCCCATAACATATTCTTTCGTTGATGGAAGGAAACATATACAAACAAGAAAAGTACCTTTGTTCCAACTGTCCACGTCTTCTTCGATAAACGATAAGAAGTGCAATATTTCTTCCAAAACCTTCTTTGTTGCAGTACTTCGCGAAATTTTGCCCAGATGTTAGGGATGGTTCTGTTTGCAAGCTACGATTTTATCTGTTCGCGAAATTTTTGACCAGATATTAGGGATGATTCTTTTTGCAAGCTAGGGTTCTATCTGTTTCCGAAATTTTTTACCAGATGTTAATTTGGGGTTTTACGTTAGTTACTTACGCTTCGAATCACCATTTTGGACATGTTTTTGGCCCAGGCATTAACTCACGTTTTACACGTTGTTTCCTTGTCAAGATTTATTTTTCTTTTTTAACTGATGTGACATATTTTAAAAGGTATCACAACGTCATTGGATTTGACGTATTGGTCGTCAGCCACGTGTGTAAATTTCGTTTGTTATTTGTTGGCATGACCTATTTGGGAAAAGTTACAAACCCAGAGGTACCGGTAGGAAAAAAAACATTAGGGACCAATCGGGGAAAAGACTAAACCTCAGGGACTGGCGGAGTAATTTGGCCTTAAAATAACAAAAGACAACTCAATTAGAATCGATGTAGGCAAATCTTTTCATGTAAGAAGAAAGTCATTTTTGTTCACGTGGGACAAAAATAGTTTGAAATAACTGCT
This sequence comes from Myrica gale, assembly GCA_963930655.1. Taxonomy (NCBI): domain Eukaryota; kingdom Viridiplantae; phylum Streptophyta; class Magnoliopsida; order Fagales; family Myricaceae; genus Myrica; species Myrica gale. The sequence continues at coordinate 4,574,470 of OZ005613.1, forward strand.
TCAACAGGTTGGGGAATGGAATCACAACGAGAAACATTGTTTAGAAGTGAGTTATAACGAATTAAAATTTATGGAGTATTTGAGAATCGGGTAATAGTTTGGAGTAAATTGTAATTTACTCTTAAATCTATATCCCTATCTCTAAATTTACGATTTTTCAGTTATAAATGTTCCCTTTTGTTTTTTTTTTCTGTGAAGAAACAACAAACTTACATTAAACAAAATAACAGGATAGAAGGCCAAAAACCAAGCAGAAAACACATATTAAGAATAGGCTTAATTGCTCTACAGGTCCCTATGGTTTAATGTTTTTTCAAAAAAGTCTCTATGATTCATTTTGGATTGAACTGGTCCCTAGGTTTAATAAATTTCTCATTTATGTCCCTCCGTTAATCTAACCCTCTTGACTTAACGAAATTTCTCGACGTAGCTAACGGAGCCCATGTAAGCACTAATAACATGCCGACATGTGCCCTTCATTTTCTCTCTCTCAAAACGGCGCCACGTCAGATGCGAAGTCAGATTAAAGGAGAGACATTACTGGAAAACTTATTAACCCCATGGACCAATTCAATCCAAAGTAAAACTATACGACATTTTTTTAAGAAAACGTTAAACTACAGGAGCTTGTGCTGCAATTAAGCCTTTATGAAGCCATTTGTACCTAAAAATAAGTCCTTTATGAAGCTTTTTCTTGGACAACATTGTTCCACTTCTTTACTGAGAGGCAACAAATCTTTAGATCGTTTGGTAAGTCAGAGGGAAATTTATTAACTCCAGGGACCAATTCAATCCAAAGTGAACTATATGGACTTTTTTGAAAAAAAACGTTAAACCACATGGACCCGTAGAGCAATTAAGCTTTAAAAATAAGAGAGAAAAGGTAGGCAATAGGAAGTAGCTTCCTAAAAAGCTAGCCAAAAAGGGTTAAGGCAAGCAATAGGAAATATTGATCAGTTCCTCCACTACAGTGCATGTTTGCGAGCTGCTTTCCTAGCCAAAACCTGACGACCTAAGATACACCAAGCACAAGGGGCTATATTGGTACTGCATGTTTTCTTGATATGCTTTCCCACCCCAACCTTATTTATCTTCAAACTGTTTTAGTAGGGTTGTATTCGAGCCGGGTCGAACCGAGTATTAGTTGTTCAAATTACTCGGCTGGTAGACATATATGTAAGTTCAAGCTCGAGCCGAGCTTGAATCGAGCTTCTACAAGGGTGTTCAAATTCGGCTTGTTTAAAACTTTTCATGTTCGAATGAGTTCAAGCTTGATTAAAAATATATACACGATTCGAGTTGGAGCTTATTCGATTTGAGCTCAAACTCGATCCAACCAAGAAAATATGAATTTAGAAAACATAGATATCACAAATCAAAACTCAAATCAAGCATCGACCTATGGTGTCATAGTACATTATACTCTACATATCATAAATATTTGACATTTGTGCGAACTTTATTTTAGAAAATATTTAGACTCATAAATAACCTATGGTAATTGGCAAAAATGACTTAAAACATATATTTAATATATCAAGGGCATAACAAATCCTTATAGATAATACTCATATATTCATATATCAATATAATCAAATACTTATTTTACTAATACGTTACTATTAAATATAAACCAACAAATAAATAAGAAACGTATAATACATACAAGTGTACCGAGCTTTTAAATGAGCTCAAGTGAACCAAGTAGAGCTTATATAAATTTTGTTCGCGAACTTAAATCGAGTCAAGTCGAGTTTAACCGAGTTTAGCTCATTTAATATTCAAACTAGAAATAGTGTTCGAACTCAGCTCGTTTATTAAACGAACCGAGCTCGAGACGAGTTCGAGTTGTTTGGTTCATTTACAGCCCTATGTTTTAGCATGCACTACCATGATGTCTATTTTTTTTTATAACTGTGCGCTAATTTCGCGCTTTGCTAAACAGATACAGAGCGCAATGCGACTGAGAGCGCACGGAAAACCTTTGGACATATGCAGGATCCCTTCTCCACACCCTTTCATTCGAGGAGGGAGTTGTGAGGGATTGAACTTGGACTTGCCCGCTACAGGTGGTATCCCAAGCCAATCCGTCAGGCAAGGGGCACAATGGTATCCATTTCTTAACACTTTATGGGACAGAATAGATGGAAGATGAAGTAATGGCAGTGTAATATTCAACATCAAACTCCCACTATTTCACAAATAAAGCTAGGTTCAGACCACAAAATTACAAACTTGCCAACGGTTTCCATAGGTTGAAAAAGACACAGCTGTAGGCCTGGCCTTAGCTTGCAAAACAGAAGAGACAAGTCTAGGTGTAAAGAAATGATAAGATGAAGTAAACATTTCAAGCTCAACAATGGGTGGATAATCAGATGCATATTCACGAGCAGACGCAAGAAATTAGGCTTCATTGAGCTGACTTCAGCATCACTTCCATTGAAAGATTGCCGATAATTAGAAAAATAAGAATTGACAAAAAATTTGTTTTCTTAGGGGGTTTAAAAAGAAAAAAAAATTACATTAGCATTATCATTCAGCATTCTGCATGGTATAATCAAATGACCTGCAGGCGAGGGCCAGTATGGCTCAAGTAATGGCCATATGCTTTGACATATATTCTTAACAGTTGATTTGCAAGGCATCACAGCATGGCGCTCAACTCTCAAGGTACTCTTTCAACTGATATTCCGCAAACTCTAGCAGGCCGTATAAGCAGCAAGTCATTTTGGCCAAAGTTATGACTGCAAAGACCAAGGGGTCCTATATGCTGGTACTAGACCAACAAATAGAATGGGGTAATATGAAGCCAACATTACGCAGCTTGAGCTAACTAATACCCAATTTTGTCCCCAAACGGGTCAATTACTCTCATCCCAGTGCCCCCCTCCAAAGAAATTTGAGGGAAGGACTAAAAAACATGAAATTTGTAGAGAGGAATCACAACCCTGGAATTGAAATGACGACACTTGCAGATTACACCACTTTTCATAACTTATTCCAATCAGGATGAAACTTTTCTCGCTGTTTTCAAAGCAAAATTGAAGCCTGAATTCTCACCTCAAAGTGAGTGAAGGAAAATGGACAGGCAGCAAATTAGGCAGCAACAGTAGCATGATTTTTATCTTTTCTGCTCGCATGGAATTTCTCCCCACCCTTTATCATTCTATAGAGAATATCTGCTTGCTTTGTGTTGCCCTCCTGATTAAGGCTCCTAATCAGATCCTCACAACTACTCCAATCTGTGACTCCTCCTCTATCCATTATTTTGCACAATATTGAATAAGCATTGAGGGTCTTCCCTGCTGTCAATAAAGCATCCAACACCTTTTCATAGCTCGAAAAGTCTACAGTACAGTCTCTCTCCAACGCAAAATCTAACAACTTAAGAGCAGCAATTGTTTTCCCCTTTTCACAAAGAACTGATAGAAGAGAATCAAAATCAGGTGAGCACCCGCTATGCATAAGCAGATCAATTCGTCCCAGGGCTTCCTCAACATGACCTCTCGTGAAGAGGGCTTCCAAGATCTTAGCAACCAAGTCCATATTCTCCTTCACCCCCTTCTCCACCATGCTCTTCATCACTCGGCTTGCAGTTTGAACCCTCCCATCTTCAAACAAACTCTCCATCACTAACCTGAATAATGATGAATCTGGGAGATGCCCAACTTCAATCATACTATCCAAAGCTGTCTTAGCATCAGCTGGTTCGCCTTTATTCAAGTAGCTCTTGATAAGCAATTTATAGGAATCTGCATCTCTTGGGACCCCTCTCCTACCCATGATCTTTAGAATTTCAAAAGCAGAATCAGGACTCCCTTCTTTGGAATGCCCACAGATCAAATTATTAAAAGCAACTGAATCCAGAACACCCTTTTTCATCAGTTGCCGGAAGAAGATCTCTGCTTTCCCTGTCTGCCCATGGTTGCATAGATACTGAATCATTGGGTTATAAGCACTAGGCTCCATCTCCAAAGAATTCTGCGGTCTCAAGATGACTTCCTTCTCAATAAGCTTATCCAACAACTTAATAGCCCTATCATACAACTCACCCCTGCAAAAGTTCTCAATTAAGACCCCATAATGACTAGCCTCAGTGGGTATGCTCAATCGAATCATCGCCTTCAGCACATCTGCAGCAGCATCCAAGTCACCAGATTTACACTGGCATGTTAACAGTCTCATAAATATGGAATTATCTTTGGGAGTCAAATGCCTCTCAACCATCTCCTTTAACAACTTTTGAGCTTCGGGCATTTTCTCTGCATCACAAAGCCCAGGCAGCAAGGTCGAGTATGTGACAGCATTGGGCTTAATACCGTAAGAGTTCATCTCATCCAACAATCTCAACCCATCATCAACTTGACCGACCGAAATATACCCTTTTATCATTGTAGTGTAACTTATAACAGTAGGAGCTATGTTCCTTCCCTTCATCTCTGTAAACAATTTCTCTGCCTCATCCATCATCTTAAACCGATGGTATCCATTAATCATGGTATTATAAGTAACTACATCAGGAGAAATCGCTCTACTCTTCATATCTTCATAAAATCTTTTAGCAGTCTCCAATCTCAAGGACAAAAAGAATCCCCAGAGCATAATATTGAAGGTATGACGAGTAGGCTCAATACCTTCATTCAACATCGCATTAAAGTACCTCTTTGCCATCATATAACGTCCCCGCCTCAGAATCACCTTAAACAACGCATCATAGGACTTTACACTCCTCTCCACGCCCAATTCCTTCAGTTTCTGAAACATCTTGACAGCCTCCTGAACAATCCCGGCTTTACCGTAGCTCTCAATCAGCAAAACAAACAAGTCCTCGTCCAATTCCACACCCTTCTTAGGCATATCCAATAATATACACCTGGCGTGGTTGAGCTTCGAAGCTCGACCCAAAATCTCAATCATTTTCAAATGGCTATCACGGTCGTGATGTACCAGCCCGGCCCGCTCAACCCACCGGAAGAACTGGAGCGCGTGCTCCGAGTTCTTAGCTGCGTGCAATACATTCCAAACAAGGGAGTTATCGAATTCGGGCACCAACGCCCGGATCGAATTCTGCAACCGGGTCGTCCAAGCTCGGCTCGCCATCATTCTACAAATGATATCCTCTATCTTTTCTGGCTCCCGACGCTTACCTCGTGGAGTTCTCTGGTTGACCGCCGGCTCCCCATTTGCAGGATTTCGGCTATGAGGTTCGGTTTGCGGGTTGGAAACCGAAGAAGAATCTGGATCCAGGTTTGGGTTCTGGTCGACGGCGGGGATTGAGTCCTCGGTGGAGGTGAAGAAGCGGAGAAGATTGGGGTTTGACGCATTTGAGGTTCTGGGAATGTTGGGAAAAACCCGATGGGTCCAATGGTAGGGTTTAGATACAGAAATGTAAGCCATTGATCGGAATTCTTCAAATCGGAGAAATTAGATTGTACAAAATATCAGTAACAGGTTTAATCCTTGGTGTTCTGTGCTACCCGAATCTACATGAAAAAGAGAGACAGAGAGAGTGGAAAGGACTAGCTAGGGTTTAAGGCAGATTCTCTTTCTCTCTAATTTCTTTTTGGGAACGGAGGTTCTGTGTTTAACTTGGGCCGGGCTACACATTTAAACCTCAGACTAAACAGTTGTAGAGCCCAAATTCGGCTCATATTGGACCAGATTCTGTATCCCAGAACCTCCTCTTTCTCCGTCTCAAAAGATCTCAGCATCTCTTTCGCTATCTCCCTCCCTCTTTTACGTTTACGGTTTTCCTGATGTTAGAATATCTCTGTAGCTAATCTCACATTGGTTTGAGATGTGGTTTGCTTGTGTTTTAGAGTCCAATAAATAGATCACATAATTTCAATACACCTTGAGGAGTAAAGATGTAAAGCATTAGACTTTTTACAGCAAACGTAAACCAATTTAGTCTTTTTCTCTTTCTAGCTCAATATTAATCTTTTATATATTTATCTCTTTTTATAATAAACATATGTTTATATCTTACTTACGTAGTAACAAGGTTATGACATGATCAAATGAGAGATGATGAAACCATGCAACACAACAAAGTCATGTGTTGCATGGCTTCGCATGGCACTGCTTTGTTGTGTTGCATGGTTTCGCATGGCACTCAACCAGTGCCATGAAAAAGAAGTGATCATTGATCATAACTCATCACTCCCGTTGACCGGTCCAGTTTGTGTTGGTTGACCAACATCTTCGGTTGAAAGTTACTACTTCCTTAGACGGTGTGATGTGTTGTTTCATAAACGCGACACTCAGGTTATAGATATTAGTGGTTTCATACAAAACGATATATTACAACCACTTTGTACAAAACAGAGCATATCATTTTGAGAGTATATAAAATTCTCTCATGTGAATGTAAATAAGACGTGTTGTTTCCTTATTTTATAATTGATGTCATTAAGATTTTCTATGTTTGAAGTATCAATCCGCTTTTAAAAGTCATTTTTGATCTAGAAGGCTTAGTTGCACAAACAATCCTTGAGATATCAATTTTTGACCCAAAAAAGAAAAGGTAAATCCCTCCGTCCTCATGTTAACGCATTAACGGAAGCTGCTGAACTGTAAAAATGGCCCTGTGAACAACAACCGATGTCTGACTTGGTTTGAAAGTTTTGACCGTTAGTCAAAACGTCATTGTTCTTCTTGTCTTTAAACTTTGATTCTGTTTTGTTCTTCGCCTTCAGTGATTGTTAATTTCACTGTTCCAACCACCGGCGACGTCTCTTCGTGCACAGAACTTGTCGAAAAATTATCTCCGGTGCTTTCAACTCCCCGTGCAGGAGGAATCACTTGAGCATCATGTGAACTCAAAGAGAAACAAATGCCCTGTTGAGGCGAAATGAGAGAATTCATGGTCTCCCAATATGCTTCCTCTCTCTCGTAGACCTCATACAATGTTTTAAAATCTTCTATATAGTGAAGCCCTTCGACAGCAATTTGAAACGGTTTACACCCGGACTTAAACACATTCCTCACATAATTGTAAAATGCAAGGGTTGTGCATGGCAAGACCAACTGATTGTCGGTTAATTAAGAGTCCTCTCAATTCTCACTAACGGGTGTTTAGACTGTACCCATTTTCCTTTGGATTCCATGGATCTGATACCATTGTTGGTTTTCTAAGGATGGAAGTTTTCTCTCGACACTCAAATCGAAAGGCAAAATGATGTGCCATGTTTTGTGCAAAGTTGTCGTAATGTTTCGTTTTGTTTACAATCATCTGAAGATGTTGGTCAACCATCACAAACCGGACTGGTCAACAAGGATGATTGATTATGGCATTGATCACCCCTTTGCACAGGGTCATGCAAAGCCATACAATGCATGACTTGTTGCGTTGCATGGTTTCAACGAGAATATATCTTTAGCTAATCTCACCTTAGTTAGAAAATGTGGGTTGCTTGTGATTTATAGTCCTATAAATAGACGTTCTTATATATAATTTCAATACACATTAAGCAGTAAAGATGTAGCTCACTAATTGCCAAGAAAAAAAAAGATGTAGCTCACTGTTTTTTCTATAATGAATGTATGTCTCTCTAGACAAAACAACCTTATCTATTTTTATTTATTTTTCGCTAGTTCAATATTAATCTTTTGTATTTTCTGCACTACTTGAGATTCTTTTCTTCCTTTGCAGTCTGCACTAGGGGTGTAGGTTCGGTCCGGCTTCCGGCGAAACTCCGGCTCCGGTTCCGGGAAGGTGAGGTCCGGCACTTCCAGGAACCGAAATAGGATGTGGATTTGGAGTTTTCCCGGAAACGGAGATTTCCGCCGGTTTAGCGAAAAAATCGGTTCCGTTATTTTTTTAACTAAATATTAAAACGACGTCGTTTAGTTATTTTTTGTTTAAAAAAAATATTTCACCGTGGATCATCGTTTTGATCCACGGTGAAATCTCTAAAGCCCTAAGTCCCCACTCCCAGTCTCCCATGTTAGGTTGTTCCCTCCCCTCCCCCTTCTCCTTCGCGAAAAGCCCTCAGTCCCTCTATCCATCAGCTCTCTCTCTCTCTTCTACATTTGGGCTGGATCTCTCTCTCTCGGTCTCTGTCTTCGATCTCTCTCTCTCTCTTCTCTGCTACAGGTGGGCGTGGATATAAATCGTCCAAAAGAAAGAGCTCAGGCGGCAGGCCTTAGGGTAAGTTACGGACTGCATTTGCATTGTTGTTTATTTAGCTAATAATTTAGGGTGCTTTTATTATAGAGATTGAGATATCTGGCTGTTTTTAGCAATTGTTTTTTTTAGGATGCACGTTATATGTTCGAATAAACTTTCAAAAGAAACCCGAAATAGAAATTGGCATCCTGTTTCAGGCTGCCGAGGATCATGGGCAAAAAGGAAAGAGATGTAGTTCTTTCCTTTAGCTTATCCTGTCAAATTTACAGCCCGTGTCCACTTCAACCTGCATAGGCTAAAATTCATAAACCTATAGTAGGACCAGTAGTACCTATTACCCTTAAGGGAACTGGGAATATCATGCCTACAGGAATGGAGAGGATTTTGAACTTAGGTTTTGTGGAAGTGGTTATTCATAAGCCTATAGTAGGAAGTGATCCACAAGTACTATGCAGTGAGACTAGAAACATGATTGCGGATGAGCTCAATCAACAATGACAAGATATCTACTGTAACAAGTCCTTTTTGATTTCATTGGCTCAATACTCTCATCCTTCAACATGGATTGAAGAAATATAAATCGAAAGGTATAAATCAGCTGTCCCTTGAGTTTGATTTCCAATTAATACAACTGCTTCACTTTGGTCTGTAATCTGTTGTTATCTTTTAAATTTTTAGGCTTGTAAGTCGTATCTACCTTCTTTTCCTTTTTGTGGTCTCGTGATAGCTATCTCTTGTAGGTGACGGATACAGGGAATAATGAATGTAATTTCGGTCTTCGAGAAAAAATGGAAAAATAGAATGATATGAATACATGTGCACCCTGCCAGGATACAATATTTCCAATTTTGGAACCTGAGATAAGCCTTTACTGTTCGATGTTGGTTAAATGTTGTTTTTAAGTGATGGTCTAACTGGGTTGATTGCCAATAGTATAAAGAAAGCATAAATAAAGCTAAAAGATAGTTTCCCTCTCGCTTCAAAAACATCATGGATATGCTGACCCATGGAGGGTACTCCTTCCATTGCTCTGGTTTACATTTCTCACTCATATTTGATGTGTGTGCTTTGTTTCTCAGTTGCGTGAAGCTGAAACCAGTTTGGAAAGTATTTGGGATAATGTGGTGGATCTTTTCAGCGATGGCGGGATTTTCTCTAAGTTCTCTGAATTTTACACTTTTGGTGGTGTGAGCACTGGATTTTCAATACATGCAGCAAAGAAAGCAAATGTATTGTCTTTAGTGATTGTACTTGGCGCTGGCTACAACCTGGTCAGTTATCTAGTTAGTTCTGGATTTTTTAAGAGTACTTAATATCATGTTCTGTCATGAAGAAATCATTTTCTAAGGTAGTTGTTTGTTTATCATCTTTGTTTCAATAGTTTCTCTTTTATAGCTGATCACGTAGGATGTTTTTTTGGTTGTTCTTGTCTTTGGTATTTGGTTGTTCTTGTCTTAGCGGACTTAGCAGAATTCCGCTATCCACTTCCGCTAAGAGTCGGAAGCGGAAGCGCAAGCAGACTCTATTTTGGTCATCCGCTAGTTAGCGGACCGGATGTCGGAATGTCAAATTCCGCTTCCGACTAGTCCGCTATTCACCCCTAGTCTACACGGGTAAGTAATACAATATTTCCTTTTGGTTTTAGTAACAAATAATCTGTTCTCTTCCAAAGCAAAGTGGGCAGCTTCTTGTATCCACTTTTCCCAGTAATCCCCAATCAGATTAATTAGTTTATCTTCGAGGTATAGCTCTTTTTATTTTTATTTTTCTCTTTGTTCTTTTGTTTTTGCTTGAATAATTAATACCCACTACTATGCTTTTGTTCACCCTTGTTACCCACAAGTAGGACAGTGTGGATATTATACAAATTGTGCTACTGAATATTAGCCCCTCACATAGAACACCAATAAGATTTTGAATCATAAAGAAATTAAGATCAGGAGCCCTTTACACTGGGCCATGTCACATCTCCAACTAAGACAACGCCTTCAACTTTGTCATATTCGCTTAGAAAATGGTGGTGTTAGCCATGAACAGCTCACACAAAAAAGCATAGAAAATAGACCAAGCATGACATCAACAGCTGATCAACAGGGCCCTCAGACAACTCTTTTATACTTCGCGTGACACAGAACAATTCTTTAGAAAACTCAAGATCACTGTCACAAATAACCCAACATCAGATGAAAAGGCAATTAAAGGCGTTAAATCGCCATAAATCAAGGCCCCTAATACAAAAAAAAAAGATTTTCTCAAACATATTACAGAGTTATGTTTGTTTGACTTTTTTGTGTCCTTAATGATAGGATCTAACTATGACGTGCATAGACATCAATCAAATCATCTTCCAACGAATTTCAACATGTATGAGTCCGTTCCTTGAATTTATCAGATTGTACTTCTCGTTGATGCGTCCGTTGTATACCACATCGTTTAGATTGATATCCACGTACCCCAATGATTCCTAAGATCAGTTATTTTGGGTTCAGAAATTGGGAACGATGAGATATACAAAGAAGTTAACAAGAACCTGGAAAGTGGAAAAGAGAATGATCTAACCATTTTTCAGGAAACCAAAAGCATTTCCTCTTGCTAATGACCTCTATGTGGATCTTGTCCTTCAAAGGAGCCTCTTCGAGCACAAATTGGAGCTCTTCGTTCCAAGATGGATCACGGGTGTTCTTGATCACTTAGGTAGTAGGCAGAGCCACATGAAATCATGAGATAAATGATAATCTAATCATAAGCAGAGGGGTTCCTGATGGCTGAATCTCCCAAAACATGTCTCTAATCTTGCAGAAGTGCAATGTATAGGTGTTTTTTGGGAGTCCAACAGTGAAAAGGAGTGGTAATAAAGATAATATTCACCTGGGTTTTCTTCTGTTCGCCTCCAAAAGTAACCACAGCATACGAGTTGCTCTGAAGCTTCCCATCAACATCTTCAGCGCCTTGGACAATGACAAGAAGCAAACCAGCTCTGTTGGAGGCGTCTTCTGATGCATTTCCAACTATGTTTTCCTTTGTTCCGTTTCCGTTCAAAGGTCCACTAAATCGTTCATTGTCGTCTCTAAAAGGCTTAAATGTCAACTCTACCACAAGTTCCCCTCTCCATTTCTTGTTTTGAGGATCACTGGGGTTTGTGTTCTTGACCAAATTTAGTGTAACTCCTTTAGTCTCATTTGGTATAAGCAAACTCAGTGGAACTACTTGCATTCCCAACTTGTCATGTCTCCCGACCTGTAAAACCAACCGATATCATGACTTGCAATTCCAACATATCAAAATGCTGTAAATATGTCTAGTTGACTCTTCCCTTAAAGCTAACTTAAAATCAAAGGAAGGATTTCGCTTGCTTGCACTGATAAGGCACTACAGGTTTTGATATACGGGAAATAAATTACGAGTAGTGAACAAAGTACGAAACCTTCTCCCAGTCATAGACATGTAACTGAAGAACTTGAGACTCTGGATCCTTTACTGTAAGCCTGAAGTCCTCGTTCCACTCAGGGTTCAGGTTCTTCATCTTAATAGAAGTTCTCTTTGCTGGAAGCCCATCTCCACTTAGGCTGAGTTTGACACAAGGATCAGAGGTTCCCAACAAGTCTTTCTTCAAGAGTTTTAGTGCTCGTATGATCTTCACACGTAGTATGCCCACAGGCTTCTTCATGGCCCCTATAATGACATAGAGGACAATAGTTACGCAGAAAAAAAAACAAAACAAAAAGACATAGAGGACAATAGTTGTTATCGATGACTTGAAGAAAATAACAACCACTAATATTCACTCCACCAACTTTGAATCTTCAAGTTACTCAACAATGCTTGTGGAATCACATGGCATGGCAATGATATAGCCTTTTACTTTACAAAATTTCCAATTGTCATGAAATTCTTTTCTCAAATGTACCCCATTACACAGCTTCTGCATGTAGATACTATTACTGAATTCCATGAAACTGTTCTCTTTATAAAGTGTCATACATGAACTTACACTTAACCATCAAGTACCAGTATTTCAAATGTTTGGGGCCACAAGTAGAGGCTAGCAACTTGTTTTCCTATGGCATCCTGCTAGCACCATAGAAATAATTAAATTCAAGCAGTATAAATCTGCAGCCCCATTTTATGGTAATCATAGTTGTGATATTTCAAATTGGCAACATATTGAAAATATATGCATTACAATCCTCCCTATCTGCAAGGAAAAACAACCCACACTCCTGCGCAGGATGCAGAAATCATTTCCCACAAACATAAGAGTGGACAAATTCTCCCACCCAACTCAAATCTCGAGCCCTCCTCTGATGTGCTACTTCTAATTTTCGAAATAAATCATAATAGATCGAATCTCCATAAAGTTGTTTATAAAAATGCATCTAAAATGATCTTCATAATTGGACAATAGATAAGTCACTACTATGCTTTTGCCATTTTGATTAACATTATGGCTCACAAGATTATCGATTAAACTAAGATAGTCGACATTTGCAAGCAGTGTTCAAAACATGTGAAATCCAATTGCAATGCCCCATTTTTGCTCCCCTGTTTCGTGCCTAAGCAAATACTTATGGCTTTCTTGTGGAAGAATATGACCATATAATAATAGTTAATATATGATTAAGTCCTTGTAATGGCTTAGGAAAAAAAGTCCTTGTAATGTAATAGGAACCATACAAGAAGTCAACTGAATATATAAAAGGATTAGACAGGTAGTTAGGACTCGTGCGTTCTTATAGGCTTAAGTTCAATTATTAGCTTGAAACATGTACTTTCATCTATTCTAAGATTATAATTGTTAGGGTATTTTCATGTTGGTATTATTTCGTGTCAAAATATGTCGTGTTTGAGTTGTAAGTTTGGTTGCATGTTTAAGAGTTAGAAGTGGTCTGTTTAATGTGTCACCACGTTCAACCAGCGTTCGACACACGCTCGAGCGTCCTTGGAATATTCAGACAGACTTGTCACGCTCGACCAGCGCGCGACCAGTGCTCGAGCGCCCTTGGAGAATGTTATGCAGAGTCCCACGCTCGACAACCGCTCGACAACAGCTCGAGCGACACTAGGAAAAATTCAGACAGAAGCTTTGCGTTCGACGAGCGCTCGACCGACGCTCGAGCGGTCTTCAGCGAATTTCAGAAAATGCTGAATTTTTTGAGTTTCCTTTTGAAGACATGTGAAACCCTACTATGTTTGAGGGTGGCCGTCCTAAATCTTGCTAAGGAATTTTTTGAGTGTTTTGAGTGCCTCCTTCCTTGGAACAAGTGTTGAGAGATTTTGTGCTTCAAGTTGGTGGATTTCTTCCTCACTCTTAAATCATATTGTATTGATTCCTTCATGGTGGTGAAAGAGTGCTGATGAACAAGGTTGTTCGTGGAGATCTATAAGAAGAACCTCAATGCGTTGAGGTGAATGACGCTTGAAGCGGGTCTGAGCAAGGTAGCTCAGATTATTACATTAGGGGTGTCAGAGTCAAGCAACTGGGGTTGCCCGTGTCTGAATCACTGTTGTAAGTTATTCTTCTTAGTGGATTTCGCGTGGCTGCTAGCCCGAAGTGGTTTTTCCTTTGAATAGTATTTCAAAGGTTTTCCACTTCGTTCAAATCGCTCGTCTTCTTGTGTTTGTTTGATCTCTTTACAAGTTGATTTAATGTTTTGATGGTTGTATTGATTTGATTGTTCTATCTACGCTGATCGATATTAAAACTTATTTTTAATATTGGTATTTTTTTAGTAAATTTTATATTTCACCTATTCACCCCCCTCTAGGTGAAGTTAGAGTCTAAACTAGGTTTTTCAATAATCATGATAGTTGTTTTGCCTCAAAAGGTGGACCAAACATCAAGACAATTAAATAATGTACTAAACTAGCATACAAGACTCAAACAGATGGTTGATTCCAAAGCCGTGAGAGAGAGACAGACAGACAGAGACAAAGAAGAGAGTTCGCCAGGATACACTGATATAGACCAGAAATTGCCATTATATCCCCTCCCAGTAAATTCAATCCAAAGTCTAGATGTGGCTGCACATACATAGTAGGGTTTTCATAGTAAGGATACGACACTCGGAGACTTTGAGTTACAACATCATGTAACGTCACTATTGCTTACGAGAACAGATTCTGTGCAAAAATAAATTATACAAAGTCATGCAAAGTAACGACTATAATTTAAAGTTGGCCAATGTCATAAGGTTAGTGACGTTAGTTAATAAGCCAAGTCACAGTTGGCCAATGTCATTTTATCTCCTCACCTCATTAAATAATGTGGTTAGTCTTGGAACGTTCTACTCATTTCTTTAAATTATAGTCGTTTTTTTTTTCTTAGCAACTTGGGGAAATTGGGGGGAAAGGAAAGGACCACTATGTTTCCCCAAGTTGCTAAGAAAAAAAAAAGACTATAATTTAAAGAAACGAGTAGTACGTTCTAAGACTAACCACATTATTTAATGAGGTGAGGAGATAATATGACATTGACCAACTTTGACTTGGCTTATTAACTAACGTCACTATCCTTAAAACGTTGGATTTGTTTATTTAAATCACAACAGTCACTTTGCATAATTTGTTTTCATGGAATCCGTTCTCACTTCTTACTGGCTGTCAAATTTGTTAAGCACGACTCACCTTCTCCATCAACGAAACCAGTATGCTCTCAAAGCAGGGGAATGTTGGCACAAGAGGTTTCAGAACTATTCGCGGTGCTGCAAATATTTGTATGTCCACCAGCTGAAGAAACAAGCATGAGAATTTTTTGAATATATCTGACTAATAACCATAAACAATACATTGGCACTTCCACGATTAACCCACAAGTGCAGTATAATTTTCATCCTCTTCTAATGCTTCCTCAACTTGGACAGTAAACTGTTATCAAGCAGATGAGTCAGAAAATAACCGAAGCTCAACCAGTGAGATATGAACTAACCATTTAGAATTTAGAAAAAGCAAGTTGACTTGTGCAAAGTATACGAAAAGAAAAGAGATGAATCAAGTTCTATTAAAATCACAAGGACGTCATACTGTCATCAATTTCCCAAACACCCCACTTCAATTATTGTTAGGAAATGGTCTTGAAAGCGATCTCACCTGTAAGGTGATTTGAAGAGACAATAGTTTCAACGCCAGAGCTATGTTGGGGTTTCCAGCCCATCTAACCGCAGGCTCAAATACCAGATCATTTTCATTAGTTTCGTGCACTTTAATACCTGTCAGTCGACGAATAAAATCCACCAATAAAATAAAACACTAGACCAGATGGTTCTGGTACAGGTTTCAAACGGGGATATTTTCTAAGATTTGGTAATCCAATATGAACAGTTTTTATTTGCCAGTGCAGCTGAGCAGATAAGTATTTTACTTCCTCAGGTATGTATTGTGGCAAAGATATATTCTAATTCGTAGCAAATTGCCTCAAAATGATGATCTTCTGACTACTTGGCTCATGAGGAACTCAAAGACTATTACATAGCAAATTAAATTACCTGAAAACTTAATCTTTTTGGAGGTATACTTGCCTTGAATCGTTGGAGGGAGAGTTCCAAGGCTCAGGCTCTTAAACTCCACCGATTTTATTTGAAACTTGCCAATGTAGTTTGCAAACATTGGCTCCATTGTGCCTTTTTATGATAGCGCAAATAGCCTGAAGTAATCTCAAGCATGAAGTGAATCGAACATTATGAGCCAGCTCTTGTTATGATCTAGAATAAACCAACATGCTTGGTGTTTGTCAAAAATTAATTATGATCCAGAAACTTCTTAGCACCTTATTGAGGTAAGGCCACATATCAGAAATAGACTTATTCAACCAGTCAATCTGTAACATTTATATAGATTTCAACCTTAGAAATGATAGAACTTCTATGAGAATCATGAACCTTAACTTTCACTCTTCAAATATGGAAGAAAAGGGAAAAGGAGGGTAGAACCCACTCGATCATAATCAGGATGCTTCACCCACTGAGGAATCTCAGGCAAGATATCAAGCAGAGAGCTTATGTCAAACTCTTGAAGCGGCCTAAAAATTGGATCATGAAAATTTGTGTTCAGAATATTTGCTTCATTGACAAACATAGATCATGCCACACAATTGAAGTTTTAAAATAGATTTTCCCAAAGGACCAAATTACTCAACATTTTATAGTACATGTATTATCAGCTGCTCTGTACAAGTATCCTAGCGACGTGATGATCACAGTTACTACTCCTGTGAGTCTCTGAGAATATAAGTTCGATTGTCCAGAATCTAATCTTATCCATACTCCACAATCATTTCTCTGTTTTTTATTCTTTTCTTCCACCAAAAGACTAATAAACATTTAAGTGAAACATAAATAAATCACATTAATTTCTCATTGACTTTTAGGTTTCAAATTCTAGGTCCCTCATCTTAGGACATGATAGCAAGTCCCCAGCCGACGTCACCTTCAACTCAAATAGTAATTGAATAAATATAGCTAGAAACCTACAAAAACTTGGTGGAAAACAAACAAAAGACCACGCAAAATTAAGGCCTAGTTAAGGGAGATGCATCAACATGCAATTCTGATGATATACTGTATGTAGTAATAGTGGCATGTCAAAGTTTTTGCGTAAAACAACACCCATAAGAATTTTTATAATTGTATGTTCTGTTTTCATTTGACTAACAAATCCCATGATGTAAAATGCAGCATGCGTCAACCCCAGATTATACAGAGGAGAAGAAAGAAGAAAGGTGTTTACTGGTATTAATTACCTTCACGTCACTAGGTTTGGCGTAGATGAATAGGAAAAAACCCAGTAAGAGACCGCGCGAGACTCCAATTCCAAACCCAGTGATACCTAGTAAACTCCCCACAAATCCCATTCTATCTGAAGCCAAACATTCGTGGAAGAAAAGGGACGCGAAGAAGGAATTTAGAAACCGAGGTGAACATCAATAGGTACGAAGACGATAGGTGAGAAAATTAACAGGACGAACCAGAAAATGAAAGCAAGAAATTGACATCGGAAACGCAACAGGTGGAGAGCCTCGTAAAGAACTGCCAAGACACGTCACACAATTCCCGTTGGACAATCCACGTGTGAGACACTGACGAAAGTTTCTTGTGGTATTACTATTTTACCCTTACAGTGGAAATTGCTAATAGGCCCTGTATTTTTCCTGTGAGTGTATAACCAATACGATTGGCACACGTGGAACTTGTGGCTAGCGAGTACGATAGCGGATCTACTTGGGAAAATGGAACTTCACGAGCAAAGGAACGACGTGGTGTGATAATTGTGGGCCGTGTATTTCCACGTATTGCTGACAGTGCAATTCGATTCTTTTTTTTAGGTTTTTGCTTTTTTGTGATCTCGAGGAAGCCCGAAGCCAGGTGCGTAGCAACTACTAACTAGCAAAGGCATCTCCCTAGAACGAGATCACATTTTCACACGCGGTGAATACTGACGTTTTTTTTAATTTATTTATAATTTAGTCACTAAGGGGGTGTTTGTTTCCCAATTTTTCCAACCCCCAACATTTCCAAACAATCATAAAATAATATCTCTCTCCTCATTAAATTATAAAATAATATTATACTATTAAATTAAATCTTCTCTCTCCTCACTTTTCTATAAAATACTATACTTTTTCATAAACCCTAATACCCAAAATTTCCAAAATCCCAATATTTCCACAAACAAACGCCCCCTAAATTTATAATGAGCTAACGATTTAGTCATTATATTTTATTTTTTTACTATATGATCAATGAGAATATATAGTTGTGACGATCTGGTCTTTCCGTCAGATCTCCGTTAATTTTTAACGGAATAGAATGCGCTCGACTGCTACAAGTTACCTCTGCCTCAACGGTAAACAAATTGGTAGACCATCATTCCGGTTACAAATGTAACGGAGGTTTGACGGAAATATCAGATCGTCACAACTATATATTCTCAGTGACCATTAGTAAAAAAATTAAACCTACTGACTAAATCGTCAGCGGTACTAAAACTTAGTGACCAAATTGTCAATTTCTTTTTTTTATAACACATTCGATAATTAAAAAATTAACTAAAGAACAAAATTAATAAAAATTATAAACAATTGTAAACAAGATTTCTCTGCTAATAGCTCACGTATCGACCATCTCAAAACAAACTCATGTATTTATATTTTAGGACCCTTTTTTTTTGTCTTTCCTGAATTCTCATAATTTAATTACATTAACTCTCATTATCTTCTCAAGATTGATTTATAGTTCCATTTAAAAAAAAAATTATCACTCGTGATCGCGGTGTCAAATTCTTTTATTTAAAATTTTATATTCTCAAAAAGCTAAAAATAGAATTCCTAAGTTATAATTGTAATTAGGAATTCATATAATATGATAATACACATTATATATACTACTGTATCGAAATTTCAATAATTTGTTTCGATTTCGCCTAATATTTCCATTAATTATATTGAGTCTTTTCAAACTAAATATCATATTTTGTGTCATGCTAAAATTCAGCTGTTAAAAGTTTATCTCTTGCAAAGCGACCTACCTAGGAAGAACATTCTTTCATGTTAGAGTATACTAAAATGGACTTCGATCATATATATATATATATAGAGAGAGAGATGTATGCAGCTAGAAATCCAATTTCTATGCTAATTAAGCTGTCAAATGGCTTCCTGGGCATTGACCAAAGACAGGACTAATATATATATAGTTTTCATCCATTTTAATACTAAATATTCACATTAAAATTGTTGTAGTTTGGCAGTTTAATGTGCCAAACTTCTTATATATGTTGTACTCTAATTTAATATTTACACCACAATTAGAGCCCTCCTAGTTATAACTTTCCTTAATTTGTTTCAGTTATCATGCTAGATTATGTTATTTAATTCAAAATAATAGTTAAGGTTTAAAGAAGTCTATAAGAAGTGGAGAAGCCCCCGAGTTGGAAATACTCCAATTTTTTTTTTAATTTAAGTCATTATTATTATTGTTTACATTCATCCTTTCAAAATTACAATATTATATTTTGGGCCCTTAAAAACAGTGTATATATACAACTATATACGTTTTCTTGCAGTTAGCATAAGCTTAGAGACAGTGACTTAAGGGAAAAAAAATAAAAATAAACGCCAGAATACGTAGGTTGAAAGTGACAAATATCGCACGCCTAAATTAGTTGTTGAAGGCTGATGAAGATCAGGCCACAGGGCAGGTGAGACAAAATTAATTTTTTAAAAAAAATATCCCAGAAAGTGTTCTTGGATCTCCAAATCAACGGATATTTTGGTACCAAAAGAAAAAAAAAAATCACGATTGAAAACCTTTCAATTAAATTAATAAACTTCTTAAAGTTTCCCAATATTTTCCCCACCAAACACCAGATCTTCCTGTATATATTATTTAAATTAAGTGGAAGAAGTAAACAAAGGAAATGTCAATTGGCGGACAGACCTCTAACGCATATGTGAGTTTACTCGTAGATATAACAATATTAAAGAAACCTTCCTTGTAGAAAAATAGCATATAGGCCATAGCCACTGTTAATCCACGAATAGGAGGAAAAGATCATACCTAATTACCAAACCACTTTGTGAAAATCATTGCTTTTTTCTTACTAGTGTATATCATTCTCTAATATACATCATCGATGTGTCTGAATCAGACATCTCTTAATACGTAACTTAATATATATAGTATTTATTTGTTCCAAAAGATTAAACTATTCGACAAATATAAAGATCCTTTTATTATTTGAATTATATCTTTTAATCCACTATATATATATATATAGGTCAAACCATCATAAATTCATTGGAAATTTTTTATATTTTATTTTATTTCTTGGGCCTCCTAATATATATATTAGGGGTGGGCAAAAAACTCGAAACCCGACGACCCAAACCGGCTCGACCCGTTTTCGACCCGATCGGGACGGGTTTTTATTGGTTCGGGTTCGGGTTTGTGTGTTAAGAAAAACCGATTTTCGGGGTCGAGTATAGTAACAAACCCGACCTATAACCCGAATCCGACCCGACCCCGAAAATCTAATGCCCTCAAATGAGACCGGAGGGGTCAAAACCCGTGACCCGACGACCTGAACCGGACCGACCTGTTTCCGACCCGATATTTTCGAGTTTATGCGGGTTCGGGTTTAGTAATGAAGAAAACCGAATTTTCGGGTTCGGGTTAAAAATTTCAAACCCGAACCGGGTTTGGGGCAGCGCAAACCCGAACCCGAACCCGGTTTGCCCAACCCTAATATATATATTTCTGACCCCTAAAATTTAATCTTCACTCGGTTCTAGACTTAAACCAACAGAAAAATAAAAGGCTTAATTATTACTGTAGTCTTTGTTATTGACTTTTAAAAAATAAATTCTTAGGAACAACTTTGAATGATTATGTTTCTCCGGTCTATTTGTTAGACTTATAGATCATTTCGTCTACCAAAATTTTAGTCAACAAACAGAAGATTAATATGAGTTCGGATGCGGGATGTCCATTTTCGGATTGTATAACTTATCTCAAGCTCTGTCTCGGTTAGTAAGCTAATTTGTGATGGATAAAATGACTAATGTGTCCAAGAAATGAATCACACAAGTTCAAAGTTAGAGTCAAACTGATTTGTTAAAATCAATCATAGGCTGGAATCTAGAGAGAGTTACTCCTTTCGGATCAGCTATACATATACACAGAATTATTGGGACAGGAAACTGACAATGTATGGAAAACTTCCATAACGCTATCTACACTAGTACGACTTCCTGACCCGACCAGGCCGGCAAGTAACGAACAAAATCAACAAAAGTTGAAACGAGCACGTTTGGTTGGACGGATCGTCGACGTTTGGAGATCTGCATCATAGTATTAACTAATAACAGCAAGAGTAATTAATGTTGTTTCAACATATATATATATATATATATGTTCTATAAGTGGACTCAGAAACGAACGTACCGTTACTGTAGAGAAGATGCAACGAACCAACTCCCCTAAGACTAACCATGATGTGCAGTACTACTCATATTATAAGGCTCGTGCCAAGGAGCCCCAAAGATCGCAATCTAGTAAACAAAAGAAGGCGAACTAGATTCTTGGCAGCACAATGATCTGGGCCATGTTGGGTCTATGGGGATTTGTCTCCCCTTAATTAACTGCAACTTTAACCGCCAAAGAGATCAGATAGAGAGAGAGATGAATAACGTTGTTTTGTAGTTTCAACACTAATTATTTGCTTTCCACATGATTAGATCGATGCAGTTTCAGAGGGCTCGTATGATTTGAAGTTCAATGAACATGTTCACCTCATCTTGCTTCGATTGGCGCATTTAGATGTTAGGGTTTATAATATGAATGCGTAGGTATCCTATTAAGGAAAATAAACAAAACCCTTGAAAAGATGAAGCAAAGGTAGTTTGATGCATTGAATTTGCCGACAAGGAGATATCAAACAGATAGGGATCAGAGACAGAGAACAAGGACGTATATGACACGTTGCATGAGCCTGCAAGGATGTTTTTTTCTTCTTTTTTTATGTCTCTCTGTCGACCATCTTCCACGTTGTCTCCACGCATATTTTGGTGAAGATCAAGCATATCCCATTTCCACAGTGCACAGAGTTTCCCCATTTGCCTCTTCTTTTCCTCTCTAGGTCATCTGAGGGTGCTAAAAGAGACCCCATTTAGATGTCCCTTTATACATTTCGCATATAAAAGAGAACCCATTTAGACCCATTTAGAGGTTCTCCTTCTATATATTTGTCGTAGTATGTAAAATTTCACGTATGGCTTATATTTGTTATATATTGTTTTTTATACCTCTCTAGTGGCTTATATGTCAAGCAATTTATTAGCATTAATATTAATTTCTTTACATTAACCTCCTGATGTTCTAGATGATACCTCTTTAGTGGCTTATATGTCAAGCAATTTATTAGCATTAATATTAATTTTTTTACATTAACCTCCTGATGTTCTAGATGAAGCAAGCTAGCTAGTCATATTTTCCCTTGAAGACCCACTAACACTAATTCGTTGCTTTCCTATATCATGAGTAGTGTAAAAGATTTACCAAATCCTAGAATTTGTAGTAATTTACACCTATTTTGATGGTATTGTCCAATACAAGACTAGACGAGTGCGCACGTTTAACTTTTAAATGTCAAAGGTAACCTACTTGCAATAGAGCAACACTTGGTCGATGTTGTAATAAGTTAATAACTCAAATATCCCTTTAGGAATCAGCTAATTTGTTGTCGCCTTATCTGTATTAAATCATGTCGTCTACGAGATGACAACTCAAACAGCCCGTTTGGCTTAGCAAATGGGTGGAAATTAGTGTGCGATTTTCTTCCGAATTGGATCATCATTAATGTCACCATTACTGTTCACAAGATTATGATTTGATGTTTTTCGTTTTGCATAGATCACTAATAATATCTACTCTTATCTCTTTTTCATACTTTTTTACACTCTCTTCTAACATTTTTACCAATTTCAACACTGTAAAATTCTATAAATAACACCTTATTATTCTTGCCATCTTTACATATAACACTCTTAATTATAGAGATAGATGAGTTATCATGACCTCCTAGTTAAACTAGGATGATTAGACTCTCTCAAAACTAAAAAAATTAATTATAGAGATAGATGAGTTATCATGACCTCCTAGTTAAACTAGGATGATTAGACTCTCTCAAAACTAAAAAAATTATCTGTGTACTTAGGGAGGCTTTAGCTTTTACCCAAAAACATGTTTTTCTTATTTTTTTCATGATAATATGGGACTAAAAACAAGGTTGCATTTTATGGTGTCAATATTGGTTTAGATTACCCAAACTTTTACTCACTCTGCGTTACCTAAATGAATGAGAATGACTTGAGATATTGAAGATGTTTGTTTTCCAACATTTTAGGGTATATAAATTTTCAGCAAAATAACAAACACACTCTAATATTTTAACTTTTACATATACACACTTTACTTTTAACAAATTTCAAAAATATTTCTTAAAATTTTAACAAACAAACACATCCATGGGTGGACATTCATTCAGAATGGAGATATTCCAAGTGGGGTAAATCATCTTTCTTACTTGTTTTTGGCCGACAGAAAACTTGGCAATAAGGATTTTTCAACCGTTCAATTTGGCATCGAATCCAAATGTTCCTCTGATGAAAAAGAAACCGAAAGAGAAAAAAAAACCGAAGAAAAAAGATCTGGTCTGACTTGCCATCGCAGAAGCAAGGAGGAAGAAACAATTAAAAATTAAGAAAAAAAGAGATGGACAGATTTTATTAGAATTATTTAATATTTATTTGTAAAACTAAAAGGGAGTGAGAAGATGAGGGAGGTTCCTCTGAGCTATAAATGTAAAGTAGAGGAAACGTTAAACTGCCTTTCGGAGCTTTTTAACTCACGTTTGGTTGAAACTTTTGCACACTTCAGTTCGTATATAAATAAAACGAACTGACCTGTGGGGTCGTAGACAGCGTCTGAGATCTACTCATAGGGACTGGGGATAGAGATTGGCAGAGGAAGGAAAAAAAGTGAGAGCAGGCACCGGAGGAGAAAGAAGGTAAAACCCTAACCGTACGGACGTGTGATTGGTTTTGATTTAGCCCGTGTGTCTAGCTATATATTTACCCTATGGTCATCATCCTCGGAATTCGGGAAAGCTGGTTCTTTTTGCACTCTTCATTGCCACAGATCCATGGCGGCCTTTTTTTTTTTTTTTTAATCTTTTTTGACCGTTGCGCTTTGGGCTTCGGATTTTTCTTCTTCTTTGCTTTGGGAAAGTTGCTCTGCTTAAGGGTGGTGGTCGTTTTTGTTTAAGTGCTGCTGAGCGAAGATCTGAGATGCTTTTTGATCTGGGCCTTTGACTTTTGTTGATGTGTATGTTTTGAATTTTGATATGGTTACTAATAGATTCTTATCAAATGGCTGTAACCATTGTTAAGCTGATTTGTGCTGCTTAATATTCTTGTTCTAGTGGCTGTAATTATTGTTCAGCTTGTTTGTCGTTTTTATTTAAGATTCTGTAGTTTTAAGGTAAGTATATCTAACGCTTGGATTTGCTCTGTCTTTTTGGTAATCTTCTCTGTCTTACAAGTTACATGTAATTGAGCATGATAATTAACGTCCAATGAAATTGGAACTCCAGCGCAATGGAAATATACAGGGAGGATTCTCACGACCGTCGTGCAGGCCTTTTGGATTTGCAATTTCCGACTTTGGACCGTACTTGAGTCTGACCTTTTTTTCAGCATATCCATATGAATGGAATTGTAACTAGGAGGCTTAATGCTTATCCCACCCTCCTACTAATCAAAGAGGCACTGAATGCAATTAAAGCTCACTTAGGAGCTCTTTGAGCTTTCTCCATGAGAGAGATTAGAGGAGAGAGTTATCTCGCTATAGAGTGAATTAGTGACAATAAAATGTTGAATAGCGTTCAGCAGCGATTTCTACATTTTTATTTTTCTATAAGTTTTGTTGGTCGGCTTCATGATGTTTTCATCTGTGACTGCTTCTGAGGCCTTTTCTGAATTTTGGTTCGAATTACCCACCCTAGAACATGATTGGCCTTGGTTTTCTTGTTAGTATTGGAATTTCGATGGGGTAATAAATTCAATTGCACATTGTTCTTTCACATCAAGATGCGTGTTTGAATGGATTGTGTTTGAAGTTAGAGTATACATTTCGTTTGAAGTTGTGCTTCTCTTTCCTATATTTTTGGTAGCAAACTGATATGATTTATTGGATCAGGATTATACTTAATTAAGGGGCATGAAGTAAGGCAATTCCATTTGACAGAGTTGGCCCTGTGGAATCCAGTTGAGGGTCTGTACTATGTAATCCGTAATCCAAGTCAACTGTGGAATTTTTGCATGAGTTGGATTAAATTTCAAGTCATGTTCAGTTGATGAATAGGAAAATCTATTGGTATCAGCATCAACCTTGGTGTCATTCAAGTAAATTTCATTGAAAGCATCATATTGTTCCTAAAGATCGTGGTTATTAGTGGAAGTTTACCATCATAGCAGCAACAATCCAAAGCTGTTTGGTCTGATTCAGGCAAGTTGCGTTATATGGTGTGGAAGACTCGTACAAACTAGGTCATTAGTGGATGCTGTACTCCTTTCATTCATTTTCTTCAGAGATGTTGAATTAGAGTTGAGCTTTACTGCGGTTAAGTCACAGAAGTTTCAATGGCTCACTGAATGACTGTTGAAGGTTGTATATTCGTTCTTGCAAAAACAAGGTTAGCAGCCATGTGATTTGTTACCTTGCTCTCATCTGGAGGTGCTTCTGTTGCTTTGAAGTGTTTTTAAGTATCACACGGCACTGGTACTTCTGTTTTGTTCCAAGTACCAATCAATAACATGGAAGCTGCGAGTTCTAATTCTAACCATCTTTTGGATAGCCTTAATCGGCTACTTCCTGCTGTCGTACCTGTGCTTCTTATTTCGGTTGGATATGTTGATCCTGGAAAGTGGGCAGCAACTGTTGAAGGTGGTGCCCGTTTTGGGTTCGATCTCCTACCATTGATGCTTGTTTTTAATTTTGCTGCTATTTTATGTCAATATCTGTCAGCTCGGATTGGCTTGGTCACAGGAAGAGATCTTGCTCAGGTATTGTTTCTTCCTCTTCGGGGTTTTGGTCATCGTAAACATTTATTGTTGTATTTCACTCTTTCTTGTGGTACTGTAATATCCTACCTTTCTCTTTCTCATTCATCTTGTCAGTGCTCACCCTTATCCTTGGAAAAATTTCAAGAAATTGGAATGAGAAATTAATTGGGGCCTTCTTGTATGAATATTGACTATTGCACTAGAGTGGTATGGTTTGCTAATAGCAATGTGGATGAGGGCACAACACTGATGTCCGAAGACCTCTGTTCTATGTCGGCAGGTTACTTGGTAAATGGCTAGTTAGGTGTGTCTGCATACATATCTGTCCTGATTGTGGTTCCAGAAGCAATGGTCCACTTGAATGCTGGGTTGCTCCGTAGTAGTAGATTTCATACACTTGGTTCTGGTTATATAGTTGATTATACAATTCAGTAGGTTCTCATTGATTCCCCTGGCCCCCGCCTGTCCACCGACGCCCATAATCTCAAACAAATGTTCTCAGTTGCTGACAACTCTCTCTCCCCTCTTTCTTTGTGTGTGTTTCTTAAAATAGTTTTTTAATAGATTTTTTTTTTCTTCTTCCAACTTGTTATGCCAAAGATTTGCAGGGATGAGTACGATAAGTTCACATGCTTATTCTTAGGAGTTCAAATAGAGCTTTCCGTGATTGCATTGGACCTTACCATGGTAATTTCTTATTCATCATCACACTGAATTCTCCCCCCCCCTCCTCCTCCTCCTCCTCCTCCTCCTCCTCCTCCTCCCTCCCTCCCTCCTTCCTCCTCCCTCTCTATGCTTTCTTGTTAGAGATATGAGTTTTAATCTGTGATTTTCTTAGTTATACCATTTATGTTTTATTTCTAACACAAGGCTACACTTGTTTTTCTAGATCCTGGGCCTTGCACATGGACTTAATCTTCTTTTTGGGTGGGACTTATTCTCTTGTGTCTTTTTGACTGCTGTCAATGCTGTTTTATTTCCACTTTTTGCCATCTTCTTGGTAAGTACGTTCATTTTGCATTACTTTTGGGAAGTTTCTTTTGCGTCGCTCTTTATGACTTTAGTTTTTTAACTTTCCAGGTGGACGGCAAGGCAAAGTTCCTATTCATATGCATGTCAGGCTTTATTTTGCTTTCTGTTGTTCTCGGAGTACTCATCAGTCAAACAGAAATCTCAGTTTCCATGAATTGGATGCTACCAAAGCTATCCGGGGAAAATGCATTTGCATTTATGAGCCTTCTTGGGGCAAATATCATGCCTCATAACTTTTTTCTTCATTCTTCTATTGTAAAGGTATCTTTGCCTTCTATTCCCGCCTTTACCTATCTGTAAATATTCATGTTTCTTTTTGGCCCAAGATATGACTGCCTGTATCCATTGTGCATATGGATTTCTGCTCCTAGTTATTTATTTATTTTTAAACATCACTTTATTGTATTCGAATGACTGGCATTCCATTTTTCCTTTGATGAATTGTACTGTCTTTGTAGCTTTGAGGTTTAAGAATTTGACTATGTCTGGCTTCATAAACTTTGTTTCGCAATAATGCACGTGCAAGGGATTGATTGTTCTTGCAATCATATTTTGGGGTATACCTTTCCCCGGCTACCAGCTACACCTTTGATTTCTTGGGTAGTGGATCCAACACAAGGGCTCATGGGGTCAAAAGGAAAACTAATATAAGCAATAAGAGTTCAAACAATTTGGTTTTGACATGTTCAGCTAAATCATCGAGGGCAGAATGAGATGTACATCTGATGTTTATAAGTTTTAATCTACATCACATAGCATTCTTGTATGTGTTGCATATGGACTTAGAGCCATATTTCTTAGATAGTCAATCTCAAGCTTGGTGCGAACGGGTTGATTTAGTTAAACAATCAGCAGTCAGAACAAGATCCTTTTAAGCATGGGACTGGAAATGGCAGAAAACGACTGTCTAGCTGAATCTAATTTATTGATTGGTCGATAAAAGACTTTGGTTCTTTTTGAATTGTTATGGAGCTTGAGTGGAGTGAAATCATTTTGACCATCTCAGACAGTTGGAAAGAAATCATGCTGAGAGATGCTTCTTGTCCTGGCAATTGAGGTTGTAGGTCTTT
Organism: Myrica gale; assembly: GCA_963930655.1. Lineage (NCBI taxonomy): Eukaryota > Viridiplantae > Streptophyta > Magnoliopsida > Fagales > Myricaceae > Myrica > Myrica gale. The sequence continues at coordinate 4,602,317 of OZ005613.1, forward strand.
AGATCCCTATATATTCTGAGTAATCTGCAGGCAGAGTCATTTATAGGTCTCTTTATTATCCCTGGATGTTGTAATCGCCTGTAGTAAGTGATGCTGGTGCCTCTGCATAACTCATGTTTGCAAGAAGTGGGTCTCATTGAATTTCAGAGTGGCAGCACAGGGATCGGCATCTGGAAAGATTTTCTTGATTTATAGGAGGTTGAGGTGAGTGACAGAATTCATTCAGTGGAGGGTGAGATAAAGGCTATATTTGTTTGTGTTTTAGGAAACATTTTTTTAGTAATGATTAAGAAATTTTTTTTAGATATGTTTTTTGGGTGTTTGTGAGAGTGGTGAGGCCCATAGAAAAGATGCTTGGAAAGAGAGAGTTTTTGAAATTTAATTTCTTTTGAAGTTTCATCTATCACGAGTTGGAGATTTCTGTTGTTCTCAGTGTGTTACAAAAACTTTAACGGATACCACTTTGAATATAATAGTTTCAGCATGAATTCTTATTTATTTTAGCAGAAACACTTTTGTTTATTGTTCCATTTAAGTTTCTTGGTTTGCTTCCTTTTAGTTCCTCTTACTATATGCATCCTTTTGAAAAAAAACCTGGAAGTGGAAATGCTTTGTTTCAACCTTTTGATTTAATTGGTGTTTGTACTTGAGAGCATAATTGACAGATATCGTGTAATGGGTTATCATTTAGTCATTTGTTCATGCTTAAAGAGCCTAAAAAAAGATCTTCCACTCTTTCTAAGTGAATAGTGGTATGCATCTGGCATTTGAGCAGACAGTGTACTAATAAACATGTTTTTCTTTTCTCGAATATTTGTTTGGCCTAATCTATTTTTCATAACATACCGGAAACTTTTTAGATAAACAAAAGGGTGATTTCATAGCATGGCAGTCCCTTAAGAGTCCTCTTTACTGCACATGGAGACTCATGATTACTTTCCCAAGTTTATTCATCTCTTCCCCCCTCCCTCTCTCTCCCTTCCCCTCCCCCCCCCCCAAAAAAAAAGAAGAAAAGAAAAGAAAAGAGCCAAGAAACTATCTGCTTACAATGACCCTGGTATACATTTTCAGACTTGTACTTCTCTGAGACTTCGCTATCTTTCATATTCTTGCAGCAACCTCAGGGATCACCAAACATTACCAAGGATGCCTTGTGTCATAACCATCTTGTTGCTATCTTATGCATCTTTGGTGGTATTTATTTGGTGAATTATGTGCTGATAATCTCTGCGGCAAATGTCTTCTACAGTGCTGGCCTTGTCTTGCTCACGTTTCATGATTCAATGTCACTAATGGAACAGGTTTAATTCTTCATTTTACAAGTTGCTGACTAGCAGTGAGATACTTTTTAGTATCTCCATTCATATTGATTACACAAATTTCCTGATTACCAATGCAGGTGTTTAGGAGTTCCATGGCTCCCTTTGCCTATTTGTTGGTGCTATTTTTATCAAATCAAATCACATCATTAACCTGGAGTCAGTGTGGACAAGCAGTTTTGCATGATTTCTTGAAGATAGACATTCCTGGTTGGCTCCATTGTGCTACAATCAGAATTATTGCTATTGTTCCAGCCCTTTACTGTGTCTGGAGTTCAGGAGCTGAAGGGATGTATCAGTTGCTTATATTCACACAGGTGATGGTAGCTCTACTGCTTCCATCTTCTGTGATCCCTCTTTTTCGTGTTGCTGCATCAAGGCCAATAATGGGTGTCTACAAAATTTCTCAGTTTGTGGAGTTTTTAAGTCTCATCACACTTATTGGGATGCTAGTCTTAAAGCTTATGTTTGTCGTAGAAATGATATGTGGGAATAGTGATTGGGTAGCTAATTTGAGGTGGAACATGGGGAGTAGCTTGTCTTTCCCTTTCATGTTTCTTCTTGCTGCTGCTTGTGCATCACTTTGTTTGATGCTTTGGCTATTAGCTACCCCATTAAAATCTGCAAGTGCTAGATTAGATGCTCAGCTCTGGAACTGGGATGCACCAATTACTGTACCTGATTTATCCAGAGAGAGAGAGAAAACAGATGTACCTGGAACTGGATATCATGGAGGGGCTCCTGTTCCGAAGCAAGAACCATCACCAGCCCAAGGAAAGGGTTTGAAGAGTCATTCAGATGTACCACTTGCAGATTTTGATATTGATTTGCCTGAAACAATTTTGGAGCTTGATCAGGAGCTTCATTTCACAACTGTAGAGGAAAATTGTCCCAATACTATATCTCTTAGTACCTCCACTTCTGGCCTCGAGGAATCAGCCATCACGGTAGAGTCAGTCCCAGTTTCAACTATTTCTAATGAGCTTTCGAATGTTAAATTGCCGGACACGAGAGCTGTGAAATCTGAATTAATGGATCCCCTTGCGAAGACCGCGGGAATTGAGGGAGATCTACAACCTGAAAAAGATGATGATGAGGGAGACAACTGGGAGCCAGAAGAACCGTCTAAAGGTGTTTCTGGGAGCACCCCATCTTTGACATCTGAGGGCCCAGGATCATTTAGAAGTCTGAGTGGAAAAGGTGATGAAGGTGGGAGTGGTGCTGGAAGTCTTTCAAGGTTAGCAGGATTGGGGCGTGCTGCAAGGCGTCAACTAGCTGCAGTTCTTGATGAGTTTTGGGGACAGCTGTATGATTTCCATGGTCAAGCTACTCAGGAAGCAAAGTCTAAGAAACTGGATGTGTTGCTGGGTGTAGATTCAAAGCCTACCTCTTCACCTCTAAAAGTGGATGCCACTGCAAAGGAGTTTTCTGGATCCTTCCCATCTTCGGTAGGCAGGGGATCTGATCATCTAATTAACTCAAGTGTATATGATTCTCCCAAGCAGCAGAATGTGCAAAGGAGTTTAGAGTCATCATATGGTGTTCACAGAGGATCTTCCTCATTGTGGTCCAACCATGTGCAGTTGTTGGATGCGTATGTACAGAATTCAAGCCGCAATGCCCTTGACTCTGGCGAGAGGCGCTACACTAGTGTCCGCAATATACCATCTTCTGAAAGCTGGGATTATCAGCCAGCTACAGTACATGGTTATCAGATTGCATCCTATCGAATGGCTAAAGACAAAAACTCTGATCACTTGAGTAAGATAACGGAGTTTTTGAGATCTCCATCATTGGGTGTTACAGGCTACAGAGATCCAAGTGCATTTGCTTTGGGGCAAAAGTCTCAAAATGGGTTAAGTTCTGGCCAGGCCCCCAGTTTCCAGAGCCCTACAATATCTAGAGAGAGACCATTGCATCCTGAGAGATCTTATTATGATCTCTGTTCTCCTGGACCTCCTGAGGTGGTTGTGAGTTCAGCCAACACGAAAAAGTACCACAGCTTGCCAGACATATCAGGATTATCCGTCCCAGAGTGGGATTTGTGCGTGTCCGAGAAGAGTTCTCAATGGGACATGGGTTATGGATCCTCGGTTGGCAGAACAGACTATAAGCCATCCTTATATCCACATTTGGGGTCAAGAACAGGTGCTCCTTTGGCATTTGATGAACTCTGTCCATCCAAAATTTACAGCGATGGTTTGTCACCGCAGTTGAATTCTAGTATAGACACTGGATCCCTCTGGTCTAGACAACCTTTTGAGCAGTTTGGTATAGCTGATAAAAATCGTTCTATTGGGAGCGAAGGAGTTGGAAGTAGGACAAGTTCAGTAACTCCACAGGCTACTTCTATTGTGGATTCAGAGGCAAAACTTCTTCAGGCGTTCAGACACTGCATTGTGAAGCTATTGAAATTGGAAGGATCTGATTGGCTGTTTACACAAAACGATGGGGCTGATGAGGATCTAATTGACCGTGTGGCCACAAGGGAGAGATTTCTTTATGAGGCTGAAACTAGAGAGTTGAATCGGGCAGGTCCCATGGGTGAGCCTCAGTATTTGTCTCCTGACTGGAAGTTGGGTTCTACAATGAGTTGTGGTGAGGTGAGTTTCAACAACATCTTGATCTCCTCTGTCCCTCATTGTGGAGAGGGCTGTATTTGGAAACCAAATTTGATAGTAAGCTTTGGGGTGTGGTGCATCCACCGGATTCTTGACCTGTCACTCATGGAAAGCCGGCCAGAGCTGTGGGGTAAATACACTTACGTCCTCAATCGGCTTCAGGTAAGTAATATTTTTTCAGTTTATAATGTACATGTGAGCACATCTCTTGTTTGTGGTAATCATGGGTCTCTGCAGTAAGATCATTGTCTTGTTGCCCTGTCATTGACCAAACAGAATTATTTTTGTCCTGCCTATCTTTAGTGGGGTGGGTTTCACCATTCATGGTTCCAACTGGTAAATCTGCTTGATGAGTATCTGCCACGTGAGGTATAGGGGATTTTTGCACCTATTGTCTCCATTAATGAGTCCAAGAAGCATACAAGGCCCTGCAACAGGAACAATTGAGTACTCTTTCAATTTAGACACGCACACATGCCTGCATGCATACAATGTACGCTATAGGTAGATATTGTATATGAGTGTGAAATCGTTGTAGTCTGTTGACCTGGACAGAGACATCTTTTCATGAATATAGGGGATCATGGATCTGGCATTTTCAAAACCTCGTTCTCCAATGGTCCCGTGCTTCTGCCTTCAAATCCCTGTGGCATTCCAGCAGAAGTCAAGCCCACCTGTTTCAAATGGGATGCTGCCCCCTGCTTCAAAACCAGGCAGGGGTAAGTGCACGACTGCGGTGATGCTCTTGGATATAATCAAGGATGTAGAGATTGCAATTTCTTGCCGAAAGGGCAGAACGGGCACTGCAGCTGGTGACGTGGCTTTCCCAAAGGGAAAAGAAAATCTGGCGTCTGTCCTCAAACGCTACAAGCGTCGATTAGCCCACAAACCTCTTGGTGCTCTCGAGGGTTCTGGACCGCGTAAGCTTTCATCTACTCCGTATAGCTCATAGCCGTGGCCCTGGGTTTGCTTCTACTGGTTCAGCGAGTATTGGGCTGCTTGATTTTGTAAAGCAGCTCATGCCTTGGATCAGCTGTCTCAGTCATAGAGGACTCCCCCCAACCAAAATGTGTATCAAAGTTTTTGCTGCAAGTTTTATTCCCATGTTTGTTACATATAGATAGGATAAGAATGGCTGGATATGTAATTGCAGCAGAATTAATGAAAAAGGTTAGAAGGAAGGTCAAAATTTGTTTATTGAAGTGGGGTTATTGGGTATTGACACTTCTCTGATGATTTGAAACCAATCCTGCAAAAGGCTTGTATCTATTTCGCTAGTTGGCAGCTAGTTTGACATGTCAAGTTTCCAGCTCAAGCCATGGAGTTGTCCGGTTACTTCCTCTGGGGATGGTATTCCAGTTCTGTTTGCATCTACTGAACGTTAAGTTGGAAGAGAAGCTCGTGCTGAGTGCAGTGCAGATCTCCACTCTTCTTGCCAATATTTCAAAGTTTCTTTTTAATAAAATAATTCGAATATCCAATTTTGAGCTAAATAAATATGGGTACTTAAAGATAGAAGGTATGTATCTCATCGTCCATGCATTACTGCGGCTTTGTATTCGTGTATTATGAATCCTAGAAATCAACTGCATAACATGATCCTTTAACGTGAAAAATATGTTAAATTATTGCTAGTCTTTGTAGTATTGGTATTTGATAATCAGTCTCTCCGGTACAAATTTAAGCATGCTAGTTCGTGTAGTCTACTTTTTCAGCCAATTAACAGAAGAACGATAAGATGTCAGGTTCGGGATGTCTATTTTTGTGGTTAATTAGCCTATTTCGGGTCCTGTTCCTGTTTATAGGCTAATTTCTGGTTGACGGGAGGATTTATATGTATAAAAAATTGATCATAATCGGTAATTAAGCATGAAAAATAATACAAATAACTTCATTTTTTCCTAGATAATCATATTTGTAATTACCCTCTGAACTCTAAAATAATTCAGCAATTAATGGGTCGAAATTAGTCATTAATTCAATGATGATGATAGCATCTGCAAATGGTTTTTCCGCTGTACTCCTCAAATTCGTTGAATAAAATCTTCAAATTAATTTTATTGTTATTGTCAATGGTAGAATTATTCCCATACAATCATGTGAAAAAATGGCTGAAAAAAAATTTACCATGTTAATCCAAGAGCATGCTCATAAGTATCTACGCATATTAATGGTCAGAGATTCTTCCCATAGAATTATTCCCAACTCTAAACACTTGGAAAATTCCTACTTGTTGATCAAAACCCTAAAGTAGTGTAATATGGTCTTAAATGATGACAAATATCTTTAACTAATATAAGATATGTTGCAATATTTTAAGACTAATGGCCCTAAAAAAAAGATTAAAGAGTAATGACCGATTGTTCTCACAAATAGGAGGAGTATATTAAGGAGCAAATTAGATGTTTACTGCTGTGCCTTAGGGGTATGAATGCTTGGGGTACTGTTGGTATGACTTGAGTTAATGCCAAGTGGGGGGGGGTCTCCTCTAATTAAGCCCTAGTTCCTCGATTGATTTCTCTTTGCTTTGAAGCAGCTTGTTGGAAATGGATTTTTTTTTTTATCGGGCATGGATTGCTTACCTATTACGGATCTTTACATGGTAATTGGTATGAGTTTCCTAGATGTACTTCCGACAAAGCTACATGTCCGCCGGTCATATTGAAGATAACGTGGGGAGGATTTTGTTTTTTCTGCCAACCAAACCATCAAAAAGGAGTGCAAAATTAGAGAGCAAGTGGGAGTAAGTAAGCCTGATAAGAAAATGACGCTAGTGATGAGGATCATTACTACCGAACTGCACCAATCCATTACGTCTCTCGCGAAATACGCCTGATGCAGAAACGTGTCGAGAACTTGGCCCTTTGAACACGCCACGTCCCAAGGCCCGATCCCAAATTTCACTCCCGACTCTATCTTTTGCGTGCGCTTTTACGTACACGCACTCTTTTTCTTGTTACGATTTGAGTATATTCTCGCTTGTGGTTTCTCTTGGTCTCCTTGTCGCAGGGCTGTGGAAGACAGAGAGGTAAGTACCAAGAAGCAATTTGATTCACCTTTTTAATTTTTAGATAGTAGCTGGTTAAGATGCTTAACTTCGAATTCTTTTGGTTTTTTTGGTTGTGCTTGGATAATCTCTGGATGCTGCTTGGGGTTAAAATCCTTTTAACACTTGGGAAACTTCACTTTCTTGCAGCTCTTCAGGAGGGGGAAAACACAACTAGTTATTTAGGGTGTGTTCTTTGGCATGTTTATGATGAATTAAGAGAACAGTAGACTCCTCAATTTGAGTTGGATACTAATATTCCCTTAATTGCTTTCATAATGTGCAGAAGAAGGCATATCCAAAAATGGGTTACATTATTGTGGTGTCTTTGCCTGTGATACTGTTGATCTTGATCATAGCGCTTGCATTTTACCTTCTGGGTAGGTCCCGGGGTCGAAGCGAAACAGCTAGAGTTCCATACTATGGGCCTCCGGCTCCGGCGCCTCCATTCCAAGCCCAGGATAAATCATCAGAGGTCTAGAATTGTACTTTTCGATCTGCTGGTGGAAATTTGGATGATACAAGTAGAGCACTTGTTTGTTTAATTTGTTGTGAAACGAGTAGCTTAGAAAGGCGAAAACATTTGTGTGAGGTGCGTAGGAGCTGTTATTTTGATGTGTTTGTGAAATATCCCCTGAGCACTTCTTGCCCAACCATACTTGAAGGTGTTTGTTAAGTAAACTAGCTTTCGTACCCGGTCCTATAGTTGTAGAGGGCTTAGCGGGATTGAGCCAATTCATCTAAATTGTAGTCCATGGCTGGTGGGGCTTGGGGCTTGGGAAATGAAATGGTGACTGTCAGTGGCAGAACCAGAACTCAAGTGAAGGGGGGGGGCAAATTCTTAAGGCAAAATGACATGTCAAAAAAATTTCATACGTAACGTAGAAAATGTCTTACAGATAGAATATCGAAAATTAAAAAGCATTAAAAACATTGAAATACATATATTGTCCTATGTACTGTCACTACGAGGTGGCAATTGGATCCTACGCTTCTGCATATTCTGAAAACGTTGCAAAATAGCTTCGTTCTCAATAGTTTCAAATATCAACCAACAATTTAGTGGAGCATTTTATAAATTTATAATAGGGTTTAGGATATAAATTACCTGAATGAGCTAGCAAACAAACAAAATTATAGCTTCGCAATTATTCAAGTAATCCGTAGACACAAATTTGACCTTTAATTCCAGCTATACAGCTGCAAAATCTTCTGATATTATACATGATTTTCCAACATCAAAAGTATAGTAAAAAGAAGTAGTCAGCCATTTTCAAATCCACTTCAGATACTCGGAGATTTGACGGCAATGCTAATACATTTATAAAAACTATGAACAATCAAATTGAAATAAACAAAAAAAAAAATGAAGAACACATTCGGTCAACAAATTTAATTTTTAAACAAGAATGAAGAATTTGAATCTCACTTGAGACTTGAGAGAGAGAGATCCCGAAAGGTGAGATCTGAGAGAGATCCCGAGAGGCAGCTGGTGGAGCCTGGAGGCGGAGGCCGGAGCAGTGGAGGAGAAGCCAAGAAGGGGAGGCAGAGGCGGAGAGAAATGCTGGCTGCCGCAAAATGGGTCTGAGTTACAGAGGAGTTCGTGAATCGTGGCCTGTGGGAGGAAGGAAACGGCTGCACAGCACTAGGGGCTGCTGGGTACTGGTAAGTGGTAAATGGTAAATGGTAATCGTAAGTTTTGTTACTTTTGTAATGTATTTCTTTCTTTTAAAAAAAAAACAGAGTGTGAAACTCAGGGAGGGGGGGCGGACTGGGGTGGGCTACGTGTAGGGCCTGGCCCACCTGAAGAAAACATGCATATATATTAAAAATAAATAAAATTACAGAACTAAGGGGTGGCAGCCGCCCATGCTTGCCACCCCTTCGTTCCGCCTCTGGTGACTGTCTTCTTCTGGTGTGCCAACTTGGTATAGGGGTTTTATGCCATGGGAAATTTGATCTATTGTGATTGGTTGATGCGGGAACTTTTATGATCTCCAGTCCCCATTTTGATTGCCTCCGTATAATTAGAGGGAATAAGACACGTGTTTGGGGCAGACTAGTGGGAAAGTGGGGCATTTTACAAGACAAGTTTAACTTGCAATATTACAAAGCTACGTATGTTTTTTATTCATATATATATATAGTCGTCCCAGGCCTCGCGAACTTAACATGTTACAAGAAACTTTCATGTAAAACACTCAATTTCATTGTTAGTAAAACTCAGCATCTTGATTTTCTTAAAGAAGAAATTAAGTTTAAACGAGTTGAGGAACCACTCCGCTAGTCAAACCCTTCAAGTCCAAATCAAGTCATTCCAGGATAAATATATATTCCTAAGTTTAGTGAGAAAAATATTCTCACTAAAGCTCGATCAATCCAAATGAATCTAGAGATGATGAAATTCTGCAAAAAAAAAAATCCACGATCTCTTAAGTAAATGGATCATCCGCCATAGTAAATCCCCTTGATCTTGTTCTACTTTTTATATGAAGAAAAATGTTGAAATAGAAAGAGGAACTCTCAGGTTAGTCATCAATTCCAAGCCTCTGAACAAAGTCCTTCAATGGATTAGGTAACCTATTCCAGATAAAAAAGATCTCATAGGACACCTTTCAGGAGCAACATTTTTTAGTAAATTCGACATGAAAAGTGGATTTTGGCAAATCCAAGTTCATGAGTTTGACAAGTACAAAACTGCATTTAATACTCCTTTTGGTTATTATGAATGGAATGTAATGCCTTTTGGTTTAAAGAATGCACCAAGTGAATTCCAAAATATCATGAATGATATTTTCACCCCTTATAGTCATTTCACCATAGTTTATATTGATGATGTTGTAGTCTTCTCCAGATCCATCGAAGAACATTGAAAACATCTCAATAAGTTTCTCCATATTGTGAAGTCAAATGAGTTAGTAGTCTCAGCCCCTACGATCAAGTTATTCCAAACCAAAATCAGATTTTTAGGTTTTAATATTTACCAAAGTCAATTTCAGCCTTAAATACCCAACTTCAAAGGTTCTTAGGTTCCTTGAACTATATTTCCAAATTTAATCAAAATCTCAGGCATCAATGTAAACCTCTTCTGATCGTCTTCAGAAGAATCCTCAACCCTGGACCAAAGAACATACTTATATTTCCAGCTCATCAAGCCACATGTTAAGACACTCCTCTGTCTTGGCATTCCTTCTCCGAATTCTTTTAAAATTGTTGAAATTTTTACTTCCGAACTTGGTTATGGTGGCATTCTCAAACAGAAAGTCAAATTTGATTCCTCTGAACAAATTGTCCGTTTTTACTCCGGCAATTGGAATCCGGCTCATCAGAATTATAGTACTATCAAAAAAGAATTTTTCTCTACAATATTATGCATTAATAAATTTCAATCTGATTTATTAAATCAAAAATTTTGGGTTCGTGTTGATTTAAAAAAATACAAAATTTGTTTTGGAAAAAGATGTTTAAAATATTGCATCAAAACAGATTTTTGCTCGTTGGCAAACAATTTTAAGTATTTTTATTTTGATATTGAATACATCAAAGGAAGTCAAAACATTATGTCCAAAAAATTAAGTCACATGTCAAGACACACCATTGTCTTGGTATTCATTGTCCCAATTCTTTTAAAATCGTTGATACATATGCCTCCAAAATTGGCTATGGTGACACTCTTAAACAGAAAGTCACTTTTGATTCCCTTGAACAGATTGACCATTTTTACTCTAGCAATTGGAATCTGGCCCAGTAGAACTATAGCACTATCGAAAAAGAAATTTTGTCTATAGTACTATGCATAAATAAATTTCAATCTTATTTACTAAATCAGAAATTTTTTGGTTTGGTGTTGATTGTTAAAGTGCAAAATTTGTTTTAGAAATACATGTTCAAAACATTGTATCAAAATAACAGATTTTTGCTCGTCGGCAAGCCATTTTTAAGTATTTTTTATTTTGATATTTAATACATCAAAGGAAGTCAAAACAGTATACCTGATTTCCTTACCCGTGCATTCTTGTAGGATTCATATTCCGATGGCACCTAAACCCCACAAAAAAGAACCTGCCAAGTCAACCAAGTTAACACCCCCAAGTAAACCAAAGTTATCTCCTGGACAGATTGTCCTCTAGCCAGGTCATGTAGTCACCTATGACCCATCTCCAAGTCAACCTGCCGACAATGTCAACCGTTTTCGTGTCTTAGGAGAAGTACCTAACCCTAGCCAATCAAATAGGTCAACCCACCTATTCAGCCCTAGCCTCTTTAAGTAATCTGTATCAAATGATCGAGACTCTGTCTTCGGCCTAGTCTCCGATAAGACTACCAAATACAGCCCAGTCTCCGGATAAAAGACTACAAAGTATAACTCCTTACATACAGAAGAATCCTTATTCTTTTGTATGTAAACTGTACATAAGTCAACTATTCCATATCGAACCCTGTCACAGTTACTTGCTCGATCAGAAGTGGGACAACTTTGAGGGCAGTCAACAAGACAAAAAACTGCTCGAAGAAATGCAAGTCATCGATTTTGTACAAGCTTATTTGCCACCCAAATGACATTTCATCCCAGATTACCCTTCTAAGTCAATCAACTTCTACAAAGCAATTTTAGTCAGCACTGGTTTTGTCAAGATTGATCCCATTATTGATCAATTTGATCCTACCCATAAGAAAATAATTTTCTACAAGTTATTCATAGTCAAAATCCTTTCTTGTAAAGAATGGGGATCACACCTCTCAGAATTGAGAGAACTCACTGGTCATTCATCCTTCAACTATTATGATTTATATTGAAGTATGGACAATGGTGTTATTCTACAAAAATGGGTCTTTCACCCATTCTTGGTCCTCAATTTTGATAGTAAATGCTCTAAGTCAATTTCCTTCATGGTTCCATCGTTGGTTGCTGATGTTTGGCTCCATTCCTGACATTGTCTCCTCTCCTCTCCTCTTCTGGAAACTATGAAAGTTTACTCCACAAGTCACAAAGTTAGCTACTATCAAAGTCAATTTCCCCTAATCTCTCTGTTTTCATGTAAATATAAGATCATATGGATTCTCAAATGGGAATACCAAGTAACCCAAGATATCTGCAGTTGCAGATTCTATGTCAAATGGTGTGACAAATTTCAATTTTATCACATCATCCTGCAAGTTAGAAAGAAATTTCCTCCACAACAGCAAATCTCACAATTCATGGCCCATAAAGCCAGCCTCCAGACCGCAATGGCCTCCACCATGGCACAAGTAAAATCCAAAGCAGACATGCAGGAGTTCTGCCAACAGTTACAACTCTAAGTCAGCCAACTCAGTGGACAAGATGAGCATTTTCCAGCCACATCTCATTCTTCCTCTGCCAGTTAAGTAAAACCTGACTATTTGGACCCATTATTCCAAGATAGCTAGGACCCTTATAATCTCGGTGAAGATTTTTGAAGCTACATAGCGATGAATCTCCGCCGACAAGTAAAGACAAAGTCAGTCAAAAGTAACCCAACAAGTCACTATTCACGAGCAGTAAAAAGTCAAAAGTATTATTCATGAACAGTAAAATTAAACAATAGAAGCAGCCAACATATTCTAGTTCATCCATAGTCAAAACACGCATGATTGCACAATATCCGCATGATTATACAATCACCTTTCTGTCTCTAAAACCATAAGTCGAAGTCAGTTGTATTCAGATTTTGAACTCCGCTTCAATTTCTGCTCTTTCTTTCTCTTTCTATCCTTTCTTGAGCTAGCCCGAGTCTATCAACCTTGTCTCTCTTCTTGATACTCTTTGTTAGTTACTTTTGTAAGTAAAAAGTAAACCTGTTATGAAGCAAACTTGAAGTTTTCAGTCATATACTCTTTTAACTTCTTTAATTTGCAAGCATGCATACCGCCAGATTGTAAGGTTTTAAGTTACTGCTCTTATGCATTACTACCTTCATGGCTGGTTTAGTTATTTTCTGGTAGGTTAATTTATTTTCGACCAGTATCAAGTGGATACCAGTTTGACAGGCCTTCATTGCCGGACATTGTTTCTCATGCGTAAGAGAAATGTCACCAACTCCTGAAATTCGTCCATGTGTTCACTGTAACGATAAAGTTAATCAGCGACTATAAATTACAGAAAACCTATAAAATTTTATTCTACTTACTCTAAGTAGTTGCTGATACCTTTGTTATTGTTCAACACATACCACCAAGTTTTCTTGAACTCTGTTCGGTCTATGTCATGCATTTTTGAAACCCTTATCAATCTAATTCTATAAGTGAACACATCCAATGACTTTTCTAGTACTTCCATCTCTCTGTCAGAATCGTAGTTTCGATCTTTGAAAATAAATATTGTTTTGAACCCTCAGAGGTACTGAGAACATAATGTGGAATACTCATTCTCATTATACACTTTTGCAATCGACCGTTCGAGACGCGTCTAATTTTTCACATACCATTTCGAGACATCCATCAACCATTCAACTGGATACATCCATTTGTACTGTACTTGTCCAACAAGCATTGCTTTGCGCAGTAAGTGGACCGCCAAATGCATCATTACCGTAAAAAAAGTGAGCGGAAAAATAATTTCCAACATGCATAAAATTATTCTGATATCTTCCGACATCCTCTGCAATACATAAATCTTCAACTTCCGTGAGCACAACTCTCGAAAAAAAAGATGTGGTCATTGTGCCACCCACGTTTTCTTTCAACAACCCTCAAATCATCACTGGAAGAACCCTCGACAATAACATATGACAATTATGACTTTTCATTCTAGACACCTTCAACTCATCTAGACCCATATAATAACATTCTTCTCGATATTCATCATCATCCCGATCACGTTGTCACATATGTTCTTCTCAATGTGCATCAAATCCAAGTTATGTCATAATCCTAACGTACTCCAATACGACAGTTGGAAAAAATGTTATTCTTCATTCAATTCAAACATTCCGACGACTGTTTCTTCTTTTCTCTATACTTCCCTGATGCTTTACCAAAGATAGTCTCCCCTACATGCATCAATTGTTCCAATATGTCATCACCAGTTAACTATTTGGGTGGAAGTCTGTGTTGTTTTTTCCCATCGAACGTATCCACATCATGTCTTCATGCATGCCCCTGTGTCAAGTATCTCCTATGACCCATATAATAACATTTTTCTCATGTGCTATATTTTTTATGGTAAACAAACATTTAAGTCTAGGGGTCAAAGGGAAGTGACGCAACACTTTTTTGGGAATTCGATTGCGCAAGTCATCTTCGAATTTCCACCGAGACACCTCACCTACTAGACATCTGTCTAACTCACTATTTTCCTTCCAAAACAACACACAATCATTTTGATATGCATGGATCTTATCAAAATTAAATCCAAGATCCTTTCGTAGTTGTTTCGCATCGAAATATGATCTCGGTAACATCTCCCCCCTCTGGCAACGCCTCCTTAATCAACAGTAACACTATATCAAATGCATTAGCCGACAACTTATTCTATGACTTAACATGCAACAGCTGGACCCTAAATGACAATGTACTAAACTTGGTACTTCTAGAATACAATTCACGTCCTGCCTCTTCCCATAAATTATCAAATGGTGTCGTAGCCTTCGGTCCCGAAGTGAGAGTTTTCCTAATATCAGAGTTTTCCATTTCAACCCCTGCTGCCCCACCTTCTAACTCCGCACGAACATCTGTTAACATCTCCATCCCATCAGAGCTATCTCCATCTAAATCCTCATTCAATAACACTTCCAATGTACTTATTAAAAACGCCATAATAAGCTATAATCATCACAAAACATACCCACAATACCCACAAATATCTAAATAAAAAAAATCACCAAATAACTAACCAAATCATTCCTAAATTGATGTGTTGGTCGAGTATATTATCTTTTGCACGAAATCAATACCAAAACGAACTCAATCCCCACCTCTTACTCTAAAGCTATTCTAAAGACTCTGCCAACCAAAAGGACGGTGTTTGAGCTAAGTTTTGAGGGGGAAATAGCTCATTGTCCATAATCTGCTAGAACATGTGCAGCGGGAAATCAATCTGCATCTGCTGACCTAGCAAGAGTATGAATTGTGCTCTAGTGAACGGGCACTCTGTGGAATGAGTTTTGCCATCAACGTTCGGCGTCCAGATGAGATGCAAAATCTGCCAAAATGCTAAGAACTCACTCTGCTTGATTATGCTGCCAACAACTACAAAGGTCTTCTCCTACATAAGAGTCCACAAGTCTTGCTCTGATGTCCTCTGCTCATCAGTCAGGGGTACCGCCAGGAAGTGAGGGGTCTCGGGCCAAGGGTAGTGTAAGAAATCGGCAATGAAGTCTGCCAATAATGTGAACTGCACTCCTCGAACTTTTAGTTGCACCTTAGGTGCTCTATCTACTGAGACAAGTGCATAGAAGAAGGTGTGCATGAGGGTGTCGACACAAAAGCCTTCCATCCATGAGAGCTGATGCAGGAATCCCTAGTACTCGAAGAGTTGGTAGAGGGTGTGTTCTTTGTACAACAAGTCATCAAAATGACAGAGCGTCATTGGATGCTCTCTGGCCATCGGCCACCCCCTAAAATACTCAATCCGCCTTTCCAGGGTCATCATTGGATCAAAGGCTTGCTGCTTTTGGGACGTCGATCCTGCCCCGGTCCTTGAAGTGCGCGAATGCTTTGCTCCTAACATTTTAGGTAAGCTGCAACAATTGTATATAAAATGTGTTAATAAATCATCACAATAACATAATTTAACTATTAAATAATTAAGCTATAACAAAATGACGATTCATCACCAATTCCAGCGATCGATCGCTTATTCAAAACTATGCATTTTGTAACATACCGATCAATCGGTGAAATGCGCGATCGATCACCAGAATCTTACTATCAATCAGTACATGCAACAAAACGCACCATATTACACAAGGGATCCACTCGAACCATTGATCTCTACACAGTGAAAACGATGCATCTCAAACAAACATACTGATCGATCGCTCATTGTACAAGCGATCAATCTTGCGCGACAGTTAAAACACACAGTACTTGGGACCGATCGATCGATCTCACACGCGATCAATCGACAAATCTAAACGCACAGTTTTGGTCGCCGATCAATTGTGCACAACGATCGATCGTTGAACTAAGATGGTGGATCGTCATTTCTCAACAACTACCTATTGATCCATCACCCTGAACTGGTAATCGATCGGCACAAGGACGATGGCAAAAAAAGCACAGTTCCTATAATAACCCAAAACATGCCCAAAACTAGCCCAAATTGATCCATAAATAATTCTAACTCCTAAAACATACATTAACGCTAAAAATGGCATTTTTAAGGACATAAAAGAATCATATAGCAAATTTAAAAAAGTAGACAAAAAAAATTAAAACTGCTTGAAAAACAACATAAGTACGTACCTTTTATGTACATGACAACGGGGGAAGATTCCACACACTTTGCTTATAAAAAGTTGAGGGGATTTGGTGAGAATTTGTGAAGATAACCGGTAAAAATGAGTTCGACGATTTCATATAATCGTTCGCTCTGATCGATCAGTCTTTGTGTCATGATCGATCGCTTGTTTTTTCAACACGTGACGCTCTACCATTTGTTGAATCGCCGATCGATCGCTAATTCAACAATCGAACGATGATTCAAAAAAGTGACGGTTACGGAGCAAGTCGCTGCGTTGGGGATCGATCAGTAGAATCTAACGATCAATCGTTGATTCACATTTCCTTACTATTACGCGGACCGATTGATCAGTTGTTGTCACCGATCGATCACTTAGCAAAGCCACGTATTTATTGGTAAACGATCGATCAATTTATGTACTACCAATCGATCGGTAGTGGTGACGACATAATTTCATTGCCAAACGCTTTGCATTTTCTGATGGAGCGTTTCGTCATGAAAAGGTGTGATCGATCGTGGATGGACCGATCAATCGCCGTGTGAAGAAACTTTTCGTCACAAAAAAATTGACTTTTAGTGATAAATATTTTATTTC
This sequence comes from Myrica gale, assembly GCA_963930655.1. Taxonomy (NCBI): domain Eukaryota; kingdom Viridiplantae; phylum Streptophyta; class Magnoliopsida; order Fagales; family Myricaceae; genus Myrica; species Myrica gale. Next base: position 4,619,322 of record OZ005613.1, read on the forward strand.
GTCACACATCAAATCTTTAATGACAAAATTTGTGACTAAAAATATTTTCGTCACTAAATAACATTTCTTCACTAAAAATAAACTTTTAGTGACGAAATTCATTTCGTCACTAAATGTCAAATTTCTAGTAGTGTATCCATTGTTAGTATGCTTTCTGATAATTGTTAAAATGATATGTGATTTGTGCTGACTTGCGTTTTAAGGAGAAAACAACATGTTGGTCTAGAACCGGCAATGACAAGAGGACAAATAATCTAGGAACATGCTTATCTTGTGGATTATGTAATTTTTGTTATTATGTTAATGTTTGAAGATAATTTTGCGATCTAATTATAATTGTAAATGTATTTTGTAATTGTACAATCTAATTGTATTCTAAATAATATTAGTATTAAATATTTTAATAAAATATTATCGAGGACATATTATAATTTCTAACATTCAAACAAATTAAAACGCGTTCTAACCTCAAGAACATGATAACATTTTCTGTTCGAACAAAAATGTCTATTGTTTGAACGGAAATGCTAATTGATTAGAACATGTCCGAAACACTTAAAGAGACAGACTGTTCCTGACTCCCTAGGACTAGGATCTGCTGCAGTTCGGGCAGATCTCCCCCGAAATATGTTGGTTTGGTCAAACCGTTCGAATGAATTCTTTTGGGACTGAATCCCGATACTGGGATGATTTGTAATGTTTTTGGGACGGATTTGATTCTATTTTGTTCAACGAATATATATATTTTCTGTCAAACTCTCCCTTACTATTTTCAATAATTGATCCATTTATTTATTATTTCTCACCATGTCCTGGTTTAATTAAGAGCTATCAGTTGATTCGAGACTTCTCTGGTTTCATGTTGCCTAGTATGTTCAAATGCAAAAGAAAATGAAAGTTTTAGTGGTTGAATTGCCAAGTAATTACTTTTGGTTCCAACATACCTCGTTTTCGTCAGAGCAAAACACTGCGTGAATGACATATTATATGCCTATATGGGTCCGAAGGATTTACATGAACCTGTTTTGAACCAAAATAAACCTGCGAATTCTCCCCCTCTCAGCCCTCTCTCTGCCCTCTCTCTCCCCTCTCAGCCCTCTCTTTCTCCACTCCTCAGCCCTCCAAGCGGTTTGTGAACCGAGAAATTTGTATTCTTCACGTTCACCGAATCACCAGCCCTCTCAATCTCATGCGATCCCCACTCTCTGTAAGTCTCTCTCTGTTTCTTTCTGAGGTGGATGCCGATTGGAATTGTTGGCGTTGACTGGAATTCTTTGTATGGAAAAATATTCGCTTGCCCTTGTTTTTGTTTTCGATTTATTATTTGACGAATATGACTGAATTCAAATGGACTTGAAAAAGTTTAATGTTTCGTTATGTTATTTCGTGTTCGGATTGTGGAGTTAAATTGGGTTAATGAGTTCGTGCGGTGCAAAATAGGTGTCGTTTTGAGTTTTGTGTTTTTCCTGTCTGAGGAATTCTCGAGTGAGATGTAAGATGTTGGTTTGGTTACTTGGTTAGTACTGGGTGTATAATTTAGAGCGAGGAATGTTGCTGCTGCTGTGTTGGGTTGGTTAGTACTGGGTGTTCGGGTTGTGGAGTTAAAATGGGTTAATGAGTTTGTATTTTTCTTTATTCTGTTTGAGAACGAAGATTGTGCAAATTAAGCATGTATATGTGTTGTACTATCCTCTTTCAAAAAATGTTGCTGCTGCTATGTGTCCCTCATGTAACATCAATAATTGTAGAATCCTTCTCTGAGGCTCTATACTTCGGACTTACCCAAAAGGGCTCTGTACATTGGGTCCCAAGATATCAAGTGCATGCTTGGTCTGACCATAAAGTCAACAAATCCCAATTCGAGTCACACTTTAAAGCACAGTGCAATTGGAACAAGAAGTTGCCAGCACCAAAATATTATTAAAAAAGAAATAATTCGGAATAAAATGAAGGGATTTCTTTCTTTGCCAATATTTTTTATTTTAGTATTGTCCTATTCTAGAGTCCCAAACCCATGAATGTTATGATTTGGGCTTATGGTGGACCCAATGGCCTATGTCTGCTCTACTTTATGTTGGTCTATATTCATTTGCCATGAACTTCACGTGTAATCTCGAGAGATGCGTAAATTGTTGTGGTAGTAGTTGATCATTCAGTTGATAATATAATTATATTAAAAAGCAGTTTGTCTACTTATAAGGTGTCCTTGTATTATGTTTTTGGGTACTGAGAGCTGAGAGGGACAAAGAGGGTGTGGCTTCCTGTTGTCTTGTTAATTTGAGATGGGATACTTTTTCTATTGGAGCTCGAGATAGGCTTATCAGAACTTCTGGGCAATTAGATACATCTTGGTTAGTCTAGTTAATGTAATAGATAGAAGATATCAGAAATTGTTAACTTATTGTTCTCTATGTGGATTTGTGTAGTGAAGATCAAAATCCATTGCTGGAAGCACATTTGAACTTTGCCAATATACTTGCTTATTTGCTGGAAGGACATTTGCGGTAGGTAATCTCCTTTCTTTAAAACTTTTTTTCATTTCTTGCTTAACTCTAGTTTGGATTGTGAAGGAAACCGGAGGAAGGGATTATATTTGTGTAGTAGTTTTTAGGTTGGATTGTGATGCTGTTGAGCCTAGGACAACCTTAGTTGAGCCCAATCTTGGTTGCTATTATTCTTAATTGTTCAAATGTTGATATTTGGTGCCATCACTATTTTATTATTGAAATATCTTGTTTGTCATGGAATTTTAACATTGAATTAGTATGATTGAGAATTGTATGATTAATTTGGATAAATTGATGAGTTTGGGAAATTTCTTTGAATTTTGTTTTGTTTAGATAATAGAAAGGTTTTATCCAAGAAAGCTACACAGCGTTGAGTCATCTACTCCTAACGTGGCTACTAGTTCTGAAATGGAATCTAGTTTGAAAAGACCCTGCATTGAGTTTAGTCCGGATGATATTATTGCTGATCCAGGGTTACGTAAACCCATCGAAGAATATGATGTTGGGATTAAGGATCAAGTTCGTAGGGAATACTTAATTAAAGGTCCTTGTCAACCACGTGGCCACAATTTTCCTAAGAAGAAATATGGGAAAGATAAGAGGGGTTTTAGGGAGTTATGGTTTAAAGATTATCCATGGTTGGAATATAGTGTATCGAAAGATGCCGGGTATTGTTTGTGGTGTTATTTGTTTCGGCGACCTAGAGGGGAAAGGTCTGGGGGAGGTGTGTTTACTTCTCTGGGATTTTGCAACTGGAAAAATGCAATCCAGGTTTTTGCTGAGCATGTTGGTGCACATGATAGTGCTCACAATGAAGCTAGAATGCAATGTGAAGCATTCAAAAATCAGCGACAAAGTGTGACGCACATGTTATCCGCACATGGGCATGATATAGAGAATGCTTATCGCGTTCGCTTAACTGCGATTTTAGATTGCATTCGGTTTCTTTTGGTGCAAGGATTAGCTTTTCGTGGTCATGACGAGTCTGAGGGTTCATTGAGAAAAGGCAATTTTCTTGAACTTTTGGAATGGTATGGTAAGCGTGATGAAAAAGTTGCTAAGACAATTAATAGTAATGCTTCTGGAAACAATCAAATGAATTCTCCAAAAACTCAGAAGGAATTGGTGAATGCTTGTGCAGCGGAGACCACACTTGCCATTAGTAAAGATATTGGGGATAGTTTTTTTTTTCTATTATGGTTGATGAGTCTCGTGATAATTCAGTGAAGGAGCAAATGGCAGTGGTTTTGAGATATGTGAACAGACATGGACATGTGATTGAAAGGTTTCTTGGTGTGGAACATGTTCCTGATACTTGCTCCCAGTCTTTGAAAGATGCTATACACAAATTGTTTGCAAGACATGAGTTGTCAATTTCCAAATTGAGAGGTCAAGGGTATGATGGGGCCTCAAACATGCGAGGCGAGTTCAATGGGTTGAAGTCGCTCATTTTGAGGGATAATCCTTCCGCTACCTATATTCATTGTTTTGCTCACAAAATTCAATTGACAGTTGTGGCTATTGCAAAGAATAATTTTCAAGTTGGGGATTTTTTTAATTACACTTCTTTGATTGTGACTATGGTCGGAGCTTCTTGTAAAAGGAAAGATAATCTTCGGCAAAGTCAACATGAGAAGATAGTGGAGAAGTTGGAAAATGGAGAGATTTCTAGTGGAAAGGGTAAAAATCAAGAAACTAGTCTCGCACGACCAGGTGATATAGTCGTTGATTACTATATCTCGTTTCAATACTTTAGACCATTTAGTCTTTCTTTCTTTATTTATTGATTTTTAATTCCCATAACATTGTAGGTGACACTCGTTGGGGTTCATACTACATCACAATACTGCGTCTCTTCACTATGTGGTCAGCCGTGTTGGACGTTCTTGAAAACATAAATGAGGATGGTACTTGCCCAAAACAAAGAGCCATGGCTAGAAGCTTGATGGATAAGATGCAAAGTTATGAATTTGCATTCACTTTGCATTTGTTGAAGAAAATAATGGGAATTACAAATGATTTGTGTCACGCCCCGAACGACACCCCGCAGAAACCGTGACAGCCGCGAGCTATTCTCCGGATAGCTCCAGCGTTCTTACTTACTTGCTTACGTGCTTACGGCGGAAACATACAAGATCGCGAGGGATTCGAGCTAAATCTTACGTAATCAGGGTTCTCATTAAGTTTTCATACAAAACATATATAATATTTAGAATTCAACTAGTGACGGATCTCATCGATCAGGTCACCATAATCAAAATAAGAATAACATCCGGGTCCTTCTAAGTCAGGTAGTCCTCCTGACTCTCTTCACCTGTGGCATCTGGAATGACACAATTTAAAAAAAAAAACGTGAGTCAAAAAGACTCAGTAAGGGAAAGACATAACTTTGAAACATGCTCTTGACTTATGCTGCTTAATCATGAAAGAAGAGAACTTGATAAGTGATGTACATGCATGTCATGGATATGCACATGCTCTTGCTTAAATTCGGCCCCAGGCCCTTGAAAATTACTTATTCATACTTGTGCCACTCTTGGCCTTTCACAACCATTTCATATCTTTTACCTGTGGGCTCGCTCCATTTAACCCCTGAAGTCAGGGTTGTACGTTCCCTTTGGAACCGTCTCCGATTTCCCTTAGAGACCTTACATACGGTTAAGCTAGCGCACCTTCTCTCATTTGTCCTTCAGTGGCTAGACATGACCCTTGGAGGCACCACACCTTCTCAATGTCCTTCAGTGTGGGTTGCACAGCCTCGTGGATTCACCCATCCTTCTCACATTTGTCCTTCGGTATGAGAGTTCATCTTGATGGTACGGTACCGACCAGTGCCCCTTAACTTAACTTATTGTTTCATAAAACATTCCATAATTTCCCATAAAATCATTGCATAAATATTCTCTTTAGAAAAATTCATGCAATGCACATGTCATGTCATGCTTGATCAAAATCTCATGCTTGTTCGTGAAGTGATGCAGTGTGTCATTCCAGTTTTGAAAAGAACCACTTACTGTCCACTTACAGTATCCACTTACTCTTCGTCCTCCTTGGTAGTGTATAAAACACGTAGATCGCCTACAAGCGATTCAAATATTTCTTAGACTTTAAGAAATAACACGTAATTATTATATATATATATATATATATATACATATATCACTGAAATTCTTTTAATCATTTAAAGTATTTTATTTACTCTTCTAATATTATCTAAACTTAGGTTATTTAACCAATCTTTATTACGATGTATTTAGGTGTCTATTCCCGATTTGGGTTAATCAACAATTAATAGATTTGGGATTAAACCTAAGTCTCCCATTAGTCAATGAACTACATTAAACCTTACATCAAACTATTAATAACTTAATCACACTTAAATCTTGAATTGGACCTTAAACCTCAATTAATCCGAGATACTAACCCTAACTAGGGTTTCGAATATTTCCATTGCATGATCATGGTTCCTCAATATTTATTACAACAATTATAAACTGATTACCAAAACTTACACTTAGGGTTTCATTCCCTTATGACATTCGGCCAACTCTTGTTTTGTGCATCCTTTAATCACAACATTAACTCCAAGGGTGATCCCATCCTCCATTTAATCAATTTCACAACCTAGGATCTAAGAATCAAAGCACAACATAAGACATCAAGCACTAACCCATTCGACCAGCACACTAATTTCCCAAATAATCAAGTTTTCTTTTGTTTCTTTCAACTTGCATGCATCCTTTACACTACATAATCATCTACCATACATTAGGCCAATAATCTAGCATATCACATGGCCAATATCCATATCTATACATACAAAAAAATTCTTTTGGAAACCTAGAGCACATATGGTTCGACCATAACCCATAGCATCACATTTTTCATACCAAAATCACAACATGCATATCCTTTGCATTTTATCACCTATCTTGCATGTATCAACTTCATATCTTCATCATTAATATCCACATGACCAGATCTATACTTTAGACACATCAACAACTCTAGATCTAAGGAAATATCCAACTTTCAATCAACAAGCATAACATAGGTTTAGATCTAACTTCATCTAACATACATTGTCCATTTCTTACATTTTTCCAACATTAAACCCTAGATCTAAAGCATGTATGTCCAGATCTAACACTTGCACATAACCATGATCAAAATCCAAGTAAAATAGAACATAAAAACCCAAGATCCAACTACATAAGGTTCGGCCAACAAGGGAAATGTGAGATCCATATTTTTACCTTGTTGTTCATTCTTCTTTCCCTTTGATCCTTTGCAAGCTTCTCCTCCTTTTCACCTACTAAACAACCTAATGCTCTTAATCATTCAGATCTCACCATATCCATGCATGAAACAACTCAAACCCTAAGATCTATACACAAGAGTTCGGCCATCAAGAGGAAAACAAGATCCGGTTTTTACCTTAGTGCTTCTTTGTTTCCTTTTCCCTTTTTCCTTGCACAACACCTCTTGACTTCACCTTCTTCTTCTTCCTTGTCCTCCTTCTTCCCCTACACGAAATCCCCTTGACAGCAGCTCAACCTCAGCCTTTTGGGGCCAAGAGTTTCGGTTCTCCCTTGGTTCCTCACCTTTCTCTCCCTTTCTCTCTTGGTTTCGGTTTTGGCCTTGTGTTTCTCTCTTTCTCTCTTCTCTTGGCTTTGTGTTGGTCGACCAAATGGCTTCAATAAGTGAATGAGTGTGTGAGGGTGATGTTAGGCGTGCAAGGCTTCTCACAAGAGGCAAAATGGAGTGAATGTAGACAAGGAATTCGGCCAAGGGTGTTTTTTTCCTCTTCCATGTCATTTTTCAGCTTTTTCATCTCTTGTCTCCCACTTGTCTCTCTTGCCTTTCTAGTATAACAACTTATCATGTCACAATTTCAACTTCTCTTGTCCTTCACGTGTGTCTCTCCCCCACCACATAAATCCAACTTTTATTTAAAGACTTGTTCCACCAATTAGTTCATTTGGTTGAATTCTAACTACCTAGTTTACTTAATCTAATCTAGTTGCTTAGTAAACTTAAGTAAGATTAGTTCCATTAATCTAACTTTCTAAATCTAATTTGCATGGCCCATTGGGCAGTCCATTAAGCCCTTGATTCAAGGCCCATCATCATATCCTAAAGCCCAATTCATAAGCCTAAGGGCTTAGGCCTAATGTCCAATTTCCTTAAGGCCCAATTGCACCATTACAAGGCCCATTGCCATGGGCTCCATGGCAACCCCATATCATGCTTTCCAAAGCCCATCTCCATGCTTATTTTGGCAGCCCATTAGCATGCCATTATAAGCCCAATGTACACCAAAAATTATAAGCCTCATGGTAGCCCAACATCACACTTCAAGGGCCCATCATCACATGTACTTGGGCAGCCCATATGTCATAACTTCAAGGCCCAATTACATCCAATAACCGGCCATAAATGGGTAGCCCAATGTCAGCCCATTATTGAGGTTTCTAAGCCCAACATGCAAGTATTAATACTCCAAAATCATTCATAAGAAATCCTTCAAAATTTAAAATCAAGAATATTGATGGAAAATATACAAATAAATCTAGCAACATGAAATTGGTTACTATAACATTTAAAATCTCATCCATAGCATTAAAATCATAACATCACATTTTAGAAATTCAAAATAATTACACATACATTTTCTTAACATAAAATCATGCCTTGGCCAAGCAAGGTTTCTTTTAACACAGAATAGGCCATGAAATCCTTCATCTAGTAATGAAGTAGACACAGGTTTCTTTGGGGTCTTACAATTTGTCATAGGCCTTACAGCGAAAGGATCAAGATATTGTTAATGCTATGAGTTTGGTTGGAGTTGTGAGGGAACGGTTGCAAGAGTTGAGGGAGGAAGGATTGGATAAATTTTTGGAAGAAGTCAAAACATTTTGCCTGAATAATTTTATCAATGTGCCCAATATGGAAGACATTATACCAACTCGCGGTCGTTCGAGGCGTGGAGGGCAGACGATTACTTATTTGCATTATTTTCGTGTGGAAGTCTTTTATCAGGTTATTGATTTGATTGCTCAGGAGATGAATAATCGTTTCACAGAAACAAGTATGGAGTTACTTCTTTGCATAGCATGTCTTGATCCAAGGGACTCATTCTCAGCATTTGATCTTGATAGATTATGTCGTCTTGCTGAATTTTACCCTGAAGATTTCTCAACAATTGATTGCGTGGTACTTAGAGATCAGCTTGACACCTACATTAGAGATGTTAGAAGAACTAATGTTTTCTCTGGGCTTAAAGATATTGGAGCTCTTGCTGTGAAGATGGTTGAGACCAGAAAGAATATTTTGTATCCATTGGTTTATCGTCTTATTACGTTGGCATTGGTTTTACCGGTTACGACTGCAACCGTTGAGAGAGTCTTCTCTGCGATGAAAATTATCAAGACTGATTTGCGTAATAGGATGGGAGATGATTGGATGAATGATTGCATGGTTGTGTACATCGAGCGGGAAATTTTTGAAATTATTGAGAACGAAGTCATTTTGCAACGTTTTCAGAAGATGCATAACCGTAGAATCCAATTACCCCCTCTCAGTCGTAGTACATAGTACGTTATGTGTAATTCAATATTTTTAATGTTTTTAGTCTTTAATGTTTTGATATTGTAACTCTAAGACAATTTTTTACATTAGGTATGAAAAAAAAATTTTAGTCATTTTACTTTAAAAGTTCGCCCGGGTTGGTTTTCATTCCTGGTTCCACCACTGAATATACTGAATAAAAGAAATAGATGATAAGCAACATGGCAATGGTTTTAGGGTAATCGTAATGGAAAAGTGCGATGGTGCATGTGTCCCTCTCTAACATACCAATTTTGAAACATTTAAAGGCATTTTTAGTAAATATAGTCATGAATATTCGAAACATATGCAGGTTTATTGAACACAAACTAAAACAATGGTTGTTGATACATCTAAGTTATAACATCACTAATTGGAGATTATAATCTCTGAACCTGTCTTTTTTTTTTGTTGAAATAGGTGCATGTTATATATTGAAGAAAGAAACAACAGAGTGCTGGAAATTAATTAAAAAGGACAACAAGATAGAAAAAGGAAATAAAACAGAAGAGCGAAAAGCAGAAATAAACCACTAAGCCACCTGTCATTTGTGGCTTTCTTCTTACTTCTATTTTCCTTTCTAACACAGCCTAACTAGAACTCGATAAATTCTTCACACAAACAACTGTTACTGCTCCATGTTACGATCTACCCTCTTCTTCTCTCTGAAAAAAAAAAGACAATGGCGAATATAAACATCCACAAACAATAATATATTAACAAAGGCACAATAATAAATGATGACATTAATATTTTTGAAGATTAAGTTCTTCAAATTAATTTATTAAATATCCCACTATTATTTCCATTCACCTTTCTCCATGCTATAGTTGTCTCATGTTGAAAGTCCTCATTAACCAATCACGATTCCTTGCTATCAGAGTATGCCCCATAGTCACTCCAACAACTAGTCCAAATCCATATCCAAGCAAAACTATTCTCCATCCAAATTCAAATCGAGATCTTGTAGAGTCATTAGTGTTTATAGGTGGAAGTGTTGAAGCATCAAAATCCTCACATTTCTTTGTCAACGGTCTCCCACACAATCCCGAATTTTCCTCAAATGAACTGTTTTCGAATGTATCAAATTGCTTCCCTTGTGGTATAGGTTCCATGAGATGATTATGAGAGATATCGAAGAATTCCAGGAAAGTAAGATCTGTCAACTGTTGTGGAATTTTTCCATACAACTTGTTCTGAGAAAGGTCCAATGCTTCCAATTCTGTCAGTTTTCCTAGAGATGGTTGGATGTGACCACTGAGAATATTATTGGAGAGATTGAGCAAATGAAGCCCCTCTAAATTTCTAATCGATTCTGGAATCCCTCCAATAAATCTATTGCTTGATAGATCAATAGCAGTGAATGATTCTTGGACCCTCTCATAAAATGCATTTATGCCTTTATTTGTCAATGTCATAGAATAATTGTAAATATAATCCGGCCAAAAGTGCATATTTGAGCTCTTTGAGGTTACATGAAAATATGCTAGATATGCAGATCTAATAGCCTTCCAATTGCCCATAAGTTCTAAAGGCAGCTTTCCAACAAAATTGTTCTGGGAGAGGTCAATGATTTGCAAGTTAGGAAACTTGTTAGCAAGTTTGTTGGTCGATATTGGGCCATGAAATTTGTTCAACCTCAAACTGAGAATCTTTAGATTTGGAAGATTTTCTAATCAAGAGGGAAACATATCTCTAAATTGGTTATCACTGAGATCAAGGATTTCTAGCATTTTGCAATTGACCAATGACCTTGGTACTCCCCCTTTGAATTGGTTCTGGCTGAAGTTTATTATCTTCAACCATTTTCCTTTTGTCCAATTTTCGGGAATGCTTCCTTGAAGATTGTTCCTCCGTAAATCAAGTACTGATAAAGAACCCCCAAAATCATGCAAGCATGGAGGAAGTGAACCATTCAAGTTGTTATAAGATAAATCAAGGACCTTGAGAGAATTCATGTTGCAGATCAAATTCGAAATGTTTCCAGTCAATGAATTGTTTGAAATACGATAATGAAAAGTGGAGACCGGTGGTATAGGAAGTGATCCTTCAAGCCGATTAGATCTGAGATCCAAAATATGTAAATTTGTCCATGGAAGAATAATTGAATTTTGACTAAAACCTTTGAGAAAGTTGTTTGAGAAGTTAATAATTCTTAGACACTCATTGGATTTTTTCCACATCCATTCTGGTACTTTTCCCTGAATATAGTTTCGAGATAGGTCTAGATACTCTAGTTCATCTTGACTTCTTAAAAAGTCTGGGAACTTGGTCAAATTGCATGAAGACAATTCCAAAAAGCTATACCTTGGAAGAGTTGCATTGCTTCAACGTTCTTCAATTGATACTTGATTACCAGAAAGTGCCAAAAGAGTAAGACCCTTGAGCTTAAAAACTTGAACAAAATCAACAAAAATGTCTAAGCCGGATAGGTCCAAAGTAGATAGGTGTGTGAGGTTCCCAATTGAAGACGGGATTGGACCTATCAATTGATTGTGGCCAAGGTACAAATCATTAAGCTGGATGAGGTTCCCAATTGAAGACGGGATTGGACCTGTCAATTGATTTTTGCCAATGTCCAGGAATTTAAGTTGGACGAGATTCCCAAATGAAGACGGGATTGAATCTGTCAATTGATTGAACTGAAGGTATAGCTTATTAAGTTTGATGAGGTTACCAATTGAAGATGGGATTGGACCTGTCAATTGATTTCCTGCAAGGGATAGGTCATTAAGTTGGATGAGGTTACAAAATGAAGATGAGATTGGACCTGTCAATTGATTGCTTTCAAGGTATAAGGCATTAAGTTGGGTGAGGTTACCAAATGAAGGCGGGATTGGACCCGTCAATTGATTGCTTTCAAGGTCTAGAACGAAGAGTCGGGTGAGATTCCCAATTGAAGATGGGATGAGACCTATCAATTGATTCCAGCAAAGGACTAGAAATGAGAGTTGGGTGAGATTCCCAATGGAGAATGGGATAGAGCCTGAGAAGTTGCAATATGATAGCTTCAAATGAGTTAGAGATTGAAGATTTCCTATCGAGTCAGGAAAATAGCCAGTAAGATATGCATTGTAACTCATATCGAGAGCCTGTAAATTTGGTAGCTTAAAGATGCCTATTGGAAAATATCCATGCAATCCACAACCACGAAGATGGAGTGACCTTAAAGAAGACACATTACCCAAGAGGTTGGGTACAATAGAGCTAATGTTCACCCCACTCAAATTAAGCTCTTGTAGGCGGGTTAAATTTCCCCCTAGGATGGTCAGGCTAAGCTCGTTGAGCTCCAAAAGGTAATCTTCAGAGTAAGAATAAATATTGTAATAGATGCGAGAGAGATCGAGGGATGACAAAAGAGACAGGTGTGAAACTTCTAGTGAGATTTGACCAGAAAACTGTGAAGAAGAGAGATTAAGATAAGATAACCTTGAAAGGTCACGTACCTGGGATGGGATTTGAGAGTAGTTGAAGTGATTGTCGGCAAGGTTGAGTCTTTGGAGGCGAACAAGTTAGAAAAGACTACTGTTAGAGTTCAAAGAACCATAGAGACAACTACTGCTAAGGTCGAGGCTAATTACATAACCTGTATTTGCATCGCACTCGACCCCATCCCATAGGCAACAACCGCTATTGGCTCCTAATTTCCAAGAGGCAACATTGGGATAAGCCAAAGGACTACAAGAAGCAGACCTCATAACAATGAGGTTTTCCTTGAGTTGCAACAAGGCTGAGATCTCATGATCATGGCATAGGGGTTGCGTATGAGAAGAAGAATGAATCAGCATAAGACTATGGAGTAGCAAGAGTTGAAAAAAAAAGGTCATGAAGGTGAAGTGAAAGAGGGAACAACCCATGATGTTGTGTTTACCAGCTCTCTTGTAACGTCTATAATTTATATAGACAATATGTCTGGGGTGTGAACTCTTGACGCGCCTGCTGTGCTGGGTTCAACATTCATTGTGAGAAGCAAAATCGTTGTATAGCAAAAGGGATGGTTAGAGTGAAACACGCGCTGATCTGAAAGTCTTTGAAATGACTTCCAAAAATTAATAATGCGTGCAGTACTGTCCGCGTCATATACATATGTCGTGTTACAAACGATGATGGTGGGAGACTCTTATGCCAGGCCTAGCAGAAGTCGTCATGCATGATCCTAATTGTTCTGTTTCAGTCAATAAAGTACTCGTCCATCGTGCTAAGAGGGTTCCGTTTCAGTCAATTGACTTGGAAATATATATCTTGTCTAACACTAGAAGCCCTCCACTCAGTCCGCTGTGTCGCTGGTGATATGCCGTTGAGCTAGAAGAACTGTGTAAGCTAGACGATAAATTAGACGATATATTTTGATGTGTTTGTGAAATATCCTCTGAGCACTTGTTGCATGCCCAACCATACTTGTAGGTGTTTGTAACTAACCTTAATTGCTTTCGTACCTGCTCCTCTAATTGTAGAGGGCTTAGCGGGATTGAGCCAATTCATCGAAAGTGTAGTCCATGCATGGCTAGTGGGGCTTGGGACATGAAATGGTGACTGTCTTCTTCTGGTGTGCCAACTCGGTATATATAGGGGTTTTATGGGGAATTTGATCTATTGTGGTTGGCTGATGCTGGCACTTTTGTGATCTCCAGTCCCCATTTTGATTACCTCCATATAATTAGAGAGAATAAGACGCGCGTGTTTGACTTGTCTTAGGGGCAGAGTGGGAAAGAGGGGCATTTTACAAGACAAGTTTAACTTGCAATATCACAAATCTCCATATGTTTTTTTATTCATGTATATATGAATATGAATATAGTCTAAATCATCAGAACTGGCCAGATATTTGCATGTTAAAGCGATTAGAAAGGTTGACTGAAAAACATATATAAGGTATTAAAGTAAAAAAACCTTTATGTGCTTCGGAAATATATTTTATTATTGTGCATTGCGCACCCAACCATTACATAGGCAATTTAATCATTTATTTATATATGTTGCAACACAAATTGAAACAAAGAGCGAGAAATAGAGAAAACGTTTAAAGGTGGTCGATCCATGCTCTATACCTACGTCACACATATTCGAATGAGAAGATACTAATTACAAAGCACAATAATGCATGATGGCATTAATATATTTGGACGACATGTTTTCCTGATTAATTGATTACATATTCCTATATTCCATCCACTCATCGTTCTACACACTGAAGTTACTCAAGTTGAAAGTCTTAATTACACTACAATTTGGGACGGATTTGTTTGGGATAGAGAAAGGTCCGTCCCAAAAAGTAGGTCATTCGGGATGAAATTTTGAATCCATCCCAAAAGATTAAAAAATGTACTGTTTTTTGGGCAATTTAAAATTATATCCCAAAAAATAAGGGTGGAATAAGTTTTTGGGATGAATTCTTTTGAGAGAAATATCCATCCCAAAAAATGGGTCTGAGAAGTTTCGGATGAACAATTCGTCCCAAAAACTATGGTGGGAACAAAAAATTTTCTCCGTCCATAAAAGGAAATTTGTTTGTTCGGGATAGAAAAAAACCTTCCCAAAAGAGCAAAATTGAGCGGGACACTTTTTGTTTGTCCGAAATAACTGTTCGAATGCTTATCAACACCGTTTGAACTAAGTTACCGTTCGAATGCTCACCTTTTTTATGTTAGAATGCTTTTAAATGTCGTTTGTACTCCTCACACGAAATAAGAAAAAAAGGGAAAATATATTTTTCATCCTTGAACTTTTATAGGTTTAGTATTTTACACCATAAACTACTACTGTTTGAGATATTGCACTAGAGGGATATGTTGTCGATACATTGAATGTTAGAAATAGATTGAAAAATAACAGAAAATTGACCATTAAGAAAGCAATGTCATTTTCGAATGCAAACACGCAAGTTCTTACAGCTATAAATTACACAACTTAGAGCTATCTCTTCTGGTTTGGGAGCTTCAGTTAACTTCGACCAGAGTTTTTGTCCTCTCTGTGAGAACCACCCTGAGACTGCTTTGCACTTATTTCAGCACTGTCCTGTGTCCAAAATTTTATGGAGACACTTTGCATGGCCCTTGGATATCTCTAAGCTGCCAACCTCTTCCCCAGCTGATCTTATCCAGAAACTTCTTAATGACGATGACTCTCTGGGCATTCCATCCTCTCAATTACAGATGTTTGTTATTTAGGCAGCCCTTATTTTTGATGAAATTTGGCTTTCTCGGAATCGTCTCATCCACGAAGGTTCCCCATGCAATATCATGGCTAAGTTGTCATTGTCCCGTCGTTTTTTAGATCATTCTCTGGCTTCGCATCAAGTTCCGACCCCTGGTTACAGACACAGATGGGCTCCTCCTGCACCCGGTTGGTTGAAGATTAACTTCGACGTTGCCATTCGAAGAAGTAATGGTTCTTTCCTAGCCGTCTCTTGTAGAGACTCTTCTAGTTCCCTCTATACTGTGTATACAGAACGTTTACAGGCTACGGATTCCTTTGTTGGTGAAGCTTTGGCTGCGGTTAGAGCTGTGGAATTAGCAATTGAGAACTCGTGGCCTCGTGTTATTTTTGAATCTGATTCCCAACTTTTGTGCTCCGATGTTAATTCTACCTCTCAGTCTCCTTGCTGGAAGATTGATGATATGGTTGGCTCTCTGCGCAGAGTTTTTTCAGAGCATCTGGATTGTTCATTGGTTTGGGTTCCTAGGCGTTTGAATTCTCTTGCTCATTTACACGCTAAATGGGCTACTCATTTTAATCTTACAGGGTTTATTAATGTTTTTGATATTCCTAGAAGCATTGTTTGTTGTGATGATGCACCCCTGTAATCGGTTTTGTTTGGTTTCTTCTAATATATCGAGCTTTTCTGAGAAAAAAAAAGTTCTTACTTTAATTCTTGTACTTTGGTCAGCTTTGGACCAAACTTCTGTTAAACAAGCATCTCTTGTCGCTGCTTTTATCCAAGAAGTCTCTCTGTCCTATTGGTGTGACAAAACAGTGGAATATTTCAGCACTAGACATGTTTGTTATTTTGCCCAAATGGGCCAGTACTTGTCTGTGACCCTTCAATTATGTATAAAATAAACATTGTACACATATAGAATTGATATAATGAAAATTCACACAATTACAAGTTCATAGATGACACATAATTACAAGTTCAAAGATGACAAAGAATGTTGGGCGTGCTGTGTGCTGAGATGTTGATGACAAGAAGTTTAAATTTTTGAAGAACTGTCCAATATGATCCAAGAACAAGTGAAAATCAAACCAGTCAGAATTTAAAATAGACAGCCTATATTTTGTATTCTATATAACTAAATGTAGCTAAAGTTAGCACATATACTTTGTATCTGAGTATAGAAGAGCATGGAGCTCTGTAATACTACCACAAAGTAAACTTGATTGCACTTCAATGAAAATATAAACTTTGATTTAGTAATCCAAACAAAGGGGAGGTGTACATTAAGCAGCAGAAAAGAGGGAAGGCGGAGGGGGGGAAGATGGTGGTCTCGCAGAGTATACAAATCATTGAGGAAATTTTAAAGCAAGAACTAAGGAAAAGTTGTGAAATATCATATAGAGAGCTCCTAACCAACTTTTAACTTAATGTTGTACCTTTTGATACTGGTCACATTATAAAATGCTCTTGAAGTGCAATCAAAGCAATATCTTAGCAAGCGGCCATGAATTTAGCAGCTTCAGCAACAAAGCAATATCAACATCTGCAAATTTGCTGCAATGATAATGAGATGCGTCCTTCAAAAGTTTGACAATGGCACCTAGTTTGGAAAGCTAAAGCTCCGTCAAAGATAAATCTTTTTTTTCCTACAAAAGATTTCCATACATTCACATTACTCATTTTTGGTAGAATTAGAGAGCAAGTTGTTTGTTTTACTCCAAAGCTGAATCTAATTTGAAGTGTGCTCTTGAACCACTCAAAGAACACACCGTGTCAAAAAGTAGAGCATTGTTAAATTCTATAATCTTTTTGAGGATCCCATCAAACTGAGCCACATAAAAAACAAGCATTCCTTTCAGGAACCATAATGAATGAAGAAAGACAAGAAGTAAATGACCTGATGAATATAACCAGCAGCATATCTCCTTTCAATCCACCCAATTTATGAACTCCGCCAGCAATATACCATATATTCAAATGATGACTCCGAAATAGAAAGCAAACAAACAATACTAGTCTCAGGAATAAAGACAAAGACCATAAAAAAAGTTCTCCCCAAAAACCTCCGGCGAAGGAACTTGCCTCAAGAAAGCCTCAAAATCTAATTACTTGGCATATCTACCAAATAGTCGACATTTGTATCAAAGACTCTAAAAACAAAAAGCAAAGTAAGAGAAATTTCTATACCAGAACTCGCAATCCAGTTTTATTCCTGAAAACCAATACCAAAGAGAAGAAATTCATTAGACATCAGAACGATTTTTTATAAGTAAGCCAATCTTATTAAAGAGAAGAAAAACAAGGAACACACAACAACGAGATTAACAGTACAAGAGAATATACCGAAAAATCCTATCACAAACAAACTAGAAAACAAAGAAAAACGAGAAACCAGAAAAGGAAACCCAACAACACAAAGGCCAAAGACAACACCGCCCAAAACCCCTCCTTCATAAGATGTCCAGAGCCACCGGGCAATGCAGGAAGATATGATCCATAGACTCATTGAACCCGACCGCTGCCAACTGGGCAACCACCTCCTTAATTTGTCCAATGCACTCGATATGAACCACAAGCTCATAGAACCACAATCACCCGATATGAACCACAGTCGCAATGCACCCGACCTAACCCCTCCAAAGATTTCCCACCCTACGACAATGCCCTCCCTTTGTCCTTAGTCTTTCGAGTGATCGAGGAAGACCCGTCATAGTTAACATGATTTTCTAGACTTTTTGAACTAAGTTGCATCCTATCGCTCTCCAACGCAGCAAAGAGATTCCTCAGCTTCTGCTCGTGACCGTCATACGACACCCCAACCAAATGGCCAACAGAGGAAACCATATCTAAGACCCACTCCGAAGATTTTCCCGTCGAATGTCCAAATGAACTCTCGACACAAACCAAGCTTGTATCCCCACAGCCACTGGCCCATCCGAAAGCCCGACCACCTCAGGTAGCTCCAGCCTCTCTGAATGAGGGCCCGGAGGAACCAACTCCATGTCCTCCCTCATTGGTCCCTCATTGTCATCAAGAGCTACGATAGCCGGGAAGGATTCGATCGCTCCAGCTACCGTAGCTGGCACCTTCATACGCCGAATGTCTAGATCTGCATCCAAGTTGATAACCGGGGAGCCAACAGACCCCTCTAAAGAAGAAAAAACCTTATCGGCATATAATGCTCCGATGGCTGACGATAGGATCGTCACCGAAAAAGACACCAGGAAGTCGCCCCGCACCTTCAACAGGTCCGGCTCTGGCACCAGAACTCCCTCATAGCAGTCGTTGCCAGCCACAAAAGTTGCCGACGAGGAATGTACCGCCAACGGCTAGTGGTGGGCATCACCAGCCATGCCTCCAGGCGATGCGGCAGGTTCGAAAAATTGGAGAGCCGCAACTCCAGAAGAATGACTTGTAAGCCTAGCTGCTTGACATTGGTCCCCCAACTGGCGCGACCTGGTCTCGCAGGAAGGGTGTCCGATTAGCCCCGAGGCAAGGCCAGAATCAAGACCGGTATGCCCGATCAACCCAGTATGAACAATATTTCCCTGTTTACCTGGGATGACTGACATTGGTCCCTCGAGGGGTTCCTGCTCTGGAACCAACAACTTCTCCACACCAGCAGGCAAGCCCGGTATGACCGACAGATCGGGGTGAAACCCGTCAGGTTCCTGGTCCAGAATGACCAGCTGGCCCAGCCAAGACTGGTAGGAAGGGTGCCCGGTAAGTTTTGAGGCGAGGAAGAATCAAGACCGGTATGCCCGGTGTGCCCAGTAATCCCACCTTGCGCAGTAAGCCTAATCTTGCCTTAAATGCATGGGATGACCGCCTTCTAGACACCAGCAGGCAAGGTCTGTAAGCCCGGTATGACCGACAGCTCGGGGAGATGCCCGAGAGTTTATTGGGCCAGAACCAACGAGATTAGAACCGTATACCGAGCAACACAAAGCCTTTCGGGGTTCCTCTATAAATTTTATAAGACTATCCAGCTCAACACGCAGACACATTAAATGCTCCCATAACTCCCTTTCTGACCCAACCGTCATAGTAGCCCCCATAAGCATCATTACTATTGGAATTCACGTGACCTACGCCAACCTCTGCATACGCCGCCCTAGAGAATCCAACTCTCGCCTGCTTTGTCATGTTATCATTGCCAGCGTGATGTTTACCAAACTCCCCCGTGCCCACCACCTTCATCTCCGGCAAGTCATCTCTCACCAGTTGGGCAAAGGAAACTCCTTGCCTAATCTCTGAAACTGCACGACCCGATCTTGAGTGACACAAGTCACCAATAATAGAAATAAAATCCTCACAAGGTTGAGCGAAGGCCTGTCAGTCAACGCCTACCATGCTCATTCGAGCATTTCTCGGCAAGAAACGCACGATAGGATTTATTAAACTTCACCGAGAGATCTTTGTCGTCGTTCCCCTCCACCAGTTTGCCAAAGAGTTTGGCAAGCCAAACCACCACATATCTTCCAAAACGAACTGATCTATGTGACTTCCGACTCAGTTTCGATAACGTAACGAGACCCGATGTGCTAACCGAGAAATGATACGTCTTCGAATCAATCACTAAACTACGTAAATAAAGCCATCAATTAATTTCAACTTCGCTTGAATGTCCATCCATTTATTTACCATTTACATTCACACATCTGCACGGGTACGGAGCACCGGAGCATGACAGGATGCAGCAATCGACGGTGGGCTTAGATGAAAGAGAGATGGAACACACGACAAAGGGAAAGGGAGACCGAGTTAAGGTGTTCTCTTCAATCTACAGACTCAGGTGTTCTCTTCAACCGAAAGGAAAATAAAATTAGCTGGCCCATGAAAAATTGCCTACTCAAATCTAAAGATGACAATATCGATTCAAACATCAGTACTGCCTAAATTGAAAATCATTAAAGAAAACATTTAATTGGTACATATGGTATTTTCATTCTAAAGTAGTCTTTATGAAATATTAATATGTCAATATGGCTATTTTTGTCGACTTGCTCCTGTATTTGGACAACAAACTCTTACGTGATTAACGGAGACGTCCTAAACAATTTAGACATTCACGTGTCCATTTTCAAAGGTAAAAAATCAATGAACTTCCCTCCATATATGTCGTCACGTCAGACCAGAGGTCTAACCTATACCAAATATGTCAGGCAGAGGTGGTACCAATTAATTTTTTACAACAATGAATGGATACATGAAGGTCTAATATTATTTAGGACATGTCACCGCTAAACATGTAAGAGTTTGTTGTCCAAATGCAGACGTTAGTCTACATAAAAAAGTTGTATTGGCACATTAATATTTCACATGGACTACTTAAGAATAAAAAATACCTTAAGGACTAATATGAGATTTCGAAATACCACATGGACCAATAAAGTAATTAAACTTACATATTAAGTACATGTGTTGAGCCGACCAACTAAGGGAAGTTCGATCCACAAGTAAGGGGATCCTGTGTCTTTAAAATTAATTTCAATAATAAAATGTCCACATTTTATCAGCTTAAACTTTTAGGATAAGTATACTTTCACAAAAATTCTTTTATTTCATTCTTATGAAAATATGGATAAATCTTATTTTCAGTTCAAGTTTTATTGACTATTTTTTTTTAAATATAGTTTAATGTAGATCCAAATCAAATCTCCCAAGAGTTTCCCCCCTAAACGAAACAAGCGTTGTAAAGAATAAAGCAAGAGCATGTTCGTTTTGTGAGAAAATTGAGGATTCGAAACCTCATATAGTTCATGTTCAGCAAGTGTAGAAAAATTTGAGGATGTTGTGTGTTTGTTTCCAAATTTGCCCTCAAAATTACCCTCAACTCAAGCAGTGAAGGAAAAAGAATTACTAAATTACCCTCAACTCAAGCATAGTGAACAAAAAAATTAAAGGGCACGTTAGTCATTCTCCGTAAAACCTGCATGCCGCCTGCAGCTTTAATGTCTCTGAAGCTGTCCCATGCGAGGCCGCCATTGCTGACTTTGAAGTCTCCTTTTCATTCTTTTGGTGGATAAAGCAATTCAGCCAAATTGTAAAATTTTGTCCTTTTGTTTTTTTTTAAAAAAAAAATATATATATATATATTCAAAATTTAATAAAAATTAATAAATTCAAAAAAAAATAAAAATAACTTTAAACATCATCATTAATTTTTTTACACCTCAACAACTTCTACACAAACACTAACATAACTCTAACATTACCTAAAAATTCACAAAATTCTCCAAATCTTCCAAAAACCTTCAAAACGAACATCACCCAAGTAAGCAACTTTTGAGTATTCATGAAAATCGTGTACCAATCGAAAGCTTAGAAAAAGAAAAAGAAAACAGGTAATTCAAATTAACTTTTAAATGAACGTGGAGTCCTTGAGCAAACATCTTCCCACGGCCGAATGCTGCCAATCATGTCCTCAATCCTCATATGATGCTGCTGTCCGTTCTTTTTCTTTTCCAATTGTTTATTTTTTTTGGTAAAGTCGTATAACAAGGTGAACAAGGAACTTAATTGATGGAGAGGGCGTACAGAAATCAGACCGCCACTCTTTCGCTTCGGTGGTAGGATATTCAGGTATGTTTGTTTACCAAAATTTTAGAAAATATTTTTAAAAATTTTAAGTATATATTTAAAATTTTAAAATTTTAAAATATATTTATTTTATTAAAAATTGTAGACCCTTACAATTTTAGACAAGCAAACATGTTCTTTATTCATCTGGTTGTGATTTGTTTGTTAGCCGTGCTTTTTCAAGTTGACAACCACGCGTTATTCTTCACTCGAACCTTTTGAAAGAAAAAGTGATTCTTTTCCTTTTAATCTTATAATTTTCAACAACCAGCCTGATTTTATTTAAGAGAAATTTAAAAATTAGGGAATTTGATAACTTAGTCCCTGAGTTTATATCCCTTTGGCAAATGGGTCCTTGGATTTCAAATTTTAAAATTTTAGTCCTTGAATTTTCGTTGTTTAACAAAATGGTCATTCCGTTAGTCTGTCGTCCATATGCTTAACGGATTTGAAGCGGTCGACCGCTACACGTCAGCAATTTGTACCGGTCGTCCGTAGGGCTGCACAAGCACACCGAAAAAAACCGGTGACACCGGCACCGGCACCGGGTTCCCGGTACCCGACTTCACCGGTGCCGGTGCCGGTTTGGGGTTTTTTACAAAACCCGGTGGTTTTCCCAGTTCCCGGGTTACTCGGCACCGGGTTCCCGGGTACCGGGTACCGGGTTTTAATTTTTTTTTAAAACAAAACGACTCGCTTTCTCCCCTAGCATACAGAGAGTTCTCGCTCGAGCGCCGCTCGACAGGCGCTCGAGCGCTTTCTTGAAAATTTAAAAAAAAAAACGCCAAATTTTCTTTCTTTTCCCCCGACCCAGTTCAGACCCATTTCACTCCACGCCTCAATTTTCTTTCTTTTCTCTCCACTCTCCAGCACCAGCGGCTAGATCCAGCTCTCTATTCTCCCTCTCTATCTTTACTCTCTAGATCCAGTTCTCCTGTGCTCAAGTCACAACTCACAAGGTACTAGTTCTCTATTTTGCTAAATTTTCGTTTTGGGGGTTAGGGTTCGGTTGTATTTTTATGTTTTTGGCTTGTGATTCAAATGTATGATGTATCATGTATCTCTATTTTGTATCTCTATGTTGTCACAAAGAGGAAGATAGAGAGAGGGAAGGAGGGAGAGCGGGACTGCCGGACTGACTCGACTAAGAGAGGGAAGGAGGGAGAGAGGGACTAACTTGACTGAGGGAGGGAGGGAAGGTGGGAGAGAGAGGAACATACGGGGTTCATTGGCCTGCATTTACTCCCTTTTACAGAGTAGTGTTGATTTGGCCTGCAATATTGTCTCTTCATGAGGAGTTTGTGGTGGTTCATTTCTCTTGTGGTTGCAGTATGTAGTGATTTTAAGAGGAAAAATGCATATGCTTTGTGAGATTTGATTAAGGAGATAGGTGAAAAGGAGAATGATGCATTGAACATGTGTTTGAAAATCCATATACAGATATACTTAGATTCTCAACATGTTTGATTAAGAGCCTTTGACATACGGGTGCAACATGTTTTTTGGTAACATGTGTTTGGACTTTGCATAAGGAAGTTTCTGGTTGAACCAACATTAAGCTATGTCAGTTTGCATGTTTAGGGTTAGAGCTAATTAGGGGGTATGATATAATGTTACTAGACCTTTAAACTTATTTAGACCTCTGTTGTTAATTTTCAGATTGACAATCCATCACAATCACAATCATCTGCAGCCACATGTAGTAGTGCTAGTGCTACTGCTATGTCGCCCTCAGTATCGTGTCCGGCTATTGGGTCCACTCCCGATTTTGAGACAGTGGGGACGAGGTCAATGGGAGGAAGTGGGGACGAGGTCAATGGGAGGAGGTGATGTAAGTGGACGACCACCACGCCCTGAACCCAAAAAAAGAAAAAAACTCCAACCCATCTGATGTATGGCTACACTACACCAAGGTACCTAACTCTGATCCACCTAAAGCAAAATGTAATTATTGTAAAAAAGAGTTTATGGCTCATCACAAGAATGGGACATCGGGGTTATGACAACATCACAACATTTGTCCACATTTCAAGAGAAAGAAGGGGGGTCAGTTAGATATAGGGCAGATGTTATTGACTCACGATGTTGAGAAGTCAACGGGGTCTGATGTTGGAACGATGGAGGTGACACCTAAATTTTGTGAGAAGACTATTAGGGATCTGATTGCTAGGATGATAATTGTGGATGAGATGCCTTTTATTGTTGTTCAGAAACATGGATTTAGGAATTTAATTCATTATCTGGAGCCTAGATTTAAAATGTCATCTAGGATGACAATTATGAGGCTTTGCATGAAACTTTATTTGAAGGAGAAGGATAAGTTGAAGCATTTGATTCGAACGAATGGGTATAGAGTGTCTTTTACCACAGACACCTGGACATCGATTCAAAATTTTAATTATATGTGTGTGACTGGACACTACATCGATACTAATTGGGTCTTGCAGAAGAGAGTTTTGTCTTTTAGGAGGGTGCAAGATCATAAGGGGTCTAGTATTGCTAAGGAAATAGAAGACTGTATGAATGATTGGGGGATACAAAAAATCCTTACAATAACAGTTGACAATGCCTCCTCTAATGACACTGTCATTGACCATTTAAAGAGGAGGCAATTGCAAAAAGAAACTCTGGATGGAGGGAGGATTGTTTGTGGCCATGAATTCCTACACTTGAGATGTTGTGCACATATTTTGAATTTGATTGTGTCTGAGGGGTTGAAAGAGGTTGATAAGTCAATTGCTAAGGTTCGGAATATGGACAAATATGTTAAGTCATCACCCCAAAGGTTAGACAAGTTTAAAGAATGTGTGCATATTAAAGAGGTTACATTTACTCAATTTTTGACTCTTGATGTTACCACTCGTTGGAACTCAACTTATTTGATGTTGGATGTGGCTTTGAAGTATCGAGAGGCATTTGAGTTGATGTTGGATGAGGATTGACACTTTATGTTGTATTTGGGCGAAGAGGGGCATGGGAGGAGAGGATTAGGCGCGGCCACGGACGAGGATTGGGAGCACATTCGCCACTTTGTAAAGTTCTTGAAGTTATTTTACGAAGTAACATTAAGAATGTAGGGATCAAGTGTGTCTACAGCTAATGTATACTTGGAGTAGTTGGCTAAGATACATAGCCATTTGGACAAGTATTGTTCTAGTAATGATATTTTGCTTAAAGAGATGGCATCTCGCATGAAAACGAAGTATGACAAGTATTGGGGTGATTTGATGATAGTGAATAGACTTTTATTTGTTGCAGCGTTGCTTGATCCAAGAAACAAGACGGTTGTACTGAATTATTGGTTTAAGAAAGTATTGGGAGAAGCAGAAGGCGAAGTTATGTCATTGAATGTGAAGACTACTTTAGAACGGTTGTTTACTGAATATAAGTATAACAATGGCAACCATGGCAGTGTCGGGGAGGTGGGTGACAGTGAGAGTGTGACTTTGGGGGATAATGAGGATTGGGATGAGTTTGATCTTGTAAGGGCTGCTAGCCAAATGTCAGACTCCAAATCTGAGGTTGAAAGATATTTATCAGAGTCAGTTGAATCAAAGACTCCTTCATTTAAAATTTTGCTTTGGTGGAACCTTAACTCTCATAAGTATCCTATCCTTGCCCGCATAGCTTGGGACGTGTTGGCAATTCTCATTACCACTGTACCTTCTGAGTCAGTATTTAGCACTGGAGGTCGGGTATTGGATCCCTTTCGGAGTCATTGGCCCCAAAAACTGCAGAAGGTCTCATTTGTGCTCAAAATTGGATGAGATACGACCCTATTGTGGATGGGGAGGACATAACTTCTGATATGACAGAAGATCCACAAACTTATACAACTGACTCGGGTAATTTTATTTTCGCTTTTGGTAGTTTATTAGTTTCAATAATATTTTTATTTTTATAAATTATAACTTGGTGTATTTAAATATGTTGTGTAAAGTTACCCATCTTGGCGATGCAGATTGAGGAGTAGGGGTTTTGAAGGAGTTACCCATCTTTGATTCTTTATGATAATCTTACAGTTACGTCTCTAATTCTCTATTACTTTGGACTTTAAATTCTCATCTTATCTTTTAAGATGGTCTTTAATTTTATTGTATTTGGAATTTGGATTTCATTATCTTTAGTTACGTCTCTAATTCTCTATTAGATTTTATTGATATGTGATTAATGTACCAAAAGGAAAAAAGAAAAAAAAATACATTTGGGCCAAGTGCGTAAAATAAAAAATGCTAAAAAAATGGCTCAATATTAATGTAGGATAACCGGAAACCGCCACCGCTAAACCGCCACCTACACCGGCCGGTTTTTGCCCTTAACGGTGTAGGTGTAGGTGGCAATTTTTTCAAAACCGGCCTACCCGGTGTAGGTGCCGGTTTTGGCCAAAACCGGCACCTACACCGGGGTTGTGCAGCCCTACTCGTCCGCTATATGAAGCGGTCGACCGCTTCATTGTAGAGGTCGACCAATTCATATAGCGGATGACTGCTCACTTTTTACACATGTATCCGGTCGACCGCTTCAAATCTGTTAAGCATATGGACGGCAGACTAACAGAATGACCATTTTGTCAAACAACGAAAAACCAAGGACTAAAATTTTGAAATTTGAAATCCAAGGACTCATTTGCCAAAGGGGTATAAACCCAGGGACTAAGTTGTCAAATTCCCTAAAAATTATTACCTAAATTTTTGTATTAGATTGTAAAAACATAATTAAATTTTTAGGATAGACAAATCACGGCTTAATTTAGGGTGGTGTTTGTGTGTAGAAATTTTGGGTAGTAAAAATGTTGGGAATTAGAATGGATGAAAAGTGAAGAAATAGAAGATTTGAGTAAATATTTTAATAATAAAAATTATTTAATATAAAAAATTTTAATTTATAATTTTTTATAATATACCTCTCTGTCACACTTGTCGAATCACACTTTTTGATAATATTTTATCCAAATTTCTAAATGAATGACGTAGCAAGTGACGTATTTTAAAAATATTATAAAAATAAATTAACAAAAGTCATAAACTAAATAAAAAAATATTATAATTTTTATTTACTTTTAGGACATTTGCATACTACTTAACCATATATTAATGTGGACTTCCACCAACCACTGCTGCTGTATTTTCCCCCACGAATGAGTACTAATCGTGTGAAGACTCGGTGCAAGTCCTAAACCGTCAGATTGAAGCTGTGAGATCGTGTGGTCAGAATCGACTCTCAACCAACGACCGCGCCACAATTGTCTCTTATGCTTACCAACCAAAACAATTTGCCACGACATTAAAAGCTCCATTCCATTATTTAAGCCCCCCCCAAACTCTGTTCGACAACCCAGAGAAAAGCCTCATTCCACCAAGCATTGCCCTCCCTTCCTCCCTCCCTGGTTCTCTGTCTCTCTCTTTCTGACATCAAGTGCATTCCCTGAGGAAACCAAATACTTCTCTCCGTGTTTCGAAACTTATTAGTTATTAATTAACATGGATATCATCAACGAGCATGCAGGTTCCCGAAGCGGCGCGTTAGAGAGTATCTGCGAGAGTCATGACCCACTGAACTGGGGAGTGGCCGCCGAGTCAATGAAGGGTAGCCACTTGGACGAGGTGAAGCGCATGGTAGCAGAGTTCAGGAAGCCCGTGGTCCGCCTCGGCGGTGAGACCTTGACTATATCTCAGGTGGCGGCAATAGCCACCAAAGACTGCAGGGTCGAGGTGGAGCTCTCCGAGTCAGCAAGGGCGGGCGTGAAAGCCAGCAGCGATTGGGTCATGGACAGCGTGAACTCAGGAAAGGATAGTTACGGTATCACGACTGGGTTTGGTGCTACTTCCCATAGACGAACAAAACAAGGTGCTGCCCTTCAGAAGGAGCTCATTAGGTAAGCTAAGCTTTGTCTTGTATTTTTAATTAACCTTCACATCAGCATGCATCCCGGACTCCGAGTTGGACTCGGTGGACACGATCACTAACTACGTATGTGCCATATTTGGTTGGTTTTGGTCAAAAGATTTTAACTTTAGATGTTACGTGCATGGACCTGAGTTAGCTCGGCCACACCACGCGGTGGCTGTCGAGTTTTGACAAGCTAGTGTTATCCTGTGCTGTATGGGTGACGCTGATCTTCTATTATAGGCAAGAACACAAGTACCTACGATGTTGGAGTCGGCTTTATAGGACCAAGTTGATTGAACGGCCACCAGAAAGTGAAAAATAGACACGTGGTACTTGAAAATATGAACTCTATTTGTGTTTCAACTAATAATTTTTGTTTCTGGTCTATATCTAATGTACATAATTTCTTGGGTAAAGCCCCAGCTGTACATTGTTTCTTGGGTTATTTTGTTTTCTGTCCTAACGAGATTCTTGTGTTAAAAAAGATTAATATAATGTAATCATATATTTATGGTGGCACACCATTAAATCATGGCTAGCTTAGCTTTTTTTTTCCTTTTTTTTCATTCTACATTAATTATATTATTTATGGGTCTCTCTGTAATGACTTCTACATGTTGGTACTCCAGATTTTTGAACGCTGGAATATTTGGCAATGGGACAGAGTCATGCCACACATTGCCTCACTCGGCAACGAGAGCTGCCATGCTAGTGAGGATCAACACGCTTCTTCAAGGATACTCTGGCATTAGATTTGAAATCTTGGAGGCCATCACTAAGCTCCTGAATCATGATATCACCCCCTGCTTGCCACTACGCGGTACAATCACTGCTTCTGGTGATCTGGTTCCTCTTTCCTACATTGCTGGACTGCTTACCGGCCGTCCCAATGCTAAAGCTGTTGGTCCCTCTGGTGAAACCGTTGATGCTACAGAAGCCTTTCGCCTAGCTGGTATTGATTCTGGGTTCTTTGAGTTACAACCTAAAGAGGGCTTTGCTCTTGTTAATGGCACAGCTGTTGGTTCTGGCTTGGCTTCTATGGTTCTCTTTGAGGCAAACATTTTAGCCGTTCTGTCAGAGATTTTTTCAGCTATTTTCGCGGAAGTAATGCAGGGTAAGCCTGAATTTACTGACCACTTGACACACAAGTTGAAGCATCATCCTGGCCAGATAGAAGCTGCAGCTATTATGGAACACATTTTAGATGGAAGCTCTTATGTCAAAGAAGCTAAGAAGTTACATGAGATGGATCCCTTACAAAAGCCAAAGCAGGACCGCTATGCTCTCAGGACTTCACCTCAATGGCTTGGCCCACAGATTGAAGTTATCAGATTTGCAAACAAGTCAATCGAAAGGGAGATTAACTCAGTCAATGACAACCCTTTGATTGATGTTTCAAGGAACAAGGCCTTGCATGGTGGCAACTTTCAAGGCACCCCAATTGGTGTCTCAATGGACAATACACGTTTGGCTATTGCCTCAATAGGAAAACTCATGTTCGCACAATTTTCTGAGCTTGTCAACGATTTTTACAACAATGGGTTGCCATCAAACCTCTCTGCTGGAAGGAATCCAAGTCTGGATTATGGTTTCAAGGGTGCTGAAATTGCCATGGCATCCTATTGTTCCGAGCTTCAATTTTTGGCAAATCCAGTGACTAGCCATGTCCAAAGCGCCGAGCAGCACAACCAAGATGTGAACTCTTTGGGATTAATCTCTTCAAGGAAAACTGACGAAGCTATCGGAATCCTGAAGCTCGTGTCTTCCACATTTTTGATAGCACTCTGCCAAGCTATCGACTTGAGGCACTTGGAGCATAATCTGAAGAACGTTGTCAAGAATACTGTATGCCAAGTGGCAAAGAGGACTCTGACAACCGGTGCTAACGGAGAACTTCACCCATCCCAGAAGGATTTGCTCCAAGTGGTAGATCGGGAACACGTCTTTGCCTATATTGATGACCCCTGCAGTGCTACCTACCCATTGATGCAAAAGCTGAGGCAAGTACTCGTTGATCATGCACTGTCCAATGGCGAAGGTGAGAAGAATGCAAACGCATCTATCTTCCAAAAGATCGGAGCCTTTGAAGAAGAATTGAAGGCGCTCTTGCCAAAAGAGGTAGAGAGTGCGAGGGTTGCAGTTGAGAGTGGGAATCCAGCAATTACGAACCGAATTAAGGAGTGCAGGTCGTATCCACTGTACAGGTTTGTAAGGGAGGAGTTGGGAATTGGATTGCTGACTGGGGAAAAGGAAAGGTCTGCTGGCGAGGATTTTGACAAGGTGTTTACTGCGCTGTGTCAGGGCAAGATTATTGATCCAATGTTGGATTGCCTTGCAGATTGGAATGGTGCTCCTCTTCCAATCTGTTAGTGGGTTTTATCAATGTTTGTACTATATATGCCCCTATGGCTTTATGTGCTACTGTTTGACCACTAAGAAATCATTTCCAAGGAGAAAGGAAAGTACTTATCCACAATTCCTTCTGCATCGAAGAGGATTCAAGTGCCCCACCCACATTAATCCCAATTCCCAAAAGGGGATATCTTCGTCTTGATCAAAAGCTAACCCTGTTTCGAAGCCCTGATATTTGTAAAGTTGTTCAGTCCTGATACTGTCTTTTTTTCTAAACAAACGACCTTTATTAAAAACCAACAAACGCCTCATGGCGGTTCAAAATAGTCCACAAGAGAAATAGAAAGGGGCAAAACAGCAGGGTCCAGAGGACCAAAAGGAAACAAACGAGAAGCCCACGCAGCCAGCAGTTGAGCCATCTTGTTATGTCTACGAGGAGCCCAAGCAAAAGACCAACCCGAGGGCTCAGACAGAAGAGATCTAATGCTACCAATAATCCCCATCAAAGGACCTTGAACGAGGAAATCTGGCTCGCAAATGGCACGACAGCAGATGAGAGATTCGCCTTCGAAGATCACTTGGTCTAAGCCAAAATGAGAGGCCAGATGGCACACAAGGAGAGCAGCACGAAATTCAGCAAGCAGGGAGTTCGAAGTAAAAATAGTCTGTCCAGGCAAAAGAGAGGGAACCATTATGGGGTCGGCACACAGCACCCAAGAAAGCAGTGCTCCCACTAAGAGCAGCATCAAATTTGACTTTAAAAAAGCCAGGTTGAGGGGGAGTCCATCTGGCTTGGATAGCAGCTTCAGAAGCAAACCAAGCAGCAAGATGCTCATGGAGACGGCTGTTCACGTCAGTGAACATAACATGGGCCTAGGATGTTGCTCTTGATGCACCAAGAGGTTACGAGAGAACCATATGGTGTCACAAATCACAGCAGCCTGAATGAGAAAGTCACTATCCGAAACATGGTGAATACCCAAAGAAGAGGAGGCATTCATAAGACAAGTGATCCAAGATTGGATATCCAAAGACTGCAAAGGTTCCAGGTTAAGAGGCCACCTAGCATGAAGCCACAAGATCTGAGCCAAGGGACATCTGATGAACAGATGCTCAACAGTTTCTTGCTCATGTTTGCAGAAAGGACAGAGAAAGAATTCCGTGGGAAGTCTATCAGTCAAGAAAAACAGTTTACCTCATTCCATCATCGCCCCCACAGCCATTTTCCGAAGTAGAAGTTTGAGGCGAGCTTGCAATTTTGATGACCAACGCTTTTTCCAATTGAAAGAGAGTACAAGGGTGTTGTGATGAAATCTGGTGGCTTAGTCCAGAAAATATGCAGATTTCACGGAGAAGACCCCAACATGCTGACCAAAGCTTTTTCCAATTGAAAGAGGGTACAAGGGTGTTGTGATGAAAACTGGTGGCTTAGTCCAGAAAATATGCAGATTTCACGGAGAAGTCCAGTAGAGGGAGTCCACATGAGAATGAGCAGAAGGCTGAATATTAAGGATGCAGCGTGCACACTCTTGAGAGAACAAGGAGAAAATGAGGTCTCTATTCCAGATAAGCGAAGAGGGTAAAAATAGATCTTGAACCAAGGAGTACACCGCAGAGTTGACAAGCGCAGGTCGGCCAATAGTTTGGAAGTGAGGAATCCCTGGAATCCAAGGGTCAGTCCAAATCTGCACTTCACTACCATTGCTAATATTGAAAAGCACGCATTTTTCGCAGAATGTCACGAATTGCAAGAATACCTTGCCACAAACAGGAGCACAAGCAAGGAAGAATGCCTAAGGTATTTCGCAGCAAGGGTTTGAACCCAAAGAGTATCGGGCCTAGTTAACATGAACCAGCCGAGTTTAGCAATAAGGGCTCTATTGAAGTCATACATTCGTCGGAGACCAAATCCACCCATCTCCTTCGGTTGACAAATGGAGGACCAAGCAAGAGGAGAGGAACCTTTACGACAGTTCTAAAAACCCCAGAAAAAATCCTTGAAACGACGGTCAAGGTCCTTGTACCATCCTTTCGGAAGAAGGAATATAGACATGGAATCGGACGGCATGGTGGCAGCCACATTTTTAATCAAAGATAATCGACCGGCTTGATATAAGCATTTCGTTTTCCAGCCCTCAAGTTTCTTGAAGATACGATCTTTAACCTCAGTAAAAGCAAGCTTTCTGGATCTTGGATACCAACAACATGACAAATAGACGACCTAACAATAGGCTCCAATTTGAACAGGGCAGCAGATTTGGCAAAATTGATGCGCTGCCCCAACCAATCAATGTACAATTGCAAGCAGTCTTTGATATGAACAACATCGTGCTGCCTCGCTTTGCTGAAAATAATAAGGTCATCAGTGAACAACAAGTGAGAGATACGAGGAGCATCCCGGCTAACCTTCACACCTTAAAAAAGGCCTTGGTTCTCAACACGAAGAAGTAATCTGGATAAACCTTCAGCACATAAATGAATAAGAATGGTGAGATGGGGTCGCCTTCACAGAGCCCCCGCTGAGGAGAAAATTAGCCAAAAGGGAAACCATTTAGCAAAATCGAGTAAGAGACCGTGGAAACACATTGAGTAATCAATTGAATCCAATGCTCCGAAAAACCCTAGCACTGAAAAATCTCAAAGAGAAAGCCTCATTCCACCCGGTCATAAGCTTTTTCCATGACAATTTTAAGCGCCATAATACCACCCTTCCCCTCTCTGGGTACGAATCTTATGCATGAGTTCGTGAGCAAGAATAGAATTTTCTTGGATAAGACAATTAGGGACAAAACCTGTTTGCATAGGACATACAATCTGTGGAAGGAAGGCCTTGAATCTTGTAGCTAAGATTTTAGAAATAAATTTATTCAAGACACTACACAAGCTAATGGGACGATAGTGAGAGGCTAGAGTGGGATTGTCTTTTTTAGGAATCAGCACTATGTTAGTGTGGTTAAGAGATCTCAAGATATAACTAGACTAAAAAAAACGTAGCACAGCAGCAACCACATCATGCTTCACAATAGACCAGTAAGATTGATAGAGCAAAGCGATAATCCCATCTGGCCCCGGTGCCTTAAAAGCACCAATGGAGCAGACAACACTGAGAATCTCAGCGTCATCAACCACACGACAATGGGAAAGATTGTCATCCTCAAAAATAATAGGAGTAAACAAATTACTAATATCACCTGAGGTTGCAATAGTGGAGGTGGAGAAAAGAGACTAAAAGGTAGAGCAAAGATAGTCACCAATATCCTCACGGGTGTTCAGTCACCTCCCATCCTCAGATTGTAGGCCCTCAATGCAATTTTGACATCTGCGAATAAGAGTACTCAGGTGGAAAAAGCGAGTATTAAGCTCCAGGGTGACCAACCATTGATTTCGGGATTTGCTTCTCCAGAGTCGTTCTTCATTCTGCAAGGCCTCTTGAAGATCAAACTGAAGCTGAGCCTCTTGAAATTCAATGAGAGGATTCGGTTGCAAAGATTGAAGCCTAAAAATTTCCTTGTCACAGTGCCGAATTTTCTCACTGATATCTTCAAAGTTCAACTTGTTCCAAACTTTCAGATCCTATTTGAGCTTCTTGAGCTTGTTGCAAAGTTGGAAAGCCGGAGAGCCTAGAAAATAATAAGAACAAGTACAAGCTACAACTTCTCGACAAGAAGGCGTCTTGACCCAAAACGCCTCAAAACGGAAGGGACGAGGACCAAAGTTCTGATCATCGAAAGTGTCAAGGAGAAGATAAGAGTGGTCCGAAGTATTTCTGGTACCATGGGAAATAGTAGCACGAGGGAAAATAATTCGCCAATCATCATTGGCAATCCTGAGGTCCAAACGCTCCTGAATTAGAGCAACTCTAGATCGTTTGTTACTTCAAGTGAATTTGGGGCCAGAAAAGCCTAAGTCAACCATCCCATTACTGAGCATAAAGTGTTGCATAGCACCCGAAGAGGATTCAGATACTAGTCGACCCCCACATTCCTACTGCGAGGTTAATTAAAGTCTCCGAGGCAAAGCCACGCTCCCTGGAAAAACATTGGCTAAACCCGCAAGTTGCTCCAAAAAATGTCATTTGTCATGCCAAAGGGTAGGCTCATACACAAGCGTAACCCTCCAGGGAATGTGACCAGGATCAGAGAAAAATAACAGGTTGAGAAAGTGGTGGGAGATGGACGTTGCTCCAGAAAGTGTACAAAACCAATACGACTCATAACAGAATGAACTTGACTAATTTTAGTTTCAACCAGGAACAAACAAATCCAGATTATGTTTTCGGATTGCAACCCGAAGAGATCGGACTGCCGCCGGACGAGCAAGGCCGCAGCAGTTCCAGTGAAGTAGCCTCATGGTTGATGTGGGGACAAGGAAAGGCCCACCACCCCAGCAGTAGATTGAGAGTCGTCAAGACGATTGTCCTCCCATTGTTCCAAAACCAATTTTCCATATTCCTTTTTGCCAACATTACACCCCAGAGACGTAGAACTGCTACGTTTCAGCTTAGCATCATTTCCTTTGTGAATCCTCCCATGAATCTTCAGTGAAGCGATGGGACTTTTCGTTTGTGCTCAAGCTTCGATCGGTTGATAACAAGGTTACCAGCTGAGAATGTATAAGATGTGTTGGGGGTGGATGAAAGGTGGGCTGAAGAAGTGGGCAGATCTGTGAGAGCTTTGGGTATTTCATCATCATGGCCCCAGAGTAAAGTGTTGATGGCTTCAAAAACCTTTTGAGCAGATTCAAAGGACTCTTGAGAGAGGAGAAGCACGTCCAGAAGCTGAGGCTATGGGCTTATGATGAGGTGGGCTTTGAGTGAGTAGGTTAGGAGGGTTGTTTGTGAGAGGGTTCGGTGGACTGATTGTGAGAAGGGTAGGTGGGCTGGGCATAAACGAAAAATCCGGGTTGAAATCTAAATTCGGGGAAGGAGGAGGAGAGGTCACGTTGAGAGTACTAGAAAATTCTAACATTAAAGGAATATTAGATGTCCGAGGTCTCAATGGAAATCGTTGGTCCCCACTCGAAATCTAGGGCAGCCTAAACTCTGAGTGTTCACTGCAAGAAAGAGAGGAGCGATCAAAGGAACTTGGGAGCCTCTGAGGAGTCAAAGCCAGTGTCTAACCAAATGGGGAATGAGCAGCAGGCTTATCCGCAGCCTGTGGCAGGGTGGCAGGAGTGTCAGAGGGGACATAATGGGCGTCGAAATGAGATGTCAGAAGGACTGCGGCCCACCCAGGGGGACTGAGACTGGTGACTGGCAGTGAGCGGTGGAACGAGCGAGGCTGGGGAATGAGCGTTGAAGAGCTAAGGGAGACCTAAAAAGAAACAGGTTGCTGAGTGCATTTGGAGGAGCTAGGAGACCGAGGAGGGCTGTCATTGGACGAACGCCTAAATTCTGAGCCAGGTCCTTCCGCTTTCATTCGGGGGCCGAATTTAAAATTTGCATCCTCAAATACGAAGGAAACCTTGCAAGTGTTCTGATTATGGCCTAAAAGACCACAGGAGTAGCAAAATTTAAAGATTTTTTCATATTTGATTTGAACCCAACACGGTTCCGCCTCTCTTTGATTATGACAGTAACCCGGTACCAGAGGCATGCGGACATCCAACAAGACATTAACTCTGAAAAATCTAGAAATCCAGATTCCAGTGTTGGCAGGGAAGTTAATATACTTGTTCGACATAAAAAAAAATTTGTTTCCTAATCAAGTAAGAGAGGAGATCCTTTTGGAGAAAAAATGTAGCTCATTGAGCTCACATGAGCTATAGTGCTCTGTCCTAGGTAGTTTTTTTTCCTTAAGCATACAGCAACATAACATTAAGAAAGAAAAGCAATACAAACCTAAGGGGAAAAATAGCTACGAACACCCTAAACAACCACTAAAAACCAAAACCAAAAACAAAAAGAAAAGAAAAAAAAAAGAAAAAAACTTGAACAAAACAAGTTGGCCAAGGAAGGGCTGCCACAACAGGCGGTTAACACCACTCCAAGAAACAAAGTTCTGGGAGTCATCCGTAGTGGGCTGCTACCGAGGGTCAAAGCCAATGCAGGAAAAAGGGATGTGGAAAATTTGGAGGTGGTTTAACAAGGAACCACTGCAGCTTTCGGCAACTAAAAAGGATGCTTCCAACAAAAGCGAGCAGAAATCCCAAACAACGCTGGATACAGGCAAGCAAGGGACAACCACGCGCCACCAACGATAGCGCGTGACAAGCAGGTGCCTGGAGGAGAGCCAGATCGGAGGTTTGTGAAGCCGGAGGGAGGAAGCTTGAACAAAGGTCGCCACCTGAAGGGGCAGATCTGAATAGATACTAACAAATTAGCAAACCTACAAAAAGAGAAAAAAAAAAAAAAAAAAGAGGGGGAAGGGGAGACATTAGAGGGAACCAGGAGAAGAGAAAGGGAAAGAGGAGGAGGAATGGGAAAGGTGGAAAGGAGCTGAAGCTCCTGCCCCAGAAGCGCAAGTGGGAAGGGGAAATGTAAGGCGCACATGGAGAGAGAGAGAAAGGGAGTCAGGATTCGGTAAGATTAATGCTCTGTCCCAGGTAGTTAAAACTATTACAATTTGCTACCAACTATTTTGTATCACAACAAGAAGCTTACATAAGAGCTAATAATTTTCACTGGATTGGAATTATTTTACTCGTAATCTATTTATAATTTGACTTAATTACTAATGTAGGTATTGTGGTACTCACTTTTAACAAATCAATCTTTAGGGTATAACTTTGAATGGGCAGGTCTCTGTTGTCCATTTTTTTAGAGATATAGGTTCGTTTGTCTACTAAAAGTTAGCCCACTAAAGGGGACGATGTTTGAGCTAAGCTATCCGACCCCAAAAATGACATCTTGACCCCGAACTCATATCGGTCTTCTATTGGTCGACTAACTTTTAGTGGACCACAAAACTATAACGGTAATCAAACCTTATAATTTTAGCAAATACTGACTCCTTTTACAAAATACACAAGGAAATGTGATTTTAAGTGGACAAAAGAGGTTGAGAAGAGTTTTTAGCCATCAAAGATGAAGCTTTAAAATGGGCTTGTTCTTAGTTTACCTGATGTTAAAATGGGCTTGTGTGAGAACAAAACAATATGAAAGTGCATCCATTCGAACATGAATCATTTGAGGAAATCTATCTTGTCCATTACCTGTGCTTAAGCATAGTGCAGTTGGAGGATCAAGTAACAAGAGTAAATCTATTGTTGATCTTAATTAATTAATTATTGCTATATTATACTATACTATATATCTGCTTGAATATTTAATGAAGCTGGTGTAGCAAATAGTCAACTGGTGCAACTGCTAGAAACTCCACTCGGCCACATATTTAAGCCTCCAGAGCTCCCTACTCACAACCCGGGAAAGCCTCACTCCCCAAGCGTTTTCATACCTCTGTTTCACCTCTCTCTCTCTCTCTCTGCAAATCCATTGTATAGTCACGTAGATGAGGTGAAGCACATGGTGGCAGCGTACAGAAATCCCGTGGCCTGGCTCTGCGGTTAGACCTTGAACAGCTCACGACTAGAATGTTGCAATCCAAATCTAATTGAGGGGAGTTTTATGAGGAAGTTGATTGGACCAAACTTTTTCATTTTTTCCTAAGCACCACGTCGACCTTGAAACATGTATTCCATTATTTTTCGAGAGAACTTGCATAAACTATTTAAAAATAGAAGACTAAAAAGGAGATAAGCCTGCACACAGTAAGCCAATTGGCTAAGAGAACTCTGACCAAAGGTACTGTTAATGTTATTGAGAAATTTCGTTTCAACTTTGAATTGTAATTTTTGAATTATTTAGATAAGGATTTGTTTAAGTATTCAAGATGTCTCCTAAAAGGATTAAGATTGAAAAGGATTTGAATCATAAAGATTATGATTGAAAATCATTTGAATCAAGAAGATAAAGATGAAGTGCGTTTGAATTTTGAATGATGAGTTCAAATTTGCGAAGTGTGATCCGTTCCTAAAATTTCTCAAATGTATCTCCGGAATAGGATCTTCACCCAAGCTTCGCCTGATCTTGGCTCGAATGAAATTGATATTTTCTTCACAATGTGTTTCGCCCAAGCATCGCCCTAGCTTGGCTCGAGCGAAAATCTCTATTTTCAAATTTTCTTATCTTTTTTCCATTTAAACTGTGATACATTCATCCAAGAGGCTTACCTAAGTTATTTCCTTCATTCATTAGCGTCTTATGCTTGAGAGAAATATTCTTTGAGACCTTTGCACCTAAAGTGTTTATATTTTCTCTCTCTTACATCAATCACCTTAATCACCATTAAAATCAATCTCCTATGAGAAGCCTTCAGAGAGTTTAAGAAGATTGGCAGCCGGAGTTACCAGTATTGAAGAGATTTACAAGAAAAACCTCACACACATTTTGTAAGTTAAGGCATGTTAGACCTAACTGTTTTAAACTAAGAACACAAGAGCACACACATGCTAACCCTTTTTGCAGTACTGAACATATAGATCTTGTGAATCAAGTCAGCACTCTTACTAAACATACAAAGCTGATTAATGAAAAACTAGAATAAAACGTACTTTCACCTAGAAGATTTGGGTGAAAAATGATGAAAATCCATTAGCCGACAGGAAGACTATTGGTATGTGTTCTACTCCCTGAGTATTTTTGTTCTTGCATGCATTAGAGTATATTGTATTTATATTTATTTTAGTCTTATTGTTTTTTTTCATATTAAGTTTGTTTTATATGGTATTATTTAAAAACAAAAATTGATCTGTTATTAAAAAAAAATTGTGCTTTGTGTGTGTTTTGTTAGCACATTAGACTAATTGACATTGTTTTGATTCTCATGCATGTATTTCTTAATATTTGATCAACTTGTGTCTAGATTGATATAAGATTTGATAATAATGCCTCAGTCTCTCCTTGTGTTAGCTAAAATAATCTTTAATTGTCTTTTGGTATAATCTATCACAATGCACATCATTTATAATTGAATGGGACTTGGCCACATGTGTGAGATGTGGGGGGCAATCACAAGTGTTTGGGTTCATTTACCTTAGTTTGAATTGACCTCTAACTAGTCGACCTTATTTTCAGTCCCTCACGAAAGAATTATCAAAAAGAAAAATAGTACTCAAAAGAGTAAATTCTTCTCAATAAAAAATTGAGCAAAGCAAAAACAAAAGCAAAGAGAAGAAGAAAAAGAAAAAGAACTTACCAGTTTAAGGGAAGCAACATTATAATTTTTCAGGTCCTAGTAGCATTGAGTTTGACTTTCATCTCTTTGGATTTTGTTCCCTCTCACAACCGGTTTCATTTGTTAGCCTTAATCCTGCTCATAAATTTAAAGTCTTAAGTCTCTTGAATTATGTTTGGTTCATCACACACATTTGCTATTTGATAAATTTTAGAGCAAAGCTCTAAAATCAAATAGAGACGTATGGCATGAAATCAATGATTATAGATATCCATGTATATAAGGTGTTTTTATATTGTCTTACATGCTATTGAGAGTTCACATGTATCTGTGAGTCCTAGTTTCAGGATTAAGGCAACCCAAGAGGGGGGTAAATTGGTTTTCTAAACTTTTCGGTATAAAGCCTCAAAGTTGCGTTTGCAAGTAAATACTACTTTAGCACAAGTATATAATAAGCAGAACTGTAAATAAGTGCTAAAATAAGGAGAATGGTAAAAGCAGCAAACACAGTATTTTTAAGTGGTTCGGCAAACCCGCCAACATCCACCCCTCAAGCTACTTCACCGAGCCTTGAGGATTTCCACTATTTTCCAATAGCTTTACACACTAGCTTCCTGGTGCTAGAGAACCGTACAAGTGTTTTCTCCTTGGCTCAACACTCAAACCCACCCAAGTGGTTTTTCTGACTCACCACTCACAACCTCACCAAGCTTGAGATATACACTCTTAAAGCTTCTTCTTTAGTGAACAACCTCACTAAAGGAAACACCTATTTTGGATAATGAGATACAAGGATAAACTCTCTCAAAGAGTGGATAAGAAGATTGAAAGCTCTATCTCTTTTGATTCACACAATGACAAGGATATGAAAGTGTGTTTTGTGTGAATGATATGAGAAATATGAAACCGGAAGGTTTGAAATATTTCTCAAGCTATACAAATGATATGTGGTCATTAGTTCTTCATTTTAGATGAAATGAAGGTGTATTTATAGGCCACATATGAAAACTAGTTGTTTATAGCTGTTAGGGGTCGATTTGACAATTTTATAGTTGTACCGGTCGACCGCTTCATGTACCGGTCGACTGGTTCAAGTAGTCGTTGCCCAACGGTCATAAATTTGAATGTTGTCATGATCATCTGCTTCATGTAGAGGTCGACCGCTACAAAAAGTTCATCGACCGGTTTATTTAAAATCATATTTTTTACCACATTTAAACACCCAATTTTAAAGACTTACTTCTCATAAGTATATGAAGGGTTTGGGAGTATATTTGGAGTGTTTTGAAACCTTTAAAAATATTTTAATCTTTCAAACAAAAGGTAAAACGGTTTATGCACGTTTTGAAATATATGCAAGTGTGTGATTCAAATCCTGTCAAATGTGAAATAAAAGAGTTACAAGGATTATACCCTAAGGTCTTGAATCTTCACTTTGAGCTTCTTGCATCTTCTTGTTCTTCTTTCTACAAGTATTTGGCTCTTTTCGTCAAGTGTCTTTGTCTTTGAAGATGTTCATTTTGTAAACTTCATCCATTTATTGAAATAATCAAAATCTCGATTGTGCACAAAAAGCCAACAATATGTCTATAAGCCCATTGATTTTAACTGTCTGTCACTGTGATCATTTCTTTGATATTGTCATAGTTCTTCGTTTGCCTATTATCTTTGATTGTTCTGAGATCACGATTTCTCTTTGACCGTTTGTGACAAAAAGGGGGATAATCGATCAAGGGGGAGAGTAAACACTCTCTGAGAGGGGGTGGGGGAGAGTAAATACTCTCTAAGTCTATTCTATTTCACTATTTCAATGAATTCTCATTCACTTGGTTGTTTGAGAGTAAATACTATCTGATTTTATTCTATTTCATTATTTCAATGAATTGTTTCAGGATTATTGTTTTAGGAAACAAGTTTACTTTCAAGACTCTTCAACACTTGTGTTTAGGTTGAGTCAAAAATTGTAAACAGGTTCTTGTCTTGGTGACTGGCAAGGATCTTTATCATTTTTTTTCTTCCTAGCTTGATGTATAGGTTTTGTTACGAAAGTGTCAAAAGAGGAGTTTGTTAATGTTATTGACAAATTCCGTTTCAACTTTAAGTTGTAACTTTTTGAATTATTTAGATGAGGGTTTGTTTAAGTGTTCAAGATGTCTCCTAAAAAGATTAAGATTGAAAAGGATTTGAATCATGAAGATTAGGATTGAAAAGCACTTGAATCAAGAAGATAAAGATGGAGTGCGTTCGAATTTTGAAAGAGGAGTTCAAATTCACGAAGTGTGATCTGTTCCTAAAATTTCTAAAGTGTATCTCCGGAATAGGATCTTCGCCCAAGCTTCGCCTTATCTTGGCTCGAGCGAAATTGATATTTTCTTCACAGTGTGTTCTGCCCTACCTTGGCTGTAGCAAAATTGACACTTTTCATTACAGTGTATTTCGCCTAAGATTCGCCCTAGCTTGGCTCGAGCGAAAATCCCTGTTTTCAAATTTTCTCACTTTTTTCTATTTAAACCGTGATACATTCGTCCAAGAGGCTTACCCAAGTTATTTCCTTCATTCCTTGGCATCTTATGCTTGAGAGAAATATTCTTTGAGACCTTTGCACCTAAAGTGTTTATATTTTCTTTCTGTTACATCATTGAAACCAACCTCTTATGAGAAGCCTTTAGAGAGCTTAAAGAGATTGGCAACCAGAGTTACCAGTGTTGAAGAGATTTACAAGAAGAACCTCAGAAGGCTGAGGGTTAACCGCAAGGGAGCGGATCTAGGTTGGATTACCTAGATTATTACTTCGGGGTTGTTAGAGTCAAGAAACTGGATATTGTCCGTGTCTGAGTCACTGGTGTAAGGTTAATCTTCTAGTGAATTTTTGGTGGCTGCTAGCCTAGAGTGGTTTTTTCTTTTGATAAAATTTTCTACTTCGTCATCAAATCTCGTATCTTTGCGTGTAAATGATTTATTACTTCTGATTGATACTTTTATTTGATATTTATTTTAATATTCCAGTGCATATTTATTGATTGTTAAATACTTTTCAGATCTAGATGAGACTCTTTTAGAACATGTATAAAATTTGTCTATTTTTAGAAAAAGAAAGTACCAACACCTATTCACACCCTCTATGTGTTCCTTAAGGTCTAAATAGATTTTTCAATATCCAATTAAGAGAACTTCACCCATCCAGATTCTGTGAGAAGGATTTGCTCAAAGTGGTTGACTGGGAATACGTCTTTGCCTATATTGATGACCCCTGCAATGCTACAACCCCCCATTGATGCGGAAGCAGAGGCAAATACTCTTTGATCATGCATTGACCAACATCAGCAATCAGAAGAATGCAAACCCTTATATCCTCCTCAAGATTGGAGCTTTTAAAGAAGAAATGAAGGCACTCTTGCGAAAATAGGTGGGGAGTGTAAGTATTGGCATTTGAGTGGGCGGAATTCTCTTTTAATTATGAGGTCTAACACGTGTAATATTTAATTGAAATTGGAATGAAGTGCATAACTAAGTCTCTAACTCAGAATCTAGACTCTAATACCATATGCAATCTATCATTTATTCTACAAATTTAATGATAGAGAGAGATAAATTTTGTTATTTGAATTATATTCTCTAACAAAAAAACACTTAAATTACTTTTCTTTTTTTTAGGTTCTCGGAACTCCTACTTATGTTTGATATGATTCCACACTGAGAAATATTGAACCAAGCAGAAGCTGTAGAACCAGAAAAGCATAAAAAATAGAAAAGAAAGAGACAAAAAATTGAAATAAAATCTATTAGAATAAAATGGGCCAACGTATTAAATGGGCCATTTACATCCATACTATTAAGCGGTTCCAACAGCAAAGTAACAAGTTTCATATTTAGGAATGTTATTGTAGAAATCCTCCATCTTTTGCGGATATGGTTCTCCAGATAAAACACAAAATAAAGAACTGGACAGCTCATACCACATCGTTGCTCCAGGTCTATACCACATCGTTGCTCTAGGCCCATTTAATACGTTGGCCCATAGTCGGAGCAAACTGTCAAAAACCAGTCAAGTTGCCCATTACTTTTAATGACAAAATGAAACTAATTTGGTTTGATCGAAACCAACTCTATGTCAGCGCCCACGTGCAGCTAGCAGCAGACAAGACACTCAATTGCCTATGCGCCTACGTTAGAAAGCAGAAAACTGTTTTCAAAACTGCAATCCAAACGCACTCATTTTTCAAAATTTGTTTCTCTTTTTCTCTTTTCTAAAAATTGGAGATTTATGCTTTTAAAATATATATATATATATATATATATATATTCCATTTGTTCTGTTTTTTTTGTATTAATTATTATTTGGTTGTATTTTCTTTTATTTTTAAATTTTATTTTATTAATCTTCTTTTTCGTCTCCTTCTTGTTTAATTTGCCCTAAACGTCCTACAGTAGGTGCTAACTGCTAAGTGACTGTATCGCACGCGAGAAAGAGAATAAGAGAAAAAAGCGAAGGAGAGAGATGAAAAAGACTCAGGGTGCCCTTTCACAGGGAAGTGGCGCTTTGTGATTGGTTGACGCAGCACGGAGCAGGAACCTTCTGCGTCTCGGTAGAGTCATATATCCTACTACTTTTTATTCTCTTTTGAGGTTTTGTCGGCTCTCTCTCTCTCTCTTGCACAGAGTCTTCGCCGTGATTCAATGATCATGACTTCCCAGCTCCTGAGACGTTTCCTCGGAAGCCGCTCGAACCAGATCCTCTCCTCCGCCAAAAGCCCTAGCGTTGAAGCACTGTCCGTATCCAGGGCCTTCTCCACTGACTCCTCGCCGATTACTGCCACTCTCTTCCCTGGCGACGGTATCGGTCCCGAGATCGCTGAGTCCGTGAAACAGGTCCTTCTCTCCCTTCCTCTAGTATGTTTGCTCAGTTCCTATTGGATTAACTCACCGTGTTCTTCATGAACGTCAACGGGGTGATGGATTTGAACTTGAATTTAGCTACTTTTAGGGGAAATGTCTCATCGGGAATACTTCTACACCAGCAAATGGAGTATTAGGATTTCTTTAACCTTCATATGGGGATTATTTTAACTACGGATCATTTTCTTTTATAGTTTTGACCCGGTTTATGGTGTTTTTACGTGCTTTAGTTTCCATATTACTTGTTTCTAAGTGGATCCGTTTTATAGGAGTATTGTCTGGACCTAAGAATTGGCAAATTTTTAGTTGGTTTGTTTGTATTCTATCTTCAATGCCAGTGTTGTTGTGGCGATTTAACTCAAGCTCTCTAGTTGTTGTTGGTATACTTCCGTGAAA
Source organism: Myrica gale (assembly GCA_963930655.1). NCBI lineage: Eukaryota > Viridiplantae > Streptophyta > Magnoliopsida > Fagales > Myricaceae > Myrica > Myrica gale. The sequence continues at coordinate 4,663,883 of OZ005613.1, forward strand.
TACACGGCGTGCACCAATAGAGTGAGTGCGTATTTTGAAGTATCTACTTGAGAAAAACGTCCATAAAATCGGTGTGGGATCGACTTCAATCAATGTGTGTCTACTATATCAGTCTTCTTCAGCCAATTCAGAAGTTTAGTAATTTGTGGACTGTTGTAATTTGTATTGATTCAAGGCGTTTCCAAGACAAGATAAGAAAATTAATTGGTTTGACAACAAACATCGTGGCGATCAATGAATGTGGCTGTGAGCCATTTGCCCTCGGAGTAGAGCTTGAGGATGCAAACCTTATCTCCTATTGCTAATGGCGTCTTCTGCACGCCTTTATAAGTGCATTAAATTTCTTGGCATTTTCAAGATCGTTGAAATGTTTTAGCCAGTTTCTTCTTATTACTTTATATTCTGTTTTTCTCACACATTGACTACTTTGTACTTCTAATGGATTGCTACTATTTACCAAACCTGAAGAGGTCATATTAGATAAAAATCTAATCTGATTGCCGGTTTTAGAATGTCCCAATCTGCATGATTTCAAAAATATTATGGATTGCTTGCATTCGAACGTTCAAATCTCTGTGATCGTGTATAACTTTAATGATGGTACCTTTCTTACCTTGCCCATGTAATCATGTTCTAACAAATTTCATCATTCAAACTTCCGTAGATATTTAAAGCAGCTGATGTTCCCATCGAATGGGAAGAACACTATGTTGGAGACCAAATAGATCCTAGAACACAGAGTTTCCTAACGTGGGAAAGTTTAGAATCTGTAAGGCGAAATGGGGTAGGCTTGAAAGGACCAATGGCAACACCTATTGGAAAAGGCCATCGTTCACTGAATCTTACTCTGAGGAAAGAACTTAATTTATATGCCAATGTTCGGCCTTGCCACAGCCTTCCTGGGTATAAAACTCGGTATGATGATGTAAATCTAATCACTATCCGTGAAAACACTGAAGGGGAATACAGTGGACTTGAACATCAAGTAAGTGTATTAACATGATATAAGCCCATGAATTGTCCAATATGAAATATCCATGAATCTGAAACAGATCTCTGTTTTTGATGCTAGGTGGTCAGAGGTGTAGTTGAAAGCCTCAAGATCATTACTCGACAGGCCAGTTTGCGGGTGGCTGAATATGCTTTTCACTATGCCAAGAGCCATGGAAGGGAGAGAGTTTCTGCAATACACAAAGCCAACATTATGCAGAAAACTGATGGTCTTTTCCTAAAGGTCTGCACTGGTAGATGATTAAATTAGAGATTTTGATTGTTGAACTGAGTTATTTCGTGTTAACTTCAGTTCTTTTCACTTTCAGTGTTGTCGTGAGGTTGCAGAGAAGTACCCTGAAATTAAATACGAGGAAGTTGTCATTGATAATTGCTGTATGATGGTATGGATATAGTTCCCTCAATGAATGTTGTTCTTTCCTCCTGGAACTACCTTTCTTAGAAGATAAAATCATTTTAATCCATGCTGTGAAACTGAATATGCTCATAATTTCTTACGGAAGGGTTTTCACTGATATCTCATTTCATCCTTGCACAGCTTGTGAAGAATCCGGCACTTTTTGACGTATTGGTCATGCCTAACCTATATGGTGACATTATCAGTGACCTTTGTGCTGGATTGGTTGGAGGATTAGGCTTAACACCAAGGTTTGTGCATACCTATAGACATCACCACCGATGTATAAATAGATCGCCTGACACTGTGACTTGACTTTCAGCTGCAATATTGGTGAGGGAGGGATTGCGCTTGCTGAAGCTGTGCATGGTTCTGCGCCCGATATTGCTGGAAAGGTTAGCTGTCAAAGTGAACTTCTGATTTCAAATTTTATATCTTCCCCAACTCCTTGGGATGAACCACGCATATCCATTTATATGCCTGCTTGTTTTTACTATTCCACTAGATCTTCCCCTTTCTCCATATCGTTAATGTTTATTTTGGTTGTAGGCCATGGTTAGAGAACTAGCATGAATATTTATCCCTTGACAGTGCCATTCCAAAGAAGGATTCTTTCCCCATAGGTTCAAAAAAAAAAGTGGAATAGTAGAATCTTTAAGATTTTGTTTTAAGTATTCTTCCTATGAAACAAAAGGTATACAACTTAGTCATATTTGTGGTAGTTGAATTTATACAGAACATGGCAAATCCAACTGCTTTGCTGCTGAGTGGTGTCATGATGCTTCGCCATTTGAACCTCCATGACAAAGCTGATGGGATCCAGAATGCTATTATCAACACGATTTCAGAGGGCAAGTACCGAACCGCTGACCTGGGTGGCAATTCATCAACGACTGATTTTACAAAGGCAATTTGTGATCATCTTTGAGGAGTGTTCCAAAATGGAACTAGTTTTGCATTGAGTTGACGACCAATTACTTGTGACGTTTCTAATGGAACCATATTCAGAACCCTTCTCTAGATCTTTTTTCAGGGGAATAAGACCACGTCAACTTGATGCTTTTGAGAATTTCATCTCGGTTACAAAATTTGAAAAATAGTCTGTATGTTACCTATATACTGCCATGGAGAGGTTGAAGAGCGTTCATGGACAGATGAAAATGGCCTGGTTCATATATAAACCAGTATACCTGTTACGTTGCAGAGTAGACACAGCTCTTTTTGATTTCTTGTGCTGTTCTCCCAGTGGCTTTGGTATTCTTTGTCAATACAACAAGAAATAAAAGCATCGTGGAGTGCAGTAACCCTTTCTGTATTGCCTGTAAGCTCTTTTCTGATGTATGATGCATTCACGGTGGCAGTTGATTTTGTTAGTTCTTGCAGAGTTACAATTTACTCCCCGCTGTTGCATGTCATAGCATTATAACAGAGAAAGTGACGGTTGGAAACTTTATTTATCATTTTGTTCGTTGACCGGGAAAGCAGAACGAGAAAGTGACGGTGGAGTGCAGTAACCCTTTCTGTATTGCCTGTAAGCTCTTTTCTGATGTATGATGCATTCACGGTGGCAGTTGATTTTGTTAGTTCTTGCAGAGTTACAATTTACTCCCCGCTGTTGCATGTCATAGCATTATAACAGAGAAAGTGACGGTGGAAAACTTTATTTATCATTTTGTTCTTTGACCGGGAAAGCAGAACGAAAAACATGCTAGCTGATGATTCCTGTGACATTCTATAAAGGGAGCATTTTCGCATCCCCGTTACCAGGTTGGTTCTTTTTTATTCACGTATCTTTACGAGCCCCATGTTTTTCTCTTTACCTCTTTCTCAACGAGCCCAATTTTGCTTTTCCTCTTTTCACCCCGATGAACAGAGTGCGAGCCTCGTCACAATGAATTGAACATTTGCAGATCATTGTTCCCCCGAAGCATGCTAAAGTAGAGTGACTTTTAATACGGATTATTGCCCGTTACTGATGCATGAATGTGAATAAAATACCAGGATTCTTCGATCTCCACCTGTGTACAAATGAACGTATGGGATTGGATTATCAAACTTTAGCAAAATAAGACCTCTCAAGAAATTTCTTTTGATTCAAATAAGAGCATAATCCAGTGTTTCCAAAAAGGTTAATGCTTGTAACTGTTCAAAACATCGTCCAGGTACTTGAGTAATTTCTTCGATGTCAAATCCGCTATTGCTAGAAAATGGATTGCAGCATAGCTCATTGGTTCCTGCTATACTTTCGGTGTTGTGGAGTCGGCACAACCGATGTTGCAAGTGAATTAGTGATGGTAGAGAACAATAGATTACTGGGTGAATGCGTACTCAGCATCCCACTGGACGGAGTTGAAAAGATTGCTGTCTGCATCAAGGATGAGGAAACCAGGGCTCGAAGGTGTGGGGCAGGGGCACGTAGCTCATGGCCAGGACAGTGTGTAGCAAGAGTGGTAGAGAGAAGTGCTGATGAACTGTTGAAACTCGACAATGCTGCTGCAAGATAGAAAAATGTCAAAGTAATATCGCACTGAGAGCAATAGAGTTTTCCATATTCTAGAGCACATGCAGAGAGATGCAAGCCCATTATGCATGTACATCCATGCGCGTGCAGATGCTTGGAACTGCCTAAGCTTTGTATTGGTGCATATTTATTCAAGCTTCCAATTACTAGAAAGCTGTGCAAGTAGATCTGGTCCCCATGTGGACAACTTGATAGCAAAATCTCACCCATGCCTTCAATTTTTTTTTTAGGCAATGCAGGCCATAGCCTGCCAGGAGAGGGGGTGGGGGTATTCGAACCCCAGATCAGGACCCTCCTATACGGAGGATGTGCCACTTGAGCCATAGCTCATTGGCACCCATGCCTTCAATTAACAGAAGCATAAATCGTGATTTGATGTAAGATCTTGAATTTAAACTTCAATCAAAACAAATAAAAAAACAATTAAGATGAAGAAAAACAGAATTAACAGAATAAAATCCATCCATAATATTTAAGTGCACTTGGTGACAGACGAGAATTTATCAAGACTATTAGCATGATACCACAATATGAGATGTGAAAGAGAATTGTCGAGTGGAAAAAGGCAAGAGTGGTGAGAACATCAGAAGGTAAAAGCCATATTATTTTTGAGTGAAATACAAGTGGAAAGTGTAAACATATAAGGGAGTGAATCGTTTTTCATAAACAATGGGTCGAGGTTTCCATTCAAATTTGTCCATAGAACGGTCATGGGTTCCCTATTCATTGTTCGGTCTCGTTATTCTTGGTGAGGTTCACATCAAGATGAGCGATCACTAACTAGGGAGACTACAGTATGAAATGCTTGTCAAAAAAAGATAGCATTGGCTTTACATGACAAAAGTTTTCCTCAGTCCAAGTATGGATTCTGCTTGACTGACATTTTTTAACCAAAAAAAGTTAACTTCCAAATTTTTTAGGCTCTCCCAAATTCATCGAGCTCCAAATTCTTGGAGAAACGTCAGATACTCAGTCAGTGAATTTTTCTAGTGTTGCGTCCTAACCACGTTAGTAGTGACATTTTAATCCCCAAAAAAACATACATGACAGAGATTTTGCACCTTGGCTCCATCCATTGGTCTTTTTTATTCTAAGCTCATCTATATGTTCATTGAGTTGGAAGACAGTATATAAAATATAATGCTAGAAGCTAACCCAGTTATATCAATTCTGCAAAGAGCTGCCAAATTCTTTTTCTTAAAGGGCTGGAATGGATTTTGGGGGGGGGGGGGGGGGGGGGGCGACCCATAGAAAAGTACCAAAACCACATTGTAGCTTTTTTTCAGAGCTTGATGGAGGACTGAGGCAGCTAGGGCACAGTACTATGGTTACCTTGACTTTTCAGAAGAAATAGTTGGGACGAACAGTAGTACTAGAAAAAAGTACAATCATACATTAGAAAAGAGAGATAAATATTGTTTTGAACTCTGTATTTAGTTACTTCTATACCTTGTTCTATGCAGGGTGAGCCAGTTTCCCCATGAGTCGTATCACAACATCTGCCAATAACTTATTTCGATGAACTTTGTCATGCAATTCCTCAAGATCCCTCTGCTTTTGCATTAACGCAGTCTCAGCATCCTAAGTAACAACCCATACTTTTTACCCCTCTTCAATTTCTTTATCACATTTGGATCTCAACTGCAAAACCAATTCAAAATGAACACATTCAATTAAACAAGGAATATTCAATGGCTAAAAATCATCGAACGGAATCAAAAAATCAAAAGATTATTCTCTCGAAGGAGTATTGGACGCACCATATCCTGATGCATCTGTAAGGCTTGCTCCTTATACTTTTTATTCTTTCCATTTCAATTTGGAGTGGATCTAAGCGAATAAGCTGGGGCATCTCAGGTAGTGCGGGAACAGCTTGTGGATGATAATTTGTGCATCCTGGAACAGTAGTGCAATTGGTATCTGCAACATCTTCACTTCTAGTCACATGAATATCTATGGATGACTGCAGTGGCAGTACGACAGGATGCACAAGGTTAGGTAGTTCCACTAGGTTATCTAAATGTTGCTGCCTCGGAGTCAAAGCTTCTTGACAGTAGGCATCTGTTCCACAGCTCTGATGCTGTTGTATACAAATTGATACCGGTATGCTGGCTGAACTGTGTTCAGTGGAGGATGCAGTTGTAGATATAGGCAGCTGCGAAACAACAGATGAGGACTAAATGATCAAGACTAGAATGGGAAGGCATAATGGTAATGCCCAGCCTGTTGTACGGCTGGGATGAAAAATGTGTTGAAAGAATGATGCAGGTTGCCGCATCAACTCATTGTTTTGACTTAAGTGCAATATGTTTAGGGACCAACTGATTATTAAAAAAAGTCACAACAGCATCTCCCTACTGTCAACCTAAATTGCAAACACCTTGACTTTGACATCAACATTGTAATATTGGCGCTCCGATCGTTGCTATGGACCCAAAAAGAAAAAATCAATATCTGGCATGGTCAACTGATTCCAACTCCAGTCTACCAACACCAAACACTTGACAGTTGAACCCAGGCACATGGATGGCAAGTGGCCATTTCTCCAGATATCAGTTCTTCAAACTACAATAAACCTTGTATTTTTTGTTGTCCAGGGCAAGTACCTTGTGTTGATAACAGAAACGTTCATCCCAGCTGGAGTAATCTCACAATGTGGCAGGATTCTATTGGCTTCCTCTAGCGACCAAATGTATTTTGGAAGTTACCATCACTAAGTCAATAATCCTTGCCATACAGAGTAGTTGAGTATTTTTTAGCTTGATCACAGGGATTGCCTTTGTTCTTGTACAGTAGACCGTCAAGAGTACCACAAAAGCATCTCAGAATGGAAAGGCAGATTAAGGTTTTTCTTCCATTATTTGCAACTAGTTCTTTCATGATTAATTTATCATACAGATTATAAGTTGGCTATAGCCTGAAAATATTTTTAAAGTGCAAGTCAAAGAGCCCAAGAGAAACTACAAGAATAAGGATTACTTTGGCTGGGACGAGCAAATGAATTTACAGAGACATACCTGGTGTGATGCTCATGAATAACCAGTGGCTGGGAATATGTCTGTTTGAATCAAGGATGAGTGAGTCCCATGAAAATCCAAAGCAGGTGACTCTCCACAAATAGCAGTGACTACTACATCATGCTGCCTGACCTGAGAAAGAGCTGCGCTGTCTAAAATCACGCACTACAAAAAAAATGACCATTAGCAGCGGTCGGAAACCACTGCTATATTAGCAGCGGTTTTTTAGTGCTATAGGTCCGTCGCAGTAGATCTATAGCGGCTGTTTGCGCAACCGCTGGTGAAGACCGCGGGTCTATAGCAGAGGTCGCGACCGCCCCTATAGACCCGAATGCAATTTTGCCATTTTTTGCAGCGTTTCGTGAAAACGCTATGACCGCCACTAAAGGTCTGTGCCAACATTTTTAAAACACCACTAATTTTTTCTCATATTTTCCTAATCGGTAATACAAATTTATTTTAATAACCATAATTCATTGGATGTAAAAAATTAAAGAACAAGGAGAATAAAACAAAATATACTTCATTATTGATTAACAACGTTTTACAGCAAACACAAGAATCTCTATAATTAATCTAAAAAGATACCTATGTACATAATTGTACATTCTGCCAATACAAGCTATCATTGTTCTTCTTCATAAGAAACTCTGTGTAAACACCTGCTAATGCCGATAGACAAGCAGATAGGATCCCCAACATATATCCTTGGATTGGTGCAGAGAACAAAGAGTCACATGTAGCTTCTCCACAACCTTTGACCTATAATAGTTGAAACATCCATAATTAGATAAGCAACATTACTCAAGGAATCATCTGTCAAGTTTTTCACACCTTCAAGGAAAGAAAGGGACAAAACTTGGAGATAAGGGTCAGTCTTTCATACACACTCTATGTCACAAGTGTAACCTAAGCCCATAAGTAACAATAATCTGACCATCCAACTATGTGTCTACTGTTCTATCATCTCATCTTGACCTACTTCACTGCCATATGTCTCTCTTGTAAGGGTATAGGTACTTGATTTTGTTGAATAACAACTACTTTAACCAAGAAATACAGGTAAGACTTACAATGCACCAGAATTCTTTGTTGGAAGTGGAGACACTATAGACTTATTAATTTTATTGATCAGTGCTTGAATGTCCTGCTCAAAAAAAGAAAGCAAACTGAAAATTCAGTAACAGTACGAATCACTAAACATCCTGGAGAAAGCTTCAAAGCATAAAAGTTGCAGGGAAGCCTAGCAGCGTAATCCATGCAGAATGGCTTAACTGATCAAAATGATTTTATGGTGCTTATTCATAGTTAAGGACATGGTAGTAGTTCCATACATATACAAAAAAACAACCATGGAGCAGACAAAAAATCGATTATTTTCTACAGAAAGTGAGCATTAATGATTGTACCGGTCGACTGCTTCATATACTGGTCGACCGCTCACGTTCAAAACATATACCCAGTCGACCGCTTCAAATTTGCTGACGTATCAAAAAGGTCCGTTAAGCATGTGGACGGCAGACTGCGGAAGTACCATTTCGTCAAAAAATATAAACCTAAGGACTAAAATTTGAAAAAATTAAACCCAAGGACTAAAAAGTAAAAGCGTGTAAAACCTAAGTACTAAACTGCTAAATTCCCTTTTATTAAGTCTCATTCATTAACCTATAAGGCCTCTTTATTAAAAAGATATTAATTGCAAATTGATTCAAACAAATCTCATAAATCAATATCCTATAAAATCTCCTTAAGATTAGTTAGCAATCGATTCGAGAAATTCTATAAAATCTCACACCTAATTCATTAAATTTTTTTTACCGTTACATGACAAGCAAAAATAATTCCTAACCGTTTATACCATCTAATCTATTTAATATTTTTACAGTTATATGCATTAATTAACAAATAAAATTCTCTCTTTAAAATGACAATATTTATAAACCATTTCACAATTAAGTGAGACAATATTTCGATGCGTGTGAGCATGCAGGTGTGTGTTAAGAAGCATACTTGAAACCATAAAAAGAGCATACTAGGAGCAGTAGCATTTCACAAAGTTCTGGTATGCCCTGCGATGGCAAGAATTCAGCACTCTTCCTGCTATCATGCTTTATATTTCGTTTGTCGGACTCAACCATGTCATTTTGAGACACTCTGCCATTGTTAATGGCCACAGGAGGCCCAGCTGAAAAAACACTCAACAGAGTTAATGATGTTAAGGGGATGGTGGATATTTTGGATTGTAGGGTATCGTCCATTCCGATGACCTATCTTGGCTTTCCTCTTGGGGCTAAATTTAAGTGTGTGAGCATTTGAGATGGCATTGTTGAACGATTTGCAAGAAGGTTGGCAGGCTGGAAGCGCATTTATCTATCCAAATGGGGAAGGTTAGCGTTGATTAGATCCACTCTTGCTAGTCTTCCTACTTATTTTTTGTAGCTCTTTCTTATCCTAATATCGGTGGCTAAAAGGTTGGAGAAGCTTCAAAGGGATTTTTTGTGGGGAAGTGGTGGTGACAAGCACAGATTCCACCTTGTTAAATGGGCTCGAGTTTGCTCCCTTGTTAGTGTTGGAGGATTGGAGCTCAAAAGGCTTCCATTGGTCAATCGAGCACTCCTTGGAAAATGGCTTTGGCGATTCAATTATGTGAGAGACAGCTAGTGGAAGATTGTTATTACGGAGAAGTATGGGTGTGAAGAGGGTGGTTGGAGCACTTTGGTGGCTTAGGGTTCCTATCGGGTGAGTTTATGGAAATTTATTAGCAAAGGGTGGACTTTTTTTAGAGAACATATTATGTTTGCGGTAGGGAGAGGTTCCAGAATTCGATTGGCATGACAAGCAGTGTGGTGATAGACCTTCAAGTGTGGAGTTTCCTCATTTATTTTCTCTTGGTAGGCACAAGGATGAATGGGTGGCTGATTGCATGGAGATGGGAACTGGAGAGGTAGTGTGAGATGTTCACTTTGAAAGATTGTTTAATGATTGGGAGATGGAGATGTTTTCAGAGTTTTGTTCTTCACTCTATTCGTGGAGTAGAAGGAGAGGGGGAGATAAAATGTTGTGGATGAGTTATAAGACTAGTGTTTTCTCAGTAAAAACGATGTATGCTTTGCTGATGGAGGGCTCCGATGAGGACTTTCCTTGACGTCAATGTTGGAGGAGCATGGTTCCCCCAAGAGTTGCTTTCTTTGTTTAGAAAGCCATTCACGGGAAAATTTTGACCATTGATAACTTAAGGAGGATGGGAGTCGAGTGATTGAGTGGTGCTATTTGTGTAAGTGCGATGGAGAAATAGTTGATCATCTTCTTCTTCATTGCTCGATGGCTAGAGGCTTGTGGGGCCATGTGCTGAGCATTCTTAACTATGATTGTGTTATACCTAGAAAGGCAGTGGATGTTATGCTTTGTTGGAAGGGGAAGTTTGGGGATCCTATAGCGTTGACCATTTGGCAAATGATCCCTGCTTGCATTTGATGGAGTTTGTGGAGAGAAAGAAATGACATATGTTTTGAAGACAGGGTTGGGTCTTTGTCTAGTTTGGGGGGTTCTGTGTTGCATGCTCTTTATCTGTGGGCAAATTCGGTTTAGGTTTCATTTTGTGGGGCTTCTAGATTTTCTTAGTTTCTTAGCTTGTATGCTTTAGTTTTTGTCAGTATAGTCTCTTGTACTGTCATTTCTCTTTTTCTTTAATAAGATTGAATTACTTATAAAAAAAAAATCTTGGCCCTTTTCAATGGGAATAAGCATTCTGCATTCATTCTCTCCATGAACTGGTGACCACAAGGAATAAAATATATGAAGACTAACTATTTCAGCTAAAGAAAAATGGTAATACCAGCTACTTTGACAGCATCTAGTGTGCTATCGAACATCTTCCTGCTCTTATTTATTGCAACACCATGTTCAGATTTTGATTCTTTGGGCAAGTCATTAACAGACTGAATTTTTCTTCGGATCCTCTGGGATGGCCCAGACAAAAATTCCACTGAGGATGCCTTCCTTCAAGCAGCTTTGCCCAGAAAAGATTAGGTGGTTTATTGTCTATAAGACTGGTGCATTTTTATGATTAAGCAGTTGCTTGGGTGATTGTTTTCACCACTGTACAACAATAGGGTTGACAACTCGTTCAGAACATCATCTAAAAGTGACTATTCAGATAGAGTATTTGAACCTGAATCTGAGGTACTAGTACCGTGCACGTCAACAAGCTTATAGAACAGAGATGATGCACCCCAATTTAGAAGTGTATAACAAGTACGCAGGTTTATTGAGCGTATGTTGTTATCAAGAGTCATACCCTCCTTTGCAAGAATTAAAACATTCTCTTCCACTGAACAAACAAGACGATTGACGAATATAAGCGGAATACTTTCAGTTTTTCAAACTGTGAACCGATAGAGATCCTATGTAGTGCTCTTAAATCATTCTGCGGGCCCCAATCTCTGCCGAATAGTATAACAGCGTCCACCGCAGAAAGTTTGACACTTGGGAGAAGCACGATTTTCAATCAAGAACACAAATTTCCCATAATCTTTGTCATTAAACTTGTCTACAGCAGTTTGCTTCTTTAAAGGGTCATATCCTCTACCATATATGCGTGCATAAGAGTCCTTGCCAAATCTTTGATAGACAAAGTCATCCAGGATGTCCCCAACAGAATCCCTTCCAGAACCACCAATAGACTGCCATATATAGCCACAGAGATCAGAACGAAACGCCTTTATAAACCCATAACAATGAGTATATATGATGTTTCTATTTACTATATTGTAGAAAAACTGCAGCAATAATGTGATACAGTCAACCATGCTCTCCATCAGGATTGATTGAATAACAGCTGCCTACTCATACAGAAAACAAAGGCAAACTGGAGGTGCTACGGTTTCTAGTTCATTAGAAGATTGCATTGATTAAACAAGAAACGTTATGGAGTTGTCCACCTCCTATCAATTTATAAGCCAGACAAATTAGCTAATAATATTTAGTTCCCTCATACTAATTTGAGGATGCCAATAAAGTAGTTCGGATTGTTTTTTATAAACAATACGCCATATATTACCACAAACAGCCAACAAAACAAATTACAAGAGAGTTCAGGGGTGATCAAAGCCAAATGGACCCAAGAGTAATTGGCAAGGAGCTCAAGAGTGGGGAACACAACCCTCAAAACGAGAGAAGGCGGCCCAACAAGCTAGATTGTGCGCTAAAGAATTCGCACTACGAGGGGAAAACACAAATTCCCTAGAAACAAAAGACCGAGAGGCCAGACGGAAATCCTCACAAAGGGACTCAATCTTCCAAGGGCAGCAGCTAAGAGAGAGTGAGAAAGCGTTGACGACCACCTGCAAATCTCCTTCCAAAACCAGGTGTTGGATGCCCCGAAGAGCAGCTTGCTGCAAACGAGGTTCCTGGGCGTCAAACAGCTTTGAAGCAGCAAAGAGCACCCTACCGAAAGAATCACGAAAAACCACATCCACATTAACCTTGCAGCGAGAACCAACAGGTGGAGCCCAGTGCTCCAGGGCCGCTTCTTGCTGCGAATCCTGCCAAGCAAGCTGATGATCGAGGCTGACCTACTGGACCCGACGAGCAAGCGAATGAGGATCATCAAACCGTTTGCCGTGGACAGCCAAATTACGATTCATCCAAAGGAGGTCAATAGCCACGTCTGCAAAAATTTGGAAATCGTGAACATCCTCCTTCGAGATCCCTAAGGAAAGAACAGGGGGCAAAATGGCTTTAACCCAAAGCACCACAGGAAAGGCCGCAAAATGTTAGGAGTCAAGAAACCACTTAGAGCTGAGCCTAATAACAGGCTAAAGGAGCTGAGCCTAACATGTGAGAGTTAGGGAAGAAAAAGGAATTCACCAAACATACAAAATCCACAGTTTCGGGTAATGTACTCACTTCTAGTATGTAATAACAATGTTATTATGACTACTACAAGACCCTTTACAAGTTCGAAATTTCTCTTTTTAAAACTATAACAGTTCTAAGGTTATCAAAAAAGACATGCAGTTAACATAACTTCTAACAAAACCATTATTTGGTTTCAAGCAACATAGCACCCCATGGGTCTGGTAAGAGATTAATAAAGTAACATCACCAGCTTACAACAGATACATAATTACTAAACTGCAAGCCAACCATGAAAATTAAAATACTAGGGCCCTGGCAGTATTAAGTCACCATTATCAATAACATTTTCATCATACCATTTACGAGGTAATTGCCCTGCAAGCATAAATTTGAAAGGAACAGGTCAATTCCTTGTTTCATTAACATTCTAAAGGTATCGATGGTGTTTTTAAAAGAGTATAATCAGTTTCTTTGGGACTCAAAGAAAGGATTTTATCAAGAGCCTTCAATTTCCCACTCACTTTTATTCCAACATCCAAATACTCTCCAACAGGAAGATCTTTGTGAGAAAGCTTTGCAAAGACTGATCCAGAAGATAAGGGTGGTCACAACACTGTAAATAAACACCAAGCATGCACATATTACAATGACGAAAACATCTACTTATAAATGGTGGATATAGAGTTGAAGGAATAGTGCATAATAATAACACCTAAAGGAGTTAAAAAAAATTGTGGCAAAGCAGCAAAATTCAAACGAAGTTCTTGGTAAGGATTAACCTTTCTGGCTGATATATAATTTCATGAAGGACATCAGCTGGTTCACTTTTCATACATGAAGAAAGAAACACTGAGTTTGACAACAATGTTAAACAATACTGCTCGAGTTGCACATTGGAAAGCTGGACAGGAACCCAGTACTCCACAAATCTAGAGCCTGACTTGTATTCAAAGGCAATATACTGTGCCACTCTTTCTTTCAGGGTTGAAAGATCAGTATAAGAGTCAATCTCCTTCCTATCACTTTTTAACCCATCAAATCCAAAATCAAGGAGCGAAAGCAAATTTAGATAGTCACCCGGGCAGTCCTGAAAATTCAAGAGCAAACCAGTTGATTTGAGCTCTCACAACAGCAAATGTTTGTCACAGATATACATACCTTGATTTGACCACTGACAAGAAGAAGTCTCACATAAGCAGGTAGTGTCCTAATCTGTTCAAAATACTTTGACATTGTGGGGCGTTGGCACTTGTCTATTATTATTATTTCCCATCCTATACATTCTAACACTTGTAAATCCTGTGCATCAAAACAAAGGACAACGAACATAGACCAGTTCTTAGATTAGAGAACCCAGAACAAAATGCAATCCATAACCCTTGCCACTTTAAAATGCCATCTATTGCAAAAAAAATAAAAAATAAATTATCAAATTGTCTTGATCTTGAGCTTTTTAGATCTTCTATCACTCATTGCTGGAAGATAGGAATCCCAATAAGAGTACCTCTAGAGCAACATCTGCAGATGAAATAGTACATCAAACATTATCCTACCACCTTCATTATAGAACTCCAATGATCTGATACTGCTTCGGATATCTCTATTCCCTTTAAAGACTACAATATTGGCATATGATGCCAACTTCAAGAACACAGCGTCCCAGGCAGAAAGAACAGTGGAGGTTGAGATGACGAGGAAAGGCCTCCCCACATCAAGCTGAAAGAATAATATAAACAAGATCACCTTCAGAACCCGCTCCTGCAAATGGCAATATTACAACCGTTCAATTGAAGTTGACATGATTATCTACAAGATACATTTCTAATAACTGGAGACCTCGAAGTCAAAAGAATCAGCATAGAGAACTTTAGAAACACAGATGCACAGGAAGATCTCCACATTCATAAATCTTTTTCCCACATGGGTGTTAAGATGTTCTCTTTTTCACATATATGTAATTTCATACAAAAATCAGGTATTGAAAGGCCACCTTAGCGGGGTTGGATAAAATAAAAAGCTGTAAGTACTAAGTTGAACATGTAAGAAGGGAAGGTCTTCAAATGAATGTCTCCATCTGTAAAATAACACCCGTCATCATAATGTTGCTAAAGAGCTAAACATAGGAGAAGGACACATTTATTGTTGGTATTAGTACTTAAAAGATTGTCACCCTGCTTCTTGGCATCATTTGGTGTACTAATGCGCACACACATTGTGGGGGTGGGGGGGGTAGTAATCTATATTCCTCATGATGGCCACAGATTGGATGATATTTCCGACATCTCCAAAAATTTCCCTAAAAATCATAAAATAATTCCATTAGGGACAGTCCACAATTAGAAACATGACTCATCCATTTCATGGTTTGTCAGATGGAATGCTGGGTCACCACAAGAATTGGGCGATACATGTTTGACACGGTAAATATTGTTATTGGGGTTACCCTTAGAGTGAGATGATTTATCCCTAGGTCTAGCATTATATATACCAAAGAATGTTTGCCTAAATCCTCATAAAACCATTTTGACAGCAACCATAAAACTCCTTGACACATAACAACCAAAGAGAACAAGGATGAGAAACCAATAAGCACTAATAAGTTATCAAACAGCAGTCAAAACAACATAAGAATCAGAAAGAGTTAATACGCGACTGGATGAAAGAAGCATTTACTTGGTCTCCGCGGTCATCAACAACAATGGCATTTTGGCCTTTATGCCAATGCTTATGAAGTTTGTTCACAAAATTGAGATGACAGCTATGTTCTCCAGGTGAGCCTCGAAATGACAATTCTGACAGTTCATGGATGCTAGGTTTCCCTTCTTGCAGTGCAACCACACCGTTTGATTCAATATTAGAAAACACAAATCAAATTGTAATATGCAAGAAATCCATACAAATGTTACGTGCATAGCAAAGTCTTCCCTCTCATAAACTGAATGAAACACTCATACTAGCATTAGATGTGAAATAAAATATATACGCTTAACAAAAATCGTGGAGAGTAAAGAATATAATCCCGCTGAAATGCCGAAGAAGAAAGAAAGCAGAGAAGCCTCAGAACTGAAGCAGCAGCGTGGTTGGAAAGGTCATTTATTTCCCTTTCCCTCATTGTTGGTACTGAGCTCCTTTTTTTGTCTATTCACTTTAATAAAATTTCATTGCGGTTTACTTGAAAAATATTACAAGTCCTTATTCTAATCTCTTAAAAGTTTACAAGTTATTCCCAAGCTTAAGGCAGTGCAGCCTTGCCGCATTCCCTTATTCCTTTTGACAATAACCAAGAACAACCACAAAAAATGTATAATTTTAGGCTAGAGATACACCACAACCAAATTAAGCTGCTGCTTTAACTCTGATAATTATTCTAACTACTTAATCACTAACTGATGACCAGTCTGTCTAATCATCTATAGAATGACATCCTTGCTACTGAACCATTTACTCGATCAAGAATGGTATGCAAATTACACCACAATAGAATAAGGAAAAAGTATTATTTGCTTCCGTATTTTCTTACAAGGGAAAAATGTTAATTTCTGTGCTTTTAGTGAATTTGGTTCCAATAACCTACTTTTAAACTATTGATTTCAAGACTTGTGCTTCGACCCACATTGAATTCGAGACTGTTAAGGTTTCCGTCCAATTTGAGACGGAAAACGCTGAGGTGGAGGGTAGTATAAATATGTGTCCTCCATGTGAAGAAATTTGCTTTAGTTTGGAATGGAGTGTTGTATTGACTTTTTTTTTTATAGGTAAATAAAAGTTTTATTAAAAAGAAAAAAGAATTAACAGTACAATAGGCTGTACTGAAAACATCTAAAACATACAAGCTAGAAAGCTACAAAAATCTAGAAGATCCAAAAATGGAAACCCCAATACAGCATTAGACCAAAGGAAAAGAGACTATAACATGTGACTCTTAAGACTCTCCATCGTTGACGCTTGGTTCTCGAAACAACGAATATTTCTTTCTCCCCACAAACACCACCAAATACAGGAAGGTATCATCCTCCAAACCACCAAAGCTGTTGTGTCGTCAAACTTCCTCTTCCAACATCTCAACACCTCAACCACCCTAGAAGGCATAACCCAAGAGAAGTTCAATATAGATAAAATATGTGACCACAAACATCGAGCAAACGAACAATGAAGTAGAATATGATCAACAGACTCCCCATCACATCTACACAAATAACACCACTCTGTCAAGCAAATACCCCTCCGCCTCAAATTATCTATTGTCAAAACTTTCCCATGAGTAGCCTCCCACACAAAGAACGAAACTCTTGGGGGTGAAAAAGTCCTCCACAACTGATGATGCTATTTCAAACCTGGAGGTAGATGGGGTTCTTATTGATGATGAAGATGTGGTTTCTACGAAGATGTTGTATTGACTTTCTTAAAGTTAATGGAACTATTATTACCTAGTTCTATGGAATGAGAGAGAATAGCATTCTTAACCTTTTAGGGAAGGGCTTCTTACAGATAGCTACTTGAATACTTCAAAACGCTTTATCACTAAAGACTGGCAAGATTGAGTGACCTATACAAATTAGTGTTCACACCTTAGTGTTAAAAATAATGAAAATGAGTGTATATAATCTAGAAATTTTAATCACAATGTCAACAAAAGAAGTAGACAACTGCCTCTTATTCAACATTAAAGAGCTTCTCAAAGAAACTCTCCAAGTTCAAATCTTAATTTTTTAAAAGTATAAGCTCTATTTGAACTGAATTAGGCACTTAATATTGCCTTTCATTAGACAATTACGTGCATTTTACTTCTCAAGACTTTTCTGCCTCTTATTCTCCTGAAATCTTGTGTTTAGTAACTAAAAAGGTAGTAGTCTAGATTATATCACATCAGGATTTGAGTAAAAAAAGGCTCACTGCTAGTGTTGATCCTATATGTAAGTCAATTCTGAGGCTTCTGTCATCCTTTATTTCTGTATTTTCATGCTAAAGTTGAAAGATGGTGAAGAGCTGAAAACCTGTGATTCAGCTTAACAAAGATGCTTAAAGAACATGCATAAAAAGTATTAAATAAACCAATAAGGCAAGAAATAATAAGTGAACCAATACAAGGGTTGCCACACCCTTCTGTAGCACTTCAAAGTTGAGCAAGAGGTGCTTAACATTTTAATCAGCCAACAACCTGCTTTACAGAAGGTAACTTAAAATATCTCATTCACAAACGGTTGAAAAGTGAAGCATTAAAGGAAGTCTAGAAAAAGATAAACCCCAAGTTTTTACAAGAATAAATCACATGGAAAGGAACTTTCATATATTAGTCTGACAGAGTAAAGAAAACTGATTAATTAAAGTTAGCCCATAAATTTACCAGAAAACATGGATATGGATTGATCTGAGAAATAGATAAACAAATTACGAACATATTAATCATTATTTTATATCTAGGCACAAAATCAGAAGTACCTCATTTGCTTTATGCGGACTTGACAGTATTTCTGCCTTTTCACGACGACATCAAAAATGAAGAATTTTGTAACTCCCATGTAGTATGCTCATAACCAAGACCTGTCCATTTCACAAGCCACTCATAACGGCAATCTGAACTTTTCTTGACAGTATTTCTGCCTTTTCACGACGACATCAAAAATGAAGAATTTTGTAACTCCCATGTAGTATGCTCATAACCAAGACCTGTCCGTTTCACAAGCCACTCATTACGGCAATCTGAATTTTTCTCATCATGTCCGTGATGAAATTCCTCAGATTACTTCGAAAATACTAGCAATCTCTTTTGTAGCAAACGATGTGGCATAGTCCACTCTGCTGTCCTCCTTCTAACCTGGAAGATCTAAAACTTCAATAAAATCACAAACAGCATGACAGGATTTATATTCTCTTCACAATGGGGAAAAAAGTGGCTGCTAAACCTGGTTTTTTCTTTTAAATTTGGAAACAAGCTTTGGAGCTTCAATAAACAACTGCGTTTCTGGAATCCAGCAGTTATGAACATGAGCCAGACCACGATATTTGACCATATATTGCTTCTGGCACCGCAGTACTAGGAACAGGCACCAAACATTGTCGCCAAAAGCCACCCTGTTAGCCGAACCATATACAATTAAATGGTTAGGTACTTTCAAAAGCATGACTAAAACACATCCAAAAGATTCCGTGAGCATTACTATGCCCATACCTTCAAATGCACGCCCATTTCTATCTTCTTTTCAACACACCAAATACAGTGCCAAATTCCAGGAGGGAAATAATTCAGAGGAAGATCAACACACCAGAGGTGGTACCTCCTTCCGCACCCTTTTCCGTCACAGCACCTGAAATTGGAAAGAAGAAAAGATGCAGCATTCATGACATGCAAAGATATACGCACATGGAAAAAACCATACCAATAATTAACTTCAAATATGTGACGGTCAAGATTTACCTAAAGAAAACAAATATTTAATGCCAAATTATTCGTCTTGCAAAGTACAGAAAACTCTATTATCAAACATGAAAAGTTCTCCAATCCTTTCTCCACAACTAAAAATAAAACAAAACAAAGGAATGAAATTACATAGAAACAAATAAGAGTTTGATGAATTCAACGACATATCTCCATATATTAGTCAGCACAAAAAAGAAGGCAATTCAATGTGATGATTTGATGGTTCCATAGACATCATGTGACCTGGAGGTAGCGGAACATTCACCAGAGTAATCGCTGCATTCCCCAGAAGTTGCTCATAATCTATTCAACAAAGCAGACTAATATGTGCTATCGGATCATCAAAATAACTAGAGCCACCACATATTATTCCTGATACTTTGGAGAATTTAATTCAGCCTATTATCTCGGATGCAGACAATGAGGAGTTGATTCGTATCCCTGATGGGGTGGAAATTTGGGAAACTTTGAAGAAGATGAATCCTGATAAAGCTCCAGGGCCTGATGGGATGACAGTTTTCTTTTTTCGGCAATATTGGGAGATTGTTGCAGCTGATGTTATTCTTATGGTTCAAGATTTTTTTGTTAAAGGGTATATGTTACCATAGATGAACCAAACGAATCTTGTTTTAATTCCAAAGGTGGACAACCCGTCTTCTGTTGGTCAATTTCGCCCCATTAGCTTATGAAATGTGGTGTACAAGATCATTTCTAAAATCTTGACTGAGAGGCTTAAGAAAGTTATGCCGCAGCTCATTTCTCCCTATCAGCTTGCATTTGTGCCGGGGAAGTTAATTCAGGATAATTATATAGTTGCAGCTGAAGTCTTCAATAGCATGAACCATAAACGTGGTTCAGGGGGTTGGATGGCGATTAAGGCGGATATGGCGAAGGCGTATGACCGTGTGGAGTGGGCTTTTATTCTGAAAATTATGGAGAAGTTTGGGTTTTATCATGTATGGATTCGATGGATTCAGCAATGTATGGCTTCATCTAATTTTTCGGTGTTGCTGAATGGAGGACCTTTTGGGAGTTTTTCCCCTTCTCGAGGATTACGTCAAGGGGATCCTTTATCCCCCCTTTTGTTCCTTTTATGTTCGGAAGTTTTATCAAGTTGAGAGAGGAGGAATCTGGACAGCTTAGAGGTATTAAAGTTGGGAGGCATGCCCCTATTATTTCCCATCTTCTTTTTGCGGACGACTTGTTGTTGTTTGCTAAAGCTCATTTGCGGGATGCAAAAGCTATGGATAGGTGCTTGGTGAAGTACATGGGATGGTCGGGTCAAAAAATTAATAGAAGTAAATCTTCTATTCATTTTAGTAAGAACTTCTCAGGCCCTGCTATTATTCCTATTTGTGATCTGTTGGGTTTGAAGAAGATGTCGGCTAAGGCTAAGCATCTTGGGTTGCCTTTGTTATTCCCTAGATCATAAAATTTAGCATTGGCAGATTTAAAGGAACAGATTTTGGCAAAGCTTGGGGGCTGGAGAGCTAAATTGTTATCTCAAGCGGGTAGGTCTACATTATTGAGGAGTGTTGTTTCTTCTATACCTGCTTATTCGATGAGTTTTTTTGCATTTCCCAAGACATGGTGTGATGAAGTGGATCACAATTGTAAGAATTTTTTGTGGGGGTTTCAACCAGAAAAATCAAGGAATTTATCCTTAAAATCATGGAGTTCAATATGTGTTCCTAAGGCTCTAGGAGGTATGGGGTTTCGGGCCATGTCAAATTTGAACAAAGCATTGATTTCTAAATTGGCTTGGAAGGTTGCTACTAATGATCAATTTTTGTGGGTTCAATTACTTAGTAGTAAGTATCTGCACAATTTGCATTTTGAGGTAGCTGAGTGTAGTCCGAAGGCCTCTTGGGTTTGGCAAAGTATTTTGAAATGGAAATCTCTTTTGGTTTATGGAATGTGTTTTGTTGTTGGGAATGGGGTGGATATTTCAGTGTGGAATGATCCTTGGGTTCATTCTCTTCCAGGTTTTAAATCATCTCCTTGTAATGATCTGGCTATTGATCTTGTTTCAAGAGTTTCTGAACTTCTAGATCCTAACACAGGGCAATGGGATAGGGAACTGATTTGGAGAATTTTTAGGCAGGCTGATGCTGAAGTTATAGTTCGACTTCATCCTAGTAGAGTGAATAGAAAGGATGAAATGGTTTGGTGCCTTGATATGTCGGGCAATTTTTCAGTCAAATCCATGTACCGTGAATTGACCAATCTGAAGGAGATTCCTCTCTCCCCTGTGGACCCGATCTGGTGGAAGAAACTGTGGCGTATGAAGGTTCATGATAGACTGAAGGTAGCCATGTGGAAGTTGATGTGGAATGTCATCCCGTCGAAAGGTACTGTTGCGGGTAGACTGGGGCATCATGAAGAGGTGGCGGATGAACTTCTTTGTTGTATTTTGTGCAGATCTGATGTGGAAACCACAAAGCATTTATTGATAGATTGCATGGTGAGCAGAATTATATGGAGTTCTTCACCTTGGGCATTGGATATTCGGGTTTTCTCTAACCGTCCTTTGTTTGCATGGCTTACATCAATTATTGATCCCTCTTCGTTTCAAGGGATGCCTGTGGATGAGTATCATCATTTTCAGGTGTATGCTTTAATAGTATGGGATCTAATCTGGTGGACAAGGAATCAAATTGTCCACAACTCAGGAACGTTGGATATGTTGGGCTTGCTGTTAAGGATTAAGAGAGTTAGTGGGGAACATATGGCTGCTTGGAGTAGACGTGATGAGTTGGTAGCAGCTCCTAAATGGATTCCCCCTCCTGTGGGGGTGATTAAAGAAAACTTTGATGTTGCAGTGAGACCAGATTTTTCAGTAGGGGCAGCTATCCTTCGTGATTGTCATGGTCGAGTTGTTGGTGCCAAGGTTATGAAGACTCTAGTGGCTGGAGTTTTAGAGGGTGAAGTGTTTGCAGCACAATTGGGTATTGAAGAGGCAAAATGTAGAGGTTTTCGTGAGGTGATCATAGAAGGGGACTCTAGTCTGGCCATTGATGCTCTCAAGAAGTTCCCTGCTCGGGAGAATTGGCGTGTTCATGGACAGATTTGTGATTCCTTTTATTCTTTTTCTGATTTTGTCTCTTGTCAGTTCATTTGTGTTAAGCGTGGTGCGAATGAGGTAGCGCATCTCTTTGCTCGTTGGGCTGCTTCTAAGATTGATTCTGGAGGCCACCCTGTTGTTCATGAGCATTTCCCTGACTTGTTTTGGATTTATGCTGGGACTGATCCACCCTAGTTTGTTTTCTTTCTTTTGAATAAAGGTAATTAGTGTTGATTAAAAAAAAAAAACTAGAGCCACCACATACAAATCTGCCACTTCGGTTTTGGGAAATATTGGCAATGAAAAAGAGCAATAAATTTCTCCCTATAGCCGATATATCCTTGTCCATAATAGTCGTATTTTTGCATACCTCTATTTTGAAAATGATTTTATATATCATTTTTCAACTTACACCCACCATGTTCAAAGTTACTGACATCACAAGTGGACTGAGGATTTATCACTCATCGCCCTGTATGAAGCGATAGAGCATCAAGAACTTTATAATGAGGACATCACAAAAACATAGAGACATTATCAGGTGGGAAGTCACTACTTCTATGATGCCTATTCCATTTAGACAGGACCAGCACCGGCTACTGATCGTGTCTATGAGTGGATGTATTGCATTAAAAGGATTCAAATGGCAAACAAAGAAACAAACTTGACCATGGACAAGGGACATAGATACACAAAGAAAAACAAGGTCAAAGTAATTAACATCCCGTCTTCATATCAGATAGAGATATACACTAAATAGTGAGGAATCAATTAAATCAAGAAACTCACAAGAGGTTTCCTCCACTCATGCAGATGGCACATGTCAAGTTTTTCATTTCAGTTTTTTTCTGTAAAGCGGGATTTCATGCACTGCAACTCTTTGGGACATCCTTCATTAAGTTCTGTGCCGAGCCTTGCCATGGAGTCCTTTCCATCCTAGCATGAAGCAAGACGAAAACATGCAAAAAATTACTAACATATTCTGAAGAACAATCCAACAGAAAAGATCACAAGGACTTTTCATTAATTAAACAAACTAGCACATAGACATTTCCATGATAATTAATCATGTCATCTTAGAAGTTAACCAAAGGTAGTGAAAGAAGTGCAGTAGCAAACACCCTGAGAACACAAAAATTGTTCCCAAGCTCTAAAAACTGTGGCACTTGTAAACCGTTCACAAATTTACTGTTCAAGTTGCCCTACATTAGCGTCACAAAACTTATTTCTTCTTCCTCTTACACCACTACAAACTCGCATCTAGCATCATAGTTATCTTATTTTTGACTCGTGAAACAGAAAGAGAAGAACACTGACTGCAGAAAATTAAAAGGGCATGCGGGAAGAGAGATGCATTGCAAGTCATGGCTCACTTCCATGTTGCAAACACGTTGTTCTCTTGATTTATATTCTTCATTTATGTCTCCATACAAAAGAATTTATTTTACCTAAAAAAGCTTGCATGCAGAAGAATTGAGGGCAAGGAATTGGGTAGATTTTCTAGTATCAAACATATGTCATTTAGTGCAAATTTTATCTGTACGAAAAATCCTGTTGAATTTAAAGATACCAAGGCTGTGTTTGGATTGAAAAAAAATTTGATCCAGTACACAAGATGTTTGAAAGAAATATATTCTCTTCGGTATTGTGAAAGTAATAAGTTATATTTGGAATCAAAATTTTGTGACAGAAAGTTGTTTATGGATTGTCGTGAATGGTTTTGGTTTCCGTGAGGCTTGTTGTTACAAAAACCAATGGTTAGTTGGAAAATTTTATTGAAGATTGAAAAGGTTTTCAGTGTTAGAAAGCATGTTTGGATGAAGAATTTGTTCTGAGATCAAAACGTTTTTACTAATATTACACAAACATAGCCTAGGTGTTCTTGTGGCTAGACAACGTCAAGATTATCAGAAAGGACAGAGACATATGATCAGAAGCAGAGATAGCTCTCACTAGAGCAAAAGCGCACAAAGATTCAGATAGCACACCAGCAGGGGCATGTAAGGTTTGCTGTGCAGTTTGCAGCTGTGTCAAAATAGAATTGACATTTCTTGATAACCATGGCCATGCTTGATGCATGCCATACACACCCTTAGACATGTGGTAACGATACTACAGTTGTGATCATTAGAATTCATTTTTGTTCTTTTTATTCAAGTACATACTTTACTGAGAGAAAAGATATGCAGTTGTACACAAGAAAGTGGTAAACCTCTTTTCCAAAATAAGATTCTGAAGGCTAACACTTCATATAGAGCAACATGTAATGGAGAATTTGGGCCAGAATTTTTCTTTACAAATGTGATATGGCAATGATTCAAGCAGATGAAGAGTGGTGACTAGTAAAACATAGAAACATTCACGCAAGTGTAGCATGTTTATAAATATTCCTTACCACAGACATATATGATAGATAAATGCATGTAAGTATCCACAAGTACAGAAATACTTTTGCTGAAATATATGAGTACAAATATCTTGCACATATATTACAGCTCAGAAACAACGTCAAATCCATTTTTGTGGTTTGCATGACTTTGTCATGGCTATGTTCCCATCATGTCAAGTCCATGTTTTGTATTGAATTCCTACAGTCCTGTACTAAGCATTATTAAGTTCCCCAAAGGAAAATATTCCTGCTAAAACCATTTGTGCAGGGCCATCAAAAATAAGCTATTTGAAGCAACATCAATTTCGATGCTTAGGTGTATCAATTATGCAAGGAATTTTGAATAAATTTCAGGATCTGGTTCCCTAAGTTGTATGATTCATCCAAATAAATACAGAGAAAACAAAAACTAGGGGGATTAAAAATGCCATGCATCAGTTGTCTGAATGGAATGTGCTATAATGGCTTTTGGTTTCTGTTTACAAGCTTCAATGTAATTCGAAATTACTCTCTACTTAAAATTTTGAGGAGAATCAAGTACAGAGACAGTGAAAGTATTATTGACAGAATAATAACCCACTGAAAATGCAGTGCATTAAACCCAGGTCGCATTTCCAACACATTATCAGTTTATTCTGGTGACTGCTATAACAGGCTTTGGCCTCAGTAACTGATAATACAACAACATTTTCTTCCTTAAGCTTTTGCATTATCCAAGGTAGCTCCAATCAAAATAATTTATTTCACTCCAAGCTCATTTATATTAGTATTCCCTATACTTGAACTTCAAACTAGCAGGATTAAGCAGATTTGGCTATACTTGTTCCACAGATAAAGCACCATAAATGATGGCAAATCAGAACAAGAAAACAAGCAAAATGATACCTTTTTCTTTTCGAGTATGGATTCTTGGCACCCCCTTTCATGACGTCCTTGGAAGCGTCAGCTTCAATAACATCACCACCTCCTTGACATTGTTTGTCCCTCTTTTCCCGCATAACATCTGTCGACTCCAAGGAAAAGTAAATATCTGAGATGTCAAATAATAAACAGAGGCATGTAACCAAAATTACAAAATGGAGTCTGTTCCTCACTAAAATCTATATGAAAATCCAGAGACGTGCAAGTGTGGAACAAATTCTTCAATTGATAAAAATCTCAGATGTGTGCAAAAATAATTGGGCGCAAAACCATAAGTCAGGAAGTATGCATAAGTTACCCCAAGGGAGGAAGAGACAATCAATAAAAGAAAGAACAATAAAAAGGAAAGAAGAAAAACCAAGTCCATAGATTAGGACATCAATGAAATGGAAGAGAACAAACACCAATGATACGAACTCTGGTCAGGTGGTGTTTGGCTGCGAAAATTTTGGCCATCCCAAATATTTGGCCTGATAAAATAATTCCCAAAATAATCTCCCTTTCCATCACATCATCTCTTTTTATCAAAATAAACATAAAAAATTCTCTCAAATTATCTTTCTTCACTTTTTCACCAATTTTCATGCACCAAAATTTTTAAACCCCCAAAAGTTTGGCAGGCAAATTTTTAAAATCTCAAACTTGATCCTTCCAGGGACAGCTCTTTTCTTCGATGCCGTACCAAAGCTTTCTATCCATGTAGTCCACTTAGACTTAATTGCCCTAGGTTACAAACAACAATGGATCTCCTTCCACCTAGTTTCCTAGCCCCAGCAAGCCAACAACAAAAGAACTGAACCAGGGATAATACATTTGCCGTTAAGGACACAGAAAAAGAACCAGCTATCAAAGCATTTGCACTTGCTTTTTTCGTATGCCTTTCCCTCCTCCCAACCCAGTTCCTACTCCATTCAATAATGATAAAAGTTATAAACATAATAGGAAATAAATTCAGGGAAGACCTAGCTTGACCAATGATTTTTTTTTAGGGGCATAAAAATTCATAATAACCATCTGTAGGTATAAAACTGCAGGAAACCTATGACGTTAGAAAGGGGTGGCATCACCTGACACGTTAGCTTTTCCAAGGCGCAATTTGAGTCATTTTCTGTAACTACGGGCCTCCGCTACTCTCCTCATAGGAATATCACGACTAGGCTCGTCACCCTGCATTTTATTTCATCTGTACAGAATGTTGTACCAGAAACATCACCCACCAAAACTAATAGCAGGAGACAAAGAGAGTACAAAAAATAAGAAACTATAACTGCTTGATTGAGCACAAACTTTGTCCAAATCTAAATAGGTCACCCATTCAACCAACGGTCAAGTGTTCAGCCTTCAATCTAGTTTAAAGAAACATTTCCCTAAAGGGAGTGCATAATGCTGTCATTTGGCCATTTAAACTTCAACTATTAGCAGTGTGAAGTTACATATGTGATCAAGCCGCTCTAGAAAGACAATGGTATGAGTGTTTTCCATAACGTGATACCACAAGGATCCAGAAACAGAACTCGGAAGTTTTCCGATTACCCGGAAGTCCAGGAAAAAGTTTAAATGGCATCTGGCTATCATCTTGTGAAACTACCGTTTATCAAAAAGCTCAAGCGGTTAAAAAGAGGTAGATTTTATTATATGCATTATATTCTCTAATACTCCTAATGTGTTTGGACCTAAACTATCTATTATTCCAAAAAATTTAAACTATCACGAAGAACTAGATTTTATTATTTGAATTATAAACCTTTATACAAACTAAAGAAAAAAAATAGGTTCAAAATATTATGCCTATGGTAGCAGATCTATTGAGACGTAACCAACGTCAAAATCTATTCTCATAAAGCTTAAGATTTGCAATATCCTATAGCAAACTATCTATTATTCCAAAAAATTTAAACTATCAAGATTTTATTATTTGAATTATATTCTATTCTCATAAAGCTTAAGATTTGCAATATCCTATAGCATAAACCGAAACTAAAGCGCTGTTTTGCTGGGGGAAGAGGTGGGGAATAAATAAAAAACATAAACAAGAACAAAACAAAGAAGGCAGAAAAAACAAACTAAAGGCTTTACACATCTAATTAGCACTCTGGATTATTGGACAGATGTGCCCTTATTAACCTTAATCTGGATTGTGTAGTGAAGTTACTTCGAGACAAAAATTTCAGAACTTAGAAGTCCATTACAATAAGGGGGCTTTATCTACGTTCTTTGTTGTAGGAGTGAACATTACGTCTGAATCTATATGAAAAATTCTATTTTTCCTTTTAACATTCGCTAGCATTTCCCTTATCCTCGCGTGCAGACCAACACATGATTTTAGTTTTGATTGACACGTGTATTGAAACTGACATAAGAATCGATAACTTTATAGATACAAGTTTAACAAAATGACTTGTTGGATACAAAATAAAAATGGAAGAAACTTTTTGATCAATTTGAAAACCCAAGGACTCTTTTATTAAAATTGATCAAAACTAGAAAACAAATAAGTATATAACCCGTTTATTTATATGGCCTACAGTTGGTGCTTGTCCGAGGGTGCAGTATCAACACTATGTCCATCCCTCATTTATAAGCTACACTTCTCTAGGTAGTTTCTAGTCCTTTTGGCATTTTCGTTTGTAAATTTTCAGCTCTAATATCTTCTAAGTTCAATAAAAATGTATGTCATGATTATTTTTAAAAAAGGATCATCTTTGGCTAAATCTCAAAACATAGAAGGAATTGGTATTAGAAAATAAACATCAATAATGGTGAAGCATATTTATTGTAGTTGATTGAGATGCATTATCATTGTTGTCCATCTAGATGAATATTTAGTTGACGAAAGACTTTGTAGATGCACTATAGGCAACAAAATATAGGACACATGAACACTACAAATTAACTTGATCTAACTTAATATGCACTATGAATTTTAGCAAACACAAACCAATTCTACATGCATACATATGTGATACACACAGAAACATAATTGTATGTACACATATGATATGTTCTACGACCTTCAAATGAGTTGAGTCGAATTTGTATGAGTTTTGTTCATAAATTTAAACCGTGTCGGGTCGAGTTTATGTGAGTCTGACTAATTTAATTTTTGAATGAAAATTGATATTTAATCACGGCTCGTTTATAAAAGAAATATAGTTCGAGCACTATCGAACAACTCGGCTTGTTTTCAACCCTATTTGGAAAGAATACCTTTTGTGAGATAAGAGTTTTTTAAGTAACAATCCCAATAATTTTGATTTTTGTGTCTTTTTACCTGGATACGAAACCAATAATTAGATTAAAATATTTTTCGAGAGCAAGAGTATTTTTTGTGTTTGAAATATATTAGGATGACGAAGTTTTTGATTTGAGATGAAAAATTCAATAAAAAAACCAATAAAACACAATTTGTAAATTGCTAACACTGATTGCAATTTTCATGTAGTATACTGTTACAAGTATAATTATAACAGAAAACGTTAATAGCAAAAAGATTGGAAGCCACGTAATAGTGGTAAGAACATTTGGAGAGCAGAGGCAAACTCACCAAGCTGAAAGGTCCAATGGGTTGGGCGAAGAAAAAAAAACAAAAGAAAGGTCCAATGGGTTGGAGAATTTATAAAAAAAAAAGAAGATAAAAGTGGATAAAAAAAAAGGGAAATATGCAAATACCACATTAGATTTTAACATTTTTTTGTGAAAACTCACCGGGTTTTAAAAAGTTTCAAATTGCTCACTAGGTTTATCATTTTTGTATAAAAACTCACTGAACTCAATGTCGTTAACCTCGTTTAACGGAAACTCATCACGTCCAATCACACTTGTCAGTAAATAAATAAAAATTAAAAATAAATCTAAAATTAACAAAAAAACATTATTAATTTTTTTAAAAAAAAAAACAAAAAGATCGGGCAACCCCGATCCTTTCACTGTGGAGGGGGAATCCTGGCGCCTTTGGGGGAGGAGGGTCTCCCCCTTCCACCTCTGCCCGCCCATGGGTGGACCTCCTCCATCCGTCGGCATGGGTTGCGTGATAGGGGAGATCCATTAAATTATTTAGTGACACATGTCATATTGTGATTGAACGTAATGAATTTTTCGTTAAACGGAGCTAACGGGATTGAGTTTAGTGAGTTTTTATATAAAAAATGATAAACTTAGTGAGCAATTTGAAATTTTTTAAAACTTGGTGAGTTTTCACAAAAGACGTTAAAATCCAGTATGATATTTGTGTATTTCCCTGAAAAGAAAATATCAAACAGTGGTAAGAAAATTGGGAGATCAATGGCCCAGTCACCAAGCTGAAAGGTCCAATGGGTTGGTGAGATTAAGACCCACAACTCCCCCAACTGCATACCACTATAAAGGTTACACATTTCCTTCCCGTAGGATCTGCATCTGGTAACCTACCTCTCTTGGCACCCATTCTACTTCTTTTTGCAGCTTTCATTCCCAACCACCAATGGCGTACGAGGGGATTCTTATGGGCATGGGCAACCCACTGCTTGACATCTCGGCCGTCGTGGACGACGAGTTCTTGCAAAAGTATGTCACTCATACCATACTCTTTTTACTTATTGCTTGGTTGTAATTCTGCAGCTTCTTTAGCTCAGCAGAACTCAGATCTTGACGTAATTGTGTGGAATCCCTTGTGATTGTAATCCGTTCCTCTGAAAGATGCGTGTTTGAACTGTTATATGCTGCTTTAATTGTGTTTGCTTATATACGATTGTTGTTAGTGTATGAGTACTTCTCTGTATTTCTGATCTTACCTTAAAAAGCTTCTAATGTTATATGTGCTTTAAGCAGGCTTTAGAGTCCGAGGTTTTTTAATTTTAGTTTAACATACTTCCAACTCTTTGCAGATCCCTTCCCCTTGTTTTTTTTTCTGTCATTTAAAGTTGTTGTCTTTTAACAAATTCAGTTTTGTTAAGCTTTGTTGTTTAGCTTGCAAGTTCATGCTTCTTGTTAGAGAAATTCATTTACTACCGTTTGGTTTTAAAATTTTATCAAAATTTAATTAAAATTTTGTGTTGGTGTTAAAAAAAGAGGTGGTATTGGAATTGGTGAATGAGTGATAAAAGTAAAAGTAAAATTTTGTGTTGTGTTTGATAAAAGTAAAATTTTATTAAAATTTTTGTAAAACAAACGCTATGAGTTCTACATTCAGTGGGTCCTTTTTCAGCAGTGTTGGATTTACGAAACCAGCCAATTATTTCAATTGGTTATGATCTTAGATGGATAATAGATTCTACATCAAATAATTGTGCCAAACTATTTTTCAGTTACGGTTTGTCGGGGAAGATGTGTTGTGATTTTTATGTCTGTCATGTTTTCTGTCGCAGATATGACTTGAAGTTGAACAATGCAATTCTGGCAGAGGAGAAACACTTGCCAATGTGAGAAATCTCGTTCCATGACAAGATTAGTATAGATGTTTATGTTTTGTCTTAATTGTTCTGCCAGTTCTTGTGTATTTCGAAATTTAAAATCAGTCTTTACTTTAATTTGTGTCCTAAACTGATCCCTGAGTAAATCGGGTATATTATTACAAAAAATGTTGATGTGCTCACCTTAGCCATAAGCCCATATCACTTGTGTACACGGCATTACAAATGCCATGTGTAATAATAAATATAAAGCAAAAATATAAATAAATCTAAAAAATAGAGTAATAAACATAAAGCAACAAAGATTAAAAATAGAGAAAAGATAATAGCAGGAAATAAAAAGATATGAAACAAGATAATAAAAATACTAAAATTCAAGAACAAAAAAATATTAAAAACAATTTAGGAGAAAATAATCGAAACGCAAGAGATAACAATTAAAAAGGATAAAAGATACACAAAAATGTAAGCACAACGGAAAAAATAAATGCAAGAAGAAATAAAAACTAAATATAATTAAGGTGATGTTTGGCAGGCAAAAATTTTAATGTTACTCTTTGCTGGATACTTCATAAATCTCCCTTCCTTCTGCATGAGAATTCTTCCATTGAGGTACACTTCTTTACTTGTTCAACTGCAGACCAATGGTATTTAGATGTATGTCTCAGGTATGATGAAATGGCTAACAAGAACAATGTGGAGTACATTGCCGGAGGTAGTGCTCTAATTGTACAAATATTGAAATTTAAGAAAGTATTTTGCTATTTGACTTCAGGAGAAAGGGTTGATCACTGAACAGTGGCGATTTTGATTTAATTTTTCGGTTTGCAGGTGCTACTCAAAATTCAATTAGAGTTGCCCAGGTACATTATTAACTTCAAATGGGACTGCACCCAGAATTCAATCATATTATACCTTTACTCATCCAGTGAGCTACCCTTTGTTTTTTGCAGTGGATGCTGCAAATTCCTGGTGCAACTAGTTATATCGGTTGCATTGGGAAAGACAAATTCGGAGAGGAGATGAAGAAGAACTCAAAACTTGCTGGTGTTAATGTGAACTTTGTTTTCCTTCCTCTTCTTTTTCTTTTGCATAGATGTTTCTTAAGCATTGGGCCGTAGAATGGTACTATTGCTAACATTATCTGATACAATTGAAAATCAGGTTCACTATTACGAGGATGAATCTGCTCCAACAGGAACTTGTGCTGTTTGTGTTGTGGGTGGTGAAAGGTTGGTTTCATCAAACCTGCTTTGAAATTTTTCTGTACTGCCTTCCAAGTGTTACCTATCATTCTTTTTTGACAAAATAAAAGATTCACTAATTTGTAGTTGGCTACGTTAAGAACAGTTTGCTGGATAAATATGTAGGTCACTTATTGCTAACTTGTCGGCTGCGAATTGCTACAAATCGGAGCATTTAAAGAGGCCAGAAAACTGGGCATTAGGTACTCTGCCTGTGTATTTTGCTCTTGGTTTTGAATCTCCTCTTTCTAGTTACTCAGCCTTGTGAACTGACTTATCTGCGAAATTTTGTTTTGATAGTTGAGAAGGCTAAGTACTACTATATTGCTGGGTTTTTCCTCACTGTATCCCCAGACTCCATACAGCTTGTTGCTGAGCATGCAGCTTTAAGTGATAAGGTATAATATGACAGCTATTTGGAATCCTTTCTTATTTTCACTTGGTTTTCAGTAGACTCTGCCTGAGAACGCTTAAAATCCAAACTTCTCTGCAGGTCTTCATGATGAACCTTTCTGCTCCATTTATCTGTGAGTTCTTCAAGGATGCACAGGAGAAAGTTTTGCCGTAAGCACTTTGTCATCTTGTTTTGCGGTAGCAAGTATAAATTCATATTGATTTAGTGCATACCGTTTCTGGTTTCCAGGTACATGGACTTCGTTTTTGGAAATGAAACAGAAGCAAGGACCTTCTCAAAAGTTCATGGTTGGGAGGTAATGGTTGCTTGGTACCAGATTCTAATTCATGTCTTCTTTCTTCTTTTTTCAAAGTTTAACAAGCTTGGCATTTTGTTAATTACCAGACTGATAATGTGGAGGAAATCGCTCTAAAAATTTGCCGGTGGCCAAAAGCATCAGGAACACACAAGAGGATTACTGTTATTACACAAGGCTCAGATCCTGTAGTTGTTGCTGAGGACGGGAAAGTCAAGAAGTTCCCTGTAATTAAATTACCTAAAGAAAAACTTGTTGATACAAATGGAGCAGGTATGTCTTCTCTTGTGCTTCAAAGTTAAAAGTGTCAAATGCCAGGGTAGACAATTTTACTTTTCCGTATGCAAATTAGCATGAAAATTCAAATAATCTTGAGAATGTAAAGGCTACTATTTTTGTCCATTTTTCATTTCCTTTGTAATTGCACTATTGTGCTACCTTAATGCTCGTCTTTCTCCATGAATAAGCTTTAATTCGCTTGTTAACCTTTAAAATAATGCTAGAAATGTTGACCAACTGTAAAAAGAAACCGATCTCTAATCTATTTATTAACCTTCTTTTTTTTTTTATAGGTGACGCATTTGTTGGAGGATTTTTATCACAGTTTGTCCTGGAGAAATCCATTGAAGACTGTGTGAGAGCTGGCTGTTATGCGGCGAATGTCATTATTCAAAGGTCTGGCTGCACTTACCCAGAGAAGCCCGATTTTAACTGAGCCATTCCTTCTTTCCCTGCTGCAGCCCCTGGTGTCATAATAGGTTTTGGTTGTGATTTTATCTTTGTTGAGTGTTGAATTTTGCTGTTTAGCATGATAACAGTATGCTAAAATGGCTATGTCACGCCCCAAAAATCAGAAATAATAAATAAAAGAAATTTATTGAATGTAACGCCTTTATTCGAAACAAAACAAATTATAAACTACAATGTTTTAAAATAAACTTGAACAAATTCTCTCAAGAGTCTAATGCTCTCATCTATCCCGCCCGCATGCTTTTTAGGTTCAACCTTGGGAACAAGCTCTGAAAATAAGAAAATAAAAAGGAGTGAGTTTGACAACTCAGTAAGCAGAGAATAAAACATATATTATTTTCTTCGAGTTGAAATACAGAAAATATAATAGCTTTATTAGAAAATTCTCTTTGGCATCAACAGTAAGTCACATTGACCCCTGTGGCAGAGTTGTGCAATGACTTAATCGGCGGCCAAACCGAATTAAGCCAACAGTAAGTGGAGTTTGTCCTACTAAGACTTAGTCACGTACGCTAAGTGTGCACTAGGTAGAAACTCACACAGAAACCAATCTGAAGAATTGGTGCACTCAATAATTAGTAAGTTGGTACCAACAGCAGCAGTAATTAGTAACAGAACATCGTCTCGAGGTTTGAAAACAATATAATATATAATATCATAAATCAGAAACAGAATAATATTGAGCAAAATATATAATCTTTGGAACAGTAATATAAACAGATATCAGTATGTCTTTTAAAATTTCACATTTGTTTTCAGAATAACATGAACTTGCAATAAAATATTTTCCACAAATCATTTATGAAAACGTGTTCATAATTTTTGGAGAAAAATATTATAGTAGCTCCACTTACCCGACTTGCTTCAATAATCGAACCGTTCTAAAATCTACGTATTGCAGCGACCCAAAAGAACCGAAGAAAATCAAAAAACTCAACAATGACCGAAATTGATCTAGAGAGAGATAGATCTCAAAAATGATAGAGAATTCACGTTTGAGAGGTATGAATAATCTGTGAGCGGGATGTCCCTTTTATATGCCGAAAATCAATGTGTAACAACCCCAAATCGTTGCCCTTTCGAAATCCTTCATTAACCACTATAAAATCGCTTGATTTATTGAGAAACGTCGAGATCTACACAATGAAATTGAAAGGCCACGAAAACCAGACAAAATCAGACGAAAATGTGCTAAAACGGATGAGAAATCGAAGAGAGAGAAATTGATGAGAGAGAGATGAATGCTCGTCGAACGACGAGCTTGAACCTGAGGAAGTCGAAAAGATTAGGGTTGAGGAAGAAGAAGATCAAAACGCATCGTTTCACTTAAAAATCTATCTCAAGCAAAATAGGTTTAAATAAAATAAAGTTTCAATATAAAATATATGCGCGCACGTGCGCCTCAATGGTCTAGCTACGCTTTCCATTCCCATGCGCCTTGGTTCGAATCCCAGCCTAGCATGTTTTTCTTTTTCTTTTTCTTTTTTAACTTGGTTCTCACATGCTATCCGAATGTTTTTCTTTTTCTTTTTCTTTTTTAACTTGGTTCTCACATG
Source organism: Myrica gale (assembly GCA_963930655.1). Classification (NCBI taxonomy): domain Eukaryota; kingdom Viridiplantae; phylum Streptophyta; class Magnoliopsida; order Fagales; family Myricaceae; genus Myrica; species Myrica gale. The sequence continues at coordinate 4,699,127 of OZ005613.1, forward strand.
CTATCCGAATTTTGATTCCCAAAAAAGGGGACCTATGTATCTTACCTTGTGATGATTTTGCTGGTTCTAATTGATTTCGTTCATTCAAAAGCTTTGCTATCTTTTTTGCTACCTCTAGTTGATGAAAAGACGTGATACAACACATGACATATTAAAAATATAATTCAAATAATAAAATTATTTATTTCTTAATTTTTAATCTTTAGATAAGTTGTAATTTCATATGGTGTCAGATCAGATGTTCCTAAGTTGTAGTTTCATATTGCGTCGGATTAGAGGTCTTGTGTTCGAATTGTGACTTCACGCCTCAACCCCATGTCAAATAATTATTACACATGCTAATTAAGCAGGAGTACAGTCCGCTTTCCAAAACTATGTTAAGAGAGAAAACCAAAACTGTATCAAAAGAGAAAAAGACAGTGAGTGACAACTCTCTAACTAGGACTTGGAGTACTACAAAATAACGTTTAGAAGAAGATTTTTTATAGAATGAATTGGACAAAGATAAGCCACAGCTATGTACTTTGGAATTAGCTTTCGGGGGGTTTTTTTCAAACAAACAAAGTGGAAACTGGTCCACTTGGACCCCAAGGCGTGACTGAGATGGTTAGGGATAAAGGCTGCCAAATGGTAGAACCTAGTTCTTTTTTTTTCTTTTTTTCTTTTTTATAGTGGTAGTAGACCTTACTTCAAATCCTCATGGTATTATTGTTTTTGCGACTTAATACGTACGGTGTGAGGGATTATTACATGTGTCCAGAGTTTACCCGAAGCGTTTATATCTCATACGTTAAAATTGAATCAGATCCGTTAAAGCCTGGAGCATAGAGGCTATCATCCAAAAACAAGTAGTTCACTTTTAGTTTATGCTTTGAACTTTTTTGAAAACCATACAACAAATTTTAGGTCTCGCTGAATAATAAAAATGGTTCTTGATATCCATTGCAAGTATCCTCATGTAGGCCTGTCCAATCTCCGGTCCGGGTTGGGCCGGTTTGGGCCTAAAAATTTTAGGTCTTTTCCTGTTTAGGCCTTTTCCTGTTTAGGCCTCTTAACATTTTGTATTTTGGTTTTCTTGTTGTTTTCTTTTGAACGTTTTGAGACCATTGTTTTGGATTTCTTTACATCAATTTTTTGGCCTATTTTTACATGAAATCTTTGGCTACACATTCAACCAAATTTTGTAAAAATTGTTACATTATCATTTGAAGAAAATAATAAGATCTAATTAAAGAGTTCTAAATCCTAGTTTTTTAAGTTAATAAATCATAAATCATAAGTTCATAATTATCATTTATCATAACTCATAAGATAAAGACTAAAGAGTTATAAATCCTAGTTTTTTAAGATAATAGAATTTCAAGTAAAACTAATTAGTAATTACTAACTACACTACTCTATTACAAGCCATAACAAACAACAAAATACTTCAATCCATTGTCCGGTTGTGAATTGTCCATCTCCCATGGAAGCTGTAAAAGGAAAAAAAAATTTAGACGTGAGATAATAAACTAATAAACAATATAGTTGGCATTATTATAAAAAAGAGATAAATACTTACCATGAAATCAAATCAAATTAGTCTTCACTCTTCAGTTATCTCAAGCCGAGCCACTCGTGAGTTAAACATTATTCCTAATAATTTGTGACAAAAACATGTTCAAATCTTCATAAAAAAACTAGAACTTACAAAATTAAAAAAATTAACCAACATAGAAACAAAATATAATAGTATTACCTGATTCTAACGCCTCAAAGAATCAGCCGAAGGCCGAAGGGTTTAAAGAAAGCCCTAACTTTTTTTTTTGTCTAAGCAGCCACAGCCCTAACTTAAACGCACGTTTTGAGGTAAAAACATTAGGGTTGTGGCTGTGCTGCGCGAACCGGGGGGGTCTGGGTGGACCGGGTGTTTTTTTTTTCCGGTAAGGACCGGTTTGGAGAAGTATACTCCGGTCCGGTCCCAGGTTTTCATGGGGGTAACCCGGAACCGGACCGGAGTACACCGGTTTTCCGGTCCGGTCAACCCGGTTTCACAAAATTTCACCGGTTTGAGTTAAGACCGGTCCGGTTCGGTCCGGGTTGGCCAGTTCGGCCGGTCCGGCCGGTATTTTGGACACCCCTATCCTCATGTAGTTAAGGCTTACGTATTCTTGTGTGGGATAGGCGCACAGGTCACATATTCAATTTTCCATTAGGTGAATATCGTAACTCACTTAAGCGGGAGTCGCAGGAGCGTGGATAGGTATGCGCTAGCTCCCCAAAATTTGCTTATGTACTAGGTGGGTATACTCAAGTAGCATGTCACATAGGGTTTCTCCTCGTTATCAAAAAAAAAATAGTTCCTAATCTATAGCTTCACATTAGTGGTCATTCTCAACATTCAGAGAACTTTCTGAGCCCTTTCGAGTCAGGTTCTCAGGCTCACCACGGTTTCAATAGTGTCCACATGGGCTAGTTGGGAGTTCATTCTTGCTCTTTACAAGATTAAGAGCGATGTACAAGTTTGTCTGGTTACAGCTCTAAACAAAACATACATTACTACGTGTGTCTATGATTATAATTTTGTCTGTGTATTATAAAATTACGCTTTACCACTATCATTGATAATTTAAGGCTAAATTAGTACTACATGTACAACTTGTAGTTTAAACCAATTCCCTGTTTAGCCTCTCAATTTATTTGGATGACGGAAATTGCCGAAGTGGCTAATGGCTACCACGTTACACCCAATGAAAAACCGACATGTGAAGCATGGACGCTGACTTGACTCCCCCAACTTGAAAAAGTGGGCCTCATGTACTTAATGGATACCGTCATCCAAGTGAACAAAGGGACTAAACTTATTCATTTAGCACATGGGACTCACTTTTTTAAGTTGGGGGAGTTGAGTCAGTGTCCATGTTTCGCGTGTTTGTTTTTTCATTCGGCAATTTTTGTCATCCAAGTAAATGGAAGAACTAAACTGACAATTAGTCCAAACCACAAGGAGGCCTATAGGAAAAAAAACTTACCATAGGGACTAATCTTAAAATTGTGAAAATCCCAAAAACCAATGAATTAATTTAGCCTTAATTTAAGGCTAAACTACAATTTCTATCATCTATTTATCACCCGATTCTTAAATATCTCTAAAAACTTTACCTCGTTACAACTCACTCTCAAAGTATGCTTCTCGTTGCGATTTCATTCCTCAATTCGCTGGAGCCGTTACGTCGAACGATTTTTGTCTCATGTAAATAGAATGTGACCTTCTTCTTACATGATTATACAAATTTGAATCCAATTGAGCCCTTCCCAACATTCTACGATGCTTCTCGTAATTTGTAGACCCAAGAAATAATATGTAGCTAGCTGATTTTTTTAAATGACTCACTTAGAATCAATGTTGACAAATTTATATTTTCACTTAAGAATAAGGTCATGTTCCATTCGCTTATAAAGAAAAGGTCATGTTCCATTCACGCGGGACAAAAACAGTTCCACATAACGACTCTAGCATATTGGGGGATAGAATCGCAACGAGAAATATATTTTAGGAAGTGAGTTGTAACGAGTTAAAGTTTGTGGGATATTTGAGAATCGAGTATTAGTTTAAAAGGAGAAATTGTAATTTGCCCCTAACTTAACCCTAAATTTTTATTATTTCAATTTACCCGCTCATAAACTGATAACTGTTAAAATAATTAAATAACTCCCCGACTCTCATTAATAATCTGTCATATTTTTTTTGTCCTAATCACCTCTGAGATGTCTTATACCTTTAGGTAAAGTGAACAAATTTATACAGTAAATCACTTTAGCATCAATTCATAACGACTTCATGATGGCGTCACTTTAGTGGCTTTAAATCCACGAAGTTGAATAAGATTTTCAATGATTGACTATAAGGCCTTACTTATCCGGACCGGTATCCTTGCAATTCGGTCACGATGCTCATCCTATTTATTCATGTCGGCAGAATCCACATCTCTCTCACACTTTCTGTCCGAATTATTCTTGTAATTTCGGTCACGATGCTCATCCTACTTATCCATGTTGGCGGGTCCCACATCTCTATTTCACTCTCTATGAATTACTCCTGCAGTTCGGTAAAGATGCTCATCCTACTTATCCATGTCGAAACCCAAGGACCTATTTGTCCCAAACCTGTGGTGTAATTACGGTTTTTTAATTGTGAATAAAAAAGTGAATCAGGCTTAAATAAATAAAACAACAATTGGAAGAATATTTTGTAACTTTTAATGCTTTGGCATAAATGTAATCATTCTAACAAAGGTAGTTGATAAAAAAAACAAAGGTATTCAAAATACTATTTAAGAAAAATAAACAACTATAATGGGTCAAAAACTTTAAAAGTTTTACATTCCTTTTTCGCATAACATATCTACTGCGATACTAACGCTATGTTTGGTTTAGTTCTCAAAACAGTTTTTATTTTTTTGTTTTTTTGGAAGTAGTGTAGATTCTTTTGGAATTGGTGAAAAGTTAGTTAAAAGTTGTTAGAATTTGTAAAAAGTTATTGAGATTGGTGAAAATGTATTGAAATTGATGAAAAAATTATTGGGATTAGTGAAAATGTATTAGAATTGATGAAAAAGTGAGTGAGAAGTTTTTGAAAACATTTTGAGAACTTAAACAAACATAGCCTAAGCATCTTTTAAGCATTTATTGCCATCAAATGTGTCATTCTCTTTCGCACTTACTCTAAAAATATATCTTTATAGTAATGAAATTTTAACCGTTTCTAAACATGACTTAATTGATATCCCGAATCTCATTTGGAATTAGAGAAAATAATGAATGAGAGATGACTAAGTCTCACATGGAGACATTATAAAGTTAAATTAGACTTTATAATTATCCAATGAGCTTCAAGAGTAACATTAACCAGTCTTTTTGAAGTCAAAACGTTGATGTGAATAGCGCATATCGTTGGATAATTACAAATGACATCGAAACAGTCCTAATAACCACCAATGTGTGCTTGGTTGGCATTTGAAGAGGATCCCAAGAATTTAAGGGGGAAAATTGTATCTATCTCTCACTTTAATTGTACTAAGTAATTCTGAAGAAAAAAAAATTTGTAGATAATTTTTTTGGTTATCAAGGAAATTTGGACACCCATTCACGTGCACTAGGCTCGGACGAACCTGATCTGGTATCCGCATAGTTAGGTTCAATGACACGACAAACTCCAAAGAACAATAAACAATATTAGAAATATTTGTATTTGTGAAAAATGAACAATCAGAAAATTATATGAACAATGAACAAATCTCATGAAATAACCAAATAATTTGGGTGTGAATAGTGGACAATGACCGCATAATAAAAACTAAAAAAATGGGCCTAATAACATCCTTATATTTGGTAAAATAAGGCCCAAACGAGTTAAACAATGTGGTCCAAAACATCATCAAAATTTTGAAATCTAGTTCCTATAAGTCCGACTTCAATTCCAACAAATTTGACAATAGCTAGCAGTTGAACCAGATTCTATTTTGGGCATCCCGATAGTTAACAGATCGAAAGTTGGATTGCCAAATTTTGCATAAAACATATCTGACTAACACCCCTACTAGCTTTTCATTTAAGCAATATATATATATATATATATATATATATATATATATATATATATATATATATATATATATATATATATGCGTAACTGATGATTTGAATTTTTGAGTGTGCGCCTAACTCATACTTTCTAGAACCTTTCTCTGCCATTTAAACTATCCAAATAGATTATTGTAGAGGATTATCATCCAAAACAAAAGTGCTTTTATATTGGCATGTATTTAAGTTGGACATTTCTAGAATCATGGTTGATCTACTTGGCATTGGAATTAATAAATATCTTGAGATTATGACTTTGCTCATAATGCCCATTAAAACATTAGTACACACTCTTTTATTCCATCTATACTACTGTTACATGTGGACACGAAGGCTGCATTTTAATTTTTTAATTTTTAATATATAATAAAGTTTTGAAAAATATGTTTAGACTCTAAGGAACACCTAGAGGGGGTAAATAGGTGTTGGTACTTTCTTTTTCTACGCATACACAAATTTAGAACAAGTCCTAAAAGAATCCCTTCTAGATCTGAATAATCATCAACAAAATATATATGCAGCGAAATAATAAAATAAATATCAATCACACAAGAGATAAGGATTTTATTGACGAAGTGGAAAACCTTTGAACATATCCTTCAAAGGAAAAATCACTCCAGGCTAGCGGCCACCAAAAATTCACTAAAAAGTAAAACCTTACAATGATGATTCAGACTCGGGCAGCATCCAGTTGCTTAACTCTGACTAACCCGATGTAATAATCTAAGTAATTCAACCTAAGCCTTCTTCCTGCGGTTAACCCTCAGCTCTCTGAGGTTCTTATTATGAACTCTTCATGAACGCCCTTGTTCTTCAACAACCGAGAACTCCGACAACCAAACTCTCACAAGAAGGTTGGTTTCAATGGTGATTGAATCTAGATAACTGGAGAAAATCTGAACTGTTTATGAGCAGTGATATCTAAAGGATTTTCTCTATTTATGGAGGAGGCTTGAATTTGAATAAAGCTTGGAATGACCTCCTTAAATATTATTGATCGATCTCTCTATGTATTTATAGAGTTGGTTGAGTTTTATTTCAAAAAAAATGGTTGAGTTTTATTTAAAAAAGAATTCTAAAATGAATGAAATATCTAAATTTTGAAATAGTTTCAGAAACTTTGCATCACGAGCTCCTTGTTTTTAGTTCTTCATCTTGATGACGTCTTATCCTTTCAAACTTTGAAAGACTCTTTAATCTCTTGAACACTTTGGCCAAATTTAAAATACAACTCAATTTGAATTTGAATTTGAATTTTGACACGAAATTACGACAACATTAAAATACTAACAAACTCCCCCTTTGACGATTTCGTGACAAAACCTACATTCAAAACACAAAAAAAGATAAAGATCCTTGCCAATCACTAAAGTAAAAATCTATTTACATTATAACTCAACCCTATGACCTCAAAACAAGTGTTCAAGAGTCCTCTAAATTAAATCTGTTTCCCGAAAAAAATCTCAACAACCAAGTAAAAACATGAGAAACAAAGATAGAATATTAGATAATATTTGATAAAAATAACAACATATCCAACAAAACAATAAATTAAAATCATAGAGTACTTACTCCCATTAATCTATTCTCTCCTTAGGGTAGTTATTCATTTACACTATCATCTCATACTTTTTGTCATGAATAGTCAAAGGGAAATTATGGTCTCAGTAACATCAACGGGAATAGCCAACACAAAAATCAAACTTAGAGACATACAATTTAGTTCTCAATAGCGTGTAAAATCAATATGAAATCACCTCAAACATATGGAAATTAATAATAATTGATTTCATGTCACATGTCTCTAAAAAAATTTAACATCAATAATAAAAAAAATGTGGATATCATATGTTAGTGAGAGACCAAAACATAATAAAAGAGAGTTAAAATCTTAAATTTGTGAGCGAGGTCAAGACTAGTCAAATAAAACCACTAGTAAAGGGAGAAACATAACCAAAAGACTGAAAGTCAAACCCAATGTCACTAGGACCTGAAAATACAAATTTTGCTCCCCCAAAATTGAATTCTCCAATATTTTATTTTCTCTCTTTTCCCCTTATTTTTTTTTTCAGTTGTGGGGATTGAAACAACTTTATTTGAGTATGAATCTTTTTCTTGACTTTTTTTTATTGTTGAGGGGTATTAATGAAAAATGTCATCTAGTCACAGGTCAATTCAATCTTGAGAGAATATTCTCTATCACCTATAATTACCGACCCAAATATCACACATGCGGCCAAGTCTCATTCAATCATATTTAATGTGCACTATGATTGTATATACCAAAAGATATTTAAAGATTTTATCAGCAAACATAAAAGAGAGACATTAGAAATTACTTTCAAATCATATTTCAAACCAGACATAAGTTGAGAAAATATTTAAAAATGCATGTATGAGAATCTCAATAATGTCAATTAATCCAATGATTGCATAATTGCTTCCACGGATGCACAAATAAGGAATAACTGTGATACATCTAGACAAAAGGGTGAAGGATCGAAATTTAGCTCTGATACCAATTGAAAAATCTGTTTAGACCCTAAGGAACACCTAGAGGGGGTAAATTTGTTTTAATAAAATAAATATCAATCACATAAGAGACAATGATTTTGTTGACGAATTGGAAAACCTTTGAATTTATCTTTCAAAGGAAAAACTATTTCAGACTACCAGCTACCAAAAATTCACTAAGAAGTAAAACCTTACAATGGTGATTCAGACACGGGTAACATCCAGTTTCTTGACTCTGACTACCCCGATATAATAATCTAAGTAATCTAACCTAGACCATTTTTCTACGATTAACCCTCATCTCTCTAAGGTTCTTCTTATGAACTCTCCATGAACGTCCTTGTTCTTCAACACCGAGAACTCTGACAACCAAACTATCATAAGAAGGTTGGTTTCAATGGTGATTAAATCTAGATAACTGGAGAAAATCTGAACTGTTTATGAGTAGTGATATCTAAAGGATTTTCTCTATGAGGAGGCTTGAATTTGAATAAAGCTTGGAATGACCTCCTCAAATATTATTGGTCGATCTCTCTATGTATTTATATAGTTAGTTGAGTTTTATTTCAAAAAAATGGTTGAGTTTTATTTAAAAAAGAATTCTAAAATGAATGAAATATTTCAAAATCCAAATTTTGAAATAGTTTAAGAGACTTTGAATCACGAGCTACTTATTTTTAGCTCTTCATTCTTATTCAAACTTTGAAAGACTCTTTAATCTCTTGAACACTTTGACCAAATTTAAAATACAACTCAATTTAAATTTAAATTTTGACACCAAATTAAGCCAACACGTACAATGTTTCAAACACAGTCCTTACTCATTTCCTACCCTGGCTACACTCGGCACGAACAGCCTATCAGGAGTCAATTTCAATAATAATTCAAGGGCACCCGTTGCGCAATTAATGTTCAACCCCCACTATTACTTCTATTTATTTTTTGTTCCTCTTAACCCCACTAACTAGGGCTGAAAAACGGAAATGCGGTCCGGTTTTCGGACCGCATTTCCGGTCCTCCTATATTAAAGGACCGAACCAGTGGTCTGGTCTGGTCTAACAAAATGCGGTTTGGTCCGGTCCACTAAAGTGGTCCGGATCGGTTTCATTTTTTTTTACTTTTAAAATTTTTTTAGGTTAATTTCGAAAAGGGAATGACATATAAAAATGTAGAGTTTTAGTTTAGGTTAAAACTAAAATTTTTAAGTTTGTAATTTGTATTAAAAATATATATAAAAAATTATTTATATTAATAAATACGATCCGATCCGAACTGCATTTATAAAAAAATAGTATCGGACCACATTTTAAAACATAGGACCGGACCGCAAATCCGGTCCGGTTCTGTGCAGCACTACCACTAACTCTTATCTTATCCCGCTGGCAACTTGCCAAACCCGGTCCCCTACCCTTCTCTCAGCGCGTTGTTTCCATGCGCTACTGCATCGCTTGAACGTATTTCCTCCTCTTACCCTTGAACACAGGCCTCTCTATCGTCTGCTCCTCAAACCCAACCCCCAATCAGTCAAGAGGAAAAAGTCATCGGAAAACACACTCTGGAATCAAACGTCCCACACCGCCATGACCGATCACCTCCGCCTGGAAAACCTCCGCACCGCGTCCCATATCTTCCGTGAGACGACGTCTTCCTTCACCTCCAACCTCCCCACATTCATCTTACTCACCATCCTCCTCTTCTGCTTTCGCACCACCGTAGAGGATGGCACCCGCCACGTCACGTCCTTCATTGACCGAGACCCTTCGTTCAAGGCTCTCCTCTCCCGCCTCGACCTCGCCGGCACAAACGGCAATCGCCACCGCCTCTCCTCCCGGGACGACTCTCCCGCCGCCCTCCACCGCAGACGTCGACGCCCCTTCCTTCACCTCACCCGCGTCGGAACCCTTGACGACGACTTCTTCTCCGGAGACGACGAGGACGATCGCTCCCCCTTCGGCTCCAATCGGAAGCCCCCCCTTAATGGCAGCTTCGTGATTCTCAACAATTTCCACCCGGAATTGGGGTTTTCAAATCCCATAATATACAACGGGATCAACATCCCAGAGATCGTCCGCACCGGAATTACTTTCAGGGCCGATAGCTTGTATCTTTCCTCCGACGCCGATAATATCGGCGACAACAACGATGAGAGAGAAGAAAATGAAACGATTGGATTGGAGAAAGGTCAAGACTTGGACAGAGTCGTGGATTTCCACTTCCTTATAAGAGGAGTCGAGCTCGGTCACCGCGATGCTGCAACGCTGCTCTTTCTTGTGAGTTTTCTATCCGCCGCCTATGGTTGGGTGATTCTAGGGTTTCTTGTTACGTATTCGTTGGTATTAGGCATTGTTTTTATTACTGTGGTGAATGATTTATTAGGGAGGTTCAGTTCATTTCTTGGTACAATGTGGGAGGGTTCAAGATTGGGCCTCAAGAGGCTTTCAGGGTTTATTTTGATGAGATGGGCGGTGAGAGATGCACTAACTCAACTTCTAGGGTTGTGGTATTTCGGCGAGATCGAAGACCAGTACTCTTTTTTTAAGCTGTTGCTGAGGTTGAAATTGATGCCATTTTCGATTATGTCTCCATGGATTAGGGGTTATGAGAAGGAGATTTCGGGGTTTTTGTTTACGTGGTTTTTGGCTGATACGTTCGTAGCTTTTATATTTGCTGTGGATGCTTGGGTTGCAATGGTGGATTCAAGGAGGACTGGGAGAGAGATAATGAAGGAAGGTTGTTATCTGATATCAACAATGTTGAACCAGGCTGTCCAGATTAAGTGCTTGGAAGCGATCTTTTGTGGCTCATTTGTGAGATGGGCTCTTGCTCGGGTTTTTGGGAGATCCTTAGCGATGGTCTTTCAGTCGACTGTGGAGGTTTATTTCTTGGTGGCTTGGCTGATATTTTACTTTGCTGCAAGGTGTAAAGATTCTAGTTTGCAGGGGAGGAGGTTTGGGAGCAGTGAATTGGAGGCCGTGGTCAATGGCCTAAGATGATATTTTGTGGTAATTGGGTGAGACTTTCACTTTTCAGAGGCTTCAACTTTAAGCCCAAATTAGCAGCAATCATTTGGTGCTTTGTGTGTTCATGTTTTGCAATATGTGTGATTAGCACCGCCATTGTTTGGTGTCTCCACCGCCAATGTGTTGTATGTACTGTTATCACAAGGCAATATACTATTGTATATTTTTGCACGAGAAGCCTTCATGTGTATATCTAGTAGGTCATTGTTTCAATACCTTGCACTGTTTATTGTGGGGAATGGTGTACGAACTCAGAAATGGTCATGATTTCATTTGTTTCTCAGTGCAGGAATCACTTGGCTCTTATAATATTTTTTTCTCATGTTTGTGGACATTTTCCATTTATATTAGGCAAATGAGAAGAATTTTAGCTTCTTGTAGTGTTCTGAAAATTTTGTCCATTTCTATTTTTGGTCAGATATGGCATGACAGTGCTCTTCTCTGGATGCAATTTGCTTTTTAAATCTAATAGCCACCACCTTGGTTATTCTTACTTTCCTTGCAATAGATTAGACAAGGAAAAGCAAAGACAAGTAGATAACAATGGGTGATAAGCACATAACTTTGCAATATACCGCCTTTTCACTTGGAAAGCCACAACCTTGGTCAAATAGCGATCTATTTCCTCTCTCTTTCAATAGACTAATTAGTAGGAGAATGAAAGAGTAACTGTATTGGCAAAAGCACATCTCTCTGCACCATACAGCTTGGTTTATGCTTTGATTTTATGCAAATTTAAATATTTAATTTTAGATGTATTATGGGAAGACATACTTTATACCTATTCTAGGAAGTACTCACTTTGATCTTGCTTCAGACTAGGAAATTTCAATTTATTACTTTCAAACGTTTGTAGAAGACATTTTCGGTTTAGCTCCAAGGAGACCTGTGTTCCAGGGTTCATTTTGCTCATCTCTTAGGATTTGGTGGTATGGTGGAACTTTCTCCGAGAGGTCCATCAACAAAGTCACCAAAGCTACATTGTGTAGCTTTAAATCAAGAAAGTGTGATGCAGTAGGTATTCCGTCACTAGATCATTACCAAGTGTTTATTGTTTAGACTGAGAAAGGGCTTGTGATATACTATCGCGCCTACTGAAGGTGTTTCAAGCTGGACAAATTTTATGTTCTAAAATGCTTATGGAATTCGCAAGGATTTACGATTAAAGATACATGGTGCCCAATTTCTTGTTTCGCTTTTAGTTTTCTTTCAATAAAGAGTTACCATATTGCGTAAAAAGAAAAGAAAAGAAGGTATATAGTTCTTCTTTGTGGATGAAGTCACCCTGTATTAAATGTTAACCTTACCTAGGAGTGCTTTCAGTTACTAGGGACGCCTTGCATCTTGAATAGTGTCACCGCTCAAGGGGCTTTGTGAACGAGATGGTTTTGGGTTGTGGCGTAAGCTGTTAGCCATTTGAAATGGAGGTAATTTGAGGGTATGAAAATCTTCTTCTTCGGTCTCGATGAGGTTACTGAACCTTTGCTTCTCTGTATGCTCTTGCTAAATTGACAACAACCCTAAACTATGAATAGAAATTGAACACAGCCCTAAAATCTATTTCCTTACAGCCCCTAAACCCATCCGCTTCTTACCAATGTCCATATGGTTGAGTAATTGTATCTCCTTCCGTGGGTCCGTGGGATATTGATTGTGGACTGTCTCCAGATTACACAGGATGGACCAAAAATAAATGTTCCAAAGTTTCTTTAGTTGCGTTACACAGGGGCATTGTTGATCTTCTTGGAGACTAGATGACTGCAGGAAGCTTTGCTGTCGTGGGGGTGGATATTCCAAGCAATTCTCCAAATGAGGGTTTTTACCCTTTCATTCATTTTGATTTTGCGGAGGTTTTCCACTCACTTTCTGATAGCGGTTTGCTCCTGGTAAGGGTGGTTAACGGTAGTGTAGGTGACGGTTTGGCAAAAACCGCCACCGTCACCGCAATTGACGGAATCACATATTTGATACTGCAACCGCACCGCTAAGACACAATAACCGCCTTTATCGGTTATAGTACCGGTAACGGTTAAAACGGTCACCGCCGGTGTAAATGAACACTCCTAGCTCCTGATAGCTAGTGTTGTTTAATATTAGCAACCTGTATATGTTGAATTCAGAGAGAAATTTCTTGAGTTGCTCGAGGTCCACCCTCCATATCAGCAACTCGTCATCTCTAGTTGTTGAGGTAGTTGAATTTTGAGTATGTTATTAGTTCTACTCCTCTCAATGTATTGTTCCAGCACATGGAGATTCCATCCTATACGATAGTCAAGGATTGAGGAGGAGACTAGTGCACGTAGTGTGAGAACACCAATTAGATACTTTAGGTGTAACTGCACAGGTCCTGAGATTAGTCTCGGGGTGTGTATAAGCTGGTTTGGACAATCGGTTTCAAAAAAAAAAAAAAAACTTTGTGTGAACATATTTTATTCTATGGCTTTTAATAACATATCGTAGCTTTATTGTAGTTACTTTTACAACATCCGAGTCCCATACAGAATAGGAGAGGAGAAGTAACGAGCAAGGAATGGTATAGGGCCAAGTCCTACGTTGGTTCTTTATTGGGTAGAGTTGAGATTTATAGGGTATGTTTGGTGCCTAAATATTTGAGTTTAATCATAAAAAATTCACTACATAATTTTTTATTATTATAATACTTATTAAAAATCTTCTCTTTACTTTTTCACCAACTCTCATAACATATCTTTACTTTATAATATTTCTCAAACCCCAATACTCAAAATTTTCACCCTCAAACATCCCCACAATGATGTCAAAAAGTTTCAAAAGTAACATGTGAGAGAGGAGCTAAGTTCGAAAAGAAAGAAAAAAACATACAAGTCCTTGAATATTTTGGTTTTTTTTTTTATCTCTTGGGTCGTTACAACCTTAGAGAAGCCAACCTTTACATGTCAATATTCATAGATTATGAAGCAGTAAATAACATAAAATGATGTAAATATGTAAATAAGGTGACGAGTAATAGGGGCTTTGGAAAAAGAATTAAATTAATCCAGGCTTCAGAGAAGTAAAACTAATCTGGATAATTTATTTGCACTTCCAACACATCAAGAAACGATATCATATTTGAAATAATTACTTGGTGATAATAAAATATAGGAAACAAATATTATTTGGAAATTGGAAAATTGTCAACTGTGATATATGTCATATGGGGACCAATCCCCCCCCCCCCCCTCATACTTATTTTGGCCCTGGAAATCGACGATACCGTCCATAGGCGGGCTTTGGGTACACTGAGGTTCAGTTTTATTTGTATAATTTTTAGGGAATTTAGCATTTTAGTCTTTAAGTTTTACACGTTTTTACTTTTTAATCCTTGAGTTTAATTTTTTCAAATTTTAATCCTTAGATTTATATTTTTTGACAAAATAGTCATTTCGTCAGTCTGCCGTCCACATGCTCAACAGACCTCTTTGACACGTCAACAAATTTGAAGCGGTCGGTCGGGTATATGTTTTGAACATGAAGCAGTTGACCGGTAAAATTTGCTGACGTGTCAGTTAAGCATATAGACGACAGACTGACGGAATGACCATTTCGTCAAAAAATATAAACCTACGAACTAAAATTTGAAAAAAATTAAACCCAAGAACTAAAAGGTAAAAGCGTGTAAAACCTAAGGACTAAACTGCTAAATTTCCTAATTTTTAATATTTGAAAAGAAGAGAAGAACTTAGAGAGGTTTTTTTTGTAATTTTGGTTTTCAGACTTGTGCTTTTCTACTTTTTAGATTTTTTTTTCCTAAGAGGTGTTGGTCTTTAGGCTCTAATGAGAAATTTGTCTAATAGGTTATGGAAAATGTCCATCGTTTGTATGTGAAAAAAAAAATCACAATATCTAAAAAATTGAAAATAAAAAAAAGAGAGGTAAAAAACTCGGGTATGTTCGTTTTCACCATTTTTTCAGGATTCTAAGTATATTCACAATTCTACCACCGAACATATTCAGAATTCAAACACAAAAATCAATACATTTTACACAATCTCCAACAACTTTTTAATTTTTTATTCAACATAAATTTTCTCTCTCTATACTTTTTCACATAACTCCAATATTTTTTTATTAAACAATTACATCAAATCTTTTCTCTCTCCACTTTACACAAACACCAATAAAACACTATTCAACATAAAAATTCACAACTTCTCTAAAATCCTACATTTTTTCTCAAAACGAACATCACCCTAGTCTTTCAGAGCAAGGTATCCCTCCCTCCACCACACAATGGGGAGGGGGAAATTGCGCCTCCCTCGGGACTTGGTGGAGGCAGAGTATCAGTACCCCACCATTGCATGCACGAGGCAGGTGTCTGGTCTCCCCATTGCACGCAGCGGAGAAGGAGGTCCTAAAAAAATACCTCGAACTTTTTTTTTAATAATTAATTTTTTTGAAAGTTCTTCACATTTTTAATTTTTATGTGAAAGACCTGAGGTGTTCGTTCATGTTAGTATTATTATGACTATTTTTATAGTCTAAGCAAGGTTAGAAAAAATAATTTAAATAATAAAATTCAATTCTTTGTATGTTTTTTAGCTTTTGAAATAAATGACAGGTTTTAGTAGATTCACGTGATATTATTGCTAGTCTTGAGTACTTTGAGATCTAACTGTATTTTACTCTAATTTCAATTCAATATTTTATATGTTTGGATTTACCGATTGAGATAATATAAAGTTCATCTCGGTAGTTTGGCTGAAAATCAAATAAGTTTTTAAACTTTAAAATACATCAAATTAGTCCCTAAGGTTTAACATCTATCATGACTTTAATCCTTTGAGAACCTTTCAAATGTAAATGATTTTAAACTTCAGGGACTGACTTTATGTGTTTTAAAGTTTAAGGACTTATTTGATTTTAGCGTAAACCACAAAGATGAATATTGTATTTATCCCTTATCAATTACGGGATGTCCGACGTACACGTAAGGAGAAGTGTTATATAATATAATTCAGATAATACAATTTCTTTCTTTCTATCATTTTAAAATTTTTGGAATAAGTGATTCTATGTGATTATAGATTTTAGCAATTCACAATTAGACCAATTCTTGAACAAGGACTCTATTTTAACATAGGTGGAAGCATGGTTCCTACAAACCTAAAATTACAAGCAAGCTGGTCCAAATCAATCAAAAACTAAGAAAGCAGACCCAAAAAATTTCCCTATTACTAGGTGCAGAACTGTGCTTTACTTTCCGCCCAGACACAGTTCTACACAAGTGTAGTTTAAGAGCATAAGCAGCGACCCAAAAAGAAGAGACTGGCCCCAAAAATATGAGGTACATTTTGTGAGCTAGAGGATAATTACATTAGTGTACTGCATGTCACTATGTCAGCAAAATGTATTCAGAACCCAAGCCTCATGAATCGATGAAGTTTCTCAAAGTTCGATCGCTTTGGATGAAGTTTCAAAGACACAGAGATGCTTCGGTCATCAGGTGAACTAGCGCAACGAACAACACTGAGAAAGAGGTTCTCGTCACAAGGGATGTAGAGTTTCGAGTCGGCGGTGAAATCATATTCCTCCCGAGCTTGATCCAGCAATGCCTTAAAGAGTGGGTGATTAAGGATGGTTATTTTGATTACAAACCTCTTATAGTTCTCACCCACATAGACTACTAAGTGACCCTTTGGGACGTCTTTTGGAATCGAATTCTCTTCGTGTGCAGTACTAGGCCACAATGCCCATTGACAGCACTTCTCACAGGCTCCTGCGCAAGGTATGCCTGTACTCCCCATGTTTCTCCACTTGTTCCTGCATGCCCTCAAAAGCTTCCCCTTCATGATTTTCGTGAATATATATATATATATAGAGAGAGAGAGAGAGGTGCGGGCGATTTGAAGAAAGTGAAAGGTTTATATAAGTGTGGAATGGAAGAAGCCCCGTTTTGATCATTAAATTGTTGGCGTGATAGGTAGCGAAGAAGCGACCAATATATGAGTAATGATATTTTTGAAGTACATACCCACCCTATAGTTGCTGTCTTCTGCCATGCTGTACCAATTAACTTTTATACTATTGCGTCTTGATACGAAACTGTACGAACATGCATAGCATGATTCGAAGTTATATAAAACTATTGTGGAAGATGCCACATGGATGCAAGTTCTTTGTCATTCTTTTTATCTCTTAGGAAAGGGGTTATGCTTGATCAGTGATCTTTCGAAGTTGTCGAAGCTAAAGAGTACCCCACAAGTTGGGGCGATGGAAAAGATAAGATATGAAAGGGGATGGGATAAGCTTCTCGGGCACAGCGCGATCTCACTTATTTTTAACACTTTGTTATATATGGATATTGTAAAATATTTGACTTTCTTCACGGAGAGAGAGAGAGAGAGAGAATAGGGAGGCTGTCTTAATACTGTTGAGACTCCATGTATCGATTCTGCTGTGATGCATGAGTAATGTAATCTGTAATTGATCATATATTGTGATGTTGGATGCCCAATTCTATTTGAGGTTGATTGATTCTTCAAATTGACTGCTCATAAGATAACTTGATTGGTAGGGGTTCAGGTTAATTTCCTCAGTAATTTTGAACTAGCAGAGATGATCCACTTTGATCGGCAAGAGAACGAGGTTATTAGTACTCCCATTAGGGGCTAGCTAGCTCCACTGGAGATCGCATTTCGTGAAGGGTGCTAGATCCCAGATGAGCAAAGCCAATGCTCAGGCATGCTCAAAGATGTAAGCAAGCAGTCTTCTCAGTTTTCCAGATAATTGGACTGACTTAGCACACCACCTGTCTCCCATTAGTCTTCAATTTGTGGAAGCTAAGATGAGTACTATCCGTACAGAAGTGTATCTGCATGCAGTCTTAGTTGTTATCATCGTTTTCCGTTTTCCTGCGAATAGATTCGGGATAAGTTTTGCATATCTCTGCACTCTGACCAATATGGGTTGTGCAGAGCAAAAGGGATGGAAAGAAACAAAAATGTTTTGTATTTGCAGAGGAGAAGAGAATGGAAGTCACATTTTTTGAATCCTAGAAAAGACTACTTGATCCTCGATAGTTGTGACATTCCAGTTGTATTCTTTTTCTTCCATTATTCCACCAACCAAATGAATACATTTTTAAAGGTTCGATCTCCAGCAGGAATGGAAAATCAATTTTGTACATTTCTCCTTAGGCATTGTACATGGATATCCAGGAACAAAGAGAAGCGAATATGGGAAATGGTTTTTCCACTCCTTGATTGTGAGAATGAGTGAACAATTAGTACACGTTTTTGTGGCCTTGGCCGCTCAAGTGCAAAAGCTGCGTGTTTGAGCTTGGGATTGGACTTAGCTTTAGACACTGTCTTAATTTTACTTCTCAATCATCGAACGAGCTGTCCAGTTTGAACAGAGTCTTGCCCAAGTGTCTTTCGAGAAGTAAATGCAAGAAATAGTTTGTGAGATTGAGAAATGGAAGCGTGGAAGATAGCCATCGCGAGGTTCTTTTTTCAAAGCTAGTGGGTTCGTTGTGGAAGTTATAATTTGTTCAGAGATGACCGAGAGCCAGCACATGGATTCATCCCCTGGAGAGAATCTGTGTGCTGTACACGGTTGGTTGAAGGAGAAAGAATTCCTCATTTGGACACGGACACATCAATTCTGTATAGCATGCCCGCAGTTAAAGTAGACATGGAAATTGTAAGAATTTCTGAAAATTGTAAGATTTTACATTCAACTAGGTAA
This sequence comes from Myrica gale, assembly GCA_963930655.1. NCBI lineage: Eukaryota > Viridiplantae > Streptophyta > Magnoliopsida > Fagales > Myricaceae > Myrica > Myrica gale. The sequence continues at coordinate 4,717,990 of OZ005613.1, forward strand.
TGAAGTTTAGCTACATCGTCGTCGTTGTGGCTGCCAATCTGAACCTCCCAGCAGAGTTCACAGTACTTTTTACGATGGCCAAGTTCTATGAATGGTGAAGGACTTGGACAGCATCTTCTTTTTCTATGAATACAAAATCAATTTCTACTGACACTTCTTATTCTGCAGTAAATCCATTTTGGAATCACTGCCACCATCTGTTAAGAGGCAGGAGCAGGGCATAGGTACGCAATTGGAATCCTACTAAGTTACTGAGCAAGCTCAAGAGTGTTTGAAACCATTCAACTCCATTGACCGTTTATGCATACCATGTTAAAGAAAATGAAGTAAAAACTTGATTGGTTTCAAGGAAAGTTCGGGAGCCGCGGTGGGTCTTGCAAAGGGAGTGGTGCATATGAGGTCGGGACATTACTGGGTGGGTGGGGAGAGACAGCATGAACAGCTAGTTGGTGACACCTCAAAGAAGTCATATGCAGCTCAGCCCACAGGCCATTGTGCATCAATAATTTGATTAAGTAGCTGGCAGACCCTGCCAGATTTGGAGATTTTCCCCAACCACCCCACCCATAACCTTCGTATTAACTGCTTCCCATGCTTCCTCTTGGGAGGCAGTAGTGTTTTTCCTTCTCTTTCCTTCTAGAGTTTGAAGTTTATTCGGATGGTAGGCGGACTTGGGGGGACGGGGCCGCCCTGCCTCCTCTACCAAATTGTGGTGTTTCTTGAGACATTTTAAAGATCCCCTCTCCAAAAATTTGAAACCCAGTAATCAAACTGTAATTCTGCCTAAAATAAATAAACTTAATTGGCACCCAAGATTCCTGTAGTTAGTTACGTGCTCCATACAATTTTCCTAAACTCTAATTATAAAAGATAAAAAAAAGAAAATAATTCATTACAATAACTAGGAGTTTACATATGTGAGGTTTGTTGAGCACGGAACGGAAAAACCACAAACACAAGGAGGCCAATATTTACGTGGTTCGGCAACTGCCTACGTCCACGGAGGAGAGTATTTTGATTTCACTCACAGAATCAAAACTTTACAAACTCTCAACTCTCACACCGCACATTTCTCCTCACAATCTCTCTCAACCCACTATGGGTGCTCTTCAACTGAGAGACACCCATTTTCTCTCAACACACTGGTGATCTACATCGAAGAGTCACTCTATATCTCTCCACCCACAGGGTGCTCTTCGCAGAGAGGCACACAGAACTTCATTACAAGAGTTCGAATTTATAGCGAGAGAAGTGAAGAAAACTTCAAGATTTGCTGCTTGCAAATCTTCTTCTTTCGGTGCATTTAATTCCCTGTCGATGGTGGCTGAAACATTTCAAGATTTGCGGCAAGATTTATACCGCAAATCTTGACTCATCTTTGCAGCAAATTTCAGCCGCAACTTTTGACTTTGTGGCTGAAATTCTTCATGCTTGTGGGGCATGGATTTCACGCCAACAAGGTTGACTCAAGGATGTATATTGGACTTGACAAAAGCAGAATCCGCCATTTCCCCAACAAGCGAATGCCCAAAATGGGCTCTAGCTCTGTAGCCCGTTATTGCGGAAATCACCGAAACAGGAATCGGAATCGGTGGAACCGGTTGTCGAAAGTCCGAATGAATAGCCCTCCGTTGACCCAGTAGCACTCCGAGTTAAAAGGACACATAGAGGCTGTTCGGTTATGTAGTATTTTGAGAATTTTTTGTATTTTGAGAATTTTTAGGTGATGTTAATTTTATTGGCATACGTGCAGTAGTTAGTTTTAAGTGATGTTACAAAACATGTTCGGTTTGTGTATTCTCAGGATTCAAAAAATCCTGAGAATTTAAATAAACCGAACAAGCCTTTAGAGAAAATTGATTCTACAAGCTTGTCATTCTCAAACCTTTTTTTTAGGATAAATACAAGGCTTAATTGCACTATACGTGCTTGTGGTATCACTTTTTGACAAATTGATCCATGCGGTATCACTTTTTACAAACAAGTCTTTGTGGTTATTCTTTTAGGTAAAAGTTAGTTCCTTCATCCATCAGACATTAACCCACTAACAGACTCTGGCGTGTCAAAAAATATCATGTAACAACAAATAAGATGATGTCGCGTGTACCCGTCTCTACATAGGACGCCACCTAAAAAATAAACTAATTACTAATTTTCATGTGTGCATCCTGCTCATCTTTTTTTTTTAAAAAAAAAACAATTAAAACAAGACACTTAATCTAATTAGGTTGCAGCAGCACTTATCTCATCCCCCTATCTCTTCATCCCAGACATTCTTCCCCAAATATCTTAGAACCCTAACCTCCCTGATTTGGAGAGGATGGAGAGACAACAACGACGTCGCTAGCCCCCCTCCCATATTTATCTCAAATGAGTTCTCAATATGTTTTTGAAATTGGAGGAAAATATTGTAAGCATCAGATTTATGTTGGATAGGATAAAGTCAGGTGTAGAGTCTGTAGTCGTCTACAAAAGATAACCAATATAAAAACCACGGCCTTAAGGGAAGCCACGAGACCCTCTGCCACCAGATGAGGGGGATGGTGAATTGCTTTCTTTGGTTGAAGGGTCAAGAGCAGTAGTAGTAATATTTTGGTGGGATAGTCGTGATTCATGGGTCAATTAATGACTGTAAACTTCTGCAGGAGAAAGGGGGTCCAGACGGATCATAATGGAGGCGATTAAAGAGTCATAATCCGCTCCAAGACCAGCAAGTAAGTAGGTAGTAAACTCTATGGGTGAAAGAGTTTTTCCGACTGCAGAGAGGGTATCACAGATGAGTTTTGCTTTGTTAAAATACTCGTTAATGGACTCAGTTCCCTTTTTCAGGGTGGCAAGCTGATAGTGGAGTTGGACAAGGAGAGCTTGTGACTTTATTACAAAGAATTGTCGAAGGGCAAACCAAGCTGAGTAAGAGGTTTTGTGACCGATAACTTGAGCTATGAGAGACTGGGAAAGAGAAGAGATTATAGCACTTAAAATAAGTTGATCTTGCTGATGCTAGATAGAGAATGATGGGTTTGGTGTACTGGTCAGATCTTCAAGAAACAGGGATGGAGGTGTAATGGATCCATCAATATATCCATATAGTTTTTGACCTCGAAGGTAAGGTATTATTTGTGCTTGCCATAAAAGATAATCGCCACGAGTAAGTTTGACTGTAACAAAATGAGGTAGAGAGCTGATGAGGTTATATGTGGTGGAGGATGGAGGTAGAACGATGCTGGAAGAAGAGGCGGGCCGGCCTGCTAGAGGATCCGGATTCTGTTATTTCTGTTTAAACATAAGTCTTTTCTAGTGCTCTAATACCATGATGAGGAAAGGAAGTTTCATTGTATATTGATTGTTGTGCACAGAGAATATATAATGGACGTAACAAGAATGTCAAAAAAATCACAGACAGAATATTACGATAACATAATATGCTCTTAGAATATGGTAGAACATTCGAGAGAGCTGTGGTAGGTGCCATGTAGCTTGTTGGTAGTGTCTTAACAAGAAAGACATCCTTATACCAAATGGTATGAAAAACAAAGTAGAAACAGGAGGAAGGTTGGAACTTTTTGCAATAAAGCCGTCTAAGCAGGAGAAGCGTCCTCTTCGAATCTCAGCGCACACACCCATTTGAAATGGAAAGGAATGCGATGTTAGTTAACACGTTTCTTTCCGTTAATGGTCAAGACATTTTTACGGGACAGTACTTTTTGCAGAAAGCTACTTCATACCAGAGGTCATTTGTCTTTTTGTTTCAGTATCTGTTCGCACTCAATTGAAGGATGGAGTACAAATGGCCGTGGTGACGTTTACCAGCAAAGCCAAAAAGTTTCCCACCTACCTGCTTAATATCTTCTACAGTGTAGATAATTAATTTGTAATTAGGGTAAATTCATTTCTGGTACATGAGTTTTACCTGCTTTTTATTGGGTTTGCAAACTAAAAAAAATATTATTTTCCTAAGTTTGTACCATCCTTAAAAATAATCCTTCTAACTATCAACAAGGCTAATTAATTTCATTAAATGACGTGATTAGTAATTTCAAAATTGAGGTGTGTTTGAGATAAGTAGGCAGGTGATTGAGATTGTTGCTGATGTGGCTTTTTACTCTGTTCACGGAATTAAGACCTTATTGATGAAAAAATTATTTCTTAAAGATTGTACAAACTTAAGGACTACATTTTTTAGTTTACAAACTCAATGACCAAAGTGTGTAAAAATCAGAGACCAAAAATGAATTTACACTACAACATTTTTTACTTTCAGTGGCGAAATTTTTCGTCGCTGAAAGTACCTGTTTCGTCGCTAAAGGTCTTCAGCGACGAATTTTTTTCGTCGCAAAGTCGTCGCTGAAACGCCGTCGCAGAAAGTTATCCGCGACGGAATTGTGGACCCGACGCAAAAACCGAACCTTCAGCGACGAAAATAATTTCGTCGCTGAATGTTGGACTTTCAACGACGAAAATTTGCGTCGCCGTTAAGTATAACTTTCGTCGCTAAAGAAACTTTTCGTCGCTGATAGGTGACCACAATTAACCTTTTGTGACGAACATGTCATCGCTGATACGTGTTCGAACAAAACATTTCGTTCGAACCAATGTTTTTGCGACGACAATTATCGTTGCAGTTACGGACATATATAACGACGAATTCGTAATTCGTCACAAAGGTCGTTCGAACTAACTTGTCGTTCGAACAATATTACAGTTCGAACGAGAAATAAATGTTCGAACAATAGCTCGTTATTATTTCGTTACGAAATTTTTCCGTCGCTAAAAGTCTATGATGTTCGAACGAATTATGTCTGTTCGAACCAGTTACCCGTTCGATATGCAGTTCGAACGTGTTATCTTTTTACAGCAACTCCAAATAAACCTGATGTTCTCAATTTACAAACACCAAATCCAATATTTAAGCAACCTCTCAACCAACACAAGCTTGTAATACATTCTTCAACATCTTTATCATTCTCAAATTACAAATACTTCAATACACAAATCCAAGATGAAGTAAAATAAGTGTATCTAGTTAACATAAATTAAGATGTAATAAACTGTTTCAAAATAACACGAAATGTCTCAAAAACTCATCATTTGCCAATGAAGTCCTATCTATGATCCTCGTTGTGCAAATAGTGTCTTAAGTAGTTCAAGTTGCTCTTGAATTTGCCTTTGCGCCTCCTGCATTTCTACTTGTTGGTTTTTTAAGTCATCATACTCGCTCTGCCTTGACTTCAACTCTTCTATGGTAGCTTTAGCTGCCTCTAACTCACGAAGAAGCTCGGGATCCCTTTGTATGGACATAGTAGATGATGAGGCAATAATAGGTTTAACGGAGCGACCTAAACCTCTCACATAGCCAGGTTTTTTCCCAAGCACTTGAGTAAAAACGTCAATATCTTTTGGTGCTTCTGACTCTATGGTTGATTGGGATTGGATCTCAACCATCTTCTCCTACAATCATAAAACTAAATTATGGATTGTATTAATCTAAATAGACTAACTTTAGAAAATAATATGACAAAATTTACTTACATAATTTTCTCTAGCAGCATCAGAGACCCATCCTTCGCCATTTTTTTTATGATGCGTCTTACTGTATAAATTTGCAGCTGTTGGTGTTCCACCCTCAGAGTCTTGCTGTACAATTCATAAGTTAAAAAAATTATTAAATCAATGAAAATAAAATGTGGTAATAATTATTTAATATATACTTACCAATTTCTTTCTATGCCAAACAAATGGTCTACAACCTCCAGTGTGGTGCACCTTCAATTTCGATCTATTATTGGTATTAATTCGACTACGCTCCTGCAAATGAAATAACCTCCATAATTTGCTTATCATTAAAAAAAATGTTGTTGCTTTTCATGAAACAATTACCTGATAAGTAGGTTGGGAGAAGAGCTCACAACATGCAATCCAGTTTTCTTGAGACGTATCGACATAAGGATGTTGCAAAGCTTCATCCTTACTCCCAAACTTTTTAAAATGTTTATGTAGTTTCGCCTTGTGATTTTTGAAAGCCGCATTCATTATAGAGTTCACAGTTTCTCTATCTTCCTGTCGATCATAATTGAGGTCGAAGTCATCCTGCAAAAAGAAAAACATAAAAAGAAATTAGTAATATATATGAGATTGATGTAATTAAACAATTAAATACATACCAATACGCGCTCTCTGATATACTCTTTCACAGAATTTGGAACTTTTGCCCAGGTCGGCATACCAAATGGAGCATGCATTCGAACAAGTGTTCCAATCAATGTCGCAAGACGACTAGATTCATCACCATCTGTGCCGCGGTGCCCATCGGCTATACTGACTGGTATCTTACCACTCGCACGCACTTTAGCAAAAGTTACTCCTCTCGACTTTCCACATCCTCGTTTGGCAGGTGTAGTTGCTACAAATATAATACAAGATAAATTATCAGCTGTAAACCTATGTCCATCCATAGTCTAAATTAATCTATTTAAAAATAATATAGAGTACAAAGTACTTACAGGCCACACTACTCTGTGCTAGAGGAGCACTGCTCAAAGGTGTATCACCAGACACCCTTGGAGTTGTACCTGGTGTCGACTGCATAGGTTGGGAAGACTCTGCATTACTTGATGAAATGGTAAGAGCGGATTGGTGACGTTTTCCACCTATCGCCATGATGCTAACCTGACAAATTTAAACACAATCAATTTGTATCATCGGCGGACTAGTCATCATCAGTAGAAATGAACAAACTTTCTTCCTCATCGGTGGTGACTTCTTCCTCATCTGTGGTGGCTTCTTCCTCGTCGCTTTCATCATCTATAAAGTCATCTTCAACCATTTCCTCTACTTCGGTTGAGGCATTTACAGTTTCGGGTTCAACATCATTTCTATGCAACGGGATCAAATCATAATCCCCAAAATCTACAAACAGCTGAAAAGACTCAGTTTCTTGATATGCTTCATTCGGTATTGCCTCTTCAATTTCTTTGTCACCACTCTGTACTACTTCAGGAATATCATAAATGTTCCTATGACCAAGTTTTTGAATCACCCGCCATTGACCACCCAAGTCAGTATCAGGTAAATAAAACACTTGATTAGCTTGACTACAAAGTATGAATGGATCATTTTGATACCATTTGCGGGATGTGTTCACACTTGTAAAGTGTGAATCTGTGCATATACCTACATTCTGCTTTTCTACATCCCACCAGTCACACTTGAATAAGTATACAACATTCCCTCGTAAATAGCGCAAAGCAAAGATATCATTCACCACACCGTAAAAATTAATATCTTTCCCATCATGATCCCCCGGAACAACTACTCCACTATTTTGAGTTTTACGGCATTGTTCTCTGTCCGTTGTGTGATACCTAACCCCTCCGACGATACATCCAGAATATCGTTTAGCACGTTGATCAGGACCACATGCTAATATGCACTTCGAACATGCAAAACATATGCCATTAGTAAACTGAGCCATGAACTATATACCATCTTCCTACCACCCAAATAACCATGATCTTATCAGGCTTTCAATATGCAAATATAGCCACGGAACACTTTTATAACATTCATTGTGCAGCAATTTCCTGGATTCTGATGTTTACTTAAGGTTCATAACCAGTCGGTTCAAAGATACAAACAACTCACCAGTTCAGATAATATTTTCCAATAAAATATGTTTTGAGATGGTAACATATAAATTAGACTACTTTTCTAAAACAAAATTCACATATACGGGAAAAAAAATTCACATATACGGGAAGCATGTGAAAATTAACATATATATATTGTAATTTATATAGGCAATAAATTTTCTGACCAATAAAATATTGTCTTTTTATTCTCATTTTTTGGGACTAAATTTTCTGACCAACCCTATTTATTTCTCAAATAAGCCTTACAGTAGATCGAATATCTCCCCTGCATTATCACACAAAGGTTGATTTTCTTACAGTATAGATTTTTTAATAGAATGGATTAGGTGGAAAATTATAAGTCAACTTTATTATAATTGGATATAAATTTATAAAAAAAAAACAAAAACTTTCATAAACTAAATCTGGGCATATTCATAAACTAAATCTGGGCATATCAACGTTGCTGTCGAGGGGAGAAAATGGAAGCTGCTACGTTTTGTTAAAGCATTCTCCTTTCTATGTTTGTAGCAAATCTGGGCATATCCATATTCGAATATATGGGAAGAATCGTATGCATACAAATAGAGGTATGGGAAGAAAAAGTAACTTACCCTTACAAATTTTGAGAGAGACAGGGAGAAATTATCCTCAAAGCTTCAAAAGGCCTAACAATGGAGGAATGGGGGCGGAGCTGTACGTCTGGTTGCCTTCTTTTCCGAATGGCCTGCGTTTAACGCGAGGCCACTTATTTTTTTTGGTTTCGCGGCTGTTTCGTTCGAACTAACTTTAATATAGTTCGAACGAAACCCACCAGTATTAGTTAAACGGTGCGTATTAACACCAGTCCAGTTCGAACTAACTTTTCGTTAGTTCGAACAGACAGTATTACTTAGACGGTGCGTATTAACATTCCCGTTCGAACTAATTTTATTACTGTTCGAACGGAATATTAATATTCATATATAGTATAAGATTATTATATAATATAGTATAGATAATATTAATATTCATTCTTAATATATGAATATTATATAATATAGTATAGATAATATTAATATTCATATTAATATATGAATATTATATATAGTATAGATAATATTTTCTTTTGTTAGTTTTTCGTATACGAACATAGTGGATTTAAAAATTTCAACTTTAGACATAATGTAGTATATGTTTATAATTTAATTGATCACAGAAAGAAACGATAGAGTTTGATATAAAAACACCGACCATAGTGAGTGATTATAATAACATAAAAGACCTCAAATGTCATCATAATAGCATAACAAACATTAATACATAATATCTCAATGTCTTCAAGCATAGTCATAATAAAAAGCATACGGTAAACACGACATAATTAAAACATAATACAGTGTCACTGTGTCACAAAATGCTACAATATTAAATGATTAAGTGTCTCGCTCCTTCCTTAGTTCACGGATCTCCTCTTCAATTTTGTCAAACCGGCTGTCCATCCGCGATGCAATCTCGTTCACCAGCATGCTCATCCATGGAGGACGCTCGTCTTGGCTCGAGGAGCTTTGACCACCCTCGAAAGCGAATGATCTACCACGTCGTGTAGGATGGGTACGAGGAGGAAGTCCGGCATCCATGGCGTCCATGGCATCCTCATCTGCACCAATATCTCCAACAACATGTGCTCCAGCCTGAGGAAGATGAGCTGCACTGCGACTGAACGTACTACGACATATTGGCCCAATTGGAGACCGTATCTTCTCATCGGGCAAAATAGGAACACCAGCAGCTACCAACATGCGCGAGATCAGCAACCCATGTGGGAGACTATCCCGTTCGGATGTATACCGTGCATCTCGAAGTATCTGCTGCACAACAAGAGCTGGGAGATCAATCGGAGTCCGACGCGCAACCATAATGAGAAGGAATCCGCGGTCGAAACTGAGATCGGTCCGGTGATGCTTTGGCGCCACGTCCCAAACTATGATAAGATGAAGCATCCGAAAGAATGGTGTCAGATCTCGGTGACATATAACTGTTGATGGCACAATCATATCTTCACCCGTAACTTCCTTCCACACTTCTTCCGGTGTCATGTCAAACGGAGGGCCAATAGTCGGGTATGTCGGCTCCTGGGGTCTGAGTAATCCAATAAACTGAGCAACAATATTAGCTGATAGAGTGAAAAAGACTCCCTTCACTTGGATAGTCAACTCTTCAACACTAGCATCAACAGTAATAACTTGTGCATAGAACTCACGCACAAGATCGATGTATACGTCACCAGTAGCTTCGAGAAACTGAGCCCATCCTCTTTCCTCAAAGTTAGACTGTATGCTCTGACCTTCATACTCCAACTCATTGAAATCCCGCAAACGAACAGCTCGCTCTATAACAACTGGTCTCTTGTAAATCAATGATTGATGTTGAGCTACAGATAACGTCTCTCTAGATTGAGCCGTTTGTGAAGATGATGGTACACGTCTTCTTGGTGCCATTTTGAAAGCTATAAAATAATTTAAACTAAAATTAGTTCGTATATAAATAATAAATTGATTACGTAAATAATCATAGAAAAATTACCAAGTTTCTAAATAAAATAATAGAGAATCTAAAACTATCTTACAATATGTTATTAATCATAGGAGACAATTAATAAAACAAAATACATGTAAATAATAACCATAAGGAACTTATAACAAGAACAAACAATGAAATATCATGCCATGCACGTAATCAAGATGAGGAAAACATAATCATGATCATGGACCAAATCAGAATTAGACACTAGTGGAGTCAATTACACAAATAATTTTTTAGGACCAAAATGAGGAAAACAGGAAAAAAATTATGTTAATTAACCGAAGTTCTACAAAATTTCATGTAATACTACTTAATTAAGAAAGTTTTCATCCAATTGAAAAATACATTTTTTATATTTATATTGATAAAAACAATATAATTTGATGTAAATACATACCAATATTTTATAATTAATTTATTAGACTAAATATTTAAGCAGCCAAACACCAGATTCTTCAGTTATTATTAATGTACATATACAACATACCTATTAAATACATCGCCTAAGGTTGATTTTTTTTCTTCAAGTTTTTTATTTTTTATTCGCCTTCTGTCAATTAAGTCCAATTGTCAATACAAAAAAGATTAAGTCTAATAAACGTTTAACATGATCATCCATGAACTTATATAATTAAAAAAACTCTGCTCCAAACAAATAAATAACGCAATTTCAAATGGCTCGTCATATACTAAAGAATCTAGTAATGAATCTCGTCCAATTCTGATTTGTTAAACTTAATTTTTTTATTAAACAAAAATTCACTTAAAATTCATGTGAAGATTGTGTGAAAGGAAAGCTACGAGAAATAACATTCATAGTAGAAGTGCAAAAATTCATAGTATAAGTGCAAAAATTCACTTAAACAAAAATTCACTTAAAATTCTCACGGTTGATAACATAGATACAAGGAAAATGATACTAGCGGAATGAAATGCTATCCTATCGGTATGAAAGGAAGCAAAATGCATGCTCATAGTAGAAGTTCAAGACCGAACACTATGTAAAATAACGAACCATGAAATAAAATCCTACGTACCTGAGGAAGGAAGATGAGAAAATGGAGTGGAGAAAATGGAAGCCTCTACCGATCGAATGAAATGTTTGCTACGAAATTGCCGTTTTTATGAAGAGTTTATGAAGAGTATCGCCTCTTGGTTCGAACAGTTAGCTTTTAAAACAAACCAGAACGGTTCGCGAGGTGGACGACGATTGGAAACTCGTTCGAACTCACCTATCCGTTCGAACGAACATCGCACAGATGGCACAAATCAAAGGTCCACAATTGCCATGTGGCGGAATCTTGCATTGTAGTTCGAACCACGTTTTACACTAGTTCGAACTACGTCAGGCGTTGCAGGAAACGAAAAGACGTTGCCTGCAACGCCAAAATCAATGACGAGTAAAAAAGGGCCACGTTTCTACTTTGTTCGAACGACAATGTTGTTCGAACCAACTACGCACAGATGGCACAAATCAAAGGAACACAATTGCCATGTGGCGGAATCCTGCATTATCGTTCGAACTATGCAACGTAGTTCGAACAAGTACAGGCGTTGCAGAAAAAAAAAAGAGGTCGCCTGCAACGCCTCAATCAATAACAAATAATAAAGGGACACGTTTCGTATTCTGGTTCGAACTCGTTACATTCGTTCGAACTAGATCAGGCATTGCAGGCAAAGAAAAGACGTCGCCTGCAACGCCTCAGTCATCAATAAAAGACTATAACGATTCACATTCGTTCGAACTGATTGGCGCGTCTTTATATTAACTAATCACAGATGGACACCAGTCTCAGGTTCGAACATATTCCTATCTCGTTCGAACAAGTAATGCTAGGTCGAACCGAACACTTTGTTCGAACAGATTATGATTCGGCGACGAAAATAGTTTGTTCGAACTGACCAATCAGTTCGAGCGGTCCGTTTTAGTTTTGCGACGAAAATAGTTCGTGACAGAAAATATATGTTGTTCGAACGTCATTATTTGGTTCGAACTAATCTGCGTGTAATTATTTATTAATATAATTTCTTTTCTACTAGTTCGAACGGATTTAATTCGTTCGAACGGAGGTTTCAGCAACGATTTTTCCTGGTTCGTCGCTGAAGGAGTTCCGTTCTCCAAATCAGCGACGAACCTCATATTCCGTCGCTGAAACTCTACTTTCAGCGACGAAATTGTATTCGTCGCTGAAAAATTCGTCGCTAAAAGTCTAATCTGTTGTAGTGTTATCCTTGTAATTAAGCTACCGAAAGTACTATTTCCACTATTTGACACCATAAAGCAACTCCAAATAGGGAATCCATAATGCTCGATTGACTTTTGCGTGTGAGAATACTTCCAATTAAAAGGTGGGATTCTCCTGTATGTTGTGGCTGCTAATGGAGACACAAGAGTTTCTCGCAACCATCATTTGAGACGTATTAGTCGACCCAAAACCGGTGGGATTTCTAATCAAATTATATGGAGCCCCCTGTCTAGTCTCAGTTTAGTGGAGACACCATCATTTAATTTTTTAATACCGAGTGTCTTTCTTTAAGCACTTGAATTTTTCTGTATATAATGCGTCGACTTCGATTGTGCATGATGTACAAAAACACCGGCAAAAAATGAAGCTCCTATCTCTTTTCTTCGTTCTAATGGTTCTGAACTCATCTTGCTTGGCGGCGCCGAGGAGAGCTATGTTGGGACTTGGAACAAATGGACAGCAGCAGCAATACCATGCGCAGAGAAAAGAAGCCGCAGAAGCTAGAAAAGAAGAAAGCAAAGACGTTCAGGACACCGACAGCAGCAATATCGATAACCATCATAACATACCAAGGCAATATTACAATGGCTGGGATGGCACTTCTCCAGGAGGAAACGGAAACAGTGATAATGGTGGAAGTGGCCGGTAACAATTAACGTACATCTGGGCCCGGAGAATGTGAATATGTAGTAGGGTCCACTATCTGAAGATGTCAGCTTATATATTTGGGTTTCTAATTTTTTTTTCTAAGGTCTGATGCTGGTCTGTCCTGTCGTTTGCTTAGTTTGTCGAGTTTTGTGTTATATCTTGTGTTTGCTATGGGTTGTAAGTAAATTTTCATCAACTTCAGCACATATTTGACACTTGCACCTGTCATCTGAAATTTTGATTTATTCGAGAGAAAATTAATCATATAGGTTATATATATGTACCATCTTTGGATGTAAAATGACTCTACAGTCGAGATAGAGGTAGAAATTAGCCTAATTAGCCAAGACAGAAGTGGAAATTAGCCGTGCGAGGGGGTAGATGGGAGATATTACAGTCTATTTCATTTTTGAGATCTATTTCGAGGTTTCATGTTTTTACAGATGCTTTCTTAGGGTTTAAAATTTAAGAAAGTCGTCATTGAAATTCTTCTCCATGACACAAATTTGTTCTTTCATCTACCTTAGTCGTCATTCGACAGGTAGGGAAATGGCCACCTGACCCTATAGGTCCACATTAGGACAAAGAAACGATAGACACCTATAATGCAATACCGAGTCACGAAGCCAAGTGTACAAACAGAATAAACCATAAATGTTTAATAAAGCAGAATAGAACATGACATACCATAGTTTAAACAGATAGACCAAATAAACAGTGGAAAAATAAATCAAACTCCAATCATATAAATAGACCAGATTTTGTTAACGAAATGAAAAACTTTTGAAGCACCTTTCAAAAGAAAAATCACTTCAGGCTATCAGCGCCACCATAAATCCTCTAAGAAGAAAAACCGTATAAACGATTATTCAAACACTAGCAAACCCCTTTGCTGACTTTGACAACTCACGTTTTTTTTCTGCAACAGTTATATTTTCGTGGCTGAAACCAGCTTATTCCCACGCCCGATTGACGTCTTGTAGTTAATTGAATTACATGCCACTAAAATTTAATTTGTGGCCATGTCTCGTCGGCTTAGGGTAAGTAATACTTATATTTGCTATTTCGACTGTCCGCCAAGATAAACATGAATAGTCACAATGATGAGTACTACTAGCTACGTTTTTTAACGTGTGAAATGCAATATCAATTTAAGATTCGTGTTAGATTATTTAGGGTCGTGGTCGTAAGACTAATAGCCACAACAGATTCGGTTGCGTGGCCAGAGATCCACCAAACTAAACTAGTTGCCACGTTATTTTTCTCAACGATTATTTTTTCGTGATTTTTAAACGGGTTATTCCCACATCATATTAACGACGCATGGATATCTGAATTACAGGTCACGAAAGTTGAATCTGTTGCCATGACATGTCGGTTTAGAGTAATTACTATTTATTTGCTTCGGGATCTCAATAGTTTTTACCACACCATTAATGGTTGCCAAAGAAAAAGATTTATAGCCATGACGGTAAGTTCTTAAGCTACATTCTTTCACGTGGGGATTGCGATGATGTTTATATTCAATTTTTTGTGCCCAAAAAGCCACCACAATAACTAGCTGTCGCTTTATTTTTTGTGGTTTTAAAATGGGTTATCCCCACATCATATTAACGACGCATGGATATCTGAATTACAGGTCACGAAAGTTGAATCTGTTGCCATGACATGTCGGTTTAGAGTAATTACTATTTATTTGCTTCGGGATCTCAATAGTTTTTACCACACCGTTAATGGTTGCCAAAGAAAAAGATTTATAGCCATGACGGTAAGTTCTTAAGCTACATTCTTTCACTTGGGGATTGCGATGATGTTTATATTCAATTTTTTGTGCCCAAAGAGCCACCACAATAACTAGCTGTCGCGTTATTTTTTGTGGTTTTAAAATGGGTTATCCCCACATCATATTAACGACGCATGGATATCTGAATTACAGGTCACGAAAGTTGAATCTGTTGCCATGACATGTCGGTTTAGAGTAATTACTATTTATTTGCTTCGGGATCTCAATAGTTTTTACCACACCGTTAATGGTTGCCAAAGAAAAAGATTTATAGCCATGACGGTAAGTTCTTAAGCTACATTCTTTCACGTGGGGATTGCGATGATGTTTATATTCAATTTTTTGTGCCCAAAGAGCCACCACAATAACTAGTTGTCGCGTTATTTTTTGTGGTTTTAAAATGGGTTATCCCCACATCATATTAACGATGCATGGATATATGAATTACAGGCCACGAAAATTGAATCTGTTGCCATGGTGTGTCGATTTAGAGTAATTACTATTTTCTTGCTACGGGGTCCCAATAGTTTTTACCATGTCGTAAATGGTTGCTAAAGAAAAAGATTTCTAGCCATGACGGTAAGGTCTTATAGCTACATTTTGTCACGTGGACATCGATATTCAATTTTTTGTGGCCATATTGCCACCAAACTAAACCAGCTGTCGCATTATTTTTCTCAACGATTATTTTTTCATAGTTTTAAAACGGGTTATTCCCACATCATATTAACGATGCATGGGTATTTGAATTACAAGCCACAAAAGTTAAATTTGTTGCCATGACGTGTCGGTTTAGAGTAATCACTATTTATTTGCTATGCGGTTTCGATAATTTTTACCACGCCATTAAATGGTTGCCAAAAAAAAAATTTCTAGTGATGACGGTAAGGTCTTATAGCTCCGTTCTTTTACGTGGGGATTGTGAAGACATTGATATTAAATTTTTTTTGCTTCAAATTGAGATTGATTTTCATTTATATTTTTTTCTGCTTTAAAAAATTGGGAAACCAAGGGCGTTCTAAGAATTGAACTTTGGACCTCTCTCGGAATGCCCTTGGCATTTCAATATTTTGAAGAAAAAAAAGTATAAATGAAAATGAATCTCAATTTAAAGGAAAAAAATCTCTCAAAAGAAACTTCTATGTAAACTAATCTCATTTTTTAAGGGAAAAAAGATACTTGTACCCGTTCCATGTGGTAACCACCTTAGACCCCTGAAGTTTTTCATATGAACTTTTTGTGCACAATCTCGTTCTTTAACACCGAAACTACTACAACCAAACTCCTTCAATACTCTATAGAATTTACAACGGAAGGTTGGTTTCAAGATTGAAAACCTAATGTTTAGACCCAAACTATACCTAGAGGGTGAGTGAATAGGTATTTTAATAATTCTGTAACTTTCCTTTTTTGCACAAACACTAAATCACGCACCAATCAAATTAAATCAACAAGCTGTCAATTTGCAGGATCCCAGTTGTCTTACTTGAGAATAACTATAATCTAACCTTAACATAGTTTTGAAAGAACAACAGATTCTTTAAGTCAAGATTGTCTAATTAAGGTTAAAGACTCTTAATTAATCAATCAAGAAAATTAAAGAAGTTTATCAAAGCACCAAGACAATCATAAGAGACGAGCAATCAAAGTAAGAAAATCAACACAGTTTTTTTGTTCACGAAGTGAAAACTTCTTGAAGGGTTCTTCAAAAAATAAAAACACTCCGATTGTAGGTCAAACCCCTGATCCACTATTAATAACAACTTTACGATTAGTGATCCTAAACAACCCTGTTGTCTATCCAGATTTCCCAACTCGAAAAGTCACTTGAGAAACTTGCTCAAGCTGGTGCCTCGCACTCAATTCCTGACCAGAACTCTGATCTCATCCATGTGGATACCAATGAACTCATTAGTGCCTTCAGCTTCTAGAACTCCAGCAGTTCCCCTTGAGAACTCTCAAGGTCTTATGTGATTCGGTGATTGCTATCTTCAACAAGCAAGCAGAAATGGTTGTATCCAACTCTAGCAATTTCTACTCCATCAAACTTCCAACCAATGGGAAACAACTCTTTCTCTTAATTGATATCCTCAGAAAGCACAAATCTTGTGTGGAGAGAAAATCAAAGAAAAAAGGAACATTTAAGAGGATTTGATCGTGTATGGCATATATATGACTAATTTTCTGTGTAAGGCCTTGTAGGAGGGTATTTATAGATATAGGGTAGGGGTAGATGGGTCAAATAGGTTCTTAAAACTATTTAGGCAAAGTTACAACAAACATAACAGATTCAGTTAAATTTACCATCAGGCTGACTTTGGTCTAACCCCAAGCTAACTCTAGCAATTGTAAAACTTCAGAATATTCTTCAAATTGTTCAATACCTTCTCAGTAGTTGAAAGACCTTCTGAAAGCTTCACCTACTGTCTACATCCTTCTAGTTCCTTCGTGTACACGGACCAAGTTGTTTTACACTTTTTCTAAACCAAAAATACATTTTTAGAATATTGTGACGTGGTAATTTACCAATCTTACATATCCATTTACAAAGATGATTGGATGAGAGAAAGGCTAGTAGTTTAGATCTGAAATCTCTGAAATGTTTTTCTCTTGTAAATGGGGTTTTAAATAAATAATATATGAGATCCCTTACATATAGAGTATTTTTATCTCTAGCAACAACCAAATAGGAAATATTATAATGCATGTCTATTCTAGATATTGAATGTCACAAGTATTTAAAGTTATTCAAATTATCCAATGATACAATCTCATCAGAACTGTAGAAGATCATGTTTATCCTCTTGAACATTTAGACTCAAGCTTATCTAAAGAATTACAACTCAATTTTGTACTTAGTTTTACACATAATTATGCCAGTACTCAAATACAATCATTATTTTATATTTTATCTCAACTGTATGATACTGTGCAACATAGCCTATTTTTTGTATATTTCAACCATATGATATTTGTGCAACATAGCATATTAATGTATTTCATAGTTTTGAGGCTAAATGTAATGAACTTTGTAGTTCAGACTGATAAATGACATTTTGGTTGATAATTTTGGGCTAGAAATGAAAATTGTCCATAAATAATTATTATATTATGAAATAAGTAATAACTGTGAAACTTTTTTTATGAATAAATAAATAAAAGAGGACGCTACCTCCAAAATTTATGAGAAATGCATCACTTGTGGTGGATGAATATTGTGGTTCCAAGCACATAAAAACAAAATAGCCACTAAAATAACAAAACCATATAGATCACGAGAAAAAAAACATCTAATACTTGCAATACCAAGTTAGTCAAGACGAATCAAAAGAACGAGGCATCTGCTCAACACTTCCATACCTGTTTGTGAGACCCACTACCCCTTTGGCCTGCCAAAAAATCTTCTACTTGATTGCCTTCTCTATACATTACTAGAAATTTGACCTTCAGTGACAAAATGAATTTTGTCACTAAAAGTCATCTTTTCGTGATGAAAATTGACTTCGTCACAAAAACTTCTACTTGTGATGAAATTTCAATTTCGTCACAAAAAAATTTAAAAATAATTGGTGAAGAAAAGTTTTCATCACTAGAAACAAGAGCCTTTGTGATGAAATTTCTCGTCACTATGCCATTCGATCGTGCACAAAACCGATCGATCAGACATATAATATTAAAAAGAGAATATTAAGTGATGAAATGTTCCATCATGCTATGCATAGGGTTTAGGGTTTGTGTGACGAAATCATTTCATCACTCTAATGATCAATCGTCATTAATGTCGACCGATCAGTCTAAGGAGATATAACCCCCCGATAGATTGGCACAACCCCATGTTTGATTTGACACATGGCACACGTCGAGCAATTGGTAACTATCACTTTTTTGAACTATCGTTTGAAAATGAATTGCAGGTTGGCACATGTCTACCTAAAGCGATCAATCGTGATGTGGTGCCAATCGATCGCTTACGAATTGACACATGACATAGAACGAGCATTGTTTTATTTTTCCATAATCGTCACTTTTTCGAACCTTCATTCGATCGGTACTTACAATCAATCGATCACTAAATGAGTGAATCGATGTGTGCCATGTGTAATAACCCATCCAATCGATCGGTGGCTTTTGCCGATCGATCGTCTCTTGGAAAGATATGAAAGAAACCAAAGACCATTTTCACAGTTACCTTTCCCACACTCTAAAAAATGCTCTCAACGATCAACAATCGATTGTCCTCCGAACCACGAACAAACATTCTTCGTTCTCCTCCACGTTAATGATATGGATTTTTCTATCATCGTGTTTGTATTGCAATCGATCGATAATTTATTTGGTGCATTTTGTTGTTATCTTTGATCGATCGCCTTTATTTGAATGATCGATCGATCATCATAAATTGAAACTGTGTTTACTATTATAAGAGATCGATCGTCATGTAGTTTGTTACTCTCACGATCGATCGCACATAATATCCATTTGAATGGTGAGAGGCGATCGATCATAAGATAATAAAATGCACAGTTTAAATTTTATGATTGGTTGGTGAATTGGATCAATCGATTGGTGCTATAATAAAAGACATAATTTAAGTTTGGTGATCGATCGATTGACTTTTAGTGTGTTGTTTGTTTAACTTGTCTGATCGATCAGTCAACATATACGTTTGGACAGTTTGGGTCGATCGATCTTTATTTATTGTCGATCGATTGGTTTTACGATGATACACACAGTATAAGCCTTATGATCGATCGTCCATTTTGACCAATCGAACAATATCTTTACAGAATGAACGTCATTATTGATATGAATTGCAGCTTTAAGCTTTTAATTATGTTTATTTCTTTTTATTTTTTAACACATTTTTTATATACAATTTTTGTAGCGTATATAAAATGTCGAGAGTTAAGCATTCGCGCACGTCAAAGATGAGGCGACATCGTCCTTCTAGGAGCAATAGGATGCAGAGATTTGCATCGAGTAGCGGCAGATGCAGATTTAGATGCGGCTGGTGGTTAAAGAGCGTCCACTGACGCTATCTGATTTAAATGAGCTGATGTACGAGGATCACACCTTGCACTAGTTATTTGAGTACTAGAAATTTTTGCATCAGCTCTCCTAGGATGGCCATGCCTTGGAAGGCTTGGTACGAGAGTTATACTATGTCATTGTCGCTGCTGGCAAAAGAGATGATATGCAGTTGACAATGCGAGACCATTCGGTCTCATTCTCCTCATATTTGATCACTGCATATTTGCGATGTGAGCGAACCTCTATCTTCCCAGGTACACCCCTTACTAAAAGGGATGCGACTTCAGAGCAAGAACTTTGGACCATAATGACGAGTAAGACCTCTGCAATTGTTGTCAGCGTCATCGAACACAACGAGTTTACTTTGTTCTAGGGGATGATGCACTTGGTGCAAACCTACAACATGGACGGCAAATCTTACTACATAGAGTGCTCATTCCTTTAAGCGCAATGTATGCTCCTCGTTGGTCTACAGACCCATATAGGTCTCCAGCACTGCATGTCCAAGCTGATCATGGATGAGGCTTGGTCGATGCAGGGTACTAGGCTCCCACATGGTGTCTTATTGACGAAGTATTTGGCGGATCATGGTGTCCCTACCAGTGAAAGGGAGTCACAAACTCTGGTTGGCAGCATAATAAAAAAAATGGCATCAATACACTTTGCCCCCTTGTTTTTGGGGTCATTTACACTTTGCACCCCGATGTTTTATTTTTGATACATTGGACCCATTATCTTCCACATTTTTTCAATGTGGACCCCATACCCAATTTGGCCGTCAAATTGACGGATTTCGTCAACACATGCACCGGTCGACCGTTACATGAACCGTTCGACTGGCTCATCATTCCTCTCACGTTACCTTTGTATGCAAAGTGTAAATGACCCTAAAGACAAGGGGGCAAAGTGTATTTATCCCTAAAAAAATTCACCATGTCCAGGAGCAAGGGGCAAGTACAAGGGGGAACTTGGTTCGGTGGTTGGCTCATAGAGGATCGGACGCTGCTGCGATAGCACAGCCTAACACGGGAGTGCCACCTCCTTGGGTGGCCCAGCTCTTAAGGGTCCTCGACTCCCGTATGAGGGTGGTTGTTAAGGCCATGCTGAAGCCTTTGGAGCAGTAGGTGGACCAATTGGAGAAAGAAATTAAGAAGCTCCAGTCCGACCTACAGTGGGAGCGCACAGACGCGTTGCTCCATAATCAGGCAGTAATAGGTCACACGGAGGTGTACAAAAGACCCTTAATGCCTTACAGATAAAGGGACCTGGAGATATTCCAGCAGATGTGGCAACATCTTTTGATATAGGAAGGGATCTTTAGAATTTATTGCTTTATTATGTATGTTGTGTTTTTATTTACGTATTTCGGACATCGTCTTTATATTTTGGATATGTACTGATTTTGGATCCGTACTGAATTGGTTTTTTTTTCAACATTTAGACACGTCAATTGATCAAAATGCCCTTTCAATGACAAAATTACCAAAGATACATATTGTTTTAAAAAATAATGTAAGAAATAAATACAAAGTTAAATAGTTAAATGGGATTTCATAAATACCCAAGTACAAATATGTATTTAAATAAAATCTTAGTACATATATACATAAACAATTAATAATGATCGATCAAATAAACAATATAAGAATTTAAATAAAATCGAAGCACATATTCTAAGTACAAATACGTTTTTAAATGAAATAAATAACGATCGATCAAATAAACAATTAATGTACACAATATAAGAATTTAATAAAAAATATGTATTTAAATAAAATAAATAATGATAGATCAAATAAAGAAACAATAAATACAGAATAAGATTTTAATAAAATATCTACGTACATATATACATAAGCAATCCAAGTACACATAGTTGATGATAGAGTACAAATCCAAGTACTTATACGTCATGAGTGCTAAATAAGTGATTGAACACATGCGTTTAAATGTTTGCACACACAAATTATACATAAACAAAATATGTTAGGAAATTTTTAGATTACATAAAAATATGTCAAGTAAACATCATTAGTCATGGAAGCATATATAAAGAAAACATGTTCAGATTGTACATGTTACATCATAGAAACATAATGCAAGAGTTACTTTATACATACTATAAATGATATGAACTCTTATTTAGCCCAAGATTATAAGTTATTAATGTGATGTATGTATAAAGATAACATTATAAATAAAATATTATTACATAATTAAGTCAATTTTAAGTCTATAAATCATTTTTTAATAATTAAGTTACCGATTGATCAATCGTCGGGTCAACACATTAACGTTTATATGTTTATTGTCTTTCGGACATCTAACTCTACTGATCGATCGGTCCAGACGCCATTGTTTTGACGTAAGTTAAGCAATCGATCATCACTAAATTTGACCACCAAAAAATTTGCCATTCAACAGATTAAAAGTAAACAAAATATAATTGATCGATCATCTCTAACCAGAGTCGTTTTGACTTTTACAAATGATCGAACGGTTAATTTTACCGATCGATCGATGGAGATGGTGTTGTTTTGCACTCAGTTACCAATCATACGCTTCATTTTGGCGATCAATCGGTTGAAAAATATAGTGAAAATTTTAAAGCTGACTGGGCGATTGATTGGTATTGTAGCCGATCGAACGATATTTGTCGAGGCTCAAGAATTAGAATGCGCTAAGGTCGTGGGTGATGCAAAAGGAGATTTCTCGCCAGAAAATTTAGCCCAAACAACATCCTTTTGGTGCGGGGAGAGTTTAGAATAATTTAAGAGTAAGACAAAACTCAAAATCATTGGTTTTTTAAGCCTGTTAAACATTGAGAAATTTGGACGAAATTTGTGAGATTTTGGTAGGAATTTCGTGCATTTTGGTGTAGATTTCGTGCAATAGGTATGTTACTCGACCTATAATCTCTATCTATGAATATTTTGATTGGTTTTGTAATGATTTATTTGATTTGGGTTAGATTTGGGTATTTGTGAGTATTGTGATTATTATTTGTGACGATTGAAGGCTATTATTGCGTTTTTAATATGTGCACTGAATGAGTTTTGTTTGTGTTTGATTTTAGAGTGTTTTGGGTGAAAGTTTGAGGGTGTGGGGTGGTTTTTGCGAATTTGATCTTTTTGGATTAAATACGATTGATCACCATTTTAACTGAACGATCAGTTAGGCGATGGAAGAGAGATGATCGGATGTCATTCATGGCGTCCAATCTTCTTAATTTACGATTTATTAGTCAGTTGCCAATCGATCAAGAGTTTATGCAGAAATTGAATTATGCTTTAATAGATGTGTTTCTAATTCCATATGTAGTACGTAATTTTTATTAGTTGCATATGTTTTATGTAATTTTTAATATAAATGAATATATTGATGTGGGGTAATTGTTTGGGCTATAATGTGTACCCTGGAGCCGTTCAGGAGTTAGGACGCGATAAATTAACGTTTATCGCGTAATGACCCTCAAATTGTCCAAAATGTGGACAGTGTGAGATTGTGCATTCGGCGTTGGACTAATTCGGTACTTGTATCCTGTCCACTCTTGGAGAAAGTTCAATATCATCTAGCCTTTGTCTTCTGAGTATACTACTGGCATTGGTATATGATGTCATACAATTATTATTGATGACGTCTGGCCCCAACGTTGGTGCGTGTACTTTGGGACTAAGGCAAGATACTACCAATTTTTTTCTAGGTGTGGATGGACACAAATCGATTTGACGTTCAACATCGAATGCACAATCTTGAATGGGATATGACCTATCAGCGTGGCACAAATTCAAGTTCCAACAAAGCGGTGTTTCTGAGTTGTAATGTCATGTATTATTTTAGATTGGTGGCAATGAATAAGAGTTGGGTTTACGAGGAAAATATGTTTGGTGATAAGTTTGCCGAGGGGGTCCGTAGGTTTGTCGATATGGCTGCTGGTTGTGTAACTCTCGGGTTCAGATCAGATGTTCGTGTCAGAAGTGCAGAAATGTAGTGTTAGATAAAATGGAAGATCATTTATAAAATATTAAATTATGATTTTTATTAATGTATTGTTGAGTTTGAAATTATTTGTCACTAACTTTTTTTGTATTTCTATGTAAAAAAATTGGGATAGTGGCGAAATCAATCCAGCAGAGTTATATAAGAAGATATACAAAAAAATAGGGTTTAGACCTCTGAAAGAGTGAGGTAAATATATGTAAGTGTATTGCGCTTTTATTTAATCCTGTTACATGTGATTTGATTACAATTTATCTACTTTAATATTTCTGATAATTATTAAACTTTGTAGGAATGGATGGATACCTTACAATGCCAATGTGAATCAGAAGGGAAGACTTCCACCGAAATTGAAGTTAATTCTGAGATATTAGACAAGAATTCGGGATATGTTCGTGGATTAGTACGCACAATTAAACTTTTTCCTGTATCAAATTTAACTACTACAGCACCAACTATCAAAGACAAGGGATGAGATAGAATTGATGAGAGCTACTAGAGAGAAAGACTTAGAAGATTTTGTGAAAAAACAAGCTCAGATGGAGGCCACGCTGCAGGACCACTGCGAGGAGCAGAGGGTGGAGCAGAAGCACATGCGATTAGAGCATGAGGAACACATGCAATTAGAGCAAAAGCGCTTACGAGCATAAACATCAAAGGAGCTGGAGCAGCGCATGACACTGTAATGGAAAAGAAAATGAGCGACATGTTTGGGAGCCGACACAAGTTGATGTGATATCTTGTATTGATCTTTTATGATTACTACATTATTTACTAGTACGATGCTATTTCCGATTTAATTACAAATAATTATGTATTATTACTGAAGTTTATAAATGTGAGTATTGTATTGTTATTGTAACAGTACGTGTTATATAATGTTTTCGATTATTATCATTTTTTTAATATGTGTGTGTGAAAACCGTTCGATCGAATAGTAATGGTAAAACATGACCAATAGCGAAGACCATCTTCCAATTGGGAAAAAATAAAACACCTAAAACCGTGTTCGATCGGTCGACTAACCGAGCGATCGATAAATGCAAGCGATCAAACAGTAAGTAAGAAATGTGTATGATCGCGCACTTAACCGTCTAATCAGAAATAAACCAAACATTCGATAATCCATCTAAATCAATTGATCATAAAGGCAAACAAGTCCGATCGTAAAAGCTTCAACGATAGATCGGTTTAGTTGGAACGTTTGATCACAGAAATGAACTGATCGATCATCAAAATTGTCTTGATCGATCTTAATTGTTTACCGTTATATTATCCACAAATTTCCAATCAATCATTAATATTTCCAGTTCAATCGTGATAAAGCACCATCCAATTGGTTGTGGATCCAACCGGTAAATTGCTCAATAAACGCCCGATCAGTCATAAACTCCAATTCATCCGATCACCAGTTGGACCCTCCGATCATGACCAGGAACGATCGATCAGAATTTTTCTCCATTCCAATCAAACGAGGCTTTTCATGATGAAAAGTTCCGTAATAATATCCTGTTAGTGTCCAAACCAATTTCGTCAATAAAAAAATTTCGTGACGAAAACCGAATTTCGTCACCAAAAGCCTTTAGTGACAATCTTTTGCTGATGGAGGTCGTGACAAAAATTAACTTTTAGTGACAAAATTTTTTGTCACTAAAAGTCCATTTTTTTGTAGTGATATTGATAAGAAATGGTGAATGTTAAGCCACCAAGATACATTACCAAGTCTTCCCAATAGTCCCAAAGATACCGAACCATGCAAGAATTGTTGGCTATCCAGTTCACCACCAGGGATGAATTGCACTTGATCTCAACTTGAGATAAATTCATCTCTTTACATAAAGTCACACCCATAATGACCGCCTGCAACTCTGCCTCATTATTTGTTATCATATCAAATTCAGCTTAGAACACAGCCTGCACATCCCTAAAAGGGTCTAGATCACTCCCCCAGATTGTGAGTCATATCCCTATTTCTTTTTGTTTGGAGATCTAGGTAGAATCATGAGCAAGTAAAAAGTAATTGACTTATTTTTTCAAAATAAAGTTGCTCAAGTTTCACAAGATTGATCTGGTCATACTTCCAATACAGATTCTACAATTCCCATACAAGGTTCTACTAAGATATCAAAAGTTCAATCTGATGAAAGTGTTATATCCATCATAAAACGTTATCCTAGATTGCGTCCTCAATTGTAGAATTATTCAGTAAATCAACACGAGCATATATTAGAAATGAACCGTATATTGAAAACTATCCCTATTCTGGGAAGATATATCATTCTCGTTAATTTCAATTGGTTTGGTTTAAAGTATTTCCCAATTGATAGGAGTATTCACCAACACAAGATGTAAGAGTTGATCAATAACAGATTTAGTGAACAGACTGTAAAACTTCTTACACTTAGCTCTTTATAGGATCTCACAAATGCTTATAATTCATTCAAAATTGATAACATATACAAGCTTGCAGAAAAATTTAATTCTAAGGATTTTACTAATAAGAAAAAACCCAGTTAGGATATCAGTCGCAGCACCACGATCAGCATGATATTTCTCATCATATAGATTTACGAAACTTGTCTAAAATATCTGATTTATGTCAAGCATGGGAGAACTTTGGAAAGTCAAAAGTCTATCATTTGGTTAATAGATTGATTTGTCTTGTTTTGTTTTCCCAACCCCTTTTGAATCTCTCTCAATCGAGAAACCGAGTAGAATTTCTCGATTGCAATGATTTTCATTGGCAGCATCCTATATGGAAGGCAAGAGCAGACCTAGGGCTTTTTCCTTGTACTTTACATTCTTCTTCCACCGCCATTGGGTAATTTGGATTTAACACCAATTGTAGGAAGTATTTTTCTTCTCTTTTTTGCCTGGTATTGTCAAATATGATTCCTATCTATTTCACTTAGTTTTTTTCTCTCGAGTACCTTTGTGACCCGTTTAACTTTCCAAACTTGAAGTGCTAGAGTTGCGCACGCCACGTTTTTGGGCTCGAATTCAATCAACACAACAAGGGCTGAGATCGAGAGAGCTTTTTTCAACTAGACTGCACTTTTGCAGACAAGAGATGGAGGAGTCTACAGTACCTCAAGCCAATCCGTTGAATAAAATATCCAGGGAAATTTAAACTGTTCTTCACTACCCACTACAAGAAATAATATAGTTTTAGGTGACAAATTTTTGGGTGTCAAACTAAATTTTGTCACCTAAAATGGCATTTTCATAAAAAAAAACATTAATTTTGTCACCCAAAGTCACCCATGAACGTCAACACCGTCCGGACATGTAAAAACATCGTTCGGACGTATATCTCGTGTGACAACATACCACACGTCGCGCATGAGTGACGATTAAAACGTTCGGACCATTTGTTGGGTGACGAATGCCAAATTATCGTAACCAAGTGACGTTCAGAATTGTCACAATTTTTTTACAATAACGTCAGGATGTAATAGATACAACGTCCGAACAACATCACGTGATGAATAATAATCGTCAGCATATAGTGACAAATTGAAAATCGTCGCCAACACTCAATCACGTCCGGACCTCCACTAGAGCATTCGCACGTGCGAAAAACACACCGTCTGGACTCGAAGAACAAGGTCGCACGCATATGAATGTTGATTAAGCTAGTCGTGTGCTTCCACGATGCAAAATTTCCACTGGATACCGTCCGGACCAATATATACAGTCTGTACCGGTTTAGTTCTAAGAAGCTTCTCGACTCGGTAATATTTAATGACGTTGAATTTGATTGGGTCACGTGTGAATCTAACAGCTGATATGAGTCTGAACCCCAATATTACCGTTTGGACGTATTATTGACAAATTAAACAGTCCAGACTAAGCCAAAATCAAAACACTTTCACTCTATTCCCTCAAACTTTTCTCTCAAATTTTTAACTATCTGTTCGAGATCTCTCAAACAACTTCAGGTAAGACCTTATTCGTGAGTTTGGTTATTAATTTCATGCATTTCAATTGAATACTTTTGATTTTTTTATCTCTTTGTGTTCATCTGTGGTAGCGTTTGGTTTGTGTTCGTCGAATAACCTTTCGGACGTTGTTAGCAGTCTTTCAGACGTTAATATGTCGTACGGACGTAACTGTTAAACGTTCGGACGCATTCTAAAAATAAATGTCTTCGTTTGAACGGCGTGCGAACGGTTTGTGATTATGTTCGGACAGTTTTTGCTAGGTTTACCATAGATCACTCAAAGAGAAGTATCACTAATGTCGGGGGACAGACTCAGAGACCAGCTTGGACAGACAGTTTTTTAGCAAAGCTGAGGGGAGTCTTCGGGCGATAGTGGAGTCAACGCATTCATTGTGCACGGAGCTCCAATGTTGTTTGATCGGTCTGAAAAATAAATTTTCTCTAACGGATAGGGCTCTGACAAAGGAGATGAATATTATGCAAAGGGAATTGTTCGCTGTGAGAGAACAATTGTCCCAGTTGTCCAAGTCTGTCCATACCTTTCCGATACAGCTTCAGATACTCATAAGACGTGTAGATATTATAGAGGAACATTTGGCGCACGTTCGTGACGCCCTCAGCAAAGATCTAGACAAGTCATCTCGTGATTCGGAGTAGTTTCATGTTTATGTTTTATTGCTATTATTAACTTATCCTTAGAAGGACCGTCTTCGACTTGTACTAGACATTATGATTGTACTTTCGTTCAGTATTTAAACTATATTTGATATTCCATATTAATTATGTTTTTTCATTAGTTTAAATTTATTAAAATTTAAACGAATGATTAGTATAATTAAAATAGTTACTAGTACGAGTGCTATGTTAACGTAACGGTTACTGCAATTACAATTAAATAGGTAATTAGTTATAATATTTAGTGTAATAATTATTTTAATTTAAATAGTTGATAAGTTATAATTATATTGTGTTAGTGAAATGATTTAAATAAATCAAATTTACTGAATGAAATTAAACCGTAAGAAATGAAAAAGTAAAAAAAAAATACGGTAGACGTTTGAACGGTATAACACATGTCCGAACGCAAATATCGTAGGACAGTGATGTGTTTAAAAATGTAAGAGTTCGAACGTATTAAAACAGTGTCCGGATGTGTATGATCGTAAGACAAGGTGCGAACGGACATGATTATCGTCCGGACATATTTTGTAACGTCGCTTGGCTTACACGTGTTTACGTTACACCACGGTTGACAACAGTTGTGTCCGTTCAAACCCTATTTATAACGTTCGGACGTGAAGTGACGTTTATTCAGCCAAACGTGTACTTCCACGTCGCACACGGATTGGGGAAAATCGTCCGGACTATTTATTTACCGTCCGGATGTAATTAATTATTCGAACCATTTTAAACGATTTAGATTTTGGCATTAAATGAGAATGAAGCTCATTGGGCCACATGTGCTAAAACTAGTCCGAACGTGTGTTAATCATCTAGATGTGGTCGCCGGATTATGAAATACGCGAACAATTCTACATTTTCATTAAACCGAACGTGTTATCAACTAAACATTCTCAACCCTCAGTTGTTTCTTTATCAAATCTTGGCATAAACTCATTCTGTCTAATCAAATCCAGGTATGTTTTGTTGATTTTTAACATGATTTTTGCTTTAAAATTTTCGTTTTTATAGTTTTACGTATATGATTTTAATTCTATTTTTTGTATACTACATTGTGTTTTTTATTGGGTTTTTATGTAGAAATTGATTCTGTTAAGTGTTAGTATTGTGTTAAGTATATTTGTTTGTCATTTAGTGGTGTTTTGGGTAGTCTTTTGGAGGTTTTGAGACGATGTCATCGCTGAGTTAACTCGGACGTCGTCCCATAGCGTCCGAACGTCATAATCACCCCTTCGGACTCCTTCTAGTATCAAAAAGAAATACGACGTCGTTTAGTTAATGTTTGGATGCTACATAAAATACGTCCGGACTGTGTGATATTAAAAGATAAAATTTTACTATTTGTGTTTCGTTCTGATGGGTATCCAAAAAAGCCCGGACGCGATGAATTATCCAAACATGAAACGTTGTCATTTTTTTATGCTCGGTCGCTATGTCAATGATTTCCGGAAGCTTTTACAGTAAAGTTAAATTGTTTTCTTAGCTGCCTTAAGTTCGGACGGCTATCCAAATATGTCTGAAAGCTATTTTTATATGTTCGAACGCCTTTAATATTAAATTTGGATTTTCTTTTTTTATTATAGAGTTCAGACTCCTTTTAAGTTTTTATTCAGATGTAGGTCTAACTGTTTGAACGGGTGGTTTGCAGATTATTGAAAATGAACAAGCGTGCGCGTACCAGCAGCCAGGGCATTGCTGAGGAATCTTTTGCTCTAGCTTTATCGTTAGAGGTGCATACAGCAATCATCATGTCCCGCTTAGTCGTTGTCGAGCGACATATCCAGTTGTAGGATTTCTACGAACTTCGGTTTAAGGATCGAACGCTTCCAGAGATAGTGGAGCAAGCAGGTTGGCTTCCGTTCCTCCAGATGACTGGGAATGCTTCAAAGAATCTGGTGCGAGATTTCTATGCTTATATACTATGGCGAGGGACCTTGAAAAGCATAGTATGAAGGTGAATGTCCGGAACGTGCAGATCATTTTCTCGCCAGACGAGCTAGCGGTATTTTTGGGGTACGTAAGGGATGTGACAGCGTTCCCCAACGTGCCAATGATAGATAAGGGCCGACCTACTAAGGCTGAAGTTTTCCGGACTTTGTTGGGCCCGGATACTACTATCCTGGAGGGAAGCAACATGTTTCACGAGCAGCTGCTTCCTTTTTGGTGGATCATGCATCTGATTCTATGCTCCGCCATCGACCCGAAGAAGCACACGATGGAGATGACTTATGACCTGCCTAGTTCTTGTACATGGTAGTTGTACTAGGGCTTCCTGTTGATATGACTTCATTTATCTACATATCTGTCTGTGCTGAGGCTCTGAAGACCGATGCTCTGATTTTGTTACCCTACGGTGTTCTTCTGACCCAATTCTTGCATAACTTGATGGTACCCGATGGCGCTTCCACTTGAGTCGATTCACAAGACAATGCTCTTAAATTCAATGACACAGATACGACGAGTGTTGGGTGCTGCTTGGGCTGCTAGAGCTATACGATAGGAGCCAGCTTAAGGGACGGAGGAGCATGATCTTGGACAGAGGTCCTCCCAGGGACTCGATGGACCGAGTTGGCTGAGCAGATGCGAGCGGTCATGCAGCCCACCCATGAGATGATGGGTGATATCAGTTCTCGGAAGCAAGTTGTCGATGTTCAGTTCGCCCTGAAGGGCGTCGCTACCAGTGCACAACTAGTTTCCCTGACCGAGCAAGTCGTCTTGCTTGAGGAGCACATGAGAGAAGTCTGGGCGGTTCTGTAGCTCGCTGATGATTGATGATCAGGAGATATTTAGTTTCTTTTATTATGACATTTGCTTTTTTATTATATTTTGAGGACAATTATTTTTATATTATGTTTTGAGTACGTATATTGGGATTGTATCTATTTTTATTTTGTTTATATTATGTTTTGTGGAGATTTGATATGTTTATATGTTATTTCTATCTATTAAAAGTCAGAGAGACACGAACAATTAATGAAGTGAAGTGTTTCTCATTTTGTTACTCCTTCCAACTTCGTTACACTTTTGTTTATATTAGAAAGAAATAAAAAAATAAGATCATCATAACCGTTTGAACTAGAGGATTATCGTTCGAATGATTTGGAGTAAGGTCAAACGGTGTCGTACTTCGCAAGAAACGCGTCGGGAAGGAATTGATACCCTGTTCGGACTCTATCGTTTGGGGTTTCCAAATGGCGCCAAGAAATTTGCAAGTTCTGACGGTTTATGGTACGTCCGGACGTTGTGTGGAGGATCATACGATCTCGTTCAGTGGTTGCTAAAACGGTGTCATCAGCTGTACGTTTCCGTCCAAACGTTATTAGTTTCTTCCGAACGTGTTATAATCGTTTCAAAAACGGAAAATCGCGGACAGTATAGCAAAAACGACCAAAACAGAAATTTGAGAGATTTGAGCAAGAGGAGCTGATTTAAGACGTCAATCTCATTGAAAATTGTGTGAAATGAGCAACCCATTTGGGATTTCGGATTGGATTGCTTTTAAGGTTAGTGGATTTAAATTTTTTTATTTTACGATGAGAAGCATGGATTTCAGGATATCAAAGTATGTGTTTTTTTAATTTTTAGGGACTAAAATGATCGCAATTGAGTTTGGAGTTTGCTGTGATGTGTTTATACTGAAATATTTGTCATTTTGGTTTGATTTTGGCATGAATTTGTGTTGAAAATGTCATCTGTTTGTCGAAGAACAGTGTTGTTCGACAATCGTAGTCCAGACGATTTATTTACTGTCCTGACTCAATTTACTAGTTTGGACGCTTTCCAAAATAGGTCCGAGCGTTTATATTTTATGTTCGGACGGTTATGACCGTCAGAACTTGTTTTGATATGATGTTCATCCATTTATTTAGTAGCCTTAGCCCCCGTTTAAGAATTGCACGGAGTTCGGATAACAAATTCGGTGTAATTCTTGAATTGTCCACGTTATGGACAGTTTGAGTTTACAATTTGCGTAATGTATGTAATTGTATCTAATATTGTGACAAATGTGTTTAAAAATTTCGATAGAAATCTCCTTCTGTCTTCTGGATACATATTCAGCATTGAGCTTGCACACTTGCCTTCATTAGTGGGTGTTTATGCACAATGCTGAGGCGCACAGAAATGGAATGTTTCAGCATTACTCGGTGTTCAATTCCAAAGAAGAGGCGTTAGAGCACTCGTATCCCGATATGAACAAGGAAGAATAGACTTGTGTACTCGATTTATTCGCGAGCGAGGAATTTCAGGTTAAACATTTTTATTATGTCCTAATTGTTTACTTTACTTTATTATTAATATTAGTAACAACTGTAAATGTACAATGCAGAAAAGGAGTGCAATCAACAAGGAGAACATAGCTAAGCTGAAGATTGTACACACATCGGGAGCGAGGTCTTTCCAACACGCGAGAGCGTTGTTAGTAAGTAATAAATTTAAATTTTTATTATTTATTATTTATTATTTAAATAAATGACTTAGGTATTTTAATATGCACGTTTTATATTTCTTTTGGTGTACAGAAAAATCCAGAATCTGACGAGATTAGTCCTGCGTTACTTTATAAAAGACGCATACTAATAAGGATGGCATGTGGACATCATAAGATGCACGGAAAAATTTTGTAAGTTGTAACGTTAGATTTAATGATACATTCGTGTGCGTTTATGTTTCATATGTGCTACCTTTTATCTTCTTTTCTAATTTTGTAGGAAAAATGGAGGCGTTACAGTTGCAGCACGAGTCAGAGGGAAAGTCATACACCAAAGTGGAGGTCTTCCCTGAGGTGTTAGGGACGAAAACGGGTTATGTGCAAGGTTTAGGCCGTTCAGTACGGTCTGTTGGATCATCTTCATCTGCATCTGCATCTTCTGTTGATTTGTCCCGAAGCTTGGAGGAGGCTTGATTACAGATTGAGGAGATGAGGGCTAGACAATTAGAATATGAAGCGCTTCTCGTCAAGGGGTCAGATATAGAGCAGACAATGCGAGAGCATCTACAGATGATGGAGGAGCAACAATGGAAGAAAGACGAAGAGTTAATGCAGATTATGGCAGAGTAGTAGCGGAAAAAATATGAAGAGCACCGAAAAATGATGGAGGAGCAGCAAAGGAGCCTAGTGGAACAATAAGAACGGAAGATGCAACTAATGGCGGAGCAGATGCGTGAGCAGCTGGTGGAGCAGATTAGACAGTTTCAATCTCATAAGACACCCAAACGAAAATTTGGGTACATTTATATATTTTTACTACTTTTTCAGTACTTATCGATTACGTATTTTATTTACTTTTAATAACGATTGCATATTAGTAGATATTTTATTATATTATGAGCATTGAATATCTTTTTATTTTATATTATTTTTAAAATTTTAATTAAATTAATTCAAATATAAAGAAAACCGTTCGAACTGTATCAAATTTTGTCCGAACGGTTATTTGGCGTTGATAACATGCGCACGCACAACGATCCGTCCGCACACATCGCGTTAAATTCTTTCATCAGTGCAATTATTTTCGCGTTCACACGACCTTTTATTAAGCAAATGTGCGCACGATACAACCATACATTCGAACGTGTTCAACTGAACAAGCGTCTGAACGTTATATGTCATAGTTCGAACGGATTTTGAGGATGACAAATAAGTATTTCGTCATAAATGAAATAAATGTGCGGACATCTTTACGAACGCGTCCGAACGTGATGTATGGACGTGCAGACGATGTTTTATATACGTCTGCACGGTTGTGCATGACGAAATCCATTTCGTCACCTTCGACGAACTGTTCGCATGAACGGTCCGAACGTATGGACAGTATATTCGCACAGCTCATGCGAACGGATGGATTGTACTGGGCATGACGGTTTTCAATTTTGTCGCTATTGTAGAAAACTGTTCGGACGGTGTTGTGAAACGTTCGAGCGGTTTTGAGCGACAGAACACCAAAATCGTCACCCAAAACTTGCGCTGACAGGCTTTAGGTGATAAACCGGATGACAACTCGGTTTTGTCACCCAAAACATTAGATGACAAAATTAGCACTTCCAAAAGTCTTTTTCTTGTAATGACCGGGCGCAGTTGATTGGCCCTCAGATGGACCAATGACCAGTATGCAAGTTCTATTGAAACACTTGTGAACTTAATCAGTCAAGGGTTAACCTTACTAAAAGGATGAAATAAAACTATCCTTATATCACATTAGTTCTTGGATTAGGAAGATTGGAATTTTCTGCAATTAATATATGCTTCCTTAGTATATAAAAAAGCACACCAACCTCTTTTAAATGGGAAGAAATGTTCTAGAAAAAAAATGGGAAGAAATGTTAGATTAGATGACCTAATTAAGCTATTTCCTATCAATAATAATGGTTTAATATTATGTGACTTTTGTTTTCTTTCCAATATCTGTTCTCAATCTGCAGGATGGACAAATGGCATTGATGAGGTTACAAAGCCACAAAGGTTTCCTACCCCACGATTGATACGTTCTAGAGTATAGACAAAATCAGTAGCTAGGCTACCGAAAAACCTATTCTACTGTTGGAAATGATAAATTAGTTAGCCACTCGAATAAGAAATCCATAAAGCATGATTTATTTGCCTATGATAATGATTCCACTAAAAATTAAGGTGGGATTTCCCTGTTAAGGCTGCTAATGCAAGCGGATACACAGTCTCTCTCAACCGTCATTCGACAACTATTAGTCCTTAACAAACTTATTTTAATCGATTCATGTAAAGCCCTCCTGTCGTGTCTCAGTTTAGTGGTGATCACATGCACATGCCATCA
This sequence comes from Myrica gale, assembly GCA_963930655.1. Taxonomy (NCBI): domain Eukaryota; kingdom Viridiplantae; phylum Streptophyta; class Magnoliopsida; order Fagales; family Myricaceae; genus Myrica; species Myrica gale. The sequence continues at coordinate 4,753,302 of OZ005613.1, forward strand.
TTTTAGTTTTCAATACAACCCGCGTGTCATTCATATGTGACACTTGCATGTCCCTCTCTATATATAGATTCGAATATGTTGCGCAGGTACAATTACAATGTTCGCAAAGGAGATTTATGCTTCTGGCTCTGAAGTTCTTGGTTCTAATGCTTCTGGCGGTGCCGAGGAGATTTATGCTGGGTGGGACAAATGGACAACAGCAGCGACACCATGTTCGCAAAGGAAAAGCAGTGGAAAATAGAACAGGAGAGGAGAGCAAAGTTCAGTTCACCGAGGGCATGCCCAACAACAATCTTGATCATCACACTATACCAAGAAATAAGTTCCATGACTGGGATACCACTTCTCAAGGAGAAGAAGGTGACAGTAATAATGGTGGAAGCGGGTAACACTAGTTGGGCATGGGAATGATGTGGCCTATCGTATCTAAATGCTCATTGGTAGTCCCTGAATTTACGGCTTCACCTCAAATTTGGTCGTAATAATTGTGTGGACGTACCACAACTGTCCAGATGTATGCGAGAGAAACGCCTTGTCATAACTGTGTAAAGTTGGTATATATAGAGAAGTTAGGGTCCAAAGGGACGTGCACAATAACACTCCGTCGTGTTCTAGTGCACAAAACATAATGAAGTTTGACTACAGATCTCACTTGAAGGAAGAAAAGCTCGAAGCAATACATATACAGTAATCGCATTGCAAGGGAGATATCTTTTCCGACAATATATAAAATGTCAAAATAACCTTCTATATCATGTACTGCAGCTAATCAAGAAGCTCTCACTAGGTTATCATATGGTGTCCACGTCTTTCTGTTACGTGCGTTACAGTTACACGTAACAAGGGCTTTGATTTTTCGTAGGATATATACTTCCATGGATCCTAGACCTCTTATGTTAGGGCCGATTTTTAGGATACTTCCTGCAGGGATCCTAGACCTCGTATGTTAGGGTTAAACTAGAGGTTCGCTTTCCCTTAGAAGGGAGCTGATCTTCAGAAACAACGTTCTAGCAACTTCGTTTTCATCCATCGTTCTTTTATCAATAAGTGAGTTGACGCAGAGTCTCTCCCCCTAGCCATGCCAAACTCTACGAGTGGTCAAAATTCCGGTAAGAATCGGAATTTTCGGTTCTGAAAATTTGATTTCAATTCTAACATATACTGGAATCGGAAGTCATTTTTAAAAATTTCTAGAATCGGAATTTCCGGGCCTGTTCTGATTTTTCTAAAAAAATAATAAATAAAAATAGTGCTCCAAATAAAGTATAACATATGGAATTTGATTGAATGTTTATTTTAGAATTTAGATTTTGAATGAATGTTTACATGTATCGTTAATATATGATAAATAATAGAAAATTTTTTCAAAAAATATTTTCTACTCGTTAGGGCTTCAAAAAAATATCCGAAAAGGTCCACATGCTGAACCGAAATTTGCGGTTCCAATTCTAAAAATTCTTGTTCCATTACCGAAATTGAACAAAAAAAATTGCATTCCAATAAACACCGAAATTAGTTATTCTGATTTCATCTACTTCATACATCTAACTTTTTACAATTCTGACTTTGTGACTTTTATAGTCTACCGATAGCGGAATGTCAGTTGCTTTGTCCTAACTACGAATAGAAACGAAGCCAAGGAGGGTTGGCTGGGGCCATGGCCCCTCCGACCCTCCAAAAGCTCTTAAAAAACAGCATATTCTTTATCCTTTTTAATGAATTTTGAGTTAATATTTTTTTTATGTTTTATTCATTATGACTCCAATAGTTAATTCCTGACTTCGTCTCTGACTCCGAAGCTTGAGTCTGCCTGTCTTACCAACTGAACGCAACAGAACAGAGCAAATACGAACTTAACACTCGAAACCCTCGCTCAATGATAACTTCCACCGCAGCTAAAACACGATAGCCTATACCACCGATCGACAAACACCCAATCTGAAGCACAAGAATATACAGATAGATAGATGCGTCAACACAAAACGGTCCTTATAAGAATTCTTAAGCCAGGTGAAATATTGAGTATTTACTGCATAAAGATATTGTTTTATCCCCACACATAAACCATGCAAAAAAACTTGCGGCTAGAGGCAGCAGGCAAATGATATTTGACTCGCATAATCCTTAATTTCATCTCTCCCAGGGAGAGCTCTCTACACCCTTGTGAGAGTCAACATGCCTTCTCTATATATGGCTTCTAATTAGGAACATATAAGCTTCCTCGAGACTCCAAGGTTATAGGCTAGCTACCAAACAACTATTTTTCCTGATTTGACACCATAAAGCAACCCAAAAAGAAAATCCATAATGCTCAATTGACTTTGCCTGGGCTAAGAACTCCACTTAGAAGGTGGAATTTCCCTGTTAAGGCTGCTAATAGAGATGTATTAGTCCTTAAACAAACTATTTAATTTTCGAATGGTATTATTGAGGCCACGTCTGGTATCAGTGTAGTGAGTGGAGAAACCTTAATTTAATTTTTAATCCTCCCGGTCATTCCCATGGCACTGGCAAATTCCTCTATATAATGTATCTGCTTGATTTTGCATTTACAGAACAACAAAATGAAGCTTCTGTCTCTTTTCTTGGTTCTAATGGTTATGACCTCTTCTGCTCTGGCAGTGCCAAGGAGCGCTATGTTGGGTGGTATGCAGGGGCACGAGAAGCGATTCCTTATTCAGAAAGTAGGAGCAGAGGAAGGAACAAAAGAAGAAAGCAAAGCCCATACCGTTAGCAGCATCGAGAATCATCACAGCATACCTAGACAGAACTTCGACAATAGTGGAACAACTGGTGACGGCCATAGTGGTGGAAGTGGATAATTTGTGCATGGGGAGCATGTGATGTAAATAGTATGGTCTAAATCCAAATAGGTTTTGGTAGTTTTGGGGTGGGGTGGGTTGCGTTTCTGATGTCTTCCAAGGTCTTGTACTCGTCTATAGTGTGGTTGTAGCTTGCCAAGTTTCTTGGTAAATCCCTCCTGCCCAGCACTACTAAGACTTTATGGCTTCACCTGAAATTTGGTTCAAAGAATTGTCTGGAAAATCGCATATGAGGAAGCTTTAAGCCGAAACCAAACGGCATATGTACAGTCCTATGGAGTTCTTAGGTCTACCTGCTGCATTCAGTATGCAGGAGAACATTTTCTCATTGTGAAGTATGTTTAATAAAAAGCTTACAGGGTTCTAAATGAGAGGTATACGTCTATTTAATCGCGAAACATCAACATAAGTCGCCTTCGAAACCCTCACTCCACAATAACATACTCCACAGCCAAAAGCAATATCCCATCACCTGTCAATGTCATTTAACAATAAGCTGAGCAACACTTTGATCAGTGTCACCAGTAATTCTAATGACGGCAAAACACTTTTGATCATATTATCAGCCTTCAAATATAAGAAACGCCAACATAGCCAAAAGATAAAACTACTCTGTTCAAACATGAGTTAAAATATTTCCCAGGTCTTACAATTTGAAACTTCTGATCCACTTCTGCGAACATACAGCGCATTATCTAACCAGAACTTTGAGAATATCTGATAATTTGATGTTTATATGCAGAGCACAGCTGATGGGAAGCTTGTAAATGAGAAAGCAGATTTTTTTACAACTAAATTAATGTCAAGTTCCTGACTATTTCTTTACTGCAGATGGGTCACGGTGTTTCACTTCCTTCGCACGCTTCTTCCAGCAAAACTAGGTGGACCACCTTTACTTCCACTAGGAAGCATGGCAGGGGCAACTTGGCTAATGCATGACTTCTTTGACATGCGCACCCTTGGATATGGATGAATTTTGGCCAGCTCACGAACTCTGCGTAGCAGAGCATTTGGCAAGGGACGCAGCGCATGCTCCTGTTTTTGCTCGACCTGCATTAATCAATTAACATTACTCTTGTACCGACACAAGGCAGATGATGTTTGCACCTAATCCCAAACCAAGTCAGATATAACATTTGCAATTTATTCCTTCAGAACAAACGTAATACAGCAATTCAAATTAAACCCATGAAGCACATAAATAGCACTAAGCATCATAACAAGGTCAACCAAAAAAAAACGAAAAAGAAAGAAAAAAATTATCTGTACGGATAAAAGCAAATAAGAAATCTAACCCCTTTCTTGATTGGTTTTTGTGCACCGCTAGCTCTCAAGAGATTTCGCCATTTGTCCTGCAGAGTCAACAGACGGTAAAATAAATTGAAGCACAAGTATACAATTGCTAAATTAGAAAAGGCATGGTAAAATACCCTGAGATCAATGGGCGTGCGATACACAGTTGTTGAAAACAGGAGCCTTTTTATATCAGTCCACCGGCCAACTCCATATTCAGAAATACCATCAACCAACCTCATCACCTCAGTAGGAGTCCACATCCTTTGATGCTTCCTCCTATCATGCTTTTTAGATCGTTTTCTGGTCAGACAATCATCTTCAGATTCAGATGAGAGAAGTTCCTTGTCAGATTCAGGGCCCTGAACAGAATGATAGATCTGCTGTGAAGTTAGATATTTTGAAACTACTATGCTATATGGCCATCAAATTCCAGGATTGCTAGCAGAACAATACATGACCCTTAAAAGGAAAGCAAATATCAGAAAACTAACCTACCATTTGATACGGAAAAAATCTCACTTCTCACAATTTTCAGGTTCTATTCTTTTGGACAAACAAAGGCTCATATCATCCGAGTGGTGCAACAGAATAGGAAAAATATCAGTCTGTTACAATTAGAAAAGTGAAAGATATGATGTCAAAGCATGAATACACCTGATCACAAACTTCAGGAAGCAGACCCCTCTAAATGCCGCTACACACTCCCTACAGAAAATGTTTAAAAAAATGGTATAATGAACCCTCACGCTCCTGTATCAGTGACATACTGCTAATGAACTGTACTAGAGACTAAGTTAAACTATTGCCTTATGCCCACTATCTGCTTGCATCTTGATAAAACTGGCATCAATCTTCTACTGGCAATATACAGTTTTACCATTCGTACAATGTGTACCGCAGAGGCCATTATTGCAATTTTGGTTTTACCAAACTGAGAATTGGGCACATGTCAACTCACATAAGTTGCAAAAACATTGGTGGATACTATAAGCACAATACCACACACAACGACACTTTTTTCTTGTTTGGAGGTAGGAATTTGTCTTCTAAATTTCTGAAAGAAATGTGATGACCTAGAGGGTTAAAACTTTCCCTACCGATATTGGTGCCTGCTTCTTTGGGCGTCCACTCCGCACCCGAAATTTAGACAGTGACTGAACACCAATACCACGCAAAGATTTCTCCTCAGGATGCACTGTTGATGCTCCACATCTCATATTGTGAAGTTCATTACGAGATTTGACCTTCAGCCTTGCATCTTTTGCAGAAGCAGCAGAGTCTTTTTCTCTTCCCTTCAAATAACTTGACTTTTTAACTGAAAATTCTTCAATGTACCTCCGAGTAGGCTTACGCAACCTCTTCTCCATAAGAAGCGCACCAATCCTGCTGACTTCTAAAGATCGCTTTCCCCTTCCCGTAGCCACGATATCATATACAAAAGGGTTTTCGTCATTATCCAGGTCATCAAATTTTCTGAACTCCAGTGAAGGAGTGTGGATGCTGTGTTCAGGTGGTAGTTGACAGCCACATGTGCTCCTGAAGCCACCATGTAACTCACAAGTAACTGTCTTATCAAGAGCATCATTCTTGCATTCAGATTCTGGAATAGTTGCTGTTGATGACTCAGATATCCCTATAGCACCATTACTGCTTCCACTTAATCCTGGAGACTCAGTCTCTGAACTTAAATTTTCTTCGCTAGGACCAGAATACAAGTTGACAGCTTTTTCAGCAAATTCAATGTCTGTTCTTCAAGAGAAACAAACAAAACAGCAAAGGAAGAAATCATTCTGTTGGCCTTCATCTCATCCAATTACACAAAAGACTTACCTAGAAGAAAATCGTCACATCCGTTGGCGAGAGCATTTGCTGCATCCAGATCATCCACTTCATCCAGCAATCCCTCAAGAACCTACTAGAACAATAATTCATCAGATATGAATCACATAAATAAAAATTTTAATAATGCTCACAGATTAGCTACCTTACAACAGTGCCAGACAGGGACATAATGTGGTTCTTAAAAGGGAATGAAAATTCAAAGAAGACAAAAAAAAAACTAATAGTAATTGAGAGTAGAGTAACTTTGGCAAAAGAAAAAAGATATATTCTTCTGATAAATAATCTGAAAGCAGTGTGCTAAAATGAGAAACAACTAAGCATGTGGTAGTACACAAGGCAAAAGAGAAGACAATTCAGAATAACAGTTTTGGCATGAATAAACTGAAAGAGATACATACTTGAAGTTGTAATTCATCTTCTCCTTCATGAGTGGTATTAGAATCCAACCCTCCTTTTGATAGAAAGAAAACACTCAATGGCATTAGAATAATGGACAAAGTAATTCAATCAATAAATAAATAAATAAGCACCAAACACTGAGAAAGAAAAAGATATATTCAACACTAGATGTATGGCATTTGGGATTGTCTAGGTAGATGTATATTGAATCATCTCAGGCAATGCTGTCCACTTCATTGATGTGTTAACAATTAGAACCCCTAACACTCAACTATGCGACTGCACAAGGATGCATTAAGAACGTAACAGCATAAGCAGCATAGTATCTGTATTCCTGGTAAGTGGTTGCAGAAATGGTAAATACTCTACTATGGAACAACTTATTTAGAAACATTTTGAAAAATGTAATAGATAACAGAGATAAAATTAATGCAAGGAACTACGGTCTCTTTTAAATGCCCTCGCAACGTCGTTTAGTTCTATTGAGACTAGAAGGCATTATTGAATACTTCCTAAACTTCTTCTGTTTATCTAAACGGCTGACTTCAATTAGACCAGACTGACAAAAAGAGAAACATTGGTACAAGGACTTTAAAGTGCAGAGTTCTAAAAATAAAAGCATCAGCAAAGAGAACACCAACAATTTGTAGAACATACCACTATTTGTCGTTAGTCCATACCCAAATGCACAGGAAAAATCTTCAATTTGCAAGCATTTTTCCAGGTTCTCACCAAAACTTAAGACACCATCTACTGAAACATGCTCATCTTTCGGTTCCGCAAGTAAGTGCTCAACTTCAATTGCTTCATCTTCTAAAGAAACAAAAGATTCATCTTTCCTTACCTATGAAACACAAACCAAAGGATATCACAATGGGCAGTGTTAAAAGAAGCAGTAAAGGAAGGAACAGCCAGGCACGTTATATGGAATGGATCTCATTATTCTAACTCATTGGGGACACATTTTTCTCTTTACTTTAAGAAGGCTATCATTCTTGAAATGTGCTAACTCAAACTCCAAAGGAATCATGGCATGCCTCATGCAAGACATCTAAACCCCCACTCCTGAGGCACAAATACTCTACAGCTTTGCCAACATCATGCAGACAGTAAAGCTCACACACATGTTCGACAATCAGTAAATCTCTACTCTCAGTATTCTTAAGCCTGAGCCTCACTTACCAAAGTGGATAACCATCCAAAGGAACAAATAGACGAGAAATTCAAATATTAAGCAAGATCCACTTTGGAAAGCTTTTTCAAGACAATATTCAAGAAACTTAGGGTGACAATATTATCTCTTACCTCAGATAGATAAATTTGTTTTCGGAAAAAAGAAGCATCGAATGTTGAGGAAACCAGTAAGTGTTTTACCATACGAGAAGGATATAGTTTATTTCAATGTTTGCAAAAACATCAATTTATCTTTGACTTATTTGATCTCTTATCTCTCTTGAATTTTTTATTTTTTTATTTTGATAACCAGGGAGCTCCCAAGGTCGGGCCTCTTATCTCTCTTGAATTGCATGAACCATATTGCATTTTTCAACAGAAATAAACCAAACCACAATCCTTAACCACTATCTAACCAGGTACTTATCCCTAGTCCAGTAGTGTTTAAACATATGAACAGAAACTAGCTTATATTCATTTGGTTAATAACACACCGCTTCCACTTGAAATACCCCAGTCAGAATCCTTGCTTCAAACTTATTTTACCTCTTATCCCTCTTGAATTGCAGGAAGTACCATTTTAAATTTTCCAAAAGAAGCCCACTAACTACAATCCCTGATCATCTTTTAACAAATAATTTATCCCAACTGTTACATTGGGCTTATAAATCATACATTAAGAAAGCTTCCTATTAAGTTTCACAAAGAAAGAAACAAGGGTTAATTTCTTCAAAATTGTTCGAGTTTGATCAGCTTGGATGTCATGATTAAACAGATTTTCTTGTTTTTTTCCCTTCCTAATATAATGAGTTCAATGAAGACCTTTCTATGATTAAATACCAGATTTTTCAACTATACTCTTCTTATTTTATTTCGTACATTGAATTCTCCTCCTAGTTACTTTAACCAATCTTAAGCTTCTTAATTGATAACATATCATGTCATATAATCAAAGTCACTGTCTAAGTAGACAACAACATCCAATCTTATGATGGTGAGGCATTCCAAGGAAAAAGATAACCAAAAAAGAAAATCCTGATAATGGTATTATCTGAGGAAACCTGGCAGTAAAGCATACAATTTTGAGGGATTTTATAATGAATTGCAGCATCATTTTGTACTTCAAAATCAAGCAATTTTCACAGATATCAATACCACTGATGTCACAATGCTCCACCAAATCTCATAAATCACAAATATACCTAAATCCTTTCCTTGTGAGTTGCAGATGCGAAGAGAAGAATACGCCAAATAAAAAACATGATCAGCTGCTAAAATGATGATGAAACACCAGTAAGATAATCTCACCCTTTGGCACTTAACATTGGCAGCCTTTGTATGCAAATTTGCTTCTTTATCCATTTCATTTATGCGCTTAAGCTTGATCTTACAGATTCAACCGTGCATTCATGAGCTCGTGATGCCTACCACTTAAAAGAAAAGGCCATATTGGTAGAGGTTATTGGTCACAGCATCAGAAAATTCCAAATGCATAGCCTTATACCAGGGGAAATTAGAGATTAAAAAAAAGGCTTTAAGATCCTAATGAATGGATACAAAAAGCATTTTGCATTCATCTCCTTCAACATTATAGACATCAGTGATTACATATTTAAGATATTCTATCCCTTTCCATCAATTTTACCTATATGAGCAGAGCCATAAGGGATGATTATAAAGGGTTTGGGGGAATAGTAAAACTTAGACAAATATACACTACATCCTGAAAGTATAGCCTTTTATGCACTATAATATTCTATGCTTTGATCTGATAGAGCTTAACCGAGTCCATCAAATTGCATGAAGCATTGGAGTCCGGATCTTTGGGGAGAATCGAAACTGTTTCTCAACTTCCACTTCTACTTTTCAAAATAAAATGCTTAATAGTTGTCATATGAGCCTAGAACATTGTTGATCAATATTTACCAACTTCACATATGAGCTAATTGACCCACCCAACATTAACACTCGTTGGACATTTAAACTCCAAGCACCACAATTGATGCATTCCCCCAAGGATTGGTTTTCCTAAGGAAAGGGGCTGATTGGTCAAAATTAAGCATAAACATGGGATAAACAAGTCACACCTCTCTCTTTCAATCAAGAAGTCTACTTTCGTTAACATCCCATATCCACATCCACCATCCATACATCTTTTCTACAGTATTTCTAGAATTGTTCTCCAGAGCATGCTCACCAAACCATCTGACACAACAAAAGAGTTCTATGGTTCATATCCCCTTCCATTGTTTGCTCACAGCATCTCAACCGAGGGCACACATAAACAACATGTCAACACTATTTGCTCACCCCAAAGCTCAATTATAGAATTTTCCATTTTGGCATTGATTTGCTTCTGTTTGCTCTTAGTGGCATTATTTATGATCAAATTTCTGTATAATGGGACATCCAACATCATACTACCTGCATTGACTTGCACTAATCACCCATTGATAGAAGTAGTATTCAACTAACAAAATCAAAATATTGCTTAAAGTTTCCAAGAAAAGAAAAGAACAAACGAATCCGTAATAGGGCAAAGAACAAAATGAAAGGTTCCAAGCCTAAACACAAACTTTGGAGTAACCATGAAGAATAAAACAGAACGATGCACTTCTTAAATATTGGGAAATGTATTCGACAATATTAGCAGCACCTAAAGCACTAAAAAAAATGAAAGCTCGGTTTATCTGTTGAGAAAATTAATTATCGAGTATTGTATTCTTGTTCATCTAGGACCGCAGACAAACAAACCACTACACATTCTAAAAAATAAAAAAGAAGACAACTTAGGACTACAGAGCAATTTAGAAAAGTAGAGTCAAAACATGACTATTATAAAAAAAATTACAAAAAAAATATTTCAATCCGTTTCCTTCGGTTTCTCCGCAAGCAAACAGAAAGTAAGAGAAAGTAAAAATAAAAAACAAAAAGATAAATAATATGGAAATCCGTACATCATTCATCAGTAAAGAAACCCCAACGAGCTCAGACTATCCGATCTGTGAGCTTCAAAAATATAAACAAAAGAGCAACAAATTCAAGATCTAGAAGAAAAGCTAGAGGGAAAGAGGAGTGAGAAAGAGATCTGACCTGCGAGCTGGAGAGAGCGAGAAAGAAGTGTCAGCGAAATTCAAGCGAATGTTCGAAACCTGAAAAGCCTCAAAACCGCCAAAAAACGACTCGAAATTGGGGGTACGCTTTTTTATATTCGACGGTAATGGAAATGTCTTTTTCTTTTCCTTCTTTTTTCTCTCAGACAGTTCTTGACCTAATTTCTGTTTCGGGTCCTCTCTTTAACACTGCGATGGAGCACCGGATTGACTATTGAGACACTGTCCAAAGACACGTGGTAAACGTTAAGTCCGCTGCTTTGTGTACCGGAGTTTCCACGATGGGACTCTTTAGAGGCGCTGTGACCGTCAAAGCTGTGATAAGGTTTCCAAAGCGTGTCTTAGCCGTGGCAGCACATCGCTGGATAATTCTTTTCGAGTCCAACTATGCTCTAGCCCACATTAACGCACAGAGCCCTGCTTGTATCTACTAGCTAGATTCTATCATTATAATGGATTATGTCCTTCTTTGGATGTTTTGTATTCAATGATTCAGTCTGTAGCTTCTTTGGATTATCAGGTGGCCGCCCCATCCTCAATTAAAATCTTGGGTGTCATATTTAGATGCGCTGGAAAAGAGGTATCTAAAGCGTCAAAGATTGCCCGTGTGCGAGTTGACCCACTCTCAAAGATTTTTCCAATTCAATTTGATGTCATTTTTTTTGTCCACTGCACCATATTTACGGTGAAGAGGATAGCTTCTACCTATTTAATAGTTTTTACTTGTGAAAAAATTTAGGATAAATTACTCCACCAGACTCTGGGGTTTAACTTTTTTCCAGATTGGTCCCTACGGTAATTTTTGTCCTACGAGTGTCCCTGTAGTTTCTAACACTTCTCATATTAACGGAACTTGTATACATGGCTGACGGAGACCACGTCAGAACAAATACATGCCTGACACGTGTCAAAAAACGCAACTTCATCCACGTTGGATTCTCTCTCTCTCTCTCTCTCCCCCGTACCACTGGTACGAAACTCTAACAACATCAAGCAGCTAACTTCCATTTTCAATGAAAATCCAATGAAATCAACAGTATATATCTGGTTTGCTACGCAACCACCGGTCTGGGTCCTATATCCTTCACCTTGTTAACACCTTGCTCCGCTGCTATTCCCTCAACCAATCCCCTCTAGAAGCTCTCGTGTTATACAAGCACCTCAATGATCTCTCCTATGACAACTTCACTTACACTTTCATTTTCTACACTTGTGCCAACTTACACTCCACACTATCTGTGCTTCAGCTCCATGCTTCCGTAATCAAAGTTGGTTTTCAATGTTCAGGATTTTTCTAAATGTTCTCAGATGTATCAACATGACCTGAATAATTACGACTAAGAGTTGTAATTGCCTCCTCAGGCGAACCCATAGTGACAAACGCCAAACCCCTGTTTCTGGTCTTGTTATGCATAGAAAGCTTAACCACTACAGGAAAATACCAGAAACTCAGTTCAGAAAAGCAACCAAAAATCATAGTCTATCTGAAGACAACAAACAAAAACTGCTGAGAATAGAGAAGAAAAACAATTGAAACCACAACGTCGAGGACAGTCCTGTGCTTCTCGAAGAGAGAGCGAATGTCTTCAGCGGTACAAGTCCAAGGTACGTTCTAGGCAATCAATCTGGTTCGTGAAGACGCTTCAGCGTCTGGTTCCGATTCATCGCTTTCGGTGGACACATTGGCTGAAGAAGAATCAATAGCTATTTCTTGAGCGGTAGACGAGAACTGCATGACGAATTTTCTTACTCTTTTGGTTTTAACGGAAGGGGTATGTGCATGGTAATGGGAGTGAGAAAGAGGAGAGATCGAGGGGAGAGACCGAGAGAAAGAAAGACTGTAGCAGCTAATATTGGATGAAGGAGTCCGTGAGAGGTGTTGCGCAGCGGAAAAGGAAGTCGTCGACGGAGAGTACAAGAAACGAAAAAGAGCCATTAACGTCTGTACGCTTTGTCCCGTTGAAAGAGAGACGCAGAGAGTTGCTTTGTAGAGAGAGAGAGAGAATCCAACGCGTAATGACATGTTGGAGGCGGGACCACGGTTTTTTAACGTTTCTAATGATGTGACGTTTTTTAACACGTGTCAGGTATGTATTGGTTCTGACGTGGTCTCCGTCAGCCACGTATGCAAATTCCGTTACCTATCTGACGGAAGGACTAATATGGGAAGTGTTAGAAACTACAGGGACACCCGTAGGACAAAAATTACCGCAGGGACCAATCTGGGAAAACGTTAAACCCCAGGAACTGGTGGAGTAATTTACCCAAAAATTTAGTCGAAATCGATTTTCTTCTCTAAATTTATGATTTGACTCTCTTAAAATATTTATGTTAAAAAAATTAGGGATATAATTGTTATTTCGCGTAAAAAATTATTATTTTTTCAAATCATCTAAAAATCTAAAATAAAATATAAATTTTTTAAAATTAATAATTAATAAATACAATATAATATAATAATAAAAATAGACGTAAAAAACGTCGAAGACCTTAATTAGAGGGAAGAAAAGGTATTATCTCTTGGTTAGTTGCTTTTGCCTTTTCTCTTTCTCTAAACAGTATTGATTTAAAGTGTGTATAAAGTAGTTAGAGGAATACAACTTGAGTTTTAGTCCTCCTTATATAGTACTGATCACCTCATTATTTCAGATGATCTGCAAAATTTGGTTGCAGGCTCTATTTCGGAGGCAGAAAATAAGCAGCTTATTAGCATCCTTGGTGGGGATGAAATTTGGGATAATTTGAAGAAAATGCATCATGATAAGGCTCCGGGCCCGACAGTATGACTGTATTTTTTTCAAACAATTTTGGAAAATTGTTGGTGCTGATTTAATTGCCACTGTGAGAGATTTTTTTATCCATGGGAGACTCTTGCCGGAACTCAACCACACTAATATTGTATTAATTCCAAAGGTGGACCATCCAACTTTGGTGGGGCAGTTTCGTCCTATTAGTTTGTGCAACGTAGTGGACAAACTAATCTCCAAGATTTTATCGGAAAGATTGAAGAAGGTGCTGCCAAAGCTTATTTCGTCATATCAGTTAGCTTTTGTGCCAGGAAGGCTGATCCAGGATAATTATATTGTGGCTGCAGAAATTTTTCATGAGATGAATCATAAGCGTGGGCGGAGAGGTTGGATAGCAATAAAAACGGATATGGAAAAGGCATATGATCGAGTGGAGTGGGATTTTCTTTTTAAAATTCTAGAGAAGTTTGGGTTTCACAAAGTTTGGATTAATTGGATCCGTGAATGTCTTTCTAATTCTAGCTTTTCGGTCTTGCTGAATGGTGGGCCTTTTGGTCACTTTTCTCATTCTCAGGATCTTCGGCAAGGTGATCCTCTTTCGCCTCTACTTTTCCTATTATGTTCTGAAATTCTCTCTAGAATTTTATTGAAAGAAGAGGCAGCGGGTAGTATTCGGGGTATCAAGGTTGGAAGACAAGCACCAATTATTACTCATCTCCTTTTTGCGGATGATCTATTGTTATTCGCTAAAGCCAATATTAGAGAAGCTGGAGTGTTGAATCGTTGCTTGGAAAAATACATGTTATGGTCGGGGCAAAAAATAAATAGGAGTAATCTTCTATACATTTTAGTAAGAATTTTTCGGGGTCTGCATTAGTGCCTATTTGTGATCTGTTACAGCTCAAGAAGCTACCAGCTAAGGCAAAACACCTTGGGCTTCCAATTCTTATTCGCAGGTCTAAATATATTGCTTTGGCAGATCTCAAAGAATGACTTTTTGCCAAGTTAACAGGATGGAAAGCAAAACTGCTTTCCCAAGCCGAGCGTGCAACTATGATTAGAAGTGTGGTTGCCTCCCTCCCGGCTTATTCCATGAGTTTCTTTGCTTTCCCTTCAAAATGTTATGAGGAGGTTGATAGAGCTCTTAAAAATTTCTGGTGGGGATTTCAACCAGGAAAAACTAGGAATCTCACTCTCAAATCTTAGAGTTCAATTTGTACCCCTAAATCTGTGGGAGGCATGGGTTTTCGAACTATGGCTGATCTTAACAAGGTTATGTTGTCTAAACTTGTGTGAAAAGTTGCTACTGAGGCCCCATGCTTATGGGTGCAGATGTTGAGACGTAAATACCTTCGTAATTCTAATTTTTGGGAGGTGCAAAGTAGTATTCACTCTTCGTGGGTGTGGCAGAGTATTTTGAAGGTAAAAAGCTTTCTTGATTTGGGTAGGTGTTTTATGGTGGGGAATGCTTTGGATATTTTGGTTTGGTCAAATCCATGGATCCCCTCCAAAAAGTGGTTTCAAACCTTCTCCTTTGTGTCCAGATCAAGATCGAGTGGTTCTTAAAGTGGCTGGCCTCATTGATGAGTCCTCCGGGCAATGGGATCGTTCCATCATTTGGGTTACATTTAGTCAACCACATGTTGTGGCTATTCTTAAGATCCATCTAAGTTTCAATAATAGAAGTGATGAGCTTATATGGGTGCCGGAAAAATCTGGTAGTTTTTCCATCAAATTCATGTACAGGGAGATTATCAGACTCATGTTGTCTTCCAATTTCCCAGTGGATTACTCTTAGTGGAACAAATTGTGGAGGCTGAAAGTTCATGAGCGTTTTAAAAAATTCCTTATGGAAATTACTGTGGGATGTTATCCCTACTAGAGGAAAGGGTGGCGTTGAGAGTTGGGAGTACATATGCAGATGGGGTGAAATGTGTGTTTTGTGGAGTTGCAGATGAAACAATTTCGCATTTGTTGTTAGAGTGTTTGGTGAGTAGGATTATTTGGAGTACGTCTCCTTGGGGATTGGATATTCGTTTATTCGCTGCTAATTATCTTACTGAGTGGTTGAAGATTATTATCGAGTACGTCTCCTTGGTGACGAATGGAAAACCTTTGAAATACCATTCAAAGGAAAAACCACTTCGGGTTAGCAGGCACCTTGAATCCACTAAGAAGAAAACCTTACAAACAATGATTCAGACACGGGCAACCCCTGTTGCTTGACTCTGACAACTCTGATGTAATAATCTAAGCCTCCCTGCTTAGACCCGCTCCGTGCGACACTCCTCTCAAACCTTTGAGGATCTTCTTATGGATTCTTCACCGAACACTCTTGTTCTTCAGCACGCCTCCAACACCATGAAGGTTACAAAGATATTTGATCAAAGAATAGAGAAAAACTCGTCAATCTTGAAGCACAACTCTTCTGGGGTTTTTCTCTCAAGGAATGAGGCACTAATTTGCTCAATGGAAGCCTCAATCAGGTTTAGGACGGCCTCCCACGAAACCTAGTAGGGTTTCCCTTGGTTTCACAAGGAAAGTCCAAAATTTGAGTAATTTTGGAAAGGAAAAACCACTTCGGGCTAGCAGCCACCTTGAATCCACTAAGAAGAAAACCTTACAAACAATGATTCAGACACGGGCAACCCCTGTTGCTTGACTCTGACAACTCTGATGTAATAATCTAAGCCTCTCTGCTTAGACCCGCTCCGTGCGACACTCCTCTCAAACCTTTGAGGATCTTCTTATGGATTCTTCACCGAACACTCTTGTTCTTCAGCACGCCTTCAACACCATGAAGGTTACAAAGATATTTGATCAAAGAATAGAGAAAAACTCGTCAATCTTGAAGCACAACTCTTCTGGGGTTTTTCTCTCAAGGAAGGAGGCACTAATTTGCTCAATGGAAGCCTCAATCAGGTTTAGGACGACCTCCCACGAAACCTAGTAGGGTTTCCCTTGGTTTCACAAGGAAAGTCCAAAATTTGAGTAATTTTGGAAAGGAAAAACCACTTCGGGCTAGCAGCCACCTTGAATCCACTAAGAAGAAAACCTTACAAACAATGATTCAGACACGGGCAACCCCTGTTGCTTGACTCTGACAACTCTGATGTAATAATCTAAGCCTCCCTGCTTAGACCCGCTCCGTGCGACACTCCTCTCAAACCTTTGAGGATCTTCTTATGGATTCTTCACCGAACACTCTTGTTCTTCAGCACGCCTCCAACACCATGAAGGTTACAAAGATATTTGATCAAAGAATAGAGAAAAACTCGTCAATCTTGAAGCACAACTCTTCTGGGGTTTTTCTCTCAAGGAATGAGGCACTAATTTGCTCAATGGAAGCCTCAATCAGGTTTAGGACGGCCTCCCACGAAACCTAGTAGGGTTTCCCTTGGTTTCACAAGGAAAGTCCAAAATTTGAGTAATTTTGGAAAGGAAAAACCACTTCGGGATAGCAGTCACCTTGAATCCACTAAGAAGAAAACCTTACAAACAATGATTCAGACACGGGCAACCCCTGTTGCTTGACTCTGACAACTCTGATGTAATAATCTAAGCCTCCCTGCTTAGACCCGCTCCGTGCGACACTCCTCTCAAACCTTTGAGGATCTTCTTATGGATTCTTCACCGAACACTCTTGTTCTTCAGCACGCCTCCAACACCATGAAGGTTACAAAGATATTTGATCAAAGAATAGAGAAAAACTCGTCAATCTTGAAGCACAACTCTTCTGGGGTTTTTCTCTCAAGGAAGGAGGCACTAATTTGCTCAATGGAAGCCTCAATCAGGTTTCGGACGACCTCCCACGAAACCTAGTAGGGTTTCCCTTGGTTTCACAAGGAAAGTCCAAAATTTGAGTAATTTTGGAAAGGAAAAACCACTTCGGGCTAGCAGCCACCTTGAATCCACTAAGAAGAAAACCTTACAAACAATGATTCAGACACGGGCAACCCCTGTTGCTTGACTCTGACAACTCTGATGTAATAATCTAAGCCTCCCTGCTTAGACCCGCTCCGTGCGACACTCCTCTCAAACCTTTGAGGATCTTCTTATGGATTCTTCACCGAACACTCTTGTTCTTCAGCACGCCTCCAACACCATGAAGGTTACAAAGATATTTGATCAAAGAATAGAGAAAAACTCGTCAATTTTGAAGCACAACTCTTCTGGGGTTTTTCTCTCAAGGAAGGAGGCACTAATTTGCTCAATGGAAGCCTCAATCAAGTTTAGGACGGCCTCCCATGAAACCTAGTAGGGTTTCCCTTGGTTTCACAAGGAAAGTCCAAAATTTGAGTAATTTTGGAAATTCGCCGGAAGTCGCTCGAGCGCTGGTCAAACGCTTATGTTTCGGTCTGAAATTTGCACTGAGCGCTCGAGCGCTTGTCTAACGCTGGTCTAACGCTGTGACTCTGTTTATATTTTTTTCAATGGTCGCTCGAGCGCTTGTCTAACGCTGGTTGAATGTGATGACTCTGTATGAATTTTTCCAAGGCCGCTTGAGCGCCTGTTGAACCCTGGTTGAACGTAATGAAGACTTTGGACAAACCATCAACTCTAACTCTTGAACAAAGGATCAAAATTACAACTCGATCAAGACATATTTTGACACGAAATTTTGCCAATACAAAAATGCGCTAACAGCGTATACATAGCAGAATTGGTGATATTCTTAGGAGTCTTTCTAATTTTGATTCTTTTGTCTTTAGGTTTGTTAAAAGAGGTGCTAATGTAGAAGCGCACCATCTTGCTCGTTCGGCTGCTTTTGTGATTATTTCAGGAGGTTACCCCGATATTTTTTAGCATTTTCCGGACCTATTTTGAATTTATGCTGGGAATGATCCCCCATAATTTTCCCTTTCTTTTGAATAAAGGCAATAGTAGTTTTGATTAAAAAAAATTTAGAGGAATACAACAGTTTTGGTTTAAAGTGTGTATAAAGTAGCAAGAGGTAATATAATAAAAGGTATTTAGTTTAGATTTCAAAATAATTTTTTATATTTGTATTTTTTTAGAATTTGTGTAGATTTTTATAGGATCGATGAAAAATATATAAAATTGTTGAAATTTGTAAAAAAATTATTAAAATTGATGAAAATATATTAAAAATAAAATCGATGGAAAAGCGAGGGTAAGTTGTGTATAAAAATATTTCGAAACACTGTCTAAAGTTTTAAATCAGGGGAAAACGATGGTTGCATGACAGCTCAGAAGGCAATTTTCGTATTTAATTTTTTATTTCTCCCTCAACGATTTGTGTGGACGAAATGCAGTTTAGGTATACAAGTAATCTCTGACACGTCCTCTCATAAATGAAACAAAAAGCTGGAGTGATTTTATCTCTCTTTTTTATTTTCTTGGCAATTTCTCCTCTTCGTACATGTTTTTGAAACAATTTTCTTACATATTTTTAAAACAGTTTTTTTAATGTTTGAGTGTCTAAAATTTTGAATCTCAATAAAAAAAATTATAAAATAAAATCTCTATTTATTTAATTATTTTTATTATTATATTCATTTAAATATTCTCTATTTAATTTTTCACCAATTCATATAAACTAATTTCACTTTTTCATCAACTCTCATAAAAATTGAACAAAACTGAACCGCAAATTAGACTAGATTTGTGGTCAGGTCCGGTCTTGATTGTGTTATTCGGTCCGGTCCAGACCTTTTGAAAACCGAACCGGACCAGATTTATTAATATAAATAAAAAATTGTACTTTTTAATGCAAATTAAAAACTTAAAAAAATTAATTTTAACCTCAACTAAAACTCTGTGTTTTGACATGTCCTTCCCCCTTCAAAATTAATCTAAAAAAATTAAAAAAATGAAACCGGTCAGGACCACTTAAGTGGTTTGGATCGGACCACTTACTTCCATATAAGTACAACCGGATTTCCGATTGTGCAGTCCTAATTCTCATATCCCAAAATTTTAAACGCCCTAAAATTTTAACAATAAAAAACTAAGAGTTGCATTATTTTCGCTTGAAAATGTCTACCTTGAAAATATGTGAAGTTAGTCAACAAATTTTTTTACCTTATGCCGCACACAAGGGGGGCAAATTTGCCCCCTCATATTTTTTTTAAAAATAAAAATAAAAATTTATATTTTAGTTTAATTAATAATTTTTCTAATATTATTATTATATATTTATCTACATGTACATGTTCAAAGTTATTAATATTTTTTTAAAAAAAAATACATATGCAGTTGATGTGTCTGAAAATGTGTGCCACATATGAATTTTCCATCCATGTACAACGACAAAACAAGTGGACTTTTAAATTGATAAACAGAATATCCAAATTTCTCAAAATTAAAGAAAAAATTAATATATATACAAGTATGTAATATATATATTTTCCTTGTTTTAATATCTTTATTGACAGGACAAATTAAAACTATTATAAAATATTCTTTAATTTTTCACTTGGCAACCAAACACTATATATGCTCATTTTCCAGGAGTTAGCTAAATACCAAAACTTGTTTAGTTTTCTTTGCAAATATTTTATTATTTTCTTCATTTTAAACTGAAACAAAGGCAGAAGTCTCAAAAATGATGGAACATTTTTTTCTTCATTAAAATTAATTTTAATGACACAAACATAAAAAAACTATAAAATAATAAATTTTTATGGAAAAATGCCTGGTCCAATAACCTTCATAAGCGTCTCGATAGCCCATTGAGGAGATAAGAACCCTATGATATTCCCCAATGAACTAGGGTCTCTCTTTTCTTAGGGTTGCACAACCGAAAATTCGGTTCGGCTTTCGGACTGAACCGGATTTTCAGTTGTGCTTATATGGAGTACCGGACCGGTGCGGTCCAGTCCAGTCAAATGCGGTTCGGACCGGTTTCATTTTTTTCATTTTTATTTTTTGTTAATTTTTTTAAAAAAAATTTAGGTTAATTTCGAAGGGGGAAAGACATAAAAATGTAGAGTTTTAGTTTAGGTTAAAACTAAACTTTTTAAGTTTGTAATTTGTATTAAAAATATATAAAAAATTATTTATATTAATAAATTCGGTTCAGATCGGACCGCAAAGCCGATTCGGTTTTTGCGGCCCGGTCCGATTTTGTTTAGCCCTAACCTTTCTTACATCTTCAAAGAAAATCAAGTCTTAAACTTATCACGAGACGAATAAAGATAAAATATCTACTCAACTTGACAAGAAAAATCAGCTTTCAAACTCCTAATAGAAATGAAAGTCTCAATCACCCGAACAGTGCAATCCTAGCGAGATTATACTTCTCCAAGGTTATGTTCGTTTTGAAGATTTTTGTAAGATTTGGAGTGTTTTGAGAATTTTTAGGTGATGTTAGAGTTGTATTGATGTTTGTATAGAAGTTGTTGAGGTGTAAAAAAGTTAATGATGATGTTTAAAGTTTTTTTAATATATTTTGAATTTATTAATTTTTTTTAATTAAAATTTGAATATTTAAAAGGTATTTAAAAGAAAAAAAAGCAAAAAACGACAAAAATAATGCAACGAACGGCAGCTGGCGCAGGGGACAACACAGGGGACAAGATAAGAGACAAGGCAGCTTTGCTGCAGGCCGCATTCAGGGGAGGGGAAAATGACCAAATCGCCCTTTAAAAGTCCATTTTACCCTTCGTTTTTTTTGTAGCTAACGCATGAGTGGAGGGTAGTTTAGTAATTCTGTTTAAATATGTCCAGGGAAAATTCGGAAACTACAGTACAACATCCTAAAAAAAAATCTTTGTTTGCCGAACATGAAGGAACTGAGGATTCGAATCCTCAATTTTTTCAACAAACGAACATAACCCAAGACTATAAAAGGCAAAGTATACATAATAGACTATCTCAAAAAATATATTCTCAATGACTTTCATATCTCCAAAAGTATATATTTTTTAAAAAAGTATCTCTAAATATCTTTTTAAGAACTCGAATATTTTCATAAATTACAGAAAAATACATCTAAAAAATTGGGATAACAACAAATTTTCTCTTTCTAAATATTTTTTAGAACCCAACTATTTTTAAAAGTTACAAAAAAATACATCTAAAAAAATTAAGATAACAAAGAAATCCGTTGTAATTTATAAAAATTACGAACTCCAAATATTTAAACTAACCTCAAAACTCAAATATTATTTAAGTCAAAAATCTATTCGCATGCAGAACCCAGACACCCATGAATATGATTCATCTAGGAGTGGGAGGTACAACCTACTCCACCGTTGCTGTCTCATTTTCCTCCCTCCAAATTAAAAGATCTTCTGTATAATTACGTCCGACTAGCTACTCTGGAAAGAGTATGCTTCATTCATCATCTCAAACAAAATCTGTCCACTTTCTTCGTCTCTTTTTGCAGTTCTGACCCCTCTGCCTTGAATCTGAAAATTTGTGCTTTAAAGACATTTTATTAGTTGCAACGACCTCCAGCACCAGCAAAGATGAAGGCGAGTTCGCAAACTTCTTCAAAGGAGAGTCATGCGTTCGTTGCCACGAATCGCATTGCCTTTGAGAGACAGGACCAATAGGCAAAAAAGGCGTGTACTTTTGACTTTTATGTTCTTTTTGGAAATATGTAACATAACTTTGAAGAAATTTTTTTTTTTTGAGTATGGAAAGAAATTCAGGCATTCATTTAAATGCACCAAACTCGGACAGACCCACGAGTTAGGTAATAGCAAACTTGAAGATTAAAGAACAAAAGCTCCCGCACAGACAGTTACACGCTTACATGTAAGACCTTGAAAACCTTCATCACAATAGGTGCAGGAGCACTCTATCCTCACGCATTGCTGATCTTAACAGACAAGTCATTTTCAGTGGCAATATAATTTTGGAGTTGGCAACACGGAAACCTGTAGAGCCATATACCCATTTCAAAAAAAGGATATCTACTGACTTTTCATATCATCCATCAAGCTGTAGAGAGGCAACTAAGAAGTATCTCAATGCCGTGCCCTAAGATTATCCTTTAATTCCTTGTTACCCCCATTGAATCGTCATTTGCAGTCAGACCTCGAATCTTTACATCATAGTGTACTTCTTCAACTCTTTTTAGGTCATACTTCATTCCTGCCACAGGTGGGTAGGTGAGAGAATATTCAACCCAGAGGACCTCAAATCATTTACAAGATGCAAAATCATCCAAAAGATACCAGACTGGTAGATGTTTCATTGATAAAAGAACTACAAAAGAATAACGCTCAAACCAGATAGCCTACCATCAAACTTCTTGCGCAAAAAATCATTTCGCAGATTAAGCATACGAAAGGCTGCATGAAGATCCGTTAAGAATTTCAACACCTTTCTCGGGCAATCATAGTCTCCAGCTGTCACTTGGTTCACCACATACCGTGGCTGCAGAAACACAAATGTGCTGCATAAGGGGCTCTTTCTTGCAACACAATTTATTGATTGATCTTACGAGATATTTATAGAACAATAAGCAACATGACCTGATGCATTTGCTGATCTTTAGCACATTATAGTTTTCACAATATATGGTCCTACTTTATTCTTTAGGATTTTACCTCTTCGTTTTTTCTTACTTCATGATTTTCACATTTTGCAAACTTCCTACAATTTTAATTGAGACTAACTCAACATGAAAAAAGTGCAAGACAACTGACTGCAGTTTGGGTGAGTAAGATGCAACGCTAGTGAAATTGCAGAGAACAGTTCTTACCAATTCATTGGACATGAAACAAATACCTGCAGAGAAGGTTCTAACATCAGAATATAAGAAGTACCATGAATAAAACATGCTGACTTACAATCTACGACAAAGAAAAGAGGTGCAAAACACTGGACTCCAAAACCAAATGGTGACATAAACGTGACTTAAAACAACCAACAAGCACTTGTGTAATGTGCTATTGGCAATCATCTTTCTACACATTTGCACCTGCATTGGATTAGTTCACACCCGTGCGTATGGATGATATTCTGCCTTACATAAAAGGCCAAATATAAAGACTTATGTGGACCCTGCGTAGGAAAAATTTACCTCAGTCAGACAAATTATTTGTCTCAGAGACTCAATGATATTTATAAGAAGACACTGCTAGAAAACTTACCAGTAAGATAATCTTCAATATCCAGGCCAAAGTCTGAATTGTTCACTGCATAATTAAAATGAATAAAATCAGAATACAGTTCACTGCAGAGGTGAAACATGAAAATCGTAAGAATATGCAGAAATTACTTTGGCAACTCAGACAATATTCCATGAGCAGAAAGGATAGGAAACATTACAGGTAATGAGAGATTTTTGTTAATGCAAAAATTAGGCAAAATGACTAGTGTAATGCCAGTAAGAATGGATACAGTTAGAAAGTGTGTTGCCACTTCCTCCTCATCCATCTCCACAAAGTAAGAGAGAAAACATCTAGAACCCTGAAAGTTCACTCATATAGTGGTGGCGAAATTAAAAGAGAGACATGAAACGAACATGCTACCAAGTCATAAGTCCTCCTGGTAAAAAACTCAAACTGGGACTCAGACATATTATGGTGAAATTGCAATGCCTCTGCAAACACTGGCAGTGTATCACCAACGTGAGAGACATAGGATGAAATAATAAGACGCTGAGGATAGGGTTCATGCAGTTACTTGGCAGAATATGAAATCTGATGTGCATTGTGTTTGTAAAGCAAAATAAAAACTCATTTCCTAGCACACTAATTCAGTAACTGTGACTAACCAAAAAAAGCAGCAACTGTAAACAAGCAAAGATAGGAACTGAAAGCATACACCCGAGTTTTTCCTCAGCTTCAGAGTGCAAAAGCAGGCTTCCCGTTTCCAACCAGTGTATGAAAGCAAGCAACGAAACCACGGTCTGTGTCTCACTTCTCCAATCACCATGATACCTTTTTCAAGACAAAGAATGTAATTCCCACACATAAAAGATCAAATCAAAACCGACTATTAAAATGTCTCACTCACCTATAGTACTGCCCAGGGCATTCCCGCAGAACCTCAGCAAGTCGATAGTAAAACTCCTTCAGCACACCAATCTGAGCCTTGGCCTTCTCTAAAAGCTCTATTCCAAGACACAGAGAAAAAAAAATTGAATTTTCCTTTTATTCTTCGTATGGTGTTTCTAGAATACATGACTTAAAATTTCATTTTCAAATTTAATGCTTCGTTTCGTTCCACTAACACAACCTTTTCTCCTCCATTTTTCCCACTAACCAAACAGAACACAAATACAATTCCATGATATACATCTTGGGAAAAAAAATTGTTGTATTACCAGGAGTTGGGCGAGACTGGTGGACCAGAAGGAGGCTAGCATAGATAAGCCTGGTGGTAGATTCAATCTCCATCACCACGGCTCGAATGCGCTCGCGCAGGCCTCCGGACTCTTCGAGCTGAACGCGGAAGTCCTCGAACTGCTTCTCCAGCGAAGGAGATGAGGAAGGCCCGTCCATCGAAGAGGAGCAGAGTCTTGGAGAAAGTGAACGAAAAGTTTCGCCGCCGAACCGGGATACGAGAACCGTCGGTGGTTGAGAGAGAGAGGCCATGGGGAATGCGTGGAGAGGGACGAGAGTGAAGAGGGGGATAGGGTTGGGGTTTAAGGAGCGAGCGAGGTTGAGATAAGTGTTTCGAAACGCCGGTCTCATTTTTGGGGAGTTCAGAATTTTAAAGCGCAGCTCCGTTGCGTTATGTTAAACGTCCTACACAGCTACGGCTGGAGGACGCTCGGCCAAGTGACTGAACCGAGGGTCCGGCTGAAATGTTGTTCGTTTTAGGGAAAAATTGGAAAGAGAGGTAAGTTTTTATATTTTTTGTACTGAAAAGTTATGATTTGATGGGAAAAAGATAGATTATATTGTAATATTTTATTGTGTTAAAATTTTAGAAGATGTAAAATTTTATAACACAAACACACCACTAGGTCAGTTCGGTGCTATTTTGATAACATATTTTATGAAACGTTAGGACTTTTAATTTAATAATTATTAAGCAGCGGTATCCTTGTTCTCTACTACTCTTATACAATTTGTATTAGAGTCGTTCGTCACCTGCATTCTGTTTTGAGACAAGGATAAGGGTCGAGAATGCTCTCAATCAAGGTATTCAAGAATCAATAGTTATTTTCCTTTTTGCTTCTTGTGGAGGTTTGTCACCTCGAATATGGCTACATTTATCCATTTCAAAGAATCAAGTTTCAGCACTAAATTCTCAATATTCAATTGGGTTCATAACAACATGAGTCCTTATTAAAATTGAATAAGTCAAATAAGCTTTTCCTTATTTAGGTCCATAAGTTGTTGTTGGACTTGCCTGGTTGAAAATTTAAATATTTTACATATCATTAGGTTGTTGAATTAAGAGGCTTTAGGCTGTTAAACTTATCTTATTATAGTCTCATTCACTTAAGTTTGAAATTATAAAGTTCTTTTGTTTCATATGAATACGTGACTTGTAAACAATGTGATTAATGAATAAGATTAGTGAATCAAGTATGTGATTAGTAAGTCATATCAAACATGTCTATACATGAATGAATACACATGCATTGGATAAAGCATATGCATCATTGCATGGATAAGAAAATGGAAATGAAAAATGATGTCGTGGGTGACGGTACCAATCATTGGGGGTGTTCAACCACCACTACGGGGTAGTGGGTGGCCTCTTAAGCAGAAGGCAATAGGAGATCCTTTGCATGACGTTCTAGTGCGATGGACAGAACAAGACTATCCAGGGAGAAAGGGAGCAAGACGCACAACCCTGTCACTTGGAGATGAAACAGTGGACACCAAAAGGATAAAAGGAAAGGAATCATGCTTCATGCATCTCATACAAGGTAATGGTATTTGCTTTTGAGTTTTTGACTAATGCTTTTGAATTAGTATCTGGCTTCTGAAAAATGGTAAGTACGATATTCCTTTATTACTTCAAAACACACTTACTATGATCACACGCTCCTTATCCTCCCTTATTGAGTCCTTAAGACTCACGAGCTCCCCACCCACTTTCTAGTTATCCATATCCACGTCTGGGTGACGGCAAATCTAGAGGTGATCGTGGGCAATCTGTCATACCTGGTCCCCAAGGACCCACCCCCGAGTGCTGCTCATGTCCCCTTGTATATTGCAAATTCAGTTGGACTCATCACCCCAGGCCTTCACCTAATCAACCATACAACCGACGATGAAGACTAGCTTCCTTTTTCTAATGCATGTTTAAGATTTTGCTTTGGTTCGTACATATTTATGTTTTCTGGACAATGTAGGGTTAGGAATTAGATAGGCTCAAATGAACTACTAAGTTCACAAATTTTGGTAGAAAGTAGCAAAGTTTTGTAAGAATCTAAGGATCCTCCCACATTCCTAACCCTTCAAATAGGTTGACTTAATGAATATCTTTATCAAAATCTTATCTTTGCTATATCCAGTGTTTTATTGATTTTCAACGTATAAATTTCTTCTTAAGTACTTGGACGTTTTAAATACTTGAACTTTTGACTTTTGACTTTTGATTTCACTCGAAATACTTAAACATTTCTTAAAGATTTTATGAATTTCCACTACTTATTTATAAACTTTCCGCTGTGTGTATTTGAATAACTCATTGGTTAGGAACTTACCAGGAATTTATATTGTCTCGAAAACTTAGAATATATCGTGTCATAATCTCGCAATGTATAGCACCTGTATTGCTATAAAGAGAGTTTAGAGACTAATATAGGCACGAGATGTGACAATCTCTATCTTTTATTTTCGTGTTATTAAGCCTTTAAATTTTTTATTTCCGTCGATTTGCACCTCTATCCAAATTAGCAGTCAAAACGGACGGAAATGAGCGTGTGATGCCCGTAGTCGATTTGCACCTTTCGTATGTTTTGACAGCTAATTTTGACTAAGGATGCAAATCGACGAGAATTAATATTTCAGAAACTCAATATCATAAAAATGCAAAGTGTTAATATGGGGTGCAAAGTCTATTTTTCTAAAAAAAAAAAAGGGTCCGGAGGGGTTCTTATCTAATGAATGCCCTACACCGTTGAGAGAGTTACTATTTTGTACAGAAATTTCTGATGATCCAAACATTATGTTTGGAAAGAATTTTTTAAGTATGATTAATATTTTTGGGTCTTTGTGATATTAGTTTCAGATTTTTGTCTCTTTTTGTTTCAAAAATGAAACTAATAAAGCTACAAAATATTCTTGGATCGTTGGAAAATTGTAAATTGTTTTATTTTTAAAAAATGTTTATAAATGTTTAGATGAGAAAATAAATTTGAAAATAAAAAATAGCTTTAGTAATATTTGTATCCAATCACACTCGTAAATATACTTGAACGTAATCAGGGAAATGTGTAGCCAGAAAATGAAATGCCCGCTGAGAACAAGAAAAAAATAAATGAGAAGAAAGTGAAATTGTCATTTTCTCTTTTTAAGAAAGATAAGAAAACTTATAGAAAATAGTTGGAGTTAGATCAACCCATAAACATACTTTGCACTCTCTAATTATGGGGATTTTGACATTTGCACTAAATCTATTATTTTTGTCACATTACACCAACAAACTATTGATTTTAAACACTTTACACCCCCAGTTAAATTTTTTGCTTAATTTAGACAGAAAATATTTTTTTAGTGTGCAGATGACAATTTTATTCTCATAATTGTTTTTAGCAATAACCATTTATAAAATCGCAATTTTGAAGCTAAAAAACAAATTAACTATTTTTCTCATTTTCTCCATTTTATGCCGAAACAAAAGCAGCCATAAACTAGTCCGTATTGCTATGTTCATGTTATCATCATAATAATTCCTAAGGTTGTGAAATAAAGCCTTTCTTTCAATTACCGTATAATATTATCCAAAATTAAAAGATTAAATATATTTTTTTACTAGGGTTGCACATAATCGGATTGCAGACCGGACCGGACCGGACCATAAAATTGGACTGAACCGACTCGAATTGTGGTCTTAGTGGTCCGATCCGGTCCAGACCATTTGGGATCCGGTCTGGACCGGACCGAACCGGATTATTAATTTAAATAATAAATAGTTTTTATTTTTTTAATACAAAATTTAAGCTTAAAAAATAAAAATCATAAGTTAAAACTATGCGCTTTGACACTATCCCTAGTCTCTTGAGTCCTTTTCGGCCTTCCCCCTTCGAAATTAAGTCCTCAATTTCCCCTGATTTACAAAAAAAAATTAAGAAAAAAAATGAAACCGATCCGGACCGACCTGATTTTCGGTTGTGCAGCCCTATTCTTTAACCATTAATTATTATAATTTTAACATGTGACACAATCAATTATTAGTTTTGTTTATATTCTATCACTCAATTACTAATTTTATACACTTTGTAGTTATTATTATTAATTGGAAAAAATTAATATTTTTAGACTGTAAAATAAATAATAATATTTTTTAATTGTAGTTCAAATAATAATAATATCAACCATAAAAACAAATTTCAAATTATCCTAACATAGTGTATCATTCTTCAATTTGACAATATAGAAGGTTAATATAATCTGTTATAGGTCCACAAATCAAATCAAGCACACCGAAAAACGAAGAGTGAGGCTGAGGACTGCAAGGGATCGAGAGAGCGAAAATGGAGATTTCAACAAAAGTCGGAGGAAGAAGAGAGCTCAGTGGTCTTGTCTTAACTTCGTTCGAGGTGGAAGTTTTTTTTGGCTTTCAGCTGGTCCTTTACGTATCATCCCCGAGTTTGGAAACGGGAGGATAAGGGAGAGAAGCCAACTGGACGGGGGCCTTTCCCTTTAGCTTGTTTAGTATTACCGGTTCCAAAATTCCCTCTAGACGGACGACGACATTGACTTTTAATATTGCTCAAGCAAGACTTTTCTTCTCTCTCTCTGCGGTCCTATTCGGTTCCCATTTTCAAAGACTTATTGGAACGTTCATACCAAGACTTGATAGAGCACGGTCTAATTATTGAAGTTCTGATAGCTGTAGTTATGTATCATTTGTGTACTCTGGATTGTAATTTGGGTTGGTAAGCTGACCTCCAGCTGCCGTGTAATGACTTGTGTTGGGCGACTCCTTGAACACCCCCCGACCCCCGCCCCTGTTGCTCTAGCCTCTCTCAGGTCTTTTAGTACTTTGGACTGACGGATCTTCTCCCAGAATAGCCAAGCAATGGGAATCTGCTGAAGTTTAGGAGATTAGTTTGTGGGATCTGACTGAGGATTGTTAAGGGTGAGTTCTGTTCAAAATTGCATCCGTTTTGTATGTGTACTCTTAGATATTGTTTTGTAGGATTTCTCCTGCTAGAAAATAGGAAGTTTGAGAAGAAATATAACTTGGATTTTTGTTGCTCTTCCCGGGTCTGAGAGGAACGCCAATTGTAGGAACAGTATGGTGTTTATTGTCTTTACTCTGGTAGGCTCCTGCCAAAGACAGTCCGATGTTGGTTCCCGGTAACGTTGGTTTTGTTTGGAAGGGGAGATACCGAAAGATTATTGCTTCAATCTATATATATGGGAACAAACGTCGAGTATTTTTTTCTTGACTTATCTTCCATCGATTCTAATATTATAAGCGACTTGAATTAAAAGAACAATTAAAACAAAGTGGGCTTCGTTGAATCGTTGCTATTCCACTTTACTTGATTATACCTGGTGTTTCCTCTGTTGTTGGAGGAAACACTAAAATCTAGTTGTGGTTTACTTTAATATGGGAAGTTTGGTGACTAAGAACTTGTTAGGTGGCCCTGGGGTCGTGAAAGGAAATGAGCAATCGCTATGAATTTAGTCTGTCGTTTGAACTTTCTCTATTTACCATTCCTCGTATCTGTTTTTGTTGCTTGTTCAAAGTTCAATTATCAGAGAAGAAAATAAGTTGTTGAACAACACTAGTAAATAGGTTACTTTTTTTATTTCTGAAAAGTAAGTAGGTTACAGTTAAATTACGATACTATGTAGTGTGCAATTCATGACTAGCTTTCCATAATATTGATGTTGCTTCAATGGCTTGGTACGATTGAAGCTCTCTTCTCTTATGGTTCTGCAGTGAAGGCTATCATTGAATTCCTTAGTTAGAAGCTATGAAGTGTTTCCCATTCTTCAATGGGAACAAGAAGGATGAGCCAGAGTCCACAAAGTCAAGATCGGTTCAGTCCTCCAATTCAAATTTTGCAGATGCTGAAATGAGGACATTCGGATCTGACTTAAATACCCAGAATGTTTCAAACGCTAGCACAGAATCCTTAAGGAGGACTTCATTTCCTAGTTTGTCTCAAAGACACAGCAACCTCAGAGTTTTTACAATGTCCGAGCTGAAATCAGCCACCAAAAATTTCAGCCGTTCCGTCATGGTTGGAGAGGGTGGCTTTGGGTGTGTTTATAAGGGTCGATCAAGAATGTAGAAGATCCATCCACAAAGATTGAAGTTGGAGTGAAACAACTCGGCAAAAGGGGAATTCAGGCATGAGTTATTCCTCATTTTTTCCTTTTAGAACATTCTGTTGATCCTTTTGGCATTGAAAACCATCATGGAATTTACTTGTTAATCACACTTAGCAGTATCTTCGGAAGACTTATGTCTAGTGTGTTGTCATGGAGATAAACAGTAGTTGCTTTTTTCTGTTGTAGTTGCACTGCATATTTAATGGGGACATTTATTTAATTTAATTGTTTTAGTTCATTTAGTTGTGATTTATATTTTATTAGATTAAGAGTTATTATGTTTTATTAAGTTTTGGCACATGGGCTTTTAGGGTTTGTTTAAGACCTTTTGTTCTCTATTTAAGGTTTGTGAGAACTCTAAATTCAATTAGACTGAGATTATAAAGATTATTGGCGGCTGCCTTTTGCACTTAAACGTGTTTTTCCCCCTCTCCTTGTCTAATTTCTTTTCTTCTTCCCTATTCTTTCATGATTTCTCTATCTCAGTCCTAATTCTTTGTTATATTCCGCATCAAATAGGTATCAGAGCTAAAATTCATATTTCTTGGTTGTGCGACACTATATATCCCACAAAATTGCACATTGATGTGCTTTGGTTTCTTGGTGTTCTTCGGTGTGAGTTAGTCGTTGATGCCCCGACAACCTTCTCAGCCTTCGCCGATGTTCCCCAGAGCTCCGGCGCCGCTGTTTGGCCTTTTTCTGGCGATCCAGATTTGTCCCAAGCGGTTTCCTTGTTTTTCGTTGTAATTTTTCCAAATATGAGCTTATATTTGAGTTTCTACATGATTTTTGGTCCACATAAGTGAAGCTCGCTTAGTTTCCGCCACCGGCAGCCACCAGTTTCAGCCCATTTCGGTGATTCCGGCCGATATTCCCGATTTTGGCCAATATTTTCCGGTTCTGGCCGAAACACACCCGGTTCAAGCCTCTTTCATTTTCAGGCCGAAATTCAACTCCTCTCGGTGTTTTCTCACAGATTCAGGTCATTTTTTAAACTTTTGCTCCTTTTTTGGCTCTGATTCGGGGGGGAAATCACCTTCTTCGACGGTTTCTCGCCTCCCTCCTCAGCCTTTCAACGGCTTCTTCGTGTTTGTGTTCACTAGTGATCTGAGGTGCGCTTGTTCCACTTCATTTTTAGTGGCATAATTGCTTTTCTTTATAGTTTAATTTATCTACAAGTGTTACGGGTCCTTTTTCACACTTTCGTTTTATCCTATAGTCGTCCTCATACATTATCTTTACTCGTTTGCTTCCTACGTTAAAAAAAATAACGTTCCCTAACCTTTATTGAATCTAATTTTTGCTCGAGATCTTGTTTTTCATTCAATTGCATCGGTGGTTTACTGATCTCAATTGCATTTTTAGGTGGGTGTTGCATGCATTTGTGTAGCGGTCGTCTAGTCAACCCTAGCTCTGTTGACCCAACCATGGACCCTACCCACTTTGAGGCCTTGACCCAACAAATAACCCAATTGACCACTCAGATAGGTGTTGTCCAAGCTGACCTAATGGTAGCTCGTCAAGAAAATAGAGCCATAGCTACGAGGGTTGAGACCTTAGAGGTCCCGGGTCACCAAAATGACGCTGAGTATTCTGATGCGCCCATTAATAGACGTCATCGTGATAGGAGATATAGAGATAGATGCTACCGTAGAAATAGGGATTACGACTGAGAGCGAGATCACTACGCTCGTGGTAATGAGTCTCCTACACATCACGATGAGCGACTATTTAAGACCATTAAACTAGATGCCCCTACCTTTGACGGCTGTCTAGATCCCCGCACTTATACTCAATGTATTAGGGATATGGATCGTTTCTTTTAGTGGTATGCAGTGTCTGAGGATAGACGAGTGCAATTTGCTAGTATGAAGTTAGTTGGTAATGCTCAACTCTATTGGGAGAGTGTAGAGGATCTCCTTTTGATGCGTCATGCGTCTCCAGTTGGAACTTGGGTTGAAATGAAGCGTCTTATTCAAGAAAAATACATTCCTCATTCTTACATTGGAAATTTGTTAGATTAGTAGAAGGCCCTTCGGCAGGGTAACATGTCTGTAACTGAATATAGGACCCAATTTAATGAGTTTATGATGCGTTGTCATATTGTTGAGGATGAGGTTATGACATTGAGTCGATTTTGACATGGTTTACATGATAACCTTAAGAGAGAGTTTGTCCTTAGAGGAGTCTCCACCCTCGATCATGCCTACACTCTGGTTCAAAACTATGAGTTGGTTACTAGGACTCCTTACGGAAAAAGTGGTGACACTCGTCCTTTTGCTCCCCAGCCTTCCCCCTCATAACCTAAATATGTGTTAGGACCCTACCCCTTCTAGTGCGCCCCTTGTTCGGGATATTAAGGGAAAGGCCATTGAGGCTCCTCGTACTAACTCATGCGTGCAATCTTTTAATTGTAAGGGTTTTGGCCATATGTCAGCAAGTTGTTCCAGTAGGTCTTTGGTCCTTGAAGGACATTCTAGCGTGTGTGATGAGGACCACCTAGTCGAGCAAGTTTATGAGCCTCCGATTGACGAGTTTAAAGATTTAGCTGAAGGTGATGATGTTTTGACCATATGTCAGCAAGTTGTCCCAGTAGGTCTTTGGTCCTCGAAGGACATTCTAGCGTGTGTGATGAGGACCACCTAGTCAAGCAAGTTTATGAGCTTCCGATTGACGAATTTGGTGATTTAAGTGAAGGTGATGATGTTACTGTAGGATGTATTAGAACTATCCCCTCTAGGTTTAGTCCCACCGTACTCCCAGACACCTCCCGGTTGGGTGTTGTTCGTTGTGTCCTTACCCAGCCCAAAGATGCTGATGACTCGCGTCGTCATGCTATCTTTCATACCTATATCAAAATCAATGATAAGGGTTGTAAGGCCACTATAGATAGTAGATGTTGTATTAATACGGTTTCTACCAGTACTGTTTCTCATGTTGGGTTACAACCAGTCACTCACCCAAACCCCTATAGTGTCTCGTGGGTCGATACTTCCTCCATAGCAGTGAAGGAAGGATGTCTTGTGCCCATTCAGTTTCTAGAGTACAAAGATCAATTATGGTGTGATGTTATCTCTATGGATGTAGGTCATGTTATACTTGGTCGCCTATGGTTGTTCGATTTAAATGTGACCATATGTGGTCGCTCTCTCTTGTTCCTTTTTGTACAAGAGAAAGAAGATTCTCCTTAATTCTCTTCCCCCACAACCTGTTGATGTCCATCACCCCAAGACAGTTATAGACAAGAAAGGGTTAAATATTATCAGCTCAACGGAGTTTGAGCGAGATCTGGTAGGAGAGTCGGTTGTGTTTGCGGTAATTGTCATGAAAGTTCCATCTGATTCTCCTGCAGTAGTGCCTCCTGAGGAGGCCCACGAGGTCCTTTGGGAATTTCATGATGTTTTTCCCAAGGATCTCCCTAATCATTTGCCACCATTATGAGACATTCAACATGCCATAGATCTTGTTCCCCTGTCCTCCTATGCTAGTGTTTCTATGACTGTTGAATCATTTACGCATCATCTTCATGACTTGCATCTTGAGATCAATAAACGTCTAGAAGCAAGTAATGCATCATATAAACTTCGAGCTGACTTACATAAAAGACATGTTGCATTTAATATTGGGGATTATGTCAAGATCCGAATTCAATCGGAACAGTGTCCTCCTAGACCCGCTTCCAAATTGCAGGCTTGTAGTGCTGGTCCTTTTAAAATTTTGAAGTAGGTTGGACCAAATGCATATGTCATTGATATTCCATCTCACTTTGGTTTTCATCATGCTTTCACTTTGGTTTTCATCATACTTTCAATGTCGAGGAATTAGTTGCCTATAAAGGCTCTCCCAACTTCTCAGATGATCCTTTTCTTGACACCACTACAGCTGACTCTGAGTCTATTCCTACACCTGCACCATTACCTTCTCTCCCTGCACTCGTAGATAAAATTGATGTTATTCTAGATGAGCAGGTTGTGTTCATTACAGATGGAGCGGTTCAACGTTTCCTTGTTTGCTGGGTAGACAAACCGGATTCCGAATGCACTTGGATTACATTAAGTTTTGGCCCATGGGCTTTTAGGGTTTGTTTAGGACATTTTGTTCTCTATTTAAAGTTTGTGAGAATCCTAAATTCAATTAGACTGAGATTATAAAGATTATTGGCGGCTGCCTTTTGCACCTGTTTTTCCCCTTCTCCTTGGCTAATTTCTCCTCTTCTTCTCTATTTTTTCACTATTTCTCTATCTCAGTCCTAATTCTCTGTCATATTCCGCATCAATATTACCAAATTTAATGGCACAATTCTTGTTTACAGTTATTACAATGAATGCTGCCTAATTAACATTCAGGACTTCATCCTCTTTTTGGCAGGGGCACAAGGAATGGGTGACAGAAGTTAATGTTCTTGGGGTGGTTGAGCATCCTAACCTTGTCAAACTGCTTGGCTACTGTGCCGAGGATGATGAAAGAGGAATCCAGAGGCTTCTAGTCAGAGGCGGAGCGAGGGGGTGGCAAGCGTGGGCAGCTGCCACCCCTTGGTTTTATAAAAATCTTTATATATATATATATATATATGCATTTTTCATATAAATTCCAACGTCTTTCTATACCAATTTTAATATATTTTCAAAATATATATATATAAATCTTTTATTTCTTTACTTTTTCATTGCAAAATTCCATCTAATTTTATCTCTCCTTAGTAAGAAACTATTACTTTTATATTTAAAAATACATTCAATTTTTTTTATCTTATAGCTCCGTACTTTTCTACAAACTCTCAAAAATTTGTAAATAAGTAACAGGTGAACAACTCAAATTTGCTGAATTTTTTTTTTTCAGGTTAATTTTGAAGCTATAATTTTGCTTGGTTGCTGGCTCATTCAGGTAATTTGTATTCTAAACCCTATTATAAATTTACAAAATGCTCCACTAGATTGTTGGTTGATATTGGAAGGTGACCTCGTAGTGACAGTACATAGTACAATACATGTATTTCAATATTATATTTTTAATATTTTTTATCTTTAATTTTTTTATATTCTATCTATAAGACATTTTCTGTATTAAGTATGAAATTTTTTTGAGATGTCATTTTGCCTTAAAAATTTGCCCCCCCTTCACTTGAGTTCTGGTTCCGCCACTGCTTCTAGTATATGAATTTATGCCTAATAGAAGTGTTGAAAACCATTTATCCACTCTGTCGGAGACACCTCTTCCATGGGCAATGAGATTGAGAATAGCTGAAGATGCTGCTCGTGGCTTAACATACCTACATGAAGAAATGGATTTTCAGGTATAGGTCAAATTTATTTTGCAGTTATTTGTATATAAGGTTTATTAGCATATTCATTCCAACGAATTGACATTTCCTAGATATTTGAGATCTTTTAGTTTATTTGGTTCCCTCATCAAAGAGAGAGAAAATGGAAGGGGGCCAATCATGGACAGCTTTTGCAGTTGCTAATCCACGTCCAACATACTTTCCGGCATTTTATTTGGCATGCTACTGAAATTGTTCGTCTATCATGTGATAGATCATTTTCAGGGATTTCAAGTCGTCTAATATCCTTTTGGACGAGCAATGGAATGCAAAGCTATTAGACTTTGGATTGGCCAGGTTGTGCCCTGCAGAAGGATTAACCCATGTCTCAACAGCGGTATGATCATACAAACTGATCTATGAATTAGTGTCTATTTGTCTCCAGCATTCCTACTTTAAAAATAAATGTAATACAATGTGGAAGAGAACTCACATGGAAGCGGGAACTAAAATGCCTTGCCTTTCTTGTGTTTTACTGGAGAATCTATCACGGGATTTTTCCAATTTCA
The DNA here is from genome assembly GCA_963930655.1 of Myrica gale. Taxonomy (NCBI): domain Eukaryota; kingdom Viridiplantae; phylum Streptophyta; class Magnoliopsida; order Fagales; family Myricaceae; genus Myrica; species Myrica gale. Next base: position 4,789,922 of record OZ005613.1, read on the forward strand.
GTTATCTGATATTAAAATAGAACTGTGCTGTGCTGTCTTACTTAATTGACGCATGACTTTGAGTAATACATGCATTCTATATATGCCTTTGAAATTGTGCTCAGATGAAACCATTGATTGTCCTCATCTTTTAGCATATGAGACACGTTGTTAGTCGGCGACTTTAACCTAGATTTTACCACCTCGAACAAACGGCAATTATGGTTACCCTGTAGCAATTTGGAAGATTAAAGTCCTACGAGCCATTTGGACTACCCATAGGTCTTGGATTAAACTACTTGTCACGTGGCATGCTAATGAATTCATTGTACTTGCTTCAACTTTAACAAGGGGATATCAGGAATTTATACTTTTTCAGTCTTTTAAAAGTTGCCTGAGCGTGGGGCTACTTTTCATGTCCAGCGTGGAGAATGGAATTGGCCTCCAGTGGCTATGTTGAAAAATTAATCTGATCTCTATAGTAGTAGAAATTAACACCTCTCCTTCAAGGCAATATGAGAAAAAGAAAGAAACTTAATTTTGGACAGTTTACTTTTAGGTGTCAGAATCCAAATACTTCAGCACTTGCCAATGATCTATTACCGTTCATGACCGGTTATTTTTGTCAGGTTGTCGGGACCATAGGATATGCAGCCCCTGAATATATTCTAACAGGAAGGGTCACATCCAAAAGTGACGTATGGAGCTTTGGGGTTTTCCTCTATGAACTTATCACTAGTAGGCGTCCTTTAGATCAAAACCGTCCCAAGAACGAGCAGAAGCTGCTGGAATGGGTAAAGCCATTCCTGACAGACATGAAAAGATTCCATCTAATAGTGGATCCAAGGCTCAAAGAGAAGTATTCCCTAAAGGCAACGCAAAAGCTTGCAATTGTAGCCAACAGATGCTTGGCCAGAAACCGCAAGAATCGCCCAAAAATGAGTCAGGTATTGGAGATGATTAGTCGGATTGTTGATGCATCAACAGAGACTGGAAGTCCTCAACTACCATTGATGAGTTTGGCATCGGAGGAAGCTTCATCAGATACCAAAGCCAAGAATAGGAAAGCAATCATGGATTTTACAAGTCGAGAAAGTGGTCGGTTTGTTCGCATGTGGGCACCAAAGCTTTTAAGGACATGCTGATTGCAGTAACTTCAAGCAAACTAGGTTGGAAAGTACTTGGGCCATCCGAAAACTTGGATGAGATTCTTTGAGGCTTCAAGATTCACCATCGATAGACTCAACGAACTACTGTCTGCATAATTCTTATACATACTGCAGTAAGTAATGCCCCTTCCAATTCTTTAACATGTATATGTATAAAGCTGCTCGCATATGCTAAAGGAATTCGGAGCTGCTAAATGAGGTATAGTAAAGCTGGTCTGTAAAAAAACAATAAGCTTCTAAGGTGATGCAAATTGCAGTGCCTTAGGCAAAAGAGGATTAGGATAGTTCTTTTTGGTAGTTGGAGATGCCTGTAAGAGATATTCAGAATGCACTACTGAACGAGTGTGAACTGTTTAGTTCAAGTTCTGTGTCATTGACAATATTGGTTGTATGAGAAATAGTATCTACAATTTTGCATGATATCTTTTTACGCAGTGTATTCTAGCCAAGTAGGAGGAAGTTCATCAAGTATTTGACAAGAAAGGTAATGGGAGAAAGAAATAATGCCCATTGCAGTATTGTTTTGGTTGAAATATAACATAGAAAATGAAGAATATATTGCTAGGAGAATTTTTTAGGGTTAAATACATTTTACACCCTTCAATTATAAGTGTGTAAAGTGTTTGAAATTATTAATTTGTGGATATAATGTGATAAAAATAATAGATTGAGATGTAAGGTGTCAAGACCAATTGGAGGGTGCAAAATGTATTTATCTTAATTTTTGAAAGGTTAGGGAAGGATTGAGTCGACCCTCTCTTTTTTATTCTTTTCATTTTTGTTGTTGTTTGTGTTAATGTAAATGATGATATGTTGATAGTTGTACACATGTCAGAATAAGATTTCCTGTCTGACTCCTTGGCACAAATTCTGTTAATGTTAAAATGAAAGCTGGATGGATAGGTCTTTTTAATAAAGTTGAAAATGATGTTTTTTAAATAGTAGATCTTATGGGGGAAAAAAGTTTAAAATTCAGGAAGAAATTTAGTATTTAACTCTTAATCTGTACAAATGTCTTTTGCTAATTTTGATATCACAACGTGTTGCGCTTTTAAAATAAGAATAGGTCCTTGCAAATAACACTGCCTCCTGCTTAAATTGATGTACAAGTAGGGTTGGGATGCACCATTCTTTCGCAAGGATGGCACACATAAGGTTGGGATGTACCATTTTGGGCTTCTCCTTTTGTGTGTAGGCTTTTTGTTTCCCTTTTTGGGAGGCCTATACATGAAAATAAAGATCATTTCATCTCTCACTCGCGTAGTTGACAAACCTCCTAGTAGCCGAGTGATATGGCTTACAGAACTGTGTGGTTTAGGTGTACAATTATCGGTTTGGTTCAGTCTAGGATCAAACCAGTTGCTTAAATGGGAAGCTGTGGATGGTGAGTTATTGTCTTAGCCTCTTTAGGGTTTTTTTAAATCAAAACAACTCATTCATTAATAATCATGGAGGTCCAAAGACTTCAGTTACGCACTTTAAAGGGCTAGTCAGACTCTCTATAGAAGCGACAGACCAACGAGTAGGGAGGTATTGACCAACGAGGGCTAGTCAGACCAAAGAGCCCACAAAGAGTAGAGAACCCATAAAGGGCAGCAAGCTGAAATGACCAATAGAAAAGGAAAGCCAACGACTAAGAGAACCGGCCAAGAGGGAAAGAAAAAAATTTGCATAGTTGATTCTTCTTTTTGGTTGTCTCTAAATATCCTTAATATATATTGTATGAGATAAATACATTTTGCACTCTCTAATTTTGAGGGTATTGACATCTTGCAATATGTCTATTATTTTTGTCACATCGTACCTACCAACTATTGATTTCAGATGTTTTGCACTATTTGTTAAAAAAATTTGTCAATTTAGACGAAAATTTATTTTTGGGTCTCTAAAATTACAATTTTACACTTATAAAATTGTCACTGCCAAAAAAATGAGAACAAAATTATTATTTCGTACTTAAAAAATAATAAATTAAAATATAAAGCATCAAAACCTTGTGAATTGAAGGATGGAACGTGTATTGAAGTCTTATTTTATTTATGCCTTTCCGACTAAGATGCTACTGACTTTGTAGACCAATCTCTTCGAAGCGGCCTTTTACTGGATTAAAAAAAATGGAAATATGATATTTGGTCACTAAGTCTACAACACTTTTACGATTTAGTCACTAGGTTCCATTTTTTTACTAAATGATCACTGATAATATATAGTTGTGACGATCTGGTCTTTCCGTCAAGCCTTCGTTAAATTTTTAACCGGAATAGCGGTCGACCGGTTTGTTTACTGTTACGGCAACGATAAATTGTAGCGGCCGACCGCATTCTATTCCATTAAAAATTAACGAATTTTCGACGGAAAGACTAAATCGTCACAATTATATATTTTCAGTAACCATTTAGTAAAAAAAATAAAATCTAGTGACTAAATCGTAAAAGTACTATAAACCTAATTACTAAATATCATATTTCCCTAAAAAAACAAAAGGTCGGTGCATATGACATTACCTTACCAGTGGGGCACGATCGACTAGGGCAGGCAACTACCTAACGTCATACCCCAAGCAAGGTCCCAAGCAAGAGAGATGCGTTTTTTTTAAAGAAAAAAATCATATAAAATTAGCTTTTAACGTTTGTTTTGCTAACCGTTCGGAACATGAAAATTTCTAATAAAATAAACACATATTTTTTAACTTTTATACATACACACTTTATTTTTTATAAATCCTAATAAATCTCAATAAATTAAAAATTTTAAAAATTTTAAAAATTTTTAATAAAATTTTAAAAAACAAATATACCCAAAATGTCTCGAAGAAAATGAAAAAAGTAACGTTTTTTTCTCGCACAATGAATGAAGACGTTTTCTATTACAATGCTGTCCCCTCAACAAAGCAATTTCTGAGTCTTAATTAACAATGTTTTATTATTATTATTATTATTATTATTATTTTATACAGTTTTGCATAAGCTAGCGGTCGCTGGATGGATTTGGTATAAAACTAATAGACACGGAGAAAGCAAAGCCTGAACGCAGGGAAAAGTCTGCTTTTATTTATTTATATATTTGTTTGTAAAGTTGAGACTGTTTCTCAAATGGGAAGGGTGTGTGTTTCTGTAGGCCTTTTATAATCAACGGCTGTTTTTTTTTTTCTTTTTAAAGGCTTTTTTATCGGAACATTGACTTGCACCGACTTACTGCTTTGAAGGTGTACAAACTGCATAAAGCGATCAACCAACTGATCATACTTCGGAGACCAAAAAAACTGAACATACTTCACAACGGAAAAAGTTTACCCAAAAAGGCGGGGAACGACTTGCCGTCCTCAAGGAGACTACTCTGGCCTTCAAAAGTTTAGGGTGAAAAACTTATGGGATTCTTAAAAGAGCTTCTTGACGTGACTTTTAGGAAATTTTAAACGCATACTCAGAGGCTGTTCGTTTAGGAAGCTTTTTGAGAATTTTTAGGTGATGTTAATTTTATTAGTATGTATGTTTTAGTTATTTTTATATAGTGTTAAAAATTATGTTTGATTGTAGAATTTTTTGTATTTTGAGAATTCAAAAAAATCCTGAGGATTTTATTTAACCGAACATGCTCTTAATGTGCAGAATAGTTACGAGTTTGATAGTTTTTTAAGAAGCATAAATTTATAAAATTCAGTAGTTTTTAGTCTCAATGTGTCAAAGTTGATACTTAAGACTTTTATTTTCGAGATTGTTTTAATATCACCCATAAGAGTCCGTGCTATTTTTTTATTTAACATAAATAATCAGCTAATATTTTAATTAAAATAATTAATCCCATGAGTATACATGACTGATGAGTGATGTTTGAACCTTAATCGGAACACTATTAGGTTCTATTTTAATCAAAGGTCATTTATGTAATAAGGAGCGTATTCCTTTACCATGATCTGGAATAACAGGCGTATGATCTCCTCAACTTAAGTAACAAATAACCAATCTCGACCGTCATGTTCCGTGATACTTAGATCCAACCTGCGCCGTCGGATCCTACCACTCATCGACCTCCACGATTTTCATGAACGAGATCGCTATTGACGCGTTTTCGTTTATATCTTTAGAAAAAATAAACTCCGGAAAAAGGGGAAAAAAAGAACCGCCCAAGGAAATTGCTTGCTTAAATGTCCGGCAGTTATTTTCATTCCAAAACAATCTGAGCCATCAAGGCCTCCGTACGAAAAGTCCACTCCTCTAGAACTTGCTCGATGTTTAGCTCCTTGGCAACAGTATATAAAGAGCATGAAGTGCACAAGTTGCTATTTTTTCTTCCTATTTTCTATGGGTTCTACATCGTCATCAATTACATTCGTACGTTTTCCACAAAATAGAGCAGTGACTTCTGAGAGCCTTATTTGAAATGCATTCCCTGACCAAAGCTTAGGGTTTTGTATATTGTATGGGTGCCGAATCCGACGTGATTGTTTGAGTGAGTTCTTACTCTGTTACTTTACAGTTTCACTATGCTTGAATGCTGAATTTGTGTATTGTGAATGATTGGCTTATTGGGTTATTGTTTTGACGCTTTCAATCTTCTTCTGGTGTTGAGGATTTGGATGGTTGAAATTTGGGGTGGGTGGATGCGAGGATCCCTCTTGCTTGAGTTTGGACGAACTCGCTCTCTGTTGTTCTTTCTTCTCTGTCGATTTCGATTTATTGTTTCCGAAGTTCGGAATTTCATATGGGGTCTTCGATTTCTGTTGTTAACTTGTTGCCGTGTTTTGGATAGGTGCTTTTGTTCTCTTTTGATTTCTACTATACTATGAACCGTAGCGGCATGGCTCATGCGTGTGTATATCTCAGCCAAACTCCGGTTTTTTTCTTTTTTTGAGGGCTGGCTTAAGGCTTCATTTTCCTCTTTTTTTGTTTTGTTTTTTTTGGAGAGAGGGAGAGAGGGAGGTTAACCATTAAAATGTTCACTTTATTAAAGCAAATAGAGTTGGACTCGAGGTGGCGAACAAGACATGGTGGATAGTAATTTAATAAAGGATGTGCCTACAGTCAGTAATTGTCTTATATGGTGTCAGTTGCAATAGCCACGAAGTTTCATACGTGGATTCAGTATATATTTTTTGACAGTTATGATAAAGAAATATGGGGAGAGGCGTAGATCAAAAAATGGGAAGGAGAGCTGATAGTTCCAATTTCGGACTATGGCCAAACAAAATAGTTCAATATACTATATATCTTTCAACGAAGATATATAAAATTCCGCTATAAACTATTGTGGAGTAGTTGTTTACTTTTTACTTCTGTTTGTACCATATGCTGTGTCGTTAAGTTAGCAAAACGTGGATGCTAAGGACTCTGCACACTTTCAAAAGGGATGGTAAAGAGATTATAACCAGTCCGAATTAAATAAAGTTTTTGTTCTTCCTTTTCTCTGGTCGGGGTGTGTATCTGGTCGCAGAGTATATTTAAAATGAACGAACTCCTCAGTTGAATATCTGTCTAGCTGATTTCGTCTCTCTCTCTCTGTTGTAATTGTGCTGTCTAGGTAATTGGCTCGGTTTTATAATATTCTATTTGATTGGTGTCGGACTTGGGGAATGCAGCGGCTAGAGTCCTTCCTCAAATTGGCTTGCTCAATATGTTTATGTTAGTTTTTAAGGGTAATCAAGGTTCTACTTGCACTGTGGGAATCCATCAGCTGGGTTCATCTCTCCAAATTGACTTTCCTATTATTTTAATAATATTCTTATGGATAATCAAGCATCTACTCTTCTCATTTTCCTTTTGTATTTGTCACAGTAAACTAAAGCATCGTCTAAGATCCAAACTATTTAATACACACAAATATGGGTTTAACTTAAGCACAAGTACTTGATGTGGGAACATTGTCGAAGACATTGCAAATTATAATGATTCTTAAGTAGTTCCTTGGCTTAGGAAGAATCAACTATTAGGGATGCAATAAATTGCAGTAGAAATGACTTCTTTTTCTCCTGAGTGTCCTTCTGGTAAGTCAGCTGCATTACCATCTATTTAAACCTTTGGTCTGCAATCTGCAAGTTGAAGCACAACACCTAGTTTGACAAGAATTATTGCATGTTAGTTTTATTGATTGGTTTAGGATGGTTGTGCTTATTGGAAATAAATCTAGTTGAATATCAAATTCTTACATAATTGAGAGCTACTTGGACAGCTTATCTTAATTTTTTCTTCATGATGAAAGCACGTTCTTTTTGGACTAAGAAATGGCTGCATACAAACATTCGGATGTCATTCAGTGGGGCCTTCGACTTCTTGATGTGGATCCCATCAACTCTGGGTATTATGGTGGGGTAATACCTCATAATGCTGATGATGGTTATAATGGACTCTATCAAAGGCATTATGACATGGAGCGTAATCATTTAGAGAATGATGAGGTTATTGCACGTACACTTCAAGAAGAGTTTTCGCAGCTTGCAGTCTCAGAACCATCTGGATACTTACATGCAGGGGAAGAGCACTATCAATCATCAAATCTTAGACATGATTGGCATGGTCCATCAATGAACTACTATTGTTCAGGTAATCAGTTAAGCTGATTTTTGGATACGTTTGGCAGTCATCGGCGTACTTATATTAGTATTCTTGATAATTCTTATCACTGTGTAGGCCATAATTGTGGCCAGGAAGAAGCTGATGATGAGGAGCGTTCTACTTCCTGCTCTAGCCCTGGTGATAGAGAAGACTATTCTTGTTCCTTTCAGCTAACCAATGAATTTGCACTTGATGGGGAAGTAGGCAGGAGACTGGATCAAATGATTCCCATTCCTGTAAGTTGAACTTACATGATCTAGCACATATTTGTATGGTTCTTCTTGGTAAAGACATTAAAATATTCTGGAGTTATTTTGCCTTTTCCTTTGACTTATTCAGCATGTTTGGTTCAACATCACACTAATGGTTCTTAATCATGTAGGAGCTTTTTGTGGTAGTTTAACGTTCGAGAAACTTCTATATTTTGTAGTCTTATCCATTCATATATTTGTTGGGGAATTAAATCTTTCTTAATATATTGATATTCTCGTTAGTGAATAAATGGCAGTTGGGTCTGAAATTAGGGGCTGCAGAGCATGTGATTGCTCCTAAGCATCACACATCAATTCCGAAGAGCAGCTCCTTATTTATGTGATCCAAAAGACTTCAATTCTGTTATCTCATTTAGCTAGTCCTTTTATATTTCGTTTTTTCTAGTCTATTAGGTAAACAAGCATAGAATCTTAAGAGATTTCCTACATCTTCACACCTTTGCTTACCTCCTGAGTCAAGGGACTTAAGTGGATCAAGATATTTGCTTTCTGTCTCCTATAGAAAATTATTTTCACGGCCCAAGTGTGGCGTACTTTGATTGCTAATTAGCTTTTAACTTGTCGTATGATTTCCAAGAGTTCTGAATTTTCAGAACTCTTGGATTACTATTGTGTTTGCCACACTTACCTACGTTTTATGTGTTACAGCATGTACCTAGAATTAACGGAGAGATTCCTTCAAGCGATGAAGTAACTTCAGACCATCAGAGACTTCTGGACAGGTATTAGTCTCTCAGCTCTCTCTTCCCCGTCGTTCAGTTGTGCTGTTTGTGACAAAGTAACTTGTAGCATGGGATTGATAGTTGATGCTGTTTGTGCTCAGATTGCAGCTTTATGATTTTGTAGAGCACAAGGTTCAAGGAGATGGTAATTGTCAGGTTTGTTTATCCTTATCCTTGAGCAACCTAGCAACTCCATAAGGATGTATCGGTGTGTTATTGTATATGCTGTGCTTTGATGGTAACAGATTTTCAATAAAACTTGCATTTTTTTTTTTTTTTTTTACAGTTTTGTGCTTTGTCAGATCAATTATATCACACTCCTGACAACCACAAGTTGGTCCGGCATCAAGTTGTCAATCAGGTTTGTTGTTTGTATGGCTACTTTTTGTGGTGTCAACTTCAATTTCTCAAAGTTCACATGGATCTTGATGACTCGTTCACTGTACTGTTTGTTGCCATCAGCTGAAGTCTCATCCAGAGATTTACGAGGGATATGTTCCCATGGAATATGATGATTATTTGGCGAAGATGTCCAAGTACTAACCAAACTCTTTCCCTTTTCTCATTCTGTTAAAGATGCCTCTACGCTAAAGAATACCCATGCTAAATTTCACTTTAATTTACTAGGTGTGGTGAGTGGGGTGATCATGTCACATTGCAGGCTGCTGCAGATTTGGTATGTTTTCTGGTTGTAAGCTTTGCTTTCTTTGAACTCTGTCAGATTTTATTTTCTTTGTTTGCTTTACTAATATTAGGAAGTCCCATAAACTATCAAAGGTCATATAGATGGATGTATGTCCTAATTCTTAGGCATATTGTAACTAAATTTTGTGTATTACAAATAAGTTATAATGCAACTTAAAAGGAATAACTTTGGCAGTTGCATTCAATTTTCCATTTTTTTCTTGCAGCTGGGGAAGTTTTGACTTGTCAAAACATTTATCCTACTCTAGACTTGGATAACCAAATAGTTTGCTTCTCCGAAGAAAAATGGATCATGGAGAGTGTTGATATCTAACTTCATGTTCTGCATTGTTTTTTCTTGAGTGTATATTACACTTTCTCACATATGCTTCGCCTTTCCCGAAATAGTCTAGGATACAGGTTTTACGAGTTATTTAGACGATTCTTCTTAAATAATCTTGCATGTGCAAATTATAGAGAGATTTTAGGGGATGACATTGCTCCGCCTCTATTCTCTTTCTTGAACTGCTTTCGCACATTCTCCGATCCATATCTAGCTTCCTTTTTAGCTCACTGATTTTACGTCACTGTTACCTTCTGAAGATCAACTATTGCAGAGTTATCAGTTAGAATATAGGTGCATTTTATCCATGACTAATGTAAATGTTTTGTTGCAGTATGGTGTGAAAATTTTTCTTATTACGTCTTTTAAGGATACCTGTTTCATAGAGATTCTTCCTAACTTCAGGAAGCCAAATCGAGGTAACTTCCGTTTTTTTATTTGTTTATTTATTTACGTTTTATAATGAGCATGGATGCATTCGATCGTTTTGGCTTGTGATATCTTGGCAACGAATTTTCTGCTAATTCTTCTCTAATTCTCCTTGCAAGTTCTGTTTTCAGGTCTTGGCTTTTTACCATTCTGTGTTTCAATGATTTTTTTTTCCCATTTTCCTCTGCTTCTTTTTTCCTCGCATCATGCTGTTCGTAGTAATCCTGTTGAACCTTTACCTAATTTTATTATATTGATCTACTTCAATGGCTTATTTGCAAGTTGCGATGTGGTTTTAAAACTGCTGCCACTTGCCAAAAAGTCATTAGCTGTGCCAAGATTATATAACATAGAGAAACTACGGAAATTGAATCTTGCAAAATGCCCCAACTGGTGTGTCACTTGTATGAATAGTTTCTTTGTCTTCGTCATTTCAATTGGACATACCATTTCTGTTTTCAGTTGTTGATTTGCTATTAGTTTGTTTAAATTTTCTATTTTATCACTCCATTAAGCTTCACGCAATGCATCTGTTGTGCAGTTATTTTCTTGAGTTTTTGGGCTGAGGTGCATTACAACTCGATCTATCCTCAAGGAGGTAATTATCGCCATCCTTTTAGTGCTTGTTTTGTTTTGGACAAAAAGGTTTAGAAGTTTGAACGTGCTAGCCTAATTAACATGAGCTTCAACATAGACAATTTGAAGCATTTCTTATTTATTTATTTATTTCATGCCTTTTTTTCCTCGATTTTTTTTTCTTGCCCCATGTTTGAATGTTCTAAATAAACTTATTTAGGTTTTGATGTTTGTCCGATGGTAGTCTTTTCCAATGCTGGACTGAGCTTTGTAGTTAGATTTTGCATTATGCCACATAAAAAAATGCATGTCTTATTATTTTCACCTGTAATTCAGATGTTCCCTCAAACGAGTTCAGAAAGAGAAAAAAGTGGTGGATGTTCGGGAATAGGCACTAAAAGATGTCCAACTGGCGTGGGGCACAGATCCCTCATTATATCAATCATTATACACAGTTTATCCTACAAGACTTGCACCAAATTCTCATACTTTTCAATAATAATCTGCGCTTGATTATTTTCTATTAAGAACAACACCATACATGTTCTTCTTTGTTCTGAATGTTTTATTTCTGGTTTTTTGGACAAAATCCACTTCATTCAGTTATGTTTTTCATTTAATGCACTATTGAAATCGAATGAAGTTCAAATTTCCATTTTCCCTGGGCATAAGATTAGGAAATATTGAACATGCTGAATAATGATTATTTATTTCCATAAAAATTTCCTATTTCTTTCCAAAATAAATACCATTCGCAAATAAAAACAAAATAATATTTTCAAAATATGGAAATTAATGCGATTCAACATTTTATTAAGAAATCGCATGATAAAGTACATCATTGCGGTGGGTCCAATCCCTTTGGCTAAGCCAAAATATAGAGATACATAACCAAAATATGTTCTTCCATTCCATCCCTTACAAATTTACATCTTCTACTCTCAAAAAATCTCTCATTGACAATTGGGGATATACCCAAAAAGAGCATGAAGAAAGAGCCTAACCAAAACATCCTAAGAAACCAAAATAAACGGACAAATATATATATATATATATCTGCGTTCACTAGTGACCCTATAATACACAATCTATTGCTCACTAAGCAACTCCTCCTGCCGACTCTCCTCTACCTCCTCAGTTGCCGTCGGCTGCAACAACAGCGCCGTGAATGGCATATGCCGATACCAATTACTCGCCGCAGCTGCTGCTGCAGCAGCCGAGTACTCCATTCCCACCGGCTGACACAAATCCAGTCGACAACTCGGCGGCGGGGCCATTGTGAACATCCCGTGTCCACCGCTCACCGCCGTGAGAGGCTGAATCCGGCACGCGACGGAGTGCACGGAGGAGGACGATGAGGGAAGAGTATTAGAGGAGGTGGACACGGTGGCTGGGACGGTGCCGGATCCTGTGGCAGCGATGATGGATGGCTCCGCCTGCCGGAGCAACCACTCGACGGTCTCGCCGTCGGAGCGGTGACCGAGCTCGCGGGTCAGCTGGAATATGCGCGCCGCGCAGAGGGCAGGCATGCGGATCCGGCGGCCACGGCCGTTAACCTTGGTGTGTCGGTCTCTGGTGCGAGGGGGTGCAACCTGGGTTCTGGTAGTGGAGGCGGCGGGGACCACCGGCTTGGGTTCTTGGTCAGATAGCTGGAGGGCCATGTCTGAGCCCATGGGGTTAGTGTTTTAGACGGTTGGAGATTGATTGGGAGAACCAATGTGTGAGAGGGAGGAGGTGGGAGAGAGAGAGTTTAGGGTTTGTAGAGGGAGAAGTGGGTGCTGGTGGATTCTATTGACCCCACAGTGTCGCGCTTTTTATTGTTGAAGAAGCGATGGGAATATGGTGACGTGGTGCGATTTGAGGTCCCGTTCATCATTCATGCCTCCATGGATGGCGGTGGATCCCACGCGTAGGTCAAATTCTCTAAATTCTTGACTTTTTTTTTAAAAAAAAAATCTATTAAAATTTTATTAAAAGAACTACACTTTGCACATTAAAATTTCATTTTAAAAAATAAAGAAAAGCATGTCCCATGACACAATTTTAATGATGACCTTATAAAATAAGTGAAAAAAGTGTTGCGAAGTACAAATAATTTAAGATGTACTACATGGAATTTAATAATTTGAAGTATAAATTGCGGAAGATATCACTGTTAAAAGAGCATAAAGTTTTATTTTTTGTCGTGCTACGTAATTGATTACTGCATAAATTGATTTGATATGCAAATAATTAGTATATTAAAGTATACAGGCCGATATGTCACATCTTTCTGGGTGATATTTCGAAGTATTGGATTAAAAAGTTAAAACAAATAAAATCTCAGACAAAAAGGGATGTTTGTTTGCCAAAATTTTGGGGAATATTTCTGAAATTTTGGAAATTTTTATTTTATTGAGATTTATTGGGGTTTGTGAAAAGTGAAGTGTGTAGGTGTAAAAATTAAAAATTTTGGAGTTTGTTTGGTTTTTCCGATTTGTTGAAACCCCAAATATTTGGGGTCTCAAACATGCCCTTTGGGGCGTTTGTTTTCTAATATTTTTAATTATATGTATTGCTTAGTAGGTAACTTGGTCTCCATTATTGGGGCGTTTGTTTTCTAATATTTTTACTCTTCAAAATTTTTAAACAATTATAAAATAATTCATCTCTCCTCATTAAATTATAAAATAATATTATAATATTCAATTAAATCTTCTCTCTCCTCACTTTTTCATAAAATACTATATTTTTTCACAAACCACAATACTCAAAATTTTCAAAACTCAATATTTCCACAAACAAATACCACCTATGTCAATACTACGGAACAGTTACTGCTGTCAACCTTTAAAGCCTTTGACTGTGAGATTTAACATTTAAATACAATCAAAAATAGTTTTAGATATTTTGGGCATATTTGCTTGCATCTAGAAAATTTTGGTGATGTAAAAATTGAATTAGATTAGTTGTAATGTATTTTGTGAAAAATGGTGAAAATTTTGAAGTATCTTTAAGATAATTTTATTTAAAATTTTATAGGAGTCAATAAAAAAAAAGTGAAGAAGAGATACATTATTTAAGTAATTTTTTATATTTATTATTATATAAAGAGATGATCTGATAGAAAATAAAGATGATTTTGAATTTTTTTATTATTTTGTTAAAACTTGAAATTAAAAGGAATTTCACATTTTAGTCCTTAGATTTATACCCCTTTTGCATTTGGATCCTTCGATTTCAAACTTCAAATTTAATACCCTTATATTTTCGACCTTTGACAAAGAAACCCTTCCGTCAAGCATTCTGTATATTCTCTTAACGGCAGCTCCATGTCACTGCCAACTAAGCAAAACTCTTAAACCATAACGTATGGAGTGACGAGCCTTAGCAACAACACAGTTACGCAATCACGATTACAATGAGTCGATGACCATCCAAGACCTGGAGTTGCTGTGACTCCGACCCGAATCCTGACCATTCTTACCCAACACAGAGGGGCAAGAGACAAGACTTCGCGGACAGAGATTGTTTCGACTAAAATCCACCTACGGTAAAGAAGTGCAGTTCGAAATTGAAGCTGCAATCTCGCCTTTCGTGATATCGTTAGCGCTTACGTTGAGCTTAATTTGGAATATAAGTATCTGGTCCTAGTGGTGTTGGCAACCCTTGAATCCGATTCGCTGATCACCAAATACGTAGACACTGGCAAACCACTGTTCAGCCGGCTATGAGACTGCGGTGCTGCTTGAATACACCAATATATGCATGGTGACGACGTCACTGTAATTTGTAATGCACTACTGGGAGCATATATAATTGCACCATGGTAACATCACTGCACGGGCTCCCAGACGCTAGTGGATTCTGCTTCATTGGTTAGATAGTTTTTGGTATGGTCCAGTAACTTCAGTATTGTCCGAAGAATGTATGATATTTTGTAATGGCCTCCACGAACTGCCTTTGGTTCAGACTATGCAGCAACTTGCATAAATATTTCATCTGGAATTTTGCCAGTTATTCGATTTCCAGAGAGCATGAGTGCGTGGACAGACTTTCAGAATAACAATTATATTTTCACTCACACCTCTGTGAATTTATACAACATTGTCCATATATACACGTTTGTGATTACAACATAGTACTATATTCCTGGAGAATATTCCTGATATTTCTAAGTGTAGTGGAATGCTTTTGCCGAGTGTGCTGACCTGCACTTGCTAACTAGGGGACGAGCACTTAAAGAATTGGTTCAGGAGATTCTCGAGTAGATCCTTATCCAAAACTGGTGAAGGGTGAATCAAAAGTAGTATGGGAATGACAAGTTGAAGGCTCTTGGATTAGAAAAAAAGGTCTTAACGAAGATCTGGCCATTGCGGAGACGACCATGTGGAGGGTGCTCTTCTTCTGGATCCTGCCATCCTTTAGCTGCTTCCCGGCAAAGATCAGCCTCTACTGGACCGTGGGATGCCCTCTGGATGTTGTAGTCAGCGAGGGTCCTGACATCTCATGGTTAATAACTCTAACCCGTGCAGTTGGATCTGGTAAACCCACTGGGGATTAGTCTCGAACCGGAGCCACAAAGCATCGAATCTACCAAAGCCTCAATGCCCTCGTCGTCCACTTCAGAATCTTTTGGTTCTTGATTCAAGGGTTCAACCTTTTCCCACTCAAAGTCTCGTGAGGCTGACAAATCTTGAGCTAGGGTTTCTGGGTCTTGGTGAGAAGTGTAGAACTGCATCTCTTCCATGGACATGGGACGTCTGGGTGTATGAGAGTGCTTATCGAGAGGATCAGAAAGATAAAAGTGCTAGGCGGTGTACCTGGCCTTGGAGAAGACTGGGTTTTGGCAATCTTCTCGTTACACCTAATCCCGAACGATCTTGCGGTGTACCTAGCCTTGGAGAAGATTGGGTTTTGGCCACTCAATTGCTCCAACACCTTGGCGGCTCTGGTGAGACGGTCACTGCTCTCACCAACGGAGATGTTGAGGACGATCTACCTCATTGGGTTGCTTAGTTTCTTCTCCGAAGCAATTGTGGTATGGAGTAGCAGCGGCAGAAGGTAGGAGAAAATGAAGTCAAATATCATTATAAGAAAGCTTTGGTCTTCGATTAATAAACTACGTGGACAGGTTAAGTAATTTACTATCATGCCACGTGGACATACAAATGACCTGGCTTGAGCTTCCATTAAGAGCATAGACGGAAGACTCACAGAAGGACTTCTTTGTCAAAGGTCGAAAATATAAGGGTGTGAAATTTGAAATTTGAAATCGAAGGACCAAAATGTAAAAGGGTATAAACCTAAGGACTAAAATGTCAAATTTCCGAAATTAAAATAAGAAGAGAAAAAGATAGCTCAGATCGGCTCGTCGGCTCAGTTGAAACTTGTGCTTCCCCCTTTCCGAACGAATTGGGTTTTACGCCCGGGCCACGCGCTTCGGAGAGGGAGGGCGGGTGGGTTGATTTGAGTTTTCTCTCTCAAATTTTGCGTTGCCTGACACTTTGACCGCTCCTTTGAATCTTGACGTAAATTCCTGGTATACCCTTTTAGCAGGGTGCAGTCCCTTGGGGCCTCGTAGAATCTGACGTAGGCATTTGCTTGGGAACCATGTGCTCTGTCAGTCTGTTGTAGCCTGTAGGCGAGACACATGTTTTTTTTTCTAAGCACACAAGCGCCCTGTTTGCGTTGAATTGGAAATAGTAAATCTGACGCACGTGCCCCTTTCTCTTCCTATTAATCTTCGCCATGTCATGGTTCTAGACCCTAACCATTCATACTTTGACCTGGTGCGCCCTAGTTGGACCTTTGATTTTGCTAGCCTATTTAAAATTCATATTTCAATTTGATCCTTTTTGTTTTTCGTTATTGCATTTTTACAACTCATTTTAATCTTTGCTTCGACGATATATTTGGGCGAATCCATCTCTTGCACTTCACACTACTGGACGTGCTTAATGGTCCAAATAATGAATTTTTATAGACAAATCTTATAACTTACTTCCAACGATAAATGTTTATTTATCTTGAAATTTGGACATAACAAGAGTTTTGATTTTACTAGTAATTTATCAATAGTTCAAATTGTATTAAATAATATATTAATAGACCATTGATGAAAATCATTAATGTGTTGATAACATCATAATCCTTGTTAGGATATGTCATATAACTAAAACTTTGTTTACATGCAATAGCACTCAAAATAAGACTTCTTTAAATAGTTTAAGCATTAACATTGAGAGATTTTTTAGTAGGTGAAGGTGGTCCTTTTTTTTTCAATTATCAAGTTTTTTTTTGCCTTTTTTGGCCTTAACGGAGCTTAAATACAGAAAAGATATACATACATGGCATTTTTCCTGTACAAGTAAGAATAAGTTTCATTTCATTTTGGTACTAGTTGATAAATATTGTTTTAAAATGCAAAGCATGCCATTTGGTATAGCTAATTAAAGCAACATATTTGATATTGACAATCCTATTTTGCTTTAAATCTACAATGAGGATTTAATTTATAGAGTATCTTTATCTGGCAACTCTTACTTAATTTATCACCAATTCTTTTCTTCTTTCTGTTCTATAAAAGGCAATTTTCGATAGAATCAATATGGAGACTGGGACCTCTGTCCATGAAGAGAAAAATCCTGCCAACTCTTGCCAATTGGTGCAAGACTTTGAGCGCCAGTTCCTTCACTGGCCTGGTTTATGGCACTTGTAAGTTCAGTAAAACTCTTCAGTGGAATCAGTTCAGCTACTTGGCTCAATTTCTTTTGGTTGGAATTTTAACTCCTGTACTGTGTACTTGCAAACTTTTATTTGGCAATTTTCTGTTTCAGGTTGCCATCTTTCCAAAGAGGTAAAAATACATCCTCTGACTTGACCGTCCAGCCCATTACTGCTGGTATGCAGACACCTATGGGTGTTGAACCATGTAAAGTACTGGCCCTTGCTAAGAAAGCTTTGTCAGCCTCTAAAGAAGCAGCCTTCATAGCAGAGGGCTCCAGATTAATTGAGACTGATTTATCTAATTCACTTTCATTAGGGTTAGTTTTATTTTAACTGTCCTCTTGCCCTGTTGTGTTGTCCTTATCTTAAACTTGATATGTCTGGAAGCTAACGCCAAAATCATTTGATCGCGTTGGATCTAGGAGTTTGGTAAATATACCACTTGAGGAGGAGAAAAAGGTACGGTCTACATGATTTCTAGAGAGGCGATCTAAGAAGAGAGGGGTGCCAAACTCGAAATTTCTGGTGCATGAGACTCAAGTTTCTAGAAATGTAGATGTAAAAAGAAAGATCAGGGAAGGGTTTGATCCAAATGATCCCCTTCAGTTGTTCCTGGGGTCTCCCGAAACAAAACAACTTTTGACAGTTAAAGAAGAGTCAGAATTGATTGCTCAAGTACAGGTGCATTTCTAAATCCTGTCCATTCAAAATGGTGGGGGGAACTTTGTTATATAAAGTCTCATTCTTGCTTGACATGGAACTATGTATCAGGCTTTGATGAAATTGGAGGAAGTGAAGTGTAGGCTCCAATCTGATTTTGGCCCGTGAACCAACATTGGTTGAATGGGCTGAAGGAGTGGGACTCAATTATCGGGTCCTCAAGTCGCAACTTTACTCTGGTAGCAGCAGCCGGGAAAGGCTGATTTATGCCAACTTGCGAATGGTGGTTCACATTGCTAAACAATATCTTGGGCGTGGTCTCAGCTTTCAGGACTTACTGCAGGTCTAACTCTAATTACTTTTTCGACTGCTTTCCCTCCTGCTGTTCCACCACCTACCTGGACCAAAAAAGTAATGAAAACTGAGATAGGAGAGAGAGAGAGAGAAGCATTATTGAGCAGAATACGATGCACGAGACATGCTTCCAGCAGTTTCAATGCTGAGGGCTTTGAACTTTCTCTCCCCATTTTTGCAAGCTACCAAAGGGCTTCTCAATCTTACACGGCTTTTCATCTAGACACATTGAAGAGGTCACGCTGAACATTAGCTTAGATGATATATTCTCGTTCTTGGCATGGTGAACCTAACATGCTGGATGTAGTTTTGCAATTTATAACCATATGTACAGCCGGCTGCTTTATGCATCTTTTCTCCTTATGATCTTTTAGCTGGATATTGTTGCATTCAGATTCTGTTCATCATAGTGGCTATTTTGGTATGCTCGATATGAGTACTCGTCAAGTATGATTGGAAATGATTGTGAACTGAACATCTAAGAATTTTTGAAAATGAAAGAAAACAAATTATTGCAATTTTTGCATCCCAACTAGAAGTTAACAGATATCCTTTCTGTTTGATTTCTGATACTGTTGTAGGAGGGCAGTATGGGTCTTATGAAGAGTGTTGAGAAGTTCAAACCCCAAGCTGGTTGTCGGTTAGGCACTTATGCCTATTGGTGGATAAGGCAAACGATTAGGAAGGCCATATATCAGCATTCCAGGACAATCCGTTTGCCTGTATTGTACATCACTCTGTTCTTTAATTTACACACTTTGAACAACCATCTCTGTATGCCATATTATGGAAGCATGCATTTGTTTTTTCGTTTAATATGAGCCTTTGCTTGCATGTAATTTCTGATATTAATATGATTCTGGAAATACTGGAAGCTTTCTAAATTTTCAACGTTGATTAGGAATAAAATTATAAAATCAAGCTTGCAATGGAGAATTAATAGCTTATTCATGGTTTTAGTATAGTATTGCATAAATATGGGATGGACCGTGCCATTTTCATGCTTTTGAAGGTATATAATTTCATGATGCATCTAAGGCAAGCATATATTCAGGACCTTGACAGAGAACCAATATATTAAATGCAGGAGAATGTACATGACCTCCTGGGCAAGGTGCTGGAGTCAAAGAGACTACTCATTCAGGGTGGAAATCATAGTCCAACCAAAGAAGAATTAGCACGACATGTTGGGATTACAGTTGACAAGTTGAATAAATTGCTATATACCACAAGAAATTTAGGCTCTGTTTGTAACGAAGTAAAGTTATTTAGTAAATTAATGAATTTTGTTTTAAGTAAAGTAATTTAACTTTCAATGTTTAGTAGCTACTTCAAAACATGTTTCTTGGAAAATACTTTTCAATATTCGATACATCATTCTGTAATCTCATATGATTAGTAAACTTATTCTTATTATCAATTTAAGATGAATTAAAAATAAAATATGTAACAACCAAATAATATATTTATCAAAATGTTTTTTTAAAAAAATACGTGTTTTCAAGAACTAATTGTTTTCCAAAAGATTTTTTTTTAGAAATAAAGTAGATAAAATTGTACACAAAATAGTAAGTTTTGGATTGATTTTTTTTTTTGTAAAGAGGAAAGTCTTCAAAAAGGTTTGATGGAGAGAGAAAATTAAGTTTTAGTAACGAGACATTTAAGTCGAGAAGGATTGGATGATTTTTGAAATAAAATTATGGTTTTTTAGGGAAAGTTGTTTTATGGAAACATAGCTTGTATTTTCTTGTTAACCGAAATTGACAATACTTTACAGAATTTTCAAAGATCTGAAAGTGTGGATAATATTTTTTATAATTAAATTACAACAAAACAAAGGGAGGAGTATCTATTACCGCAACATGGTATATTCCTATGTTAATGAACAGATTACATGGTACACTAGTTCGGTGTTACAAACCAAATATGTGCGTGTTGCCACCAGAAGTACTTGTGGATGCGCATATCTGACCCGAAATTTGATTCCCTACCCCTAAATTTGGTTGAGTAATGGTATAATCCATACTCAAATCAGACTTTCAATTGATCCTATGCATATGTGACATCATCTGAATTGTGTATTTTATTTATTAATTATATTTTTTTAAAAAAATATATAGATGGATGACACGTATACACAAATATGTTAAAAATATGATTTGAATGTGGTGTATATAATTACTCAATTTGATTTCTCCTGACAGGATCAATGTCTCCTGCCGGGAGTCCTTGGAGAGGTGACCTGTTTTAAGCTGACAAGATAGTTTGAGTTTCTAATAAATATGTGTTATAATTGATGATGACGTTTTTTTTTCCTGAAATATAAGTTTAATTCATAGCTCTTTCTTTACACTGACAATCTAACCATAAGATTCATAAACTATTACTTTTGTTATCTTGCACGCAATGATTATTAACTTCAGACACTTTACAACCTTGTTTAAAATTTTCAAAAGTGATTTTTTGACCTATACGATGACGAATTTATCCCCCACACAAACATTATAGTAAATGATATATTTATTGGGAAATTGGAGAAATAGCAGGACGGAAACTAGGAGGAGCACAGTAGACGGCGTAGAGAACACAAAGGTTTACGTAATTAATTCCGCAAAAATTATTTCTTGTTCATCTCTTTGATAGTAAGAGTGCACGTGAATTATTGTGTTGTGAAGTGAGGTATTTACATTCTACTCTATTAAGACATTTTTATATAGGCACTGATTCATAATGAAAGGACAACCCAAAAGAAAAAGTACGTAATACTAACCCTAAATATAATAAATATAATACTCACAATGTCCAGCAACGTCTATTTTTTGATAGAATATTTGCTTTTGTATGTTCCATTCTCGTTTTTCCTAAATCGAAAAAGAAAATGCTTAATTTATCTACATACTTGGTTGAGTGAGTACCATCATGATATATAGTTTATAAAAGGAATCTAGCACATAAAAGGATATTTAAAAATATAATTAAAGTTTAGATTGGTCTAATATAAATTTGAAGTGTTATATCTAGTTAATTCTTCAGTACTAGTATATAGTTGAATATAGTAAATAATTGGTTTTTTAATGCTGCCATCAAGGTAATCGGAAATAGGGCATCATTTCAACCTTCCCCGATAAATAGTTGTCATGGTTTAGTTTGAGAATGAATGAAAAATTTATGAGAGATTAAAATTTTAAAGGAAAATTGGCCATGCGGATTGGAGGAAGAGAAGAGGAGGAGAGTCAGGTTGGCTCATTTATCCATGACCGAATGGATTGCGTGTCTACCGACAATAGAAATTCACAAATCCCATCTTTTTGCTGCAAATATGGTTTGGATTTGCAGGAATAAGGTCATCCATGAACATAAATGCATGGATGTGCTAACTTTTTCTAATGTAATCAACAAACTCAACTTTGAACACTCGGAGGCATGGAAGGTGAGGCAGCTACAACAAGGCTTGGAGCTGAAATGGCGTCTGACAGAGGGTGGCATCATGTGATTCTAGAAGGAGATTCTTCCTCGGTGATCAAATTCATCCAAAGTTTACCCCATTGTACTGACCGGAGAATCATAAACTTTTGAACTCTTTGTAGATATGGTCGGTTCACCATGTCAACCGAGGTGCAAAAAATGTTGTGCATCAGCTAGCTTGTTGGGACGCCTCCAAAGTGTTCAAGATTCATTGAAGTGAGAAAGAGATTCAAAGGTTCTGATTCTACCACTTGATACGGGTTCGAGTGTGTCATTCGAATGGCTTCCTTCGAGGCTTGTTAGGTAGCAAAAGTTGTATGGTAAACAAGGTAACCAATTTTAAGCGATTCTCTAATTTAATAGATTGGTTAACCGACGGTGAGTCCGAAGTGGTTTTTTCCTATTGAAGGAGTTCCTCAAAGGGTTTTCACTTCGTAAACAATCTTGTGCGTTTTTTGTATTGTGTTTAATTGTTTCCATACTTTAACGCTTATAAATTTGTGAAAGTGAATGTGATAGTTTGAATAATCTCTGTTTTTCGATTTGATTTGAGTTAGATTTGAGCTTACCTGGAGTTTAAGTTCATGAGATATATATAAATATATATATTGACAAAACTTGGTTTTATAAGTGAGAAGTAGAAATCATGTTATGTAGAAAAAAAAACAAAATAAGTGAGAAGTAGAAAATAGAGGAGTCATTTTCACTTTTCACTACTTCCGCTCGGTGGAACACGAGAATCTCTATTTTCGTCTCTTTAACATCCACTTTATCAAATCATGTGTTAATTAGAGTTTCTCTCTGTAGTTTTTTACTTAATTTCAAGGTGTGTTTTTATCTTAAGTTTGAAATTTGTTGTGTTCTTAAAAAATTGAAAGTTTTAGCTTTTCGCAATAATATTTTTCACAATGTGTGGAATTTTGATCCATTTGTTTGAATAACTTATGACTTTTGCTCCTTAAAAGTATTTGTACTTTAGATTAGAGTAAATTATCCCATCAGTTTCTGAGGTTTGACCTATTCTTCTCCTATGTATATTTGGATAAAAAAGATTTAGCATTTATCTGTTGGCTTGTGTTAAATGACATTCATCTTTCTTGTTACATTTTTGGGGGAAGTATTGGGGGAGTGGTGTTTGTGTATATTTAACTAAATCTAAGGGCAGTTGGAGCATTATTGAAGACTAGTAGGATGATGTTTTGTTTGACAACTAGTAAAATAATATTTCTACCAAGGACACAGTGAAGAAATTTTTTGTTGCAGCATACAAGTTAACTCAACAGTTCTCTTTCAACGCCTAGTTTATTACCTTACACTTCTCTCAGAAACCACTTAAGAAACTCACTAGAGTAGTTCATAACCATCCATCCATATGCCACTAACTAAAAACTACCCCACTAAAAGATCCCACTAACTAAGTTGGTATATAATAGGTAAGATTGACAACAAAATAGATATCTAAAGATTTATAGTTGTTGTTGTTTCTATGTTCACTAATTTAATAAATTGTGCTACCATTGTTTCCATTGTTACTTGTTGTTATTGAGGATAAACACATTGTTCTTTTTTCTTTTGTACATCTAAACAATTTTTCATTGTTACTTGTTATTATTGATAATGGTGTTGGTTCTTCTGCTTTGAGTTTCTGTCTAACAATTCATGATGCGCGTAACATAAATTTCCAGTACATTACCTCTGATTTCCCAAAAAATTTGCTTCTATTGTGATGGTATTTCTAGGGGTTCTGTCAGTTCAATTATTCTATGAGGCAATCTGGAGAAAGGTTTATAACGACTGATCTATTTTCAAAAAATAGATCTTTGGGGATGGGAAACGCTTTCTTGCTTTCACATATTTCTGCATGGAATGCATTTAACGGGTATTTACGCCCACCATTAGAATAGGGTGGTGGGTGATATCTTGATTCAAGACCTATTGGGTGTGTAAAGTGCTTTTCATTCTTCTGTTTTAAACTACTCGAATTTGGTAAATGAAATAACTTGGACTTTAGCGTGCATAGTACTGAAACGTAGGTGTAAAATCCCTTCCTACCAAATGTTTTATTGAAATTGCCTATCATATTTCAAGGGTTTTTTTCTTATTTTTTCACTCAGCACTCAATCAAAAATTATGTTATACAACCATAATTAGAAATTCCGTGCATTTAGTTGGTGTTTTGGCTTAGTATGGTGTTGTTCCTTTTTTGTTGCTTATGCAAAGATATTTGACTTGTAACTTTTTTGAATGGATTGACCCCCCCTCATTCTACATGTGGGGAAGATGTCATTGCTAGTATGGTGAGGAAGATGAAGATCATGGAAAAGAAGATGAAGATCATGGAGGAGGAGCTTCATAAATCGAAGGCAAAGCAGAGGCAAGTCATATTCATTTTGGTTGGGTCCTAGATGTTTGTTGGTTGTATTTGGTTGATTTGTAATTAAACCACTACAGAGATGCCTTACTAGTTTTTAATGATGTTTAAGTGGGTTCCTATATTGTATGGATATGACTCATGGCTTACTAGTAGTTAAATGTAAGCATTTTGTTATGTAATTCTAACAGTTGGGCAAATCTAAGGTTGTGAAATATTTTCTGCTCAAATACATTATTTACTTGCTGCAAAAACAGATTGGTTTGACATAACATATTGTGTAATCTAGACAGATTGGTTGTGTATTCTGGACATTTAGCAGACATATATGATATGTAAAATGACATGCACCCAACAAAATTCAAAAATGTCCATTTGCATAACAATCAAATCTATAATGACATACACCCATCCTTTTGTGTAAAATGACATTCAAAAGTGTTAATTCCATTCCAACCAGTAGCTACAATACATATGATCCTGTCCAACAGTTTCTTGTGACTATAATAACCACTATTCTGGCTGCAATGCATCAATGTCCAAAACATCGCCAAAATATTGTCTTAATTAAACATAACAAGATTAATTACAAAACATCTTCTAGCCCACAGGAGCTAAATTAGCTAATCATACCAGCACCCAAAATGAGCACCCATCATCCCATGAAACTCCCCATCCTCCATAAAATTCACCCTCTTTAACTACCACTTCCAGTTGGCCACTTCTTCCGTGGAGATCTCGGTTGGGATGGATGACCCTCCAACATTCACAACTGGGTTCTGTTCCACCCTTCCTTGAGTGGGTTGTGATGGCTGTGATCTCCTCAGTTGGGATGGTTGGGACTGTGATGTCTGTGACTGATTGGATTGTGTTCCACCCTGCATTGATCACAAATAATTCAATTGCATAAACAAACAAACCAGTGAATTGAATATTTAATCACAACTACACTGTTTACCTTTGTCCCCCATTCGATTATGAGGTGATCTTCGTAGTACTGGTTGAGTCCCCATTTCTATTGGTCGGTGCCGACTCTCAGTATTCTGAAAAATTAAACAACTATGTGATTAAACTTCAAGTTTGATTATTAGATTAAAAATTATTTTATTCAAACACATACCTGAGATGCACTCTTCCTCTTTCTTTTGGATTGTGACGGAGCCGTGGTAGTTGGTCTAGGCCGACCCTCAACATTCTGAAGAATAAGTAGCACCCATATCAGACTTTAAGTTTGAAAATTAAATTATGATGTATTTTATTGAAACACATACCTAAGATGCACTCTTCCTCTTTCTTTTGGATTGCACAGGGGCTGTGGTAGATGGTCCAGACTGACTCTCAGCATTTTGAAAAATTAAACAGCACCCAAATCAAAATTCAAGTTTGAAAATTAGATTAAAAATTATTTTATTCAAACAAATACCCGAGGTGCACTCTTCTTCTTTGATGGTTTCTTTGGATATATCTGTCGGTTGTGATTGACAGTTTTTACAAGATATTGCATTGTTACCCAGCACCATGCATTATCCACAACAGGAAGACCCTTCCTTGTCACGTGGTGCACGTCTGGTGGCACATCATCTACCTGACTGTGGCCAATCGCCCGATCCCGGCACCGTGTATCACGAGAAAGTATGCTGCTAGGTAAGCTTCATTCTGGTAGCAATTATCTATAAAGTCTTCTGGTATCAACTTATCTGCGTAGATGGCAGCACATACGTTGGCTAGGGCTGTTTAGTGCCACCAAAAAATTCAGGTGGCACCGGCACCAACTTAACCTTTGCTGGTTGGGTATTTCTTGAAAAACTCGGGGGTATTCCCAATTCTTGGGTTACCTCGCACTGGGTTCCCGTGTACTGGGAAACCAAGTTTCTATTTTTTTTATACAAAACAATGTAGTTTCTATGTCATTTTGTCACCCCATTTCCCCTTCGACAACCCACTCCCCTCCCCCCATTTCCCACTCCCTTCGACAGATCCACCTCGTGCCTCTCTCTCTTTCTCTCCCGCACATAGAGAGCCCAACCCTTCGCCGACCATAACTTCTTCCTCTTATCCCCTCAGGCCTTCCTTCACGCGTCAATCACATTTCATCTCCTCTATCACATCTCTCTCTCAAGTCTCACTGATTCATTTAGGTATGTTGTTAAAAATTAATGAGTTTGTTGATTTTAATTTGTTATATTGAAAGTATTGAAACATATATTATTGCTTATCTTTTCTCCTTTTATTTGCGATTTTTAGGGTTTGAAATTTAATTTTGGGGTTCCAATAGAAAATGAAAGAAACTAGGGCTGAGATTTCTACTACTGATCTACTGGTAATTCTTATCAAAGCTCTTCTCTAAAATCTGAACTTGTGCTTGACTAAATGCTGGACTTTTTTTAATCTACGTTTGATGAATTTGTGGACAGTAAATTTTGTTTGACATTGATGTTCTTTGAAATTCATTAGTCATTTTTTGTGGAATTATTTTGACATTAATTTTCGATCATGATGTTGTTGTTTAATTTTCACATCTAAATGGTAATTCAAGGTCTCTCTGAATGTTTTACCACGCCTCTTCCACCGAGAAAATTTTGCTAGCTACTAAATGAAAAAATTGAATTAAAACCCCCCTCATTTTGTTCTCAAGCTTCTCTTGGTTTGGAGTTGAGCAAATTGATGTACTACTCGTTGTGGGTTTTCAAAGATTATAACTGACCATTTATTTTCTGGAGCAATTAAGCGTCTCCTTAACTATTAGTAGGTTCATAACTTAGTTTTTAAATTTATAGGTGGTTTCTGGGTTACACTTGTTGTGATGCATGTGGAAGGTTATTTGTGAAGGGGAACTATTGCCCTGTTTGTTTGAAGGTATCTATTATATGTCAAAATTTATGGTCTTCTGAAGTTCCATTATGTTATTCATTGGAATTTTGTTGTTCTGGTTGTATACTGGACCAATAATGTGTTTAGGTAGATGTGTATGTTGAGAGGGAAGTTAAATGTACTCGTCGGGTGAAAGTGTAAAAGTGGGAAATGAATTATACTTCAACATGGCAGGAGGATATGTTATGGATTCAATATGTAGGTGTATAACATACAAAGTAGATAAAGGGATAAAATGCTAAAAAAGGGCCTAAAATGAATGTAGGATAACCGAAAATGGCCACAGCTATGAACCTATTTTTGTCTTTAACGGTGTAGGTGATCAATATTAGAAAATCGGTCTATCCGATGTAGGGCCAGTTTTGGCTAAAGCCGTCACCAACACCGAGGAAGGGCATCGAACTTCAACGAACACTATCACATCCTAAACCCTTCACTTCTCATAAATGGAAGGGACACCATAAAACAAGATGTTAGACAAAGCGTAATTGGCAAAGGGAAGGGCTGGGAGTAGACGCGAAGGCTTTGTCTCGGCATCATTGTTTGGCAATAAGAACTGGGTTTGTTGCCAATCTATACCGCAGTTCTTTGATTAGTTTGTGTGGCAAATGCGCCGAGTTAGAACATGCTTGTCAGGTTTTTGAAGAAATGCCTGTAAGAATTGTAATGTCGTGGACATCTATGTCAAAACCTAACGAGTTTACCTTCACGAGTCTTCTGACTACTTGCACCGGATAAACAACTCAACAAAAAAAAATTACACGATAAAAATCAATTAAAATTAAAACCGCAATAAAAAAAATACACTGAAAAATAGGAGAAAATACGACCAAAAAGAGAACAATCAAAACATTTTACGTACAGATCACACCAGCCATCACAAGCGGTGTTACTTCAATACCCACATAAGTACTAAGCTGGCGGACAAAGCTGGAAAAATTGTTGTGCTTGAAATTCCGAGGCAGAATGAGTCTCGAGAAGTCCACGGGGTCCCATAGGACGAAGCTTTTCCCGGTGGAGCCCCACGATTAGATGGGGTCGAGCACGAGGTCGTCCGCCAGGTCGAATGTCTTCGATAGAAACGGCGGTATTGGATTGCCCTGTAAGCAGTCAAGCGGCTGAGGCTCGCCGATAATCTTCTTCTCTCTTCCGCCGGTACTGGATGGTACCGTTTGTTCATTCTTAGCGAAAGAAGATGATGGGCTTATGGTTGAGAAGGCTTCAAATTCCATTGTAGGAGGAGACGTCGAGAAATCGATGTTCTCCATGGAAAGACTACCCTTGGTATCCATGAAGAAAGACCCGGGAGAAAATGGTCCCGACGTTGTCTCGAGTTGTATCGGAGAGAGGCTATTATCAAACTCCAATTGGGCTGAAGATGAAGATGCACCGATCGAAGCTTTACCCCTCGATTCAATCGAAGTTATGGGTGGAGATTTTGGAAATGGCTCATCTTTCGAATCCATCGACTACGTTTTTATGGTCCCCAGAGAGACAGACAGAAAAACGCAGACAGAGACGGTAACAGAGAGATTAGAGTATGTGCGTGCGCTACGGAACACAGAAATGAGCAATGAAGGTTCTAGAGGGGTTTATATCGGGGATTGTGGTCTTTTGCCGACAAGAGGTTGGTAAAAATCTTCGAATCGTAGAAAGGCGGTGGAGGTTCGCCTGTGAACCAAAGAGAGCGCTGACCTCTGGATAGCAGAGAGAGGATTTGCTTCAACGTTGTCGGGGTTGTCCACTCCATTTCAATTTCAACCTTCGTCTTTTAATGGGGCGTTTTGGTCTTTTGATATGACTCACGTGTAATGGAAAACGTTGAAGATTTTGTTAAAAAAACGAATAAAAAATAAAACTGTGACCTTTTTATAAGTTCGTGGAGTCGGATTGCCACGAGTAAAAGATTAGGGATATATTGGGATAAGTGAGAAAGTTTGAGGAAATTTTTTGTAATTAACTCTTTTTTTAATAAGCTCGTTTCTATTATTCTTTTTGCTGCAAGTTGTTTTGTTACATTTTAAATGAAGATATCCAGACTGCGTCGTCGTTTTATAGCTCTCACCTTGACTGGGATTCACTGAGCTTTTTAATGGACATTCGTAATTCTGATGTGAGCTGATACCAGGGGCAGAGTGACAAGGGGGACAAGCCAGCTACCGCCTCCAAAACATTAAAAAAACTTCAAGTAATTTGCATTTTCCCCCACCAAAAATAATGGGAAATTCCCCAAGTAATTTACATTTTGGCCCCCTCAAAAGTAAAAATTTTACTAAACCATTTACCTTCTTGCCTTTCTAAATATTTCTTGATTGAAATTTGTTCCAAGCTAAAAAATTAAATCAATAAATAACATCTTTCTCTTAATTTTTAACTTCTTTTACAAATTGTACATGTGTTTGCCAAATTTTGATCCTAGAAAAAAAAAACCGAATTTTGAAACGTATATAACAAGGACCTCTTACTAATAAAATTAGAATTAACCATTTAAGTCCCTGGATTTCAATAAATATCTGATGGGTTGGACGTGGATGTGTTTAGTGCTCTGTGTTTTTTATGAACACTCTGCCTAACGTGGGTTTGTGGTAAAATGGATAGCCAGGTCCAATTGAAGACAACACTGTAACAAACTAGAATATTTATAATTTGTATTTGAAATATTCGAGACTTGTATTCATTGAATGATACGGAAAGATAATGCCGATTCGAGGAAGCAACCCTCCATACAATCCTTAGACATTCAACATCTGAAATCTAACCGAAAAGAAAGAAGCAAAACAGAATATATTCCCTTGCTCATGCATGGGCCAATTCTGTGGTAAAGAAGATTGGGCTGGACCCAGCCCAAACCCAATGCAATGAGGCTACTGCTGCCTCAGCACAAACAACTCCAAAAGTTCAACACAGCCCGAAGGCTTATCAAGGCCCAACTAAAAGCCCATTCGTGGAAAGACAAAACACAATGCAAATAACTAAACCACCGAACGAACTAAACACTTCTTCTCGACTTCTCGAACACTCCAAGCTTCCCCCTTTATCGAAACTCCCTTCTTCCTCTCGCCTCTAGATCTACTGCTCCTCCTCCTGCGAGATTACCCTTCACTTATAACAAACACCTACGGTACATAGAGCATCCCATGCAATCTTCATTGTGAAAGGTTGTCGTGCTGCAACAGATTAAAACCCTCGTGCCCAAAAGTAGGGGCTAAGTCAGGATGTGAGTAAAAAAAATAAAAATAAGGCTTAAATTTTTTATTTTTTAAAAGACTTATATTTTTTGGGTTTGGGGAGGGAACCTTTTAGATATCTTTCTCCCCGTCAGTATCGGTACACTGTGGGCTCTCAAGTCGGGGGAAGCCGAGAGAAAGGCCTACAGAGGCCTAGAAGGCGATCACAAGGCCCAAGATCAAGCATCATGGCACTGAAGGGCTAAGGTAAGACGCAATTAACCACCTTGCGCATGTGCTCACTTATGTTAGGGACTTCGGCCTGACCCTCAACGCTAAGCTGCCTGCAAGCTTGTCGGCGGATGGAGTGAAAAGTCACAATCATATATTTTCAGTGACCAAAAAGTATAAAAATTAAGTTCAGTGATCATTTTATTAACTGTACTAAAACCTTGTGACCAAATTGCTAATTTCCCTAAACTATAGAATAAAGGGTTAAATATATTTTGCCCCCTTATCTTTAGGAGTATTTACACATTGAACCTCGATGTATTATTTTGAGACATTGGACCCATAAAATTATACATTTTTTCGATTTGGACCCTGTACGGTAATTGGCCGTCAATTTAGACAGATTTCGTTAAAATATTTACACATTGTCCCCTTATTTTTGGGAGTATTTACACATTGATCTTTTATCTTTGGGAGTATTTATACATTGCACCTCGATGGCAGTCACGTGAGAGACACGTTTTGACACAATCCGTCTAAATTGGCGTCCAATTACCATACATGATCCAAATCGAAAAAATATCTAACTTTATGAGGTCTAATATCTCAAAAATAATACATCGTGTAGTTTTCTAATTTCCTCACTTCTTTTAGAAGAGCTATTGAAATTAGGCTTCTAATTTATATTGTATACGAAGCGGTTGGAAGGTATGAAAGAATGGTGAAATTTACACGATTGGGTTCACTTTCATGACGAAAGGTATAGGAATGTGAGAAAATGGAGATCTTTCTATTTCGGCTCTAGTCTCTCGATTGGGTAGGACCATTTTAGCCTTCTTTTTCTTGGGCTAAATAACACCAAACATCCTCTTCCACGATCACGACTTTGAGTTAGCTTTTAGTGCTGCCCTTTGAGCCTTTGAGAGGATATCATTATATATAAACGCGTATATTTGTGCCTATTGGCTCGCCACTACGCAAAATACACGCGTGGTTGTCTCGCATTTTCTTCTAGGATGTGACGAAGTGTATTTTTTTTTCTTTTATTTTTTCTTAACCAGGTCCATAGGTTTTTATTGCATAGTAGAACCATAGTACAAAGTATACAATAAAGAACGAAATTAACTATGGATTCAAGCAAATCAGGCTACTAAACAATAGTAGTGATATCCAAATAGGTCAGAATACCACAAATGCTCCATGTCAGGCAAAGATAGCAATGACAGGACACGGATAAATGACAACTATTAGAACCAGTAAGTGCTAGTGTTAGAATGTTGCTTCCAAGAAAAAGCGCGACAACACAAACATAATAAGGCGGAAGAGGACGCTAAAAACGGCCATAGGAAACCAAAATAGGGGCGGCACATGCACGACACGCACCACCGGTAAAGGGCTGAACTAGAGCAAACCGGAGTGTCAAGATGTGCAGGATTCATCCAGGGAGCGGTGTCTTCTATCTATCCCCGGGTGAAATGACAAGGTAGTTTCGTAGAACTATTGTTCATATAGGTTGATGGCGTGACAGTCCTGAAGGATAGAATGATTTGTCTGTGTACCTACAAAAGATAAATTTGTAGTTCTTTAACAAAAATTTTAGCTTAAAAACAGAAGCATACATTTTTAGGACTTTGATAGGATAGATATCAATGATGACGCTATATATGTTCTAAGACTATATTCGATCTTGTTAGAACTTTGAAATTTCAGCAATCTTGCAATCTTATATAACTATCCTCCTCTGAGACTGAGATGTGTGTTTTGACGTTGGAATTACTATCAATAGTAAATAATTGTAACATTTATTTAAAAAAAAAAACCAATCTGCCTGATTCTGTTGAGATTTCCTGCAGAATGATAGATTGTCCAACAATTATTTCAAAACATCAAAACTTAATTTATAAGAAATTATTTGGTTCACGTAATGCTTGAGAGTTGAGATGACTTACAATAAGGCTGGCTAGAATAAAGAGAGAACGAATTCCCTCCGAAGGGGAATCCGTCCGAAGCACCGAATGGATGGCTGGAACCGCACGTTCCAGCCATCCAACAGTCAGGAATCCGAGGAGGGGAATCCGTTTCCAGAATAAAGATACTTGCTGAAACCAGTTTGTTAAGACAAGCAAGATACTAAAGTTTAGCACACCTTCGACTATTCTCCATGCCAACCATCTTATACTAACACAATCTTTCCAATGTAAATACATGGAGGACTAGTACTCCTGGTTATTGCCGGGGAGATTTCCATGCCCATCTCCAGGACTAGGTCCAGTGTACTTGATTTCCTCTGCATTTCGAGTGCATTTGACTTTATTCTGTCGGCCACCCGCGGTGCTTATCCCCCTACCTCTCTATCACTCCCTTAGATAATTCTTGACAGACACGGTTGGTCACTTCAGCACGACCTGGCAACCCTCCATTCAGCGCCCGTGCCTCTGCGGCATAAAGCATCGAGCTCAGACAAGAATAGAGAACATGGCAACAAGTTTGAGTCCTCAGCGGCATGAAGCATGAAGCTCAAAGATGATCACAAATTGCCTTTGTAAAATCAGTTGTAGATGAACTGCCACCCAGGTCAGCTGTTCGGTACTTGCCCTCTGAAATTGTGTTGATAACAGTATTTTGGATCTGATCAGCTTTCTCATGGAGGTTCAAATGGCGAAGCATCATGACACTACTCAGCAGCAAAGCAGTTGGATTTGCCATGTTCTGTATAAATTCAACCACCACAAATATGACTAAGTTGCATGCATACCTTTTGTTTCATAGGAAGAATACTTAAAAAGAAAAAGAAAGAAGTGCAGAAGCACAAGGAACATTTTATAGGGAGGAGAAGGAAGAAGAACAGGGGAACCAAAAATAAGCAATCAAGCAAAGCAGCAAGTTGGAGTAACAGTAATAGTATA
This sequence comes from Myrica gale, assembly GCA_963930655.1. Lineage (NCBI taxonomy): Eukaryota > Viridiplantae > Streptophyta > Magnoliopsida > Fagales > Myricaceae > Myrica > Myrica gale. The sequence goes on from OZ005613.1 coordinate 4,823,377, forward strand.
CAGTACTCCAAGAAAAACACCTGTATGCCTTTAGTTATTGACTGCTGATAATTGCACCTGTGTACATTTTGAAAAGAACAGGAACCAAAGTAAAAAGCTCGATTACAGAACCTGTCTAAAAGACAACCTAATAATCTGCAACACCTAAAGCATTCTAGTATCACACTTTCCCGATGGTATTCAATAAAATGACAACCATCTCATGACAACAGCTTGCCAGTGATTTCCCTTATGGATAACTCCCTACAACTAACTATCTAAGACAACCAAGAAAATACCCATCATAGTTTATTTCAGAATGATCATCAAAGCTGAATATACCCATCAGAGTTTCTTTAGAAGCCTTTTCAAGTTATATTTTCTCAAACAAAATCTTAAAGATTCTACTATTCCACTTTTTTTTTTTTGAACCTATGGGGAAGGAATCCTTCTGTAGAATGGCACTGTCAACGGATAAATATTAATGCTAGTTCTCTAACCATGGCCTACAACCAAAATAAACATTAACAGGTATGGAGAAAGGGGAAGATCTAGCACAATAGTAATAACAAGCAGGCATATAAATGGATATGCATCATGCATGGCTCATCCCAAGGAGTTGGGGAAGATACAAGATTTGAAATCAGAAGTTCACTTTGACAACTAACCTTTCCAGCAATATCAGGTGCAGAACCATGCACACCTTCAGCAAGCGCAATCCCTCCCTCACCAATATTGCAGCTGAGAATCAAGTCACAATGTCAGATGAGCTACTTCTACATCATTGCTGATGTCTATAGGTATGCACAAACCTTGGTGTTAAGCCTAATCCTCCAACCAATCCAGCACAAAGGTCACTGATAATGTCACCATATAGGTTAGGCATGACCAATACGTCAAAAAGTGCCGGATTCTTGACATGCTATGCAAGGATGCAACGAGATATCAGTGAAAACCCTTCCGTAAGAAATTATGAACATATGCAGTTTCACAGCATGGCTTAAAATGATTTTATCTTTTAAGAAAGGAAGTTCCAAGAAATGAAATAAGTATCACATAGCATCAATTCAACAACATTCATTGGGGGAACTATACCCATACCATCATACAGCAATTATCAATGACAACTTCCTTGTATTTAATTTCAGGGTACTTCTCTGCAACCTCACGACAACACTGTAAGTGAAAAGAACTGAAGTTAACATTACATAACTCGGTTCAACAATCAAAATCTCTAATTTTATTCATCTACCGGTGCAGACCTTTAGGAAAAGACCATCAGTTTTCTGCATAATGTTGGCTTTGTGTATTGCAGAAACTCTCTCCCTTCCATGGTTCTTGGCATAGTGAAAAACATATTCAGCCACCCGCAAACTGGCGTGTCGAGTAATGATCTTGAGGCTTTCAACTACACCTCTGACCACCTAGCATCAAAAACAGGGATCTATTTCAGATTCATGGATATTTCATATTGGACAATTCATGGGCTTATATCATGTAATACACTTACTTGATGTTCAAGTCCACTGTATTCCCCTTCGGTGTTTTCACGGACAGTGATGAGATTTACATCATCATACCGAGTTTTGTATCCAGGGAGGCTGTGGCAAGGCCGAACATTGGCATATAAATTAAGTTCTTTCCTCAGAGTAAGATTCAGCGAACGATGACCTTTTCCAATAGGTGTTGCCATTGGTCCTTTTAAGCCTACCCCATTTCGCCTTACAGATTCTAAACTTTCCCATGTTAGGAAACTTTGTGTTCTGGGATCTATTTGGTCTCCAGCATAGTGTTCTTCCCATTCAATGGGAACATCAGCTACTTTAAATATCTACGCAAGTTTGAATGATGAAATTTGTTAGAAACATGATTACATAGGCAAGGTAAGAAAGGTACCATCATTAAAGTTATACGTGGTCACAGAGATATGAACATTCAAATGCAAGCAATGCATAGTATTTTTGAAATCATGCAAATTAGGACATTCTAAAACCGGCTATCAGAATAGACTTTATCTAATATGACCTCTTCAGGCTTGGTATATAGCAGCAATCCATTAGAAGTACAAAGAAACATTCAATGTGTGAGAGAGAGAGAGTCGAGAAAACCTTAACAGAGAATAATAAAAAGTAGTAGGCTTATAGTACTCGTCGGAAGGGCTTATGGTTCCTTTTATATTTTTTATATTCGTGTAATTATTTTTATATTTTTTCTGATTTTTATAAATTAATTTTAATTTTATTTGTTGTTATTTTTTAAAAAACATGATAACTTTAAGATAATATTACAAAATTAAAAAATAATATAAATAATTCTAAAACTTTATAAACCAAAAGCTCTTGTTTAAAAAACAATACATTTTGAATTTTAACATCAAAATCAAAACCAAAACCTACACTCTTTATAATGCTATGACATGCAATAGCGGGGAGTAAATTGTAACTCTGCCAAGAACTAACAAAATCAACTACCACCGTGAATGCATCATACATATGAGAAGAGCCTATCAAAATCCAGAAAGGGTTAGACAGCACTCCACCATGCTTTTATTTCTTGTTGTATTGACAATACTGAAACCAAAGGAGAACTGCACAAGAAATCAAAACTAGAGAGCCCATTGGACGGAGTCCAATCAAGTCTCAAGCCCGCTAAACGTCTAAACGTTGGCATCGATCAGGTGCAGGCTAAGGAAGAGTTAGGTCGTACAGGAAAACTGCGCGGAAAGGAAAAACTGTTTTTGAAAACAGCTACCGAACGGACTCCAGCAGGTCTTTTGGTTTTCTCTCCGCACAACGCGTGTGGGTCTTTTCAGGGACTGTCCATGTTTAGGGTGTGCCTACTTCTCAGGCGGCTGGGGTCGGCGCCGGTGCTTCTTTCTGGGCATCCAACGCCGCCTGACAGCCCCCTTCTTGTCTCCCGATGGATGTGCAGTGCACTGGTTATATATTTCCCTTCAGTTATCGTCTTCACCCCCAGTTAGTTCACGAAACTTCGTTTTGTATTATAAAATTATGTATGTTCATCTTGGATAGTAAGAAAGAGAATTGCTCAGAACTTAGAGCTTTAGTAAACAAATAAGCAAGCTGATGATGAGACCGAATATACAACGTGCGAATAAGACCAGATTGTATCTTCTCACGAATTAGATGACAATCTAATTCGATGAGCTTTGTACATTCATGAAAAACTGGGTTTGCAGCGATATGAAGGGCAGTTTGATTATCACAGAAGAGAAGAGTCAGTTGAGGATGAGAAATACGCAAATCAACCAATAAAAACTTGAGTAATGTAAGCTCACAACCAGTGGAGGTCATAGCTCTGTACTCGGCTTCAGCAAAAGACCGAGACACGATGGACTGCTTCTTTGACTTCCAAGACACTAGAGACTCTCCAAGAAAAACACAAAACCCAGTGACATATCGTCTACTGTCAACACACCCTGCCCAGTCACTATCAGTAAAGGCTTTGAGATGAAGAGGAGTAGCAGCCGGGTAAAAAAGACCTTGACCAGGGGACCCTTTTATGTACTGTAAGACACGGTGAGCTGGATCCAAGTGAATTTGATGTGGCTGATCCGTATATTGACTGAGGACCTGGAGAGCAAATGAAATATCAGGTCTAGTAATGGTGAGATACAACAATCTGCCAACCAATCGTCTATAAATGGTTGGATCAGCTAAAGGGCAACCAACATCCTGTACAAGCTTGAGATTTTGTTCAAAATGAGTCTTAACAGGTTTTGAACCAAGGAAACTCGAATCAGTAAGAATATCCAATGCAAATTTTCTTTGGCAAATAGAAAGACCAGCATCCGAGTGAGCTACCTCTAACCCGAGAAAATATTTGAGTTTGCCTAGGTCTTTAATCTTGAACTGCTGATCAATAACTTGTTTGAAATCTGTAATCATCTGAAGATTATCTATCACCAGTGAGTATGATGTCATCGACATATACTAGCAAAGCAAGAAAAGATGAATCATCATGTTTGGTGAAAAGGGTGTAATCAGATTTGGACTGATCAAAACCACTGGCCAAGAGAAAGTTAGAAAACTTCAAAAACCACTGCCTGGAGGCCTGCTTTAACCCATAAAGATACTTGTTGAGCTTGCAAACCATGTTCTCCCCCTTAAAATGAAAACCGGGTGGTAGAAGCATGTAGATATCCTCCTTTAAATTGCCATGAATGAAGGCATTATTTACATCTAACTGATGTAAATGCCACTGACAAGATGCAGCAACAGCAAGAAGAAGTCTAACAGATGTCAGCTTGGCTACAGGGGAGAAGGTTTCGAAATAATCAAAACCTTCTCTCTGTGTAAAGCCTTTTGCCACTAATCTGGCTTTATGCCTCTCTATGGATCCATCAGCTCGAAATTTCACCTTGTAAACCCACTTACAAGCAATCGGGGTATGTCCAGCAAGAAGAGAACAAATTGTCCAAGTCTTATTGAGTTCAAGAGCCTCAATTTCTTTGGCCATGACATTCCTCCATTCATGAAACTTGACAGCAGAATGAAAAGAAGTAGGTTCGAGATGATTGCAGACAGAGAGGACAAATGCTCTATGGGAAGCTGAAATCTTGTCATAGTCAAGATAGTTGTGAATGGAATATGGAAGGCCAGCAGAAGAGAAACCTGCTGCACTAGACAAAAAAGAGTTAGTTGTAGGTGTCACGGCTAGTTGACAGTGATAATTGTCCAAGTATTTAGGTGGTTTGCGAAGTCTAATAGATTTTATAGAAATAGATGTGGAGAGAGGCAAAACAGAATCTGCAAGGACTACAGATGATGACTGATCAGATGAAACAGGAAGTACTGAAGGAATAGAAATGCTAGAAGAATCTGAATCAAGTGTAGGAGCTAAGGGAGAATCTGTGGAATTAACAGCTTTTGAGCTAAAAGACAGATCATGAGTGAAGAGGAAATATCATGATCAAGAATAATATTTGGTAAAACCATAGAATGAGGAGAAATGTTAGAATAAGGTAAGTGTTTAAAGGGAAAATAATCTTCATGGAAAACAACCTTTCTAGAAATGAGAAACTGTTGGGAATGAAGATTGTAAAACTTGTATCCCTTAATACCATAAGGATACCCGAGAAAAACACAACAGTTGAGCTCGAGCATCAAATTTATGGCGATTCCTAGCTAAGGTAGAGACGTAGCACAAACAACCAATGATTTTAAGATGATGATAATCTGGTTTGGAAGAGAAAAGAAGCTCAAATGGAGATTTATTTTTAAGAAGTGGAGAAGGCAACCGATTGATTATGTAGGTTGCAGGTAAGACACAATCTGTCCAAAACTTAAGGGGAAGATTGGACTGGAATCTTAATGCTCTAGCAACATTAACAAGAAGTTGATGTTTGCGTTCAACAACTCCATTTTGTCGGGGAGTTGCAACACAAGAAAACTGATGGATAGTTCTTTTTGAAGCAACAAAATCATATAAGTTGAACTCAGAACCAAAATCAGTCCGAAGAGTTTTGATTTTGTGATTAAATTGAGTTTCAACAAGCTGGAAAAACAATTTGATGTAAGTAAGGGTTTGTGTTTTAGTTTGTAGTAAATATACTCATGTACATCGAGTGAAATCATCAACAATGGAAAGAAAAAACATTATTCCATTATGATCAGGAACCGGAAAAGGTCCCCATAGGTAACAATGTATCAATTCAAAAGGAAGAGTGGACTGAGATGTAGAAACAGGAAATGACAGCCTCTTTTGCTTAGCTATAGGACACACGGTACAATGATGAATATCAGAAGTGTTTACATCACTGATAAAATCATGTAACAAGGAAAATTTGGATAAAGGAAAATGCCCTAAGCGACAATGTCATAAAGAGGCAGACTTATTAGCAGATGTCATGTTACAGGAAGAATTGAAATCACCTGAAACACTTGGAAGCAGAAAATATAAGCCGCGAGACTCTTTAGCTAAACCAATCGTTGTCCAAGTGAGTAGGTCCTGGATAAACAAGTATTGGTTAAGCAAGATAACACAGCAAGTCATATGTTTCATTAATGAACTTACTGAGATGAGATTGAAAGAGAACGATGGTACAACTAATACATTTCTTAACAAAATATGAGAAGAAATTCGGACAGTACCAACATGAGTGACACATACTGTTTGGTCATTAGGCATCTTGACAGAAGACATAACAAAAGAGGTAATGGATGATAACATGGAGACTGAACTGACCATATGATCAGTTGCTCCAGTATCAATGATCCATTGTGACATGATATTGGCAGGTCAGTGATGAACATAATAAGAAGGAGAATCAGGAGATGTATCGGCCATATTGACCATGCTTTGAGATGATATATCAGCAACTAATGATTCTGAATGAGAAGAATCAGAAGAAGGTATGAGAGCTAATAGTTGTTTACATTGCTCCTTAGTGAAGGGCAAAGCTGCACTGGAAACAGAGGAAATGTCCGACCTGACTTGATGGAAAGATCCAGTAGAAGTGGATTTAGGACGTGGTTTGTAACCAGGTGGATAACCGTGCAGCTTATAGCACTTATCCATAGTGTGGCCAGCAAAACCACAATGACTGCACATCGTATGATCACGCTTCTGGAAGTTTGACTTGGCACCAGACTTTGTTGAAATTCTGAGGTCCTGGAGTGCGAGTGAAAAATGCAGAGTTTTCTGTTGAAGAAGAGATTAGAGAAGTAACATCTCTCTGCCTTTCCTCTTGAATGACCAATGAAAGAACCTTATTGATAGAAGGAACAAAATCTATCAATAAGATCTGGCCACATATATGGGAATACGAGTCATTCAGCCCCATGAGGAATTGGATTACGCACTCCAGATTATACGCATCAGTAAGATGCTTGACAGCACCACAAGAGCATATTGGATTGTGTTTATAGTTGGCCAATTCATCCCATAGTGCTTTCATACTTGAATAATAAGCAGTAATGATGTTCTGACCTTGAGAAAGAGACACAATCGCCTTTTGAATTTGAAAAATTCGTGGTGCATTTCCTTGAGAACATCGTTCAACAAGTTCTTTCCAAATGCCAGTTGTTGTCTCGATATACAACACGGTGTTAGCTAATTCTCGAGAGATTGAGTTTAGTATCCAGGATGATACCATATCGTTACATCGAATCCAACTCGCATAATTCGCAGATGATGATTCAGGCTCTGGAATGACTCCAGTAACAAAAACATATTTGTTCTTGGCGTTGAGAGCCATTTGCATAGATCTGCGCCAGCTAGAGTAATTATCACCATTGCTGTTGAGAATTTGAGTAACGATAATTGTACTAGGACTATCACTGTTGTTGAGAAACAATGGACTAGACTGATTTTCAAGAGCGTTTGTGGTGGAAGAAATTGGAAGAGAAGGAGATGGAACTTCGGTAGCCATTTTACAAATCCTCTGATACCATGTAAACTTTGTAAATGGAAACCGAGAGAAAGAGAATGCGAATAAGAAAGGATTGAATGCTTTGTATATTCGATTTTAACCAAATAAAGAATACAATGGTCCTTTTTATAATACAACATGAAGCTTCATGAACTAACTAACTGCTTAACAACTTCGGAACTAACTTGCATAGCTGGCTATCATAAAGCTTTAACAAAAAAAAAACAGAGTATAATAACTCTAATTCTAATAAAGACCAAAGCCCTCCGTTGGGAGATGTCTGCTCCTTCTTCTTGGAGGGACCCTGTGGAAGCGGAACAAGCTTTGGAACAGGTATTGCTGAGCAAGGTTATCTCCGAGAGAGACCTCCCTCTCCAAGTTGTTCGCAGAAGGCTCGGCCTTTTTAACCTCATTTGGAGGTCTCCGAGTTGGCTAAGAATACGTTTCTTTGCGAATTTTCTTCTGTGGTGGCACGGAACAAAGTGTTAGATCGTCAGCCCTGGAATGTTAAAGGGTATTTGGTTGTGTTTCAAACGTGGACTCCGGGTTTACCTTGGCAGGATATAGATTTGCATTCTTGTCCAGTGTGGGTCCATAATGAATCTGAAGGGGTCAACAACCGATCGAATTTGTCAAGAAGCGGGGGATTGCATAACCTGAGCCCACCTTGTAACGAGCCAAAATTTTGATTTGAACCTACTTTGCTAATAGAAAAAGACAGAAAGGAGAAAGTTTGGACATTTTCGTGTAGATATTATTAATCTCATTTTAATTTATTATTTCAATGTTGTATCGGAATTCTATAAAAAGTGAAAGACTTATCATTTATTAATTCTTCAGAGTAACTTGCAGTAATATTTTGTTGATTAATAACAAACTTATCAAGAGATCATTTTTTGAATTACTTTTGTCTATTTTTTAATTATTTTTTAGTTTTTTATATCTAAATTCGTATTTTCATAAGTGATATCTCAAAATTATTATAAACAGAATATTAAAAATTGTACTAAATATAATTAAAAACATAGAATAATACAAAAATATTACAGTACAAAGTTTAGAATAATCTCAACTGATCAAAGATAAGAATGGAGAAATATTATAAAATAATATGGATAAAAATGAAATGAACAAGAGAGGTTTTTTTTTACTGAACAAAAAAATAAGTATTTTCTCACGTAATTTAGCAACTAATTTATTAGGTTAAGTCTTTTAAAGAAATTTTTTTGTTTATTAAGTGCATGATAAGTAAAAAATTAAACATAATAGATGATAAGTTTAAACTGCAAAAATAAACATAAATGATTAAATGAGGTAACTTTTAAATTAATTTTTGAATCTTTGAATAATATTAGACATTCTTTTTAATGATGCCTGTTAAAAAAAAACAAATCAATCAAACTTTTTACTTTGGCCAAGCAGGGCCAGCCCGCCCCCCCCCCCCCCCCCCCCCTACGAATTTTGTGGGGAGGCTATAGGAAGGGTTTTGGAGATTTGGTGTGTACCCTTTATTAGGGTCCAAATTATTCTTGATACTAGGCGGAATTTTACGAATGGGACAGATGAGCTTAACGTGATTTCGGGGATGTTTGAGCCAGAGCCAATTATTTAAGGTTAATATTAAAAAATTAATTCATATAATTTTTTATTATTAAAATATTTATTAAAAATGTTCTCTCTCTTCACTTTTTCACCAACTCTAATAAAATATCTTTACTTTATAATATTTCACAAACTCCAATACCCAAAATTTTCAAATTCAAACATCCCCGACATCATCTACTCCCGTGGTGTCTAGTGGGGGCAAATCCATTTCAGCGGCAAACGGAGAGGCGATCTCTACATTTCGTTTGGCGCCGGATCTCGTGGCTAATGTGGATGTTCCTCCATGTACGCTGCAGTGGCGGAGCCAAGATGAAAATTTAAGGGGGTCAAATTGTAAAGGCTTGGAGTTGGAGCACGAGCTGGTGCGGGCGTGCAGTTGTGGAGGCGTGGAGTTGAGCCCGAGCAACACGTTCAAAAGCTAGTGGTCGAGGCTCAGCTGGCGAGGGAGAAACTAGTGGCTGGTGGCCTGGTGCGGCGCAGCGACAGACAACGGTGGGTAACGAGGCACGAGCAAATGCTGAAGGCTGAATGTGTGACAGTGTCAGTGTGAGAAGAGAGAGGAATAAAAAATTCGAAGAGTGAGATAAATACGTGAGCAGAGAGAAAGAGCGAGAAATTTTTTCAAAACAGATGAAATGATACTGCTAAACAAAAATTATAATAGAACTTGTAGTAACTTGCGTCAAGGAAAAGTATAACGATGAAGGCAGGTAAGCCAAACGACTTTAACTGAATAACGATTAATTTTTTCGGTCTCAGTTGCCAAACCACGTCAATTCAATTCGCTCTAAAAAGCTTGCCTGCCAAAGGACTTTGTATGTCTAAACTGGCACTGATATTTCGGTCTCAATGGGAAAATCAGAGTCCTTTCGTTGTAAGAAGCTAGTCCGCCACTGCTATAGCCTATGTTTCAGCATTGAAGGACAATTTTTGCTGACCTGTTGGCCAGTGCGTTTTGCATTTTATATATTCATTGACATTGCCTCACTAGTCGCTACCATCGCATTTGCAAGAGCTAGAAAAGACCAACAAAACAAAACGTAAATATCGTTTAAAAGAAACCATTTTTTATACAGCGATAAAAATAAATTGAAAAATAAGAACCTATAGGTACTTGAGTAAGTACACATTGAACGCAGTCAAAATAATCGCTAGAGAAATGCTTGGGCTCCCGATTCAATCCCGATATAAACCCGATAAATGACGTGGACAAATTTTTTTAATTCCTAAATAAAAGCTTGCATTCGGTCTGAGAGAATTCCAACCGGCCGGGTTGCATTTTATTTCTTCAAACCGGTCTCTTTTTATTACAACAGACCGACCCTGTCAAGAAATTTCTTTCGGCTTCTGCTCGCTCTCTCCTTCCTAAACACTTTATTTCCACCATTGCCGAATTCCACGGCTCTCATACCCTAACACTTCTGCTTCAGCAACGTCTCGAGCTGTTGCTTCACGAAGGTAAACTCCTCGTTCCTGCGTATTCTCTGCTCTCAGGTTTAGAAATGGCTTGAAATCTGTTCAGTTCAATCTTTTGGTGCTCTGTCTTGTACTTTCTGCAATCTTAGAATTTCCTTCAGTCTCGTCCATTGTTTTTTTAGCTGGTTGCGTATTCGGATCTGAAATCTTGTGTGGCTTCTGCTGTAAAAATCTTGTTCTCTTGTGTGTGGGTTTTTTTATCTGATATTCTTGGTCTGAAAACTGGGAACTTCACGAGCTCATATGTCGCTCCGGATTTGAGTGTTGAGCCACCCAGATCTTTTCACTAATCGTTGTTTTGAACTCCGAGCTTGGACATGGACTTCGATTTCTTCTAGTCATATGTGTTTTCTCGGTTCCAAAGGATTTGGTTGGTGATTTCAACGTCTTTACAAAGCGGGCCAGAAAGAAGGAGAGGCAAATCTTTAGGCTTCCAAAAACCGTATCCAAGCTGTGAAATTTTTGAATTTTGAGATGAGGAAGACAATTAAATTTGGTGTCGCGTCTTCTATACTCATTGTTCTTCTATACGGGGCCGCGACATTGATTCGTGTAGCTCTTGCCGACAACTATGTGCTGACCGATAAAATCCTCCTAGATTGTGGGACCGCGGGATCTGCACTTACTGATACCGACGGTCTGAAGTGGACCTCTGATGTAGGGTCCAAGTTTCTAACGGCGGGTGGGAACTCCAGTGCCTCGGCGGCTGCTACTCAAGACTCATCGTCCCTCAAGTCCCTTTCATGACGGCTCGGGTCTTTTACTCCAATTTCACTTATAGTTTTCCTGTTATCTCTGGTCGCAAATTTGTGCGGCTTTACTTCTACCCTACTTCCTACGCGGGCCTAAATGCATCTAATGTTGTTTTCTCTGTGATGACTGGGCCATATACTCTTCTCAACAATTTCAGCGCTGCTCAGACTACACAAGCTTTGAATTTCGCATTCATTGTGAAAGAGTATTCGATCAATGTTGTTGGTGACAAATTGGATATAAGTTTTGTCCCATCTGCCAAAACTCCAGAGGCATATGCGTTTGTGAATGGAATTGAGATTGTGTCAATGCCTGACATATATAGTTCCACTGATGGAACTTTAATGATTATGGGTCAATCTTCTTCTTTCTACATCGACAATACCACTGCACTTGAGAACGTATATCGATTTTTTTTTTCTAAGTAAAGAACGTATATCGATTAAATGTTGGTGGAAATGATATCTCGCAGTCCCATGATACTGGTCTTTATAGGTCCTGGTATGATGACTCGCCATACCTCTATGGGGTAGCGCTTGGGGTTACCTTTGCTGCTGATCCAAATACTACCATCACGTATCAAAGTGGTATACCTACTTATGTTGCACCAGTGGATGTTTATGGCACTGCTAGAACAATGGGGCCAAACCCTCAGATCAACCTCAACTACAATTTGAGGGAAAAACCTGCGCAATTAGGTGTTGGTTCTGCTCTAATATTGCAGGGGATGAGCATATTTGGTAGATTGGGGGTTGTAGTTTAATGAGTGTTCAGTTTGATTTGTGAAATTTAGTTTGTATTCTTGGCTAAATTTTGTAGGCTTGGCCAATAAGTTCTAGCTGCGGCCAATAAGTTCTAGCTGCAAATGAAACCTCCTCGATTTCTAAGTTTGTTTAGTTAAATTTAAAAAATAGAGCCAGGAACAAGGTGGCCTATGGTTGGTTATTTGTGAGCAAATAGCACGTCGGCTCATGTTTTAGTAATGCACTACTGATTGGAAACATTTATCTGTAAGAATGTGGGATGTAGGCGTTTTAAGTAATTACAATTGTCCTACTGCCGTATATTTGCCTACAGTATGTCACCTAGACGTGCAGTGTGCCTATTTAGTGTGAATTCTAGTCCGTCTGAAATTTTTTAGGAGGTAAATCAATTTGTATAGCTTGACGTGGATTTGTCTTTTTCATTCAATTTCTCTAAATGTAGTTTTTATTTATTGATGATGTATTGCAGGTAAATAAAATATTTTGCAAGCTGGACTTCACTCTATGGCACCACGACAGTGTGGATGCAAGCTCCCAGTCCAAGAAAGGACTTCGTGGACAGCGCAAAATCTCGGTCGACGGTATTTTACATGCGGGCTAGACGCCCACCATTCGGTGAGTACATGATGAATCTGCATTTATATTCAACATTTTGTCTGTTTTGCTTAAAATCCAATTGATGATGTCACAATCTGTCCATTTGTCTTATGTAGGGGACAACGCCTTGTTGTTTTTTCGAGTTGATAGATATTGAGACGTTAAAGCGGGACCCGGCTGAATATGTCCCCCTATTGAACCGCGAGATACAACGGTTGTTGTCCGAGTTGAAGCTGAAGGATGATGAGCTACAAAGGCTCAGAGCGGAAAACCATATGCTCAGGGCGGAAAACCATATTCTCAAGAGGGATCCTGAGTTGGAGAGGATGAGGGAGGAACTAGTGTTAGGATTAGCTGCCTTTGGTTTGGCAGAGAAAACCAAACCCTCGTCCTCATCTTAATATCAAATAACGTCCTTTTGTTTGGTCAGATTTTATTTTGTAGTACTGCATATTTGTGTGCTGATCTGTGCACTTGTGTGCTGGTAGAAATCGTCGATTAAGGAATCCTTTAGAACAAGCTAAATTGGGGTCATGCTGCCCAAATTTTCTTGGTCCATTGTTCATTTGGCAATCATAGCAAAAAAAAACCATGTGAATTTATGCACTCAATCCTATATTTTCTCCAACAACAATGCTTTTATGAGATGAATTTGTGAATTTTCCTTTCAAATAAGTCTCTTCCTGTAAATGTATTTTACCATTTAAATCATTTTCTTTTTATTGGTAGAGACATTCTATAAAATCTGACAAATCCACCCAACTTTGACGCCCACGGAACATCCACGGCTTTGTGAGGTCAGCTCTTAGATCATTTTTTTTGTGTGGGTAGTGTGTACGGTTCTTAGATCTTTTTGATCATTGAATGTCCTCTCGATCAGATCTCTATCTTACTGGTTGCGTGTTCGCTTGATTCTATAAGATGACCCTAGCCTGATTTGTTAAAATTGTACTTGTAGCTTTACCGTTCATGCAACCCAAAATGTCATATATAATTTGGTATTATTTTGTACTTATATGATAACTGAGATTTATTTTAATAAACGAGGAATTTTGTCTATTTAGATTGATATGATGCAAAAGAAGATGCAATAAACAAATTTGCCGGCTCATGTTCCCAACTTCGGAACAGCATTGCATTCTTTTAAACTCTTAACCTCTTGCTCCACATGATCTCATTAGCACTACATGAACAAGCCCCTTATTTTAAGTGTTACCTATGCAACACCTCAGGCATGTCAGTTGTTGTATTGTTATAAGAAGATGCAATGAGCCAACCAAATTTGTCGGCTTATGTTCCCAACTTCAGAATAACATTGCACTCTTTTAACTTCTTAAGTTACAGAGACATTCAAAAAACTTGAAATGAAAGATGGAGACAGCAGATTAGAATAATTAGAATGGTTCTCAGAGAAAGTTGGCTAATAAGCATACTTCTTGCAGTTTCTGTTCTATCTCTTGAGTGGTTCTTAGCATCACCAGTGCAGTCCTCAAGTGCGGTTTATCCTTGTAAGCAACTAACGTTATATGTTGTCTGTGATGAGAGAAATGTTTTAGACACATAAGCTGAAAAGGTCTATTGCAAATAAGCGGAAAACTAAAGCATCCTACATCCTTAGCCCTTCCCACAAGCCTACAACCTAACATCTTATTTCCATCCTTGAAATTATCTAGTTAAAAGAAGAGACAAACCTGCTCTTTCTTTTTTAGCTCCATAAATGCTGCTTCAGCCAAATCCTTTTGTGGAACCAACTTCTGCTTTGAAAGAAAATTAGCTACACCAATCAGGATTTGCGTGACTAACCATGGTGGGACCATGTTATCTGCAATCTACACAAAAAATTTCCAGTTAGTGGAAGGTCAACAAAAGCAGGGTTTCTAACAGAGGTTCAAAAAAGTACTTTGCAACATCCAGGTGAGAGGAACCATCAGAAGAGATTGAGAGTGAAGGAGTGGGCGGCAGGACCAAGGGATTCCGAGCGGTACTTCGCGGCGGCCTCGAGCTTGGGGGAGAGACAAGCTTATCTGCTAGGGTTTCGAATTTGGGGGTCTGCTAGGGATCGAAAGAGAGGAATTTCTTGACTGGGTCGGTCTGTTGTAATAAAAAAAGACCGGTATGAAGAAATAAAATGCACCCGACCGGTTGGAATTCTCTCAGACCGAATGCAAGCTTTTATTTAGGAATTAAAAAATTTTGTCCACGTCATCTGTCGGGATTGAATCGGGAGCCCAGACATTTCTCTAATCGCTACTGCCAAATGACTTTATTGAAGGGGCTTAGTTGGCAAATCACATCGCGTCTCCTAGCTATGTTTCAGCTTGTGCAGGACAATTTTTTGACGCTGCTCAGCATGTTAGGCTTTCTATATATTAAAATGACATGATTGCGCCTCACAACCAACGCTGGAGTTAGAAGATAAAATACATGCAGTTTTTTTTGGCGATGCAATGGGTGGCGGGGCGCCCTGGCAACGTTGGAGTCAGAAGCAAAAATACATGTAGTTTTTTTTTTCCCAGGGGATTACCTATTGGGTGGTCCCCTCCTAGTTTCACTCGAGTTGAGCATCAAAAAGTGTTCCAGAAGCCCTCTGTTTCCAAGGATACAAAGGTGAAGGAGCCTGTTATACCTTTTTCTTTTCCTCTTCTAATGACTGATAAGTGTGCAGGTGGTTTAATATCTCCTTCGGATGATAGTGCGACCTCGGCCCATCTTTCGGTGGCTCCCAACAGCCCAATATTTTTGGAGACCCAACAGACCTTTCAGCCCGATAGTTACTCTCTTTATGCACCCTCGGACGGCCGACGGGTTGACGCCCCTTTGAAGACTCGCAGGCAGCCCATAGTGCGCAAGAGGGAAGCAAGCCACGCAAACCAGTCTCTCTATTTCCCTGAAACGGGACTTATCAGAGGACTTATATGCCCATATCCGGCTGGGACCCAAATGGCAATTATCCACAAAGGCACCTGATTAGAGCCTGGAGGATAGCGACATTCATAGTCCCCTTGGTGATTTGCTGTTTCGGCCAGGATCCTTTGATAAGCAGATCGGGGAGTTCAAGAAGCATTTGTCCAGTGGCAAGAAGAAGGGGGAGTTCGTCTGGCAGAGGTAAATTTGCACAAGTTCCCTTCGACTGAGGATGTTGTTTCCCAGTTGGATTTTGTTCTTTTGGCCGGGGAGGCGGGCCGTAACTTGCCCCCCGGCATCATGAAGATTTTAGTTTGGAACTGTCGTGGGTTCCTTAGACCTGCGGCAGTTCGTAACCTTCGGGAGATTTTGCGGCAATATCTCCCTGAAGTTTTTTGTTTAGCCGAAACCAAGTCTTTGGAGGTAAAGTCACGTCTTTTGCAGCTGGGCCTTTCGAATGTTTTTGAGATTCCCCCTCAAGGTCGGAAAGGTGGGCTGGTTATGGCTTGGAAGGAAGGGGTTGAATTAGATTTGGTGTACTCTTGTAACCTTTTTTTGAACTTGTTGTGAAATCTGACCCGGTGGGGGTTCATTGGTTGCTGTCTTTTATTTATGGTCCAACTATTTGAAATGAAAAATATCGGTTCTGGTATGAGCTTGAGTGTAGTGGTAGTAATTTTGTTGGGCCTCGGCTCTGCATTGGGGATTTCAATGCCGTTGTTTCTCAGCAAGATAAAATGGGTGGTCGTACTGTAGGAAACACATCTTTATATGGTCCTATGTCTCGGTTTCTTTGGCAAACGGGCATGATAGATCTTGGATTTTCGGGCAATCCATATAATTGGACTAATGGACGTGAAGGGAGTGGTTTAATTATGGAAAGGTTGGAACGGGGGTTTGTTTAATGTTGATTGGGGTGAACTTTTCCCCCGAGCCACCGTGAGACACCTAGTTCAATATGCTTCGTACCATGCCCCATTTTATTAGACATTATGGGTGATTTCGATAATGGGCCTCGTCCGTTTCGGTTCAAAGCGTTTTGGACACATGATACCCGTAGTGTGCAGATTATTCAAGAAGCTTGGAGTGAGGATCGGGTGGGTTCCCCTGCGTATAGTTTGTGCCAAAATCTTAAGGCCACTAAGGTGGCTTTACGATGGTAAAACAAAAATGTCTTTGGAGATATTAAACAAAGGATTGGTTGCCTTCAATGAGAGCTGGATGATATTCAGATTTATATCAGTACTCATGGCCGAGCTTTAGTGATGGAATGGAAATATTTTGAGGCTGCGAGAGGGGAAATTCAAGGCCGGAATACTAAATTTTGGATAATGGGGCTTTCCTTTTGCTTTTAAATTATGACTGTTCGGGAGTTTTGATCATATTCGAAACCAGTTTCCTAATGATTCGCTCTTCTGGTTTTGTTTTGAGCAGTGATCTTTTCTAAATAGACGTAATACATCTGAGATATTCATGGTTGATTAGCTTTTCCTAGGACTCCATGGAAACAGTGTTAACGGAACAACCAGCGAGCAGAAGAGATAATGTAGCCTTCTGCGCTGTGAATCGGTGGCTTATGGCTAACAATTATATATTTTTTTCAGTTGAAACTGAGCCGATGCTAAATCTCAAATGAGAAATCTTAGTGCTTAAGTAAATTAGGGGACCAAGCATACTTGCTAGAAGTGCAAAATCTCTTGTCAATAGATAAGGATACACCCACCCTAACCAAATACAAGAAAAAGGATTTTTTTTCTCCCCTTACTATGTTAGTCTTCATGCTCTGTTTTTGCACTGTTTGAATAGTGAAAACTAATGACTGCAATTCTGTTGCAACGATTTGAGGATCAGTATTTCAGTAAATATAATTTGAAGAGAATAAGCATTAAAATAAGTATTTTGAAAGAAATAAAGGCAACAATATTATTACCAAAGAATCTCTTGCTGCATAAAAGATAGGTGCAGGTTTCATAGATCTCTACAGGAATGATTCTATACCGCTGCAAATTCTGTGAAGATTTGCGTAATTTGCCTTTTCTTCTTGTTTTCTGTCTTTAGTGTGTTTTGGGTTTCTGTTCAAGCTTTTGAAGGATTTGTTCTAAGCTGGTTGATGGTGAAGAATGTCGAGAAGCAGAGATAGGACCGAGGATTTTAAGGATGTTGTACGGCAGACTGCGCTTTCTTTGGGATATAATGAGGTTCGTTTCCATTAGGATGCCATTGTCTGTCTACTTATGTTTAAGATGTGGTTCTTGCAGTCAAAACTCTTTGAAATGGTAAGATTTCCAGGAATGGGATTTGGTCAGGATGCAGGTGTAAATACCCTAGCTTCTTTGCTTTCCTTTTATTCTTTATATTTTTTGCTATCTGCTGTAGCTGTTTCCTTTTCATGTGTGTTTACCTGGAAACCAACAAAGGCATACTTTTTTTCTGTTGTTAATCCATATATCGTGATGTCCCTGAGGGGGATGTGGCTTGTGCTTGCAACACATAATTTTCTTATGTTGGTAAACTCCTTGTTTCTATTCTTTTTACTAAAAGAAGTGTTGTTGCTTTTGGCAGTCGAAATTGGCAGCCATTTTGGCATCTTTCATAATTCATAAGCCTCTGGAAAGGTCATCTTTCACCAAAGCTGCACTGAAGACGGTATATACTTCTGATTCCTGCAACTTGTATAATCAATAATGGGTCCATAGGGAATGGTTTATTTTGTATTTTTTTTCCTAGATAGAATGAAAGCATTTGAACAGTCATGTACTGTTTTGTGGTTAACTCTTTTTTCCTTCTCATCCAAA
Source organism: Myrica gale (assembly GCA_963930655.1). Classification (NCBI taxonomy): domain Eukaryota; kingdom Viridiplantae; phylum Streptophyta; class Magnoliopsida; order Fagales; family Myricaceae; genus Myrica; species Myrica gale. Next base: position 4,841,643 of record OZ005613.1, read on the forward strand.
AGCTTGAAAGCATTGAAGCTTTGGAACAGTTTATGTTGAAACACCGAAAGGATTATGTGGATCTTCACCGGACAACTGAACGGGAGAGAGATAGCATTGAACATGAAGTAAGTTTTCAAGCTTATCCTCTAAAGCCATTATCTGAGACTGTACAATCATTATCATTTTTTTTAATCACAAGATCATTATCATTGGATGTAAACGGAATAATCAGAATGCGATTTTAATTTTTACAGCAAATGCATATGTTTGTTAGTAAGGAAGTCCTCTTGCAGGATTTCCCTCGTTACACAAAAAAGAAATCCTCTTGTTCATTTATTACTATAAGCTGGCATTGTCTAGAATATGCTCACTTTTTCCTGAATCAATTCTTTGCAGGTTAGTGCTTTCATTAAAGCATGCCAGCAACAAATTGATATTTTTAAAAATAGCATAAACAATGAAGAATCAGACTCAAAGGGATGGCTTGGCATAAGAGCAGATAGTTCAAATGCGGATACTATAGCACACAAACATGGTGTGGTATGCTTCTTGTCTTTGTTTTACTAAACTTTTTCTAGTTGTATTGGAGGTATTGCTGATTGTAATATCACTCCTAGCCTACCCGCTGCCCAACCCACCCCAACCCATCGCACCATAAAGAAAGGAAAGACAAAATAAAAAGACAAGAAAAACTCAAGGATGTGTGCCAAGAGACAACCTTGGAAAAGCTGAGTTTGAAAAGTCTGCTAATACCAAGTCTGGAAGTTACTACTTGGTCAACTTTAACCTCTTTGTGAGGTTCAACTCATGTTTAACCTCTTGTCTTATTTTCATTACTTTTTAAGATAAGCTTCACCTTTTTGAATTGGAACTGCTGTTGATATTTTTTAATCAATCTCTGGGAGTTTAGTCGGATGATGGGAAGAGTGGTTGAGCATGGTGGATTACAGGGCTTTTCGGTTGGAGGTGGTTCTGGGGATAGTGTGTGCATCTCTCATTTGCTCTTTGCGGACGATACTTTGGTGTTGTGTGGGGCGGATGTGAGCCAATTCAGGAGTCTCTGATGCTTTCTCTTGTGTTTTGAGGCCGTTTCGGGTCTTCGTATTAATTTGTCGAAGTCAGTGGTTATTCCTATTGGGAGGGTTGATAATGTTCACGAATTGGCGGGTATCTTGGAGTGTGGCCTGTCTTCGTAACCTATGAGGTATTTGGGTCTTCTCTTGGGGGCTAGTTTTAAGTGTGTTCATATTTGGGATGAGATTATTGAAAGGATGGAGAGGAGATTGGCTGGTTGGAAGATGATGTATATTTCTAAGGGTGGTAGACTTACTCTCATCAAATCTACCCTTTAGTGCCATCCGACGTACTTCCTCTCCTTGTTTCCTATTCCGGTCGCGGTGACTAATAGGTTGGAGTAGATTCAGAGGGACTTCCTTTGGGGCAACGATGATAATAGGCATAAAGTCCATCTTGTGAAGTGGGAGCGGGTTTGTTCTCCTTTTAATAATGGGGGTTTGGGGCTCCGGAGGTTCTCCATGTTTAATAAGGCTCTTTTGAGTAAGTGGTTATGGAGTTTTGCTCATGAGAGAGATAGGCTTTGGAGGCTTGTTATTGCTACAAAATATGGGAGTTGTGAGAGTGATTGGAGATCTCGTTCTATTCGGGGGTCTTATGGAGTTAGTCTTTGGAGATTTATTTCCAAAGGGAGAGATGTTTTCAGTAGGCATATTATGTTTATGGTGGGTAATGGTGTTCGGGTAAGTTTTTGGCAGGACGTTTGGTGCGGTGATAAGCCTTTGTCTTTGGCTTTTCCAGTGGTTTTTTCTTTGGCTAGATATAAGGAGGCTTCAATAGCGGAATGTATGGTGGGGAATAATGGTCTTGTAACGTGGAATGTCTTTTTTGTTAGAGCTGCAAATGATTGGGAGGTGGAGGAGTTCTCCGAGTTCTTCTCTCTTTTGTATGGGTCGGTGCGTAGGAGCGGGGAGGATGATAAGATGACTTGGACAGGTTCTAAAAATGGTTTGTTCTCGGCTAAGTTTATGCACAATCTGATTGCTTGTCAGACCAGCTTGCCTTTTCCTTGGAAAGGGATTTGGAGGTCGAAGTGCCCCATGAGGATTTCTTTCTTTGTGTGGGAGGCCATGCACAGGAAAATTCTTACGACGGATAATCTTTGAAGAAGAGGTATCTATATTGCTGATTGGTGCTACCTTTGTCGCAGTAATGGGGAGTCGGTTGACCACGTGCTTATCCATTGTCCTTTTGCGCGGGGGTTATGAAATCATGTGATTGGAATTTTGAATTTTCCTTGGGTAATGCCCGAGAAGGTGGAGGGAGTGTTGTGGAGTTGGAATAGGAGGTTATCGAATCCGATTGCCAAGACTATTTAGCGAATGATTCCTTCATGCATATGGTGGTGTCTTTGGAGGGAGCAGAATAGTAGATGTTTTGATGATTGTTCCGAGTCTTTGGGAAAGCTGCAAGAAATTGTGTTTCTTTCTCTTTTTAGTTGGGTTAATGCAGTGCTAGGCTGTCCTTTTGTTGATTTTGTTGATTTTCTTAGCTTTGTTGCATGTTTAGAATAAGCGTTAGGTCTTCTGGGTTTACAGGGCTTACCGGGTATTAGGTCTTCTCATGATTTTTAGGATTTTGTCGGGCATTCCCGGGCAGTAGGGCTTTCCGGGCTTTTTAGGATTTTATCGGGCTTTCAGGGCTTCCCGGGCTTGCTGGTTTTTTTTTTTCCAGTTCAGTATAACCTTTGTACTGGTCCGTCTTTCCTTCAATAAAGCTTACTTATCAAAAAAAAAAAGTGTTCGATTTGGTTTCTTTCTACTCTTTTGAACTGCAGGTTTTGATATTAAGTGAGAGACTACATTCAGTCACAAAACAATTTGACCAGCTAAGAGCCATACGCTTCCAAGATACCATTAGTAGAGCAATGCCTAGAAGAAAACTAAACCGTAAAGCAAATTCGAATTCTGAAGATATGTATAAATCAAACGCATCAGAGCTCAGGGAGCTTGATGAGTTTCAAGCTGATCCTCTAAGAGTTCAGCAGCAGCATTTGGATGATGAAACTCGTGCGCTTCAGGTAACAAGATTATTGGCTCTCTGATCACTTTTTGTTTAGCCCTTCTGTACAAGTGTGTTCTCTCTTGTTCATTTCCAGGCTTTGAGGTCCTCATGGAGTTGAAGTTGTATGCTGCTTTCTTATTTGTGCAGGTAGAGCTGACAAGTCTTCTAGATGCAGTTCATGGAACTGAAACTAAGATGGTGGAATTGTCAGCACTAAATCACCTTATGTCCACTCATGTTCTGCAGCAAGCTCAACAAATAGAACTTCTGTACGAACAGGTGAAATTTGAAACCTTTTAGTCCATTAATTTTGTCACCATTACCAGCTTATCCTCTGGCTCTGTACAAACTAATACCTGTGTGAAAATGCTCGAGAGGGGTGGGTCTCTACGGTCATCTTTTGTTTCGAAGGGGAACTCTAGTCCACTTTGTCATATGGAAGTTCTGGGGAAATTTTGACCTTCTTTTAGACTGGGTATGGGTGAAGAGTGCCAGTTCCACTTTGTCAAATAGAAATTCTGGGGGAATTTTACCTTCTTCTAGACTGGGTATGGATGAAGACTGCCAGTTTGTTCGTGCCCTCAACTGTTGTACATAATGATAGAGCAAAAGAGCATCAACACCCCAACCTGCGAACCAGAAGGAAAATGAACAGTCTGTCCCCTGTTGAATCTCTCGCCAATCTTGTCATGTGGAGAACTACTGTATTTACCTTCACTAAAATTGGCATTCCACCATGGATCTTTTTAGTTGAAACGATGGTCTTTTTTTTCTGTGGGACGGGGTGGGTGGGGTTTCGGGATCTAACATAAATAATCGGATAATTTACAAATGTTGTTCGCATCAATTTGTGAGCACATGCTTGAGGTTTAATTTTTACGTTTCTCCCTCCTGTTGTGTAATTTTCACCTTTCGTTGTCTGAACCATATCAGTGCATTTTGAATTCTGTTAGTGATCGAACACGAGTCTAGTTGTCATCCAAACATTTCATTACCAGCATAGACAACTTCGTATAATATATGAACCATACACGACAGAACAAGCATTTCCTTCCCTATTCTCTTTGGTGACAAGAAGTAAATGTGGTCTACAATTTTTCCTGTCTCACCTTCTCATCGTACTCATTCTAACTTGTTCCTTCTCCTTATCGTTCATCGGTTTTTGTGTTGTTTGCTCTGTCTTTAACAGGCTGTTGAAGCAACAAAGAACGTAGAGCTTGGTAACAAAGAATTAACCAAAGCTATTCAGCGGAACAGCAGCAGCAGGACCTTTCTCCTGCTTTTTCTTTTTGTACTTACCTTCTCTATCCTCTTTCTTGATTGGTATAGTTAGATGAATCCAGATTTCCAGTCATACGATTTTAATGTTATTTACTCACTTGAGAGGAATATCTTCTATTCCTGGTTAGAGAAAGAAAAAGGTTGCAAAAGATTATCGCCTTCCATTCTGTCATATCGTGTTTGTAGTTTTCTTTTGGATTCAGTGACAACAATCAGACTATTATTTCATCATATATGGTTTACCTTTCTTGTAGAGCTGCGTTCTAAATGGGACTAGATATTTCATTTTTGTATAAGAATATATACTCGCGCAAGCAACCGGCTTATTAACAAGTTGCTGATAAAATCGCAGGTGAAAAATAATTTTTAGAATAAATATATTATGTACTCTCTAATTCTTGGAGTTTTAACACTTCGTATTTTTATTATTTGTCACATTGAATTCACTAATTATTAATTTTAAATATTGCGCATCATTTACTGTCAAAAAAAAATTATGAGGATAAAATTGTCCTTTTACATGCTAAAAAAATTTAAAGTTTGATTGTAAAAACCAGTTGATAAATTCAATGCGACAAAAATAATAAAGTTGAGTATGAAATGTTAAAATCTTTATAATTAAAGGATTTAAAGTGTATTTAATATATAATGTTTTTTTTCTTTTGCGACTTGCGAGTGAAGATACATCATTACACGTACTGATTCGGAAACGAGCTTCATGTGTGAAATTAATGGTATTGACAGGACACCTACTTTTTTTTTTTTTTTTTTTTTTACAATTTGTTGTAACATACTCTTGGGAACTTCCAGATTTTGTCCCAACAAAAAGGAAACCATTCGGCTATGTTTGGTAAGTGGTTTGAGTTTCGATTTCAGATCTTAAATTTGAATTTTGAGTGCAGTCCTAAATCCATGTTTGGATGACCTCAATAATATTTTGAAGTCTTTAAATCCAATAACGACACAAAACTAAAGGGCGATCAGGAAAAATAAGAAAGTGAAGAAAAAGTAAAAGAAAAAAAGAGAGAAAATTCACATCTTTTTCACCCCCATCTTTTCCGTCTCTTTCTCCATCTCTCTCCCCTCTTCAGCCCATCCTATTCGTCTCTTTCTCCATCTCTCTCCCTGTGCTATTGCTGCCTACACGCCACTCAGATAGCCCTTCTCCGAATCACCCAAAATTCCTGCATTTGCTTCGTTGTGGAATTGCAGCTTCTTCTCTGTTGAACCTGGGGTCCCTTGTTACTCTGCTCCTTGCACCCTCTCTCTAGCTATGGATATTTAGGAGAGCAATGGAGGATGAAGCTGGGTTCTTATTCCTTAAGCTAAGTGTCTCTCTCGTTTTTTTCGCTTCCTTTATCTGTGATGTATGATTATTATGTTCTTTTTTCTGTCCCGTAAAGTGGAGGACATTTGAAAGAAAGTAGAAAACCTTGATGGAGTCAGGGTTTCATTTTTCTTGTGAAAATTTGAATTTTTCGTTTTTGTTTTGTTTTCCTCTGTTTTCTTGCGACCAAACAGCGAGGGTATAGATCCTCTTTTTTGAATTGTTCGAATACCACTATTTTGGAGCGGAATTAATGATTTCTTTTTCTTTTTGTTTTTGGTTTTTGGTTTTTGTTTGAGCTTTTCATTCGATTTTCTGTCAATATTTTGCTTTCTAGAGTAGAATTTGGTTAATTTTTTCTGTTTTTCTTTCATGGTAATGATAAATTATGCTCAGCCTAGTCCGCAAGCAATTTTTTTTATTTATTTTAAATCAAAAGTAAAATGCCAACCAGACAAGATAAATGACAAGTTAGAGTAGCAATTTAGAGAGCATGAGGGAAGCGAATGTTATAAAAAAAATCGCTCCTGCTATTGGAGAGCATGTGAGCAACGAAACAAGCAAAAGGACAAGTTAGCAAGCGAAGGTAACAATTTAGAGAGCATGAGGAAGCGAAAGTTATAAAAAAATCGCTCCCGCGATTGAAGAGCATGTGAGCAGTGAGACAAGTAAAATGACAAGTTAGCAAGTAAAGGTAACAATTTAGAGAGCATGAGGGAAGCAAATGTTATAAAAAAAAATTGCTCACGCGAATTGGAGAACTCAAGGCTATATGAGCAACGAAACGTTAACAAAAAATATTAAAAAAAATAAACATTTGGCTCCCGCAAGTTAGAACGCTCAAGAGAAGTGGAGGTTAACAAAAAAATAATTACAATCTAGTGCGCGTGTAAGTAGGGTTGTTCAGTGCCACCGGAAAATTCCGGTGGCACCGGCCCCGGCACCGGCACCCCGGTGTAGGTGCCGGTGCAGTGATTTGGGGGAAACCCGGGGGTATTCCCGGTTCCCGGGTTCCCCGGCACCGGGAACCCGGGGGACCGGGAACCGGGTTTCCCACCCTTTTTTTTAATCATCTTCCTGTTCCAGCAAATCCCCCCCACCCCCGCGTCACCCCCTCCCTCCCACTCCCCATTTTCCTTTCCCCCCATTCATACCCTAAATGGCTAAGCAACATCTTCATACCCTCAATATTATTTTACATCTTCATTTTGTTGCTGAGCAACTTCGTGGATAAAGTATTTTCTGCATTTTCATTCAATGCACTTCCTAAATTGCGTTTTGTGCTTTGTAAAGTTTTTACCTTTTGCTTTTTTTCGTTGCAGCTCAAGTTGAATAGTGCTGAAAATGTTTAAGAACACCTTTCAGTCTGGATTTTTGTCCATCCTATACAGCCTTGGGTATGTAGAATTTCTTGTTTCTTTAACTGAAATCAGGTTTCAAAGTTCCAATTTTGATGTTGAAATATTGAGAATGAAGCTCTGCATTTGTTATTATAGGAGCAAGCCTTTGCAGATATGGGATAAAGAAGGTGAGTGGATTTTGCTCGGTGATTAAGATGTGGTTTTGCTTCAGATGTTTCCTTCTACCTGTCAGACAAATTCGTATACCATTGTTTCTGTTGGGAATGGCCTTGCAGCATTGTTTCCTGGACAATTTGTTTTGTATTATATGTGTCAGATGACATCTTATTTTCTTGTGCATCTGAATGGCTCGAAGTGTTTAAGTTTTATTGTTCAGAGGTCCTTGTTTTGCTTTTTAGGATGATTCTGTTATCTGCAGGCCAGTCCTCTGTTATAAGTATATTTGTTTTTTTATATGCTAAGTTTTACCTTTTGTTTTCACCTTTGGCAGTTGTCAATGGCCATGTAAAGCGACCGCAGGATGACAGGCGGCGTTTCCGAGCTTCTAATTTTCAAGTGTGTAAGTATGCCCATGTTTGTACTGTTTAAATGTTTTTTGTAATGGCCCACCCCTCATTCCTTTGGTTGTGTGTGCTTGGATATTTTTTCCAAGAATGTTCTGGTTATAGTTCTCAATGTATAGTTGTTAGTGGCAAGTTGAATCATTGCAGTTGATGTCTTTCTAGCTGGGTAGTAGGCTAAAGATTGCAATTAAGCAGTAATCGAAAATCTAGACATAGTCAATGGGTTTTTTGGGAATTATTAATTGGTTTTGGTGGTCATTTATGAACTTTATAATGGTCAGTCTCGCTTCAATTCATTTAGGATACTCTAGTTTATTCCTTGTGGTCTGTAGATATTATGTTTTGTTTCTCCATCTCTGAGGTATACAATCGTAGTTATCATCTTTGAACTAGAGAATTATCCCTTATTCTGTGTTTGCTTCTAGATTTGTTTGGTAATATCACGTGAAGCATGAGAAACTTAGTGTGATATAGTTTGATACCAAATAAGTTCTTGTGACTTTGGCTTAGCGATGCAGAGCTTCCATCTCTGATAAAGTAAGTATATGACACTAGAAGTCCAAGGATGTTGAGAGTGCTTTGTTTTTGTTTTTATTTTTTCAGGCTTTCACTAGAGTGAAACCGTATATCTGCACCATGCCACTGTGAAAAAAAGCCAACTATTATATAGCCTTTTAATTTCACAGGGGAATCCACTTAATACCCTCCCCTAAATGGAAATGATCTGGCTCTCCCAACAACTATGAGAGAGGACATGGCTAAGAGCCAACTATTATATAGCCTTTTAATTTCAGCCATATGCTTTGACAAATAAGGTTGTGGGAGAGTTTTTTCTAACTCTTAAATTTGATAAGAGTGGTGGAGGAATGAGATACAAAGGACAAAGGATGAATTTTTCCCCTTATAGTTGGAAGGGAGATCAATCAGCAAAATAGAATGCCTTTGTATAAAACAGGGGGAAAATCTATGTAAACAACTATTTTCTCATTAATTGTAAGCTACTGGAAAAAACAAGTCCAGACATGTCCATATAAAGCTCAATCCATAAGGTAAGCCAGCATTCAGAATCTTCCAGACAAAACAATAAAAGTAGAGAGGCAGCTTTCTCAAGCAGTTTCCTGCTCAAACTCTTCACCCTCAGATTCTTCTGCATTGTCTGCATCATCATCATCAGCTTCGTTGCCATACTCCTCCTTCTCATTATCAGCAGTAGTTCTCCCCATCACAACCAGGCAGATATTAGTCTTCCTGATTTCGTTACACTGCAAGAGTTATATGCATTAATACAATGACAGCAACTCCTTTAAGATGCAAGAAAATTAAATTGTTAGATCAAAACTGATGGACGAGGGCTGGAATCAAATTCAGCTGAATCTTGCTGATTTGACCAGAAGAGCCAGAGATTTCATTTTAGTGTGAAAACCAGTGTTTAGACTTCAAACCTGGCAATGAACTTTGTAGCTTCTATTAGTAGAAAAATGGCTAGGGTAATTGGTCATTTGGGACATAAATGACAGCACATTAACTAGTATGTGCTTGGTTGGATTATTGATTTTGGATTGGATTGTATTAGTGTAGAGTTTATATTTTCTATGTACCTAATATGTTAAAAAAATGATTTAATATAAATGTAGGATTACCGGAAACCACCACCGCTAAAACCGCCACCGTTACGGGCCGGTTTTTGCCCTTAACGGTGTAGGTGTAGGTGTCATTTTTTTAAAAACCGGCATATCCGGTGTAGGTGCCGGTTTTGGCCAAAACCGGCACCTACACCGACGTTGAACAGCCCTACGTGTAAGGGAAGTCAGCTAGCGAGACAAGTGCACCTTGCTAACGGACGTTAGCGTAATTGACAAGCCACTTTTACTTTGTGTTAAGTCAGAGTCACCTCAACCGCACGCGGAACAAAAAAATGAAACTGAAACCAAAACCAAAACCGAAACTCAATCCACTTACCAAACATAGCCTTCAAAGCCTGCCGCTCCGTTCATGTCAACGCGAACACAGGTTCAGCCATCAATGTTCCTTTGACTGCCACGAAACAATGTAGGAGGTTCCTCAGAACAACCCCTGTAACAAACAGAAAAACATAAAGACCATAACCATAACGAGTTGACCTTGTAGTTAAGATTTGAACCTAAAGTCAATAGTTAAAAACTTTATAGGTGATACTAATTTTTGAGGTCGCTCACGTAAACTTTAGCTTGATAATTGTGCAGTTTATATGAGACGAAGGTTGTGTTTGTGTTGAAATATTTTTGGTATTGGGTTTTGTGTTAGTATTGGGTTTAGTGAAAAAATGAAGAGAGATAATTTTTTATATTTTTTGTAATTTTTTATATTTTTTATGGGATAGAGAGATTATATTGTAGTATTTTATTAGGAGAGAGATAATATTTTGGGTAAAATTGTATATGCAAACGCACCCGAAGAGATTGCACAAATTTCAAGTTTATTTTAGATACACGTAAACTAGCTTAGACATCCCGTTAAAAAAAACATAGATCTTCAAACATGACTCCAAACTTCTAAAGTCATAGGTGGTCAAGAAGAAGGAGAAGCTTTGAGGATTTCAGCTTCCCTTAATCTCACCCCTTACATACTTCAAAGTCATAGCCTTCTTTACTACTGTAAGCAAATCAAGAACTGCAGAAGATTAATATCATGGTATATATAATTTTCTTCCAGGAAAAAAAATCAACGAATTAAGTAGTAATTTCCAGAGAACCTTTACCACGTTTAGGGAGAGAGACTAGCCAACCGATCGATCGAGTTCCCTCTCCTGTTTAATTAGTCGTTTATTGCTAATGCAGCATCATCAAGATTCTCACGTAAAAAAAATTGGCGCCAGTTGCAGTACCCTTCGAATTAATGTGAATCTTGATGATGCTCCGTCCGCAAACAACAACTGTCCATTGACCCATACTTGTTGACGATCGATCGATGCAAGAGAAACAACACGAGGGGTCTGGGTTTTTTGGTTCTGTTGGGTGGTGGGGGTGGGAACCGAATCAGGAACTGAAAAATATTGAGTACTTGGTATTAATGGATGTTCTAGTGGCAGAACCTTCGAGGATCATTTAAATGTGTCGGAAGAAACCCTTGGAGTACTCCCAACGAAGAATAAACCTGCAGGTAACTACTTGAATTTTTGAAACGACAATCGTCCACTGGAAAAGACGAGGAGACTTCAAAACCAGCAAAAAACGAAATGAAGGTTATTTTGGCATGGGATCTTAACAGAAGCCAGAAATCCCAGCCATCCTCACCTGAGAAGCAAATTAATTAATACAAGAGGGAATTAATTATCTGTGGGAGGTTAATTATCTGGGAAAAGGAGCCCAACGTCGGTACGAACGTAAGATAGAAGAAGTCGAAGGAATTAAGGAAGGCAAACGACAAAAGCTAGGAGGAGGCATTTTGGGGGTGACTAACTTTGTATTAATTATAACTAGCTAGAGCTACACTGAAGTACTTGCCTTCGCTACGGAACAAATTATATATAGACGTGAAGCTCATGCATGGGGATTACAGTTAAAAACAAATTCAAAGGGGTAAATACGTCTAGTCTCTCTCGCTAAAATTATATTGTATTTCAACATGCATTATATACATAATATTCGAGATTAAGAGAATATTCTCATTAATTATTATTCTCCAACTCCACTATAATATTATTCGCTAAAAAAAGAAGAAGAAGTCCACTAATATTATATAATGTGTAATTGTCTTTTGCATGACTTGAAATTGCTCTTTCGATATTATATATATATATATATATATATATATATATATATATATATCTAGTCCTCAAATTAACGTGTTGCGTCTTCCTTCCTAAACACACTCGATCATTTCGAACTAATTAAAGACGGTTCTTAATTTGCTAAGTTTGATCTTCTGCTTAAACTAAAATCGTATTGGTTTGCATCTCGACTTAGATGTAGCAGCATAAATACTTGGAATTGTGAATCACCGCTAATTATTATTTATATTATATTCTCTAATACTTCACTAAAACTCTTCCTTAATTGGTTGTTATGGGCGTCCAGCCCATGAGAAAGCCAAAGCCTATTCGTGGGCCCCAAAATTAAATGAAAAAGAGTAGGGTAACAAGGGAGTTGCCGTTCAACACACTCAAAAGAAGAGAAAAAAAAGGAAAAAAAAAAGAGTTTTTCATATTTTTCTTTCGAAGATCAGGTATGGTTTTCACATAAGATTATCTCTTAGAAGGTTATATGAGCATTTCATCAATAGAGAGTTGTTTGTGATATTAGATTGTGAAATAGGCTAGCGGTTCGTCTATAAGTGTGAGGGAGAGTCTCGCGTCTTGAGCTAACTTTTAGGATTCAGAAGATCCAAAACCATTCAACATTGGTTGCCCCAACAAATGTAATATTTAATTGAAATAAGATGAAGTGCAGAGTTTTGTATCAAACTCACAACTTTGACTTTGATTGCATGTGAAATCACCATTTGTTTAAAAAAATTAAACTCGTATGAAGAGATATATTATATTATTTGAATTATATTATGAGAAATTGACAATTTGGTCACTAGGTTTTAGTATCGCTGATGATTTAGTCACTATGTTTCATTTTTTTACTATATGGTCACTAAGAATATATAGTTGTGACGATTTGGTCTTTCCGTCAAACCTCCGTCAAACCTTTGCTAAATTTGTAACCGTTGAGGCAAAGGTAACTTGTAGCAATCGACTGCAATCTATTCCGTAAAAAATTAACGGAGATTTGACGGAAAGATCAGATCGTCACAATTATATATTCTCAGTAACCATATAATAAAAAAAATAAAACATAGTGACTAAATCGTCAGCGTGTTATATACCTAGTGTCTAAATTGCAAATTTCCCTTATATTATCTTCATTTAGTTTAATGATCTGCTTGCTGTCGCAATAATATCATATCGATCTGCTAGCTGGTGGTTTTGAGAAAACCTTTTGCTTTTTGGTTGATCCCGAAAGAACTTGGAAAAGTTAAACAAGGAGAAAAACAGCTATGGTGTCTAGTGATGATTTGATCAAATTGCCCAAGTTGCATGAATGGATCCGTCAACAAGCACTATCAAATTGACCGATTGGTCCACTGCTCAATGCTCATCCCCCGTATTAGATGACAAAAAGGACAAAAAATTAAGGTTTAATCAGTGGGATATACTCTCAACATGAGTGCGCAAGATAGAATCAAATCATTACGGCAGTAAAATAGGTTTGTGTCATTTAGTACGACCAAATCCAAGCTCCGCAAAGTGCTAAAGAAGTTATCATTCAAGCATCAAAAGGTGGCGCCTAATATGTCCTAATTGGCTTCCTAAAGGTCAGGGGCCTAATTGATTATTCCTCATGAAACCAAAGATATCGAACCCCACAAAATCCACCCCCACCACCACCGAAAATTTTGCAAAATTGTTAGTCATCAACCCCACCAATCATCTCGGTTGATTCTGGTGCATGCCGACTCAATAATGCTCAACCATAATCGAAACCATCACCATCTCCGGGCCGGGCATATATACTAGCGTATACTGGGCATGCATGCACTACTGATGCATCATGCTTACATCTTTTATTTTTAGGTGAACATAAGTTTAGCAAGGATTGATCTCACTCTCGATCCCAAACATTTTGGAAGGTGTCTATTTATCTGGTTATACATGTACGATGTACCACTTTGTGCAAATGCTTGTAAGCTCGACTTCCACATTGCAACGAGTGATCAAAGACCTCATAATATGCTCAGCCATGTCCAGCAAGTTCTATTTCTTGATAAGCTATTTGCTTTTGAATGTTCATCCTATAGTCTATGTAAGAAATCTAACACTTAAAAGGAACTTTAGAAGTATTATAATTATTGATATTTAGATTGGTCTAACATAAAGTTTGAAGTGTTATATCTAGGTAACTCTTCAGTATTATATGATTGAATACCAATTACATATCTAGCTAGTTTGTCCATAAGTAGACAATCATTCAATAGCTTATAGTAAAAACCTTCAAGATAATCCGTCATAACGCGACTTGTTATTCTTACTAATATTGACTCTTACTAGTAATTATAAGTCCTAATCTTCCCACAAATATCAACGAGGCTCAACGGTGATCTTGTCTTTAACTTCGGAATCTTGATTAACATAATACGCGGACAACGGATAATTATGTTCCATTTTTTTCCAAAAGGCTAAAGAGAGTTAGACTTTCAGGTGGAATTCCCCAACTCTGTGATATTTGACTCTTCAAATCTGTCACCTTTTGGGTTTCTCCTACCATAAAGACATCTTCCTTGAAAGCAGATTTTACCGCAATACGAAATTTCGGTTGTCCAGGCAAAGGTGTGACATCCATCTCAAGCATTAACAGTGACCCAGCAGAGCCATAAGATTTAATAGAATGACGATTTTCTAGTGTAAGTGGCAAAACTGAAGGGTCTGCCTATCAACTTCCACATCCCAAGCCTCCTTAATTCTCTCCTTCAGCTCGAGAACGGTTGCAGAAGGTGGAATTGCAATCTCGGGTATCACCTCACCTCCAGCAATTTTGTTAATTATTTTAATATAACTGGTTCCCTCGGTTTACCAGCACTTTTAATTTCAAAAAAAGTCTTTCCGTTACTCTCTCGTCAATCTCACTAACGGACGCTCCATCCACGTTAGCCCCAGCCCCCAGCTCAGATGTTCAATTGCCACATCATTCGCTTCCATCTGCGTCTCTGCCCAAAACGACACAGCCTTTATCGTTGTCTAATTTCACTCTTAGAAAACCCATCTACAACGTTTCGTGAATTACTCCCACCCAAACAGTGTTGTCTATATTTCACCTTCGAATCTCCCTTTCAAACTCATTTTCCTCCTTTATTAAACCCCAGACCACGAAGGAAGAGAAAAGGGAGGAGCTGACACGAAGCTGTGCTGGAGGAAAGATCCTGGGTGATGGATTTAAACGTTTACTATGCAACTCATCATGCTCGGATTTGGAATCTAGAAAGACAAGTAGAAAAATGCGTCATTTCTTGGCCACGTATCCACTGCATTAAAAATTTCATTGTGGCCCAATCTTCCATATTGCCTACTAGGTCCAGCTAGTTTGGGCTCTCTTTGCTCTTGGGCACCAAAAAATTGTTCCAGCCTTGTTAAATCCTCTGCATTCATATTGGGCTCTTCCCCAGTGTACGATTTCATGGAATTGTTTTTTGAGCCTTTTAGCTATCCCACGTTAAGATTAAAAATATATATATATATTTTCCGGTCAATATTATCAAATTTAAGTAATCAAAGTGACTGGGTCAATGTGGAAATTAAATCACACTATAAGAACCATTCTCTCATGTAGAAAGAAAAGTGGGGGAAAGTGCTGAAACGACTGACTAGAGGTAGTTTGGTCTTTGTTTCTTTTTTATTATTATTTTCTTTTCTAAGCAAGAAATTTGGTCTATGGAGTATGGAGTGTCTTGTGGGGAGGGGAAGTAACGTGATGGGCACTGTTAAACGGAGTGGAAATGGGAGAATATGGGTCGGAAGTTTGAAAAGCCTTTGCAATTTGCATGGGTCACTCCTGGAATGTTTGGACAAATGGTACATACAGGTCAAGTGCTGGACCAAGAATGGGCAATTGTTGAACAGGTCGAAGATTGCTCCAACTCCTCTCCTTTTCAGAACAACGAGTTAACTCTGACTATTGACAAGAACTTTCCTTGTCGCCTAGAAAGAAAAAAAGAAAAAGAGATTGACTTTCTTTGCAACTTTGGATGGATTTGGTAACAAAAATATTCTAGAAATAAAATTTGAGAGATAAAATATGAAGTATGACTAAATTACTTACTCAAAATAACAACTATCATTTAACATTTTGGGAATTTTTTTTAGGAGAAATTTCACGTTGCACCTCCTAACTATGACATTAATATTATTTTGGGGTCCAAAATATTAATATCTTCACGTTGCGCCTTAAATTATCAAAATTCATAATTATGCGTTATTTAATCAAATTTGAAAAATAGATTATACACACAATCTTAATAGTTGAATTCTTACTCTTATTAAAAACACACGCATGGATAAATTTGCAATGAAATTGTGATTCCCCTCTGTAGGGGTTTGCCGCCAGAGTAGGAAGCAATTAGCAGATAAAAGAAGTCTTTTTTATGGTTTTTTTTTCTCAAGTCTTTGGTACTTTAAGTTCAAGACCAGTGAAGCGATAATGTTTTTAACTTTAATTAGTAGCCCAGTCTATGCGCTGAAGTTTGGACCGACAACCTCAGCTTTCAGAGATTTGCGCGTGGGACCAAATAGAAAAAAAAGGCAAGTCTTAACCTACAAATCTAATTGGGTCGCATTCCTTTAGATTCTGCCGCACCCAAACAGATCGCGAAAAGAAAAAAACGCACAGCTGTCTGGTACGTACACCTATAATATTATCCAAATTCCAAGCAAATTCCACTTCACAAATATTTTTTATTTATTTTTGACGTTTTATTTAGGTTTAATTGCAATGGAGGTCCCTGTGGTATAATATTTTTATAAATCCGTCCATGTGGTATCGATTTGTACAAACAGGTCCATGTGGTCATCCTTCTAGGTAAAAGTTAGTCATTTCGTCATCGGATGTTAACACACTAACGACGATCCGATCGACCGCTGTAAGATGCCTCTTTGTAGCGATCGACCGGCTCTCATTCCGTTAGTGTGTTAACGCTTGATGGACGGAATGACTAACTTTTACCTAGAAGGGTGACCACATGGACCTGTTTGTACAAAGTGATACCGCATATATGAATTTGTAAAAATATTATACCACAGTAACCTATAATGAAATTAAACCTTTTATTTATATATTTGGTGGTGCTCTCCGGCTGCAAAATGTTTCCCCCATTAGGTCTTACGCTAGTCTTAAGTCTTGGGTTCGTTCTTGACAAGGGATGGAGAAAAGGGGGCTGGCGGGGTTGAAAATTTTCTTCGGTAATTTACATTTTCGCCTACTAAAAATGAAAAAGTTGCTAAGTAATTTATATTCCTGTCCTCGAAAGGTGAAAATTTTACAATACAGTTTACATTCTTACCTCTAGATTTCTTTATTGAAATTTTTTCCGTGCTAAAAATTAAATAAATAAATACAATATTATAGTAACTTCTTTTACAAATTGTGTGTTTGAGGTCTCCAACCATTATAAAGGAAAATATTGTACTTATATATTTTTTTTCCTAAAGCCAATTTTTGATCGTAGAAAATAAAAATGAGGCCGAATTTTGAAATGTAACGAGGACCTTAATAATAAGAAACAAAATGATCACAAACTATATAAATCACATGTATCTTCTTTTCTATTTTTTTAAATCACCAACTCGATCCCCAATTTATTTTGCAACTTAAACTATCTTAGTTTTTTACGCGATTTCCTTTTCTACTCTTCTCACCAAATCTGCAATGTCAAACACTGATCAACATGCAAAAATAAAATGTTATATTTTTAAATTTTTTTCACAAGTATAATATCCATTAGTACCTATATATTTATATGCTGATCAAAAGTAGTCATTGCTAATATAACATCTAGTTTTCAATTAATTTCTATCATCCTTTGTATCAGTGGTGGATCCAGGATCAAAATTCAAGGGGGTCGAACTTTAAAGGTAAAATGACAAGAAATTGTTTTCCTTTGTAATGCAAAAAATTGTCTTAGAGTTACAATATCAACTGGTAAGATCAATGTCAACTCAATAAGTCGATAAATATTAATGGAAATAGAGTATTATTTTTTGTCACAACCATCTTCATAGCAAGACCTCTAATATCTTGAAGCCTAGAAAAAACATCATTTCTTCTAACATCTCTAATATAGGTATTAAGTTGAGTTCTAAGTATCAAATGATCATCTACTGTGAAATCTTCTCGATAAAGCTCAGCAAGACGACGTAACTTAACATGATCAAACGCTGAGAATGAGGTTTTTGGATCAATACATCTCATGCAAAGAAGTAACTCTGTATTTGCTTCTATGAGCCGATTATCCATCTATTGAATGATCAAATCAATAACCTGGCAAAATACTTACACACGAAAATGATGGAAATAAGTAATAGTTTTCCCTCCACGCCTCGAATGACACACTTTGTCCTTGATTTTCAAGTGCTTCACATGGTCTACTAGCTTCATTGTGAGTAGGGCTGAACAAAACCGGACCGCGAACCGGACCGAAAAATTGGACCGAATTTGCGGTCCGGTCCGGTCCTCTTTCTTAAAATGCAGTCCGGTCCGGATCGGATTGAAGGACCGGATTTATGCGGTCCGGTCCGGTTTATAAATTTTTGATATGCGGTCCAGACCTGACCGGACCGCATTTAATAAACAGTTTTTTTAGGTTTTTTAATATATTAAAAAATCAATGCAGAGAGCCTGCACTGCGCAGTGCAAAGAACCTGAAATGCCGACCGGACCGGACCACTTATAAGTGGTCCGGTCCGGTGCTTGAATATATGAGGTCCGGTTTTCCAGTTGCTAAATCCCTTATATGTAAATTTATCTCCCCCGGACTTCCCCCCTCTAGGTCGCCTAAACAGATAACACCACAAGCAATATGCCTCATCCTTTGATACACTATCAACCAATTAAAATCTTGAAATCATACCTCCCTAAAACCCCTCATTTCTTGCTCATATTGCTTCTTGGGAAAATTATGGTCACGGGGTTGAAAATGACATTTGATCAAGTACTCCCTACGATCTTGATCCCTAATCCCAATATCATATTCTTCAATGGGTTTACGTAACCCTGAGTTAGAAATAATATCATCTGGACTAAACATCATGCGAGGACTTTTTGAACTAATATCCGTTTCAAAATTAGTAGCCACCGTTAGGAGTATTAGACGACTCTCACGCTACGTGGCTTTCTTATAACAAACTTATTTATTATCTAAACAAAATAAAACAAAGTGAAGACAATCAATCAATTTGATCACAACCGAAACATAAATAAAACTATAGTACCAAACCGAAACATAAATAAAACTATAGTACCAAACCGAAACATAAAACATTTTGATTCAAAAATATTAAATGTAGATATTCACATATTCACAATGGATCACAACTCAAAAATTTAATCTAATTACATTGCATTCAATTGATATTACAATCAAATTAATTAAAAATGATACTCCAAAAAAATCCTCATTTTCACAAAATGTCAAAATCTCTAATTCAAATCTAATTACATTACATCCAATTCAAATAAACAGTTTCACAAGTAACATATATCCAAATTCACAAATCACAAATATCCAAACCAATTTAATCTCATCCTCCAATTCACAAACCACAAATATCCAAACCAATTCAATCTCATCCTCCAAGGCTCCAACAATTTAACAAATCACTAAATTCCAAACCCTAAAGCATTTTTATAATACTAAATAAATGAAGTCCTCTAACTGAATTGTAGCGATAATCTTGGATAAGGAGACATACTACGGGTCCAGCGAATGCAAATTGCAATTTCCATGCAATCCTCGATCCTGAGGAATAACAAACATAGAAATCAGTCAGCTCGGAAGTGTGAAGGAACATTTGGCGGCCTATTAATAGGACTAGAACTGGTAGGGGAAATGAAATTAGGGCATAAAATGAAGTTATGTCTGAAAGAAAACTTGAATCGTGGAGAGAGATAGAGAGAGAGGAGAAAGTACTCCACTGTGGGCGCCTGGGCGGTTGGCAACGGGAGTGGATCGTGGACGTGACCCGTGTGTGAAGAGAGAGAGAGAGAGAGGCAGGCCCGTATGGGCTAGGCACGGTGGGCGATGGCCGGTGGGCAACGGGGCTGGGCCAATGGCGGATGCGGGATGCAGGGGGTGGGCAACGCTGCAACGGGAAACGAGGCTGGGCACGGCCGCACGGTGGTGCGGCAGTAGACGTGACCCGTGTGCGAAGAGAGAGACAGGACACTGAAAATTTGAAGAGAGAGAGGGTTAAATGAGAGAGAGGGGGAGAAAATTCAAAACATGGTGAAACGCACTGTTTCACCCTGTTTTGATTTTTTTCCTTTACGTTTCACGTTTTAATTTTTTTTAAAGCAGAGGATGAAACATCGTCGTTTCACCCTCTGCATATCAAAAAATAAAAATGTCTGGGCCCAGAATACATGGGGGTTTCCTGGGCCAATGAGGTCGGGCCCCCATAGGCCCAGGCCAACTTTTGAATAAAAAAAAACTAAATGAATTTTTATTTTGGGGATGCAATGGGTGGCAGCCGCACCCTTGCATCTCCCACTGCTCTGTATTATGATGTTGATACAGTAATTAAATTTAATTTCATGGATTTATGTATTGATAAATTTGTGTCCTATATTTGTGATTACACTTAAAGGTGATGTTTGGATATAAAATATTTATAAAACTCAAGTTTTTTTTAGAACTACAAATTAAAATCTCAAAAAATTTATACAAATTTCAATGCCTTTTTCATTTAAAAAACGATATTAAAGATTCACTCTCCATATTTTTTTTGATAAACTCTATTATTCAAAATTCTTATTTATTACACATTTTAAAAAATTATTCTATAATCAAACATTCTTCAACGTTTTACTAATTTTTTTTACAAATTCTCATAAAAAATTAAACTTAAAATTTATCATTAAAAAACTCAAAATTCGTAAAATTTGTACTTCTCAAAATGACCTAAATCTATGTAGATGTGCATTATATTTGTTTGAAAATTTGGTCGATCGTAACGAGTATTATCTCATATCCGTTCAGTCCTCGCGGAGTCACGGTGTATGTACTGGATATCTCTGCTTTTTCTTTCTTTTTTTTTTTTTTTTGATACTGGATATCTCTGCTCAGTTGGAAAAAAGACGCGCCGCGGAATGCCTTGCCTTCACCTACGGCCACCAAACTCAGAAGGCCATGCAGAAGGCAACACGGGCACGATCTTTTATGCCACTTTACTCCTATTTTGGAGGCCCGTACGGATCAAAGTACCTTAGCTGTTAGCCTGTTTGCCGTTTAATATGTCACATGTGTGAGCGACAGATGGCGATGACAAAGCTCTGTCTCAGACATGGCAAAACTACCAAATCTCACTCCAGTTTCAGTGCGTACGTAGGACGCTCTAACAAAAGCCATCAGAGACAGATATTTATAGTGCGTGATGATCACCTGTGGGAAGGGCCCGTGGGTTTTGAATAACTCGCTTTGTCAGATTCTAAAGGTTGCCGTACGATCGTGGTACCGACAGCACACTGACGGTGAGAAAAAGCCAAAAAAAAAGACGGTGAGAAAAAAAAATGAAATTAAAATGTAAAAATAAAATAAAAATAAAACCACAATTATGTAAGACAGGACTACAAGAGAATTTCTTTAAATATTGGTGTAAAGAAGGTTGAATGGAGGTGACATTTTAGACAATACGCTTCAGTTTTGCCTTTTATAAGGATTAGTGGGGTTGGATTGAACCATTATTTTAGACAACTATATCATGATATTTTATATTATTGTAAAAATATTAGGTATTAAAATTGATGAAAAAGTAAATATAGAGATAATTTAAATTATTTTTTATATTTATTTGGAGTGAAAAATGATGATTTGATTGATAGAGAGAATTTTGGAAAATTATTTTATTGAGATGAAAATGTTGAAGGATGAAATTGTTGGGTGTCAAACATGTCTTAAGCTAGATGTTACTTGTAAATAATACAAAATATTTTTGAAGTTTTCTATATTTTTTTAAAGTTTAACTAAATGGAAAAAAGTCATGTTCTCACTTGATATACAACCAATAGCAAGTCTGTCCTTATGGTAAGGGTAAACTTAGGGCATGTTCGTTTAAGTAGAATCCTCAGGATTTTTTGAATCCTCAGGATTCTACAACCAAACATAATTTTTCACACCACATGAATATAACTACAACACGCATACCAATAAAGTTAACATCACATAAAAATTCTCAAAACACAAAAAATCTTCACAATACACCTTAACCGAACACACTCTTAGAACATGTTCGGTTTCTCAAGAATTTTAGAATTCTTTAGAATCCTAGAATTCTAAAATCAAACATGTTTTTTAACATCACTTAACAACACCTTCTACGTATTTTAATAAAGTTTAACATCACCTAAAAGTTTTCAAAACATTTTAAATTTTCAAAATTTAACTAACCGAACGTCCCCTTATATATGTGTGGGTAGGCACATAGGTCAAAGGTTCAATTTTTCATTGAGCGAATAACGTAAGTGGTAGTCGCACTAGCATGGATAGGTCTGTGCTAACTTTTCGAAGTTTATTTGTGTATTAGATGAGCTCACTTCGGTAGTCTGCCGTACAAGATTTCTCTTAGTTACCTAAAAAAAATGAGCCTACACTCATCTTAACGAGAACGAACCATTCTTTTAAGTCAAAAACACTTAGATAACAACATTTTCGTTATATATTATGAGTTATTTTTTTTATATATATTTTGACATTTGAATTTATTTGTAAGTTTTATTTTCTCTCAATCAGAGACTTTCAACTAAGTGATCCTTAGGATCTGAAAATTTGAATTTATTTTTGAAACGGTCAAATTTTTGCAGTGTGAAAACTAAATTAATTACAACTTTTTTATTTCAGTCAAATAGAGTCGAGAGAAGATTTACTTGAAAATCTTTTTTGGTGATAATAATTAAGTCCGATCCCTCATGTTCATAGTAGCTTATTTAATTTAGATATTAATTAAAAGCAGAAAAATAAGTCTATAAATATTAATAAACTAATGAATAACTTCACCAATATTTCCAAATGATTATTTTACAGACTGCAGAAGCAGTGGCGGATCCAGGAAACAATTTGAAGGGGGTCGAACACATAAGGCGAAATGATAAAAAAAAATTCGGACTTAATGTAAAAAATGTCTTAGAGTTAAAATATCGAAAATTAAGGATTAAAAAATATTAAAAAATTTAAAATATATGTACATACTATTTGCTAAGATTGAAAGTGGCAAATAGGTCTTACTAATTTGCATTATATATATATATATATATATATCAGAAAATGATAGTTTGAGTAGCAGGAACTCCACAGAAATTCAAGGACATGAAAAATCCTAAACAAACAAAAATCGACTAAATAATTAATTCGGGACCCAAAAATATGAGTTTCTATTTATTTTCGAAAAAAATTAAAAAAATAGAAATTTTTAGGTATAAACCTCTATAGCCCTAAGATATCCAAACCAATTCAATCTCATCCTCCAACAATTTCACAACTCACAAAATTTCAAACCGTAAAGCATTTTTAGCATACTAAATAAATGAATTTTTCTACTGAATTGTAGAGAGAGAATCTTGGATAGAGGGACATACTAGGGGTCGGAGGTCCAGCAATTTTCAAGTGTAAAATCTCAAGTATCCTACAAAAATTGAAACCGTCAAAAATCTAAATAATGAGATTGAGAGAGAGCTGAGAGTCAAGGTGATATACACTAGAATTTTCAGTATCAAGTACTACAAAAAGAAAGAAGTAATAAAGAGACAGCATGTATAACTAAGATACTCGTATACTCCTTTTCCAGGAAAAACAAAATCCAAAAACTTGATTTCTTGAGCACTAGGTGGTCCAGGTCCACGTAGAATGAGGTCCACATTTGCCAAGTAAAAATCATTTGACGATTTATCTAGCACCTTTAACCGGCCAAGGCTACTGGAAGTAGAGACAATCAATATACACTTAAAATCAAGCCCTGCAAACTTAAAATCAAGATTGGCCTGGGCCTATGGGTATCGGGCTCCTATAGGCACATACCAACTTATAATAAAAATTAAAATAATTTTTTTTTACAAAGCCAATGGGGGCCGCACCCCCTTGGATCCGCCTCTGTGCAGAAGGCAGAAGCTAGTATTTTGTGTGTGTGTGGGGGGGGGGGGTATAGGACTTAAGACTCACACAAGCCTATAGTTGACGTGTAGGGTTATATTATATGCCTCAGTTGGACTTAGGTAAAAAAGTAATTAAACTCCGCCATCCGATACGAAATACAACTCTTGGAAGTTTCTTGTTTAATTTATTTAATTTTCTTAATAATTTCGTTGAGTTTGCAAAAGAGAACTTATTGTAATGATCGTATTATCATATTACCCACCACCATCTTCTGCCATGGCTGTACCATATCTTAACCATGAACTGCATTGGGGATTTTAATTACCTTTTACAATAATACTTTTACTTCTTATTTCAGGATGAAATTGTAGTGAACCTATTTTCAAAGAATTCGGCATCTCTAGATTCTATAATTGTATTAACATCAACATAGCTATTTGGTTCAATAATTAAGAACCTGTAACCTTTGCTATGTTGAGCGTAGCCAAGAAATATGCATTCATTAGCTTTTTGTCCCAATTTCCGGATTTTGGGTTCAGGTAATCGGACAATTACTCTGCTTTCCCATATCTTGAAATAATTCAGATTTGATTTTCTTTTCTTCTATAATTCGTATGGAGTCACCTTGAAGTTCTTTTGTGGAATTCTATTTAATATATAACAAGCTGTAAGTAAAGCTTCACCCTAAAAATAATTACTCAAACCTGAAACATTCATCATTGCATTAATCATTTTAACCAATATCCGATTTTTCTTTCAGCTACTCCGTTTTGTTGATGAGTATATGTTATCGTTGTCTCATGTATTATACTAACAGATTCACAAAATGCTGAAAAATAAAATTCTCCACCTCTGTCGGACCTGAGAAGTTTGATTTTAGCATCACATTGGTTTTCGACCTCATTTTTGAATATTTTAAAATTTTCTAACACTTCATCCTTTGAATGCATTAAAAACACTAGCAATATTTTGAAAAATCATCTATAAACGTTACAAAATATTTTTGACCACCTCTAGTGGGTGTGCTATGTAAATTACATACATCACTATGGATGAGTTCCAAAAGAGACGAGGTTCGTTCACTTTTCTGAAATGATTTTCTAGTAATTTTTGTTTTCATACAAACATGACATTTCTCAATCATATCATTTTCAATATTAGGAATTAGGTCAAAACCTATCATATCATGCATTTTTCTAATATTCATATGACCTAATCTATAATGCCATAAAGAAAATGAGTCAAGCATGTAAACAGAAATAATTTTTGCATTACCCACAATGTTAAGCTTAAACATACCATCACACACGTAACCCTTATCCACAAATGTCCCACCCTTAGTCAGAATAAACATATCTAACTCAAATACACTATTAAAACCAAACTTGTTCAGAAGACCACCAGATACAAGATTTTTCCTAATCAGAGGAACATACAACGCATCAGATAAAGTTAAGACTTTTACAGAGGTATACTCCAAGTCTACTGTTCCGCTTCCTTTCACAGCAGCAGTGGACGAATTTCCCATATAGAGGACATGACCATTCTCCATTGCTTCGAAGTTCTTGAATTGACTCATGTCATGACAAACATGCCTTGATGCCCCATAATCAATCAACCACGAACCATCTCCTTCTATCAGATTGACCTCTGAGATGACAGCTACGAATTTCTCCTTGCCCTTAGAATCAGAATCCTTTGAGCCCTTAGAATCCGAGCTTCGATGCTGCAACCACTTCTTCTTCTTTTTAGGAAGACGAAAATCACGTTTATAGTGACCAGGCTTGCCACAATTGTAGCAATTCCTTTTTTTTTCCTCTTGTTTCTGATCTTCAACCTTTCTCTTCTTTGAATTCGAAGGAAAAACTTCCTCCACTGTCAAAACTTTAATAGCTTGAACAACGGCATTTTCCATAACTAGATTACGTCTCAGTTCTTCCTCTACTTGAATATGTTGACCAAACTGAGCAAGAGTAATATTTTCTTTCTCATGCTTTAGCAATTTCATGTATTCTTTCCAGGAAGGTGGTAATTTGTCTATAATAGAAGAGACAAAAATTTCCTCATCCATTTTCATGTTAAATTGTGTGAACTGATCAAGGATATGCAAAATTTCGTTAAATTGCTCAGAAATAGGCCTAACATCAACCATTTTGTTAAAAAATTCGGTAGCAAGAAACTTCTTACTGGTTTCGTCCTCCAGCAAATACTTAGCCTCCAGTGCATCCCAGATCTCCTTGGCAGTAGCCTTGTTGATGTAGATGTCGAACAGTGAGTCAACCATAGCGTTACAGATATAGCCCTTGCAGAGATAATCATGTTGCACCCATTTCAGCCTTTCACGAGTCTCTGCAATAGTCTCATTGTCAGACAACGTAGGTTTGAGGGTAGTTAGAATATACGTCAGTTTCTGATCTGCCAACACAAAGTGCATCTTCTTCTGCCATCGCTTGAAACTAGCTCCATCAAAACGCTCCAATTTCTTGAAATCTGAATTTTGTTCCTTCAATGTGAGTGTCATTGCAGAATATCGTTTAAGATGGTAGAAAATAGAAAGAGAAGGAAAGATACTGAACATAAATTGCTCCAAAGGCACAACAACGTTGCTTTCCTTAAACGATATTTGCCCCCACCAGTTTGTGCACAGGGTAAGTCAAATTCGTGTAGGATACAATAGAGCCTAGATTTTAGGGATCCATTTGTACAAAATGCGTAGCACAACTCACGAATAATGTATGTTCAACCTCTTGATAGTTTAAAACACTTTACATTTAAAATGGAGGCAGTTACTTAACCAAACAACGTGATTATTCAGTTTAAATCCAAACAACGTGATTATAGCAGTTTAAAAACTGCTAATATCGTGGACACGATTTATCCAATCGTGATCACGTTTTAAACACGTTTTAATATCCATGATTAGATAACTAAACATACAGATTTAAACTATAAATAAAATCCACCGTTGGATTTTCATCAAAGCTGAAATAAATGCGATCTGACTGTCCAATCAAAAGACCAAAAATACACAGCTCAGATCCTTGGTCGGATGCTTCGTGCCAAGTGCGCCTCATAAGCGCCACAAAAGCGTCTTTAGCGCCCTACAGTCCACGCGACGTGCGCGTTTGCATGTGGTGCACCATAGACTCCATGTCTTGCACTATAACAAATACATACTAAAGCTCTCCAATAATAAATGCAATCTTAGAAAGTAGGAGTGGGACACTTTAATAAATTCTCAATCCCAAAATATAATATATAATAATAATAATTTTGAAAACACTTTAACAGGCGCATAGGTCAAAGGTTCAATTTTTCATTGAGCGAATAACGTAAGTGGTAGTCACACTAGCGTGGATAGGTCTGTGCTAACTTTCCGAAGTTTACTTGTGTATTAGATGAGCTCACTTCAGTAGTCTGCCGTACAAGATTTCTCTTCGTTACCTAAAAAAAAATGAGCCTACACTCGTCTTAACGAGAACGAACCAATTCTTTTAAGTCAAAAACACTTAGATAACAACATTTTCGATATATATTATGAGTTATTTTTTTATATATTTTTTGACATTTGAATTTATTTGCAAGTATTATTTTCTCTCAATCCGAGACTTTCAACTAAGTGATCCTTAGGATCCGAAAATTTGAATTTATTTTTGAAACGGTCAAAGTTTTGCAGTGTGAAAACTAAATTAATTACAACTTTTTTATTTCAGTCAAACAGAGTCGAGAGAAGATTTACTTGAAAATATTTTTTGGTGATAATAATTAAGTCCGATCCCTCATGTTCATAGTAGCTTATTTAATTTAGATATTAATTAAAAGCAGAAAAATAAGTCTAGAAATATTAATAAACTAATGAATAACTTCACCAATATTTCCAAATGATTATTTTACAGTCTTCAGAAGGCAGAAGCTAGTATTTTGTGTGGGGGGTATAGGACTTAAGACTCACACAAGCCTATAGTTGACGTGTAGGGTTATATTATAGGGATAAATGTAAAATTGGTCTCTGTGCTACATGTAAAAATCGATTTAGTTCCTGTGATATGAAAAACATCAATTTAGTCCATGTGATTTAAGAAAGTAATAAAATCAGTCACTGATGGAGGACCAATAACAAACGAAAATAGAATCACAAGAACTAAATCAATGCATTTCATATCACAGAGACTAAAACGATTTTTGCGTATAGCACAGGGACCGATTTTGCATTTATCCCTATATTATATGCCTCAGTTGGACTTAGGTATAGAAGTAATTAAACAAAGCGCCCGCCGTCGGATACGAAATACAAACTCTTGGAAGTTTCTTGTTATTTATATAATTTATTTAATAATTTCGTTGAGTTTGCAGAAGAGAACTTACTGTAATGATCATATTATCATATTACCCACCACCATCTTCCGCCATGACTGTACCATGCATATCTTAACCATGAACTGCATTTGGGGATTTTAATTTTTAATTAATTATTTTCATACGAATATCCGGGTAAACAAAAATTATAATTGAGCATTCGTATGGCTCAATGAGGCTTTTTATAATAAGATATTGAATATTTTATATTTAAATATTAATAAGTTTTAGTTAAAAAATCATTATTTTTGCTCTCTACAATATTACTTATGCGTGTATTTAAGATTTATTAGTGTTTTTACTTTTAGTTGATAATGTAGATTTTATTAATTTTTATTTTGATCATTTTATTAATTTATTGATTTTAGAGAATCTTTTCTGTATTGCTTGATTAATGGACAAAAAAACTGGTTTATCAGATAAAGCACTTTTAATTAGAAAATTAATTTATCACACTAGACACTTTTAATTAAAATAATTAGGTTATCACATTAAGCACCTGTAAATATAGTTTTATTTTTTATTTTTAGATCTTTTTATGTTTTGAAACTAAATAATATTAGGTAGTAAACATTTATTTAAGTGTAGCTGATGATTTATCCATTCAATCAAGGAGATTTTATAGACTATATTGTTTGAATAAAATGATATAAATTAACTGCAAGCAAAATAGTAAGCAGTTAATCACCTGTAAAACTCTTAAATCAAAACAATTTCATAGGTCATATATATATATTTTAATAAAGAACTAATGAAACCTCTATATAAATATAAAGGAAGAGATTAGATCGTTTAAAATTATTATGTTTTAGTAGTTATAAATAATATAAAATATTTCACAAAATAGGACATAATAAGGAATATATATATATACATATTTGTAGTGTGTACTAGCTAGGATGTATTTTAAATTTTTAGCAAAGGTGGACAGCAACTCATTGATGCTTACCTCATCGCTTGTACGTAGGCAAAAGTTACCCATTGCCGTTAGATATCAGTGTCAAGGGTAGACAAAAAAGGGAATGGAAGTCATCCAGATAAGGATGGTCCGCGACATGTATAACCATTTCTTCATCGGTGCTTAACATTGCAGTGAAAATCTCGATATGAACGTCTTTTTAAAAATACTAATTTTAATCTCAATGGTTACTTTGGTGGTCAAGATCTAAGGTTTAAGAGTATTTTTTTTTTATGACGAGGAAATTCCTCAAAGCCGGACCCTTTTGGCCCAACCCTGAAGTACAAATCCCGGCCCACTGGACCGACCCCACAACCCAGGGAGCAGATAAGTCAAGGGCGATAATGAGGATGTTGGAGCTCGAACTTGGGACATGTTAGAACCCAAGCCGAAACCTTACCACCACACCAAACCCTTGGGGGTTTTAAGAGTATATTCTCCCTAAGTTGAGTTCGTAAATTTTGGACTATACAATCCTTTCAAACCAAACATGTTAAGTAGGTCTAACTTCCTGTCGGAGTAGAGACCAAGCTAAGGTGCTAGTGGGGCCATGGCCCCACAAACTTTTTGCAATGTTTTTTTCATACATAGTCAAATTATTAGATTTTTGCAAATTTTTTCAGTATGCAGACAAAATTGGTAGTAATTTTTGTAGTGACCCCCTCAATTTTTTTGGAGAAAAAAACATGAGAGTGAATAATTACTTTATAAGTGGGCTCTCCATTTTTTTTAAATACTAAGAGTTTATCTTTTTTACTTTTCTCTCTCCCTCCATTTTTCTAAAATTTCCCCTTCCTCCATTTTTTTTAAAGAAATTCCTCTCCCTAACTCTTTTTTAGAGTGTGCATTTCTCTCATTTTTTCTTCTCTCAATTCCTGCCTCTCAATGGTCTCTCTAGATTTTTTCAGATTTTCTCTCAATGACCTCTTTTTTTTTTCTCTCACTATTTTATTTCATATATAGAAAATAATAAAATTCATACTTAACTCTTGGAGTACAACAAACTTTTTGCTTTGCACACAAAAAAACATTCGCAAAGTTAGAATTCTAACTGTTATTATGTTTAATTATTATTATTTAATTAAAATATTATTACTCGATCTATTATTTGTGCGTGTCTATGTAATTTTGGCTAAATTTTAACATTATTTCGTGGCTTTGTCAATAATTTATGAGCTATTTATTCTGAAAATTTTAAACTTTTGATTGCATTTGGCCGTTTTAATACTAATATTATAATTGACGACTTTTACTCGGACTTCCAGTTTAAATATCATAATTGATGAAAATTTGGCTTTAACAATTAAGTTAAAGTTTATAATTTTTTTAAAGTTTTAGAATATGTTTGACTATGCTTATTTTGATCATAATGAAAATTTGAAGGTCATGAGATTAGTCAAGGTACACGTAAGATGACCTCGACACCCGAGTGGATAAAAATTTTCAAGCAATTTAAAGTTATATTTGGCCCCCCTAAGGACAAATCCTGGCTTCATCCCTGTGTGAGAGTATACTGGGTCAAGTCCGTCCGAACTTGATGTATGTGAATGGGTGCCCGAATTTCTCTCGTTACTTAAAAAATACTAATTTTGATCTATTAATTTTAATGATTAAGTCTCAAGTTGCAAATTAAAAAGTAAATTACAATTTTGGACTATAATATATCAAAATTAAAAGTTTGGAGATATATCCTTAATTTTGTAGTAGTTTTGGATGCATATTGTAAAATATAATATTTTTTATTTTTGTAGCAATGAATATACCTAGGACCAAGTTCGGAAATTTTGTATCAATAGATTCTTGGGATTATAAACGTCTCAGCGAGGAAGCGAAAGAGGGCATTTTTTATTAGACAAAAAAAGAAAGAAAGAAAGAGGGCATTTTTTAATTTCATATGACTTGGGGCCTGGGGGACAGTGACAGAAGGCTTTTTTTAATGGCATAGGACTTATGGGTGTCATTTGCGTAAATTTTCTAAAACCGGGTCTTTTTTTTAAAAAAAAAAGAAAAAGAAAAAAATCCTATTCGTGGTCAATAACACGTGGAGTCGTCCATCTGTCTAGTACTTCACTCGCCCAACGCGCCTCTTTCTCCGTCTCTCCCTCTATATATTCCACATACATAATTGCAGATTATAGCAGAGCGCTGTTGAAACGAGACACAGAAAGCTTTGCACAAACGTTGAAAGCCACTCCGTGATTCTTGAACTTCTTGACAACAAACAAGAAACCACTCCGCCATCCGACCACATTGTTCGCTCTCTCTAATTGTTACCTACCAGTCCCCATTTGGGCATCTCTCTTTTGGTTTCCTTCTCGTTCTTTCCTTCTACACCTATTATTTCAATCTTTGTCAGAGCCAGGTCGTATCTCTGATATTCATTTACGTATCGGATAGATTAAGGTAAGGCTTGTATATCATTCATTTCACTCTCTTGTAGGTGGCGTTTCTTCTCTGTTTTCTTTTGATTGAAACGTATCGATAAGCGAGCTAAGAGAAATAGGAATCTTCGAAAATGATTTGTCGGTTACTGTTATTCTGTTTCTTGATTCGAATGGGTAGGATAAAGCGGTCCTTTTGGAACATTTACTTGATGAAAACGCGGGAGTATCCCAAAAATGGGCAAGAAACAAAAAGCCGTAGATTTGTATTGGTACGTACTATCTCAAACGTAGGTTGTAGGCGAAAGATCAACTATGTTGATGGTGTCGGTTAAGGTCTTTTGTTGGCGCTTTATTATTGAAATGGGAGTCGGAATCCATGTTTCCATTTATTTGAAGAAACATTCATTGCGTACAGAAGAAAATTGCATTTCGGAATATAGGTCGTGTTTTCTGAAATGGGAGTCGCAATCCATGAGGAATGCATCTCGTGTTTCATTGAGATGCTCAAAATTCCCAACAATTCTTCTCTATTCGATTGTTGATGTCTTTTATTTTTCTAAGATCTACTCTTTGAGGGGGACTTGGATATCTTCTTGTGGAGAAGACTGGGAAAGGGATGGGATACCCTCAAAACTGGCTTTCAATAGGTCTGGCATTCCCTTCCGTTCCTGTTTCGCATTCTATTCACGAAGTGCGGTATGTTCTTGAGGAATGTATCGCTTGTTTTATTGAAATGCTTCCGGGAAAGGGATGGCATATGCTCAAAATTGGCTTTTATTTGTCTGGCATTTCCTTCCCTTCCACTTTATCATTGTATTAGACAAAGTATGGTATGCTCTTAGTGATATTTTCTCTTCCTTCCAGGTATTGCTAGACTCAACAGGTATCAAGATCCCATAGATCTTGTTGGGTGATATCTTGATTACTTGGATAAATACGACATCCAATTTTATTTGGATGGGGTTATCCTTTTCATGTCCGCTGGCCGATCTTGATGATGTGGATAGTCTGCTTGAATCTATTCTTGTAAGATCAATTAGTTTTGCAGACAGAGATTTGAGGGGTTCATTGCGATCAGTCTGTTTCAATGGCCGTGATTTAGAATCAACTACTACGAAGTCATATGGTTTGACAACTGTATCATTAGAAGGATCACTCAGCTTTAAAGGGAAGGGGTTGGAGACCATGCTCTCATTCAAAACTAGTCCCGCAGAAATGCAAAATGATGCGTTTGGTACATGTGTGAGCTCTAAAACTGGGGATGTTGGAGACCAATTGCCAAAATCAGATAAATTGTCTGAGAAAAATCAGTCGCCACTGCCAGATCCAGAGAAGCAAAGATACGAGGCTGCACTGAAGTTGCAGAAAGTGTACAAGAGTTTCCGAACAAGGAGACAGCTAGCAGATTGTGCAGTTCTTGTGGAGCAGAGATGGTTCGTATAAGTTTTTATGAGCATTTCTCTAGAGAAAAGTGTGGATAATGCGTAGGGATAAAACTATCCATTTATTTTTCCTTAGAAACAAAAGGTGATAATTGAACAGGGAATCATTTTATGCTCACACTTATTGCGTAGAGTCTGTCTTACCAGAATGGCATGGATTGGTTTAGTGTCCATTAACCCCCCAGTGTATAATGTAATAAACTTTCTTGCAATTCAACTTGTAGGTGGAAGCTGCTTGATTTTGCAGAGCTGAAGCGAAGCTCTATATCATTCTTTGACATCGAGAAACCTGAGACTGCAGTTTCACGTTGGTCAAGGGCAAGAACTAAAGCTGCTAAGGTAAGCTGTAATCAATTTGATGCACGCCTATATGATATTGCTCAGTTTTTATTTTAATAAGCTCTTTGCAGGTTGGGAAAGGCTTATCTAAGGATGAAAATGCTCGTAAACTTGCTTTACAACATTGGCTTGAGGCCGTAAGTCCCATGCTTGAAGTAATATCTTTGAATTACACTTCTAGTTTTCATTTGTGGCCTCTTCTTAGTGTTGTCCTTTCTCCTTAACAGATTGATCCTCGCCATCGCTATGGCCATAATCTTCAATTTTACTATGTGACATGGCTGCAATGTGAGAGCAAACAGCCATTCTTCTACTGGTAAGATTACTAGGATCAAGAACAAATCTGTCAGCTTGACTTTCGGTTGACAATGAAAATCTTTTTCTCCTTTTTGCGATAATAACTTCAAAACCAATGCAGGATTGATATCGGAGAAGGGAAAGAAGTCAATCTTGAGAGATGTCCTCGATTAAAGCTTCAGCAACAATGCATCAAGTATCTTGGTCCGGTGAGCCTCTTATCCCCTTGCAATTTCAAGCAATCATTATTAGAATGAGGGCACATTTACATTTCAAGTCAAAATGATAGGAATAGGAATAGTTAATGGAATAATTGCTATCAATATTAATTTTTTCACTGACAAAAGTATTATCCGAAACCAAATAAAATAGAAAACCTTATTTATAATTTGTTGGCTTAATAACCAGACCCATAGTTGTCTGCTTTGATTAGGTATTGCATCTTAAGCTAATGACAAAATCTTGTTAAAACCTGGACTTCAAAAGTTTGAAGTATCTTGAGTTTGAATAAAATGTCAAGATTTATAAGTGCCATTGGAATTTATTTTCTGAGTAAATGTCTCATTTTCCAGGCGGAAAGGGAGGCCTATGAAATTGTGGTACAGGATGGGAAATTTTTCTACAAGCTAAGTGGTAAACTCCTTGATACAATGGGAGGACCCAAAGATGCTAAGTGGATATTTGTCCTTAGCACATCCAAAACCTTGTATGTTGGGCTGAAGAACAAGGGCACATTTCAACATTCCAGTTTCCTGGCAGGTGGAGCCACATTGTCTGCTGGAAGATTGGTAGTGGAGAATGGCATTCTGAAGGTATAAGATCAAATGTGGATATCTAACAATAGAATGATAAATTGGTTTCTTTTTCATTTATTGTGAAATTTGATTGACATGCTAACAAGTTTCTGTCAACTTAATAGGTAGTTTGGCCTCACAGTGGGCATTATCTACCAACAGAAGAAAATTTTGAGGAATTAATGTTGTTCCTGAAGGAACACAATGTAGATCTCACTAATGTAAAGGTAGAACAGGCTGACTTTGCTCCTCATGGTTTCTGTATTTTTTTAGACTGGCGCTTCATTATGTTGACATCGCACTACTGGCTGGCCATAAACTATCTGTGCACCCTACATTTAATGGTGACACTTGCCTCAGTATGGGAAGACATGCTCTTTTGTAGCTAGCCAAAGAACTCCTGCATTGTCAGTGCATGCAAGGACTCTGTTTGCCTGAGTTCATTTAAGTATTTTATCATAAGTATTTTATCTATACAAATCCTGACGTGCTTTTCTCTTCCTATGTATCAGAAAAACCCAAGTGAAGAGGATGAAGAAGGCTTTACTATAATGGCCAACCACTTATGCCTTGAAGACAATCCAACGCAAGCAAATTTATGTCAGGATACTGAATTACTGGGCAAATGTTTCTCAGTTCAAAAGTGCACTGATTCCCAGGATCAGGATTCTAATGCTGCTGAAAATTCCAAAGTACCCATGTTGAGATTGCCACGAGAATTAGGCTCAAAAATAACTAGACTTGAAATACCAAAACAACATGTGTTTGACAATAGTAAGAAAGAAACACTTCCACCTAGTTGCCACACTGATCCTCCAGATTCTTCTTCAGAAGATGGTTACGAGACAGCAGAAGAATCACTTTTACCGGAGGACGATTTCATGGTTTCTAAACTGAACTTGTTTGATGAAGAAGAGGAAGAAGTCCATGAACAGCCCATTCCAAAGGAAAAAATCATGCAAAGAATAGGTTCGCATAAAGGAAGGAAGTCGTACCAGTTAGCCAAGCAATTATCCAGTAGATGGGCAACTGGAGCTGGACCGCGGATTGGTTGCATGAGAGACTATCCTTCTGAGCTTCAATTCCGGGTTTTAGAGCAAGCCAACTTGTCTCCAAGATCGAGAAGTGTCATACTTTCCCCCCGGACCTCATCCCACTTGAGCCCAAAGATTCTTACTCCAACTTCCGTGCGTAGAGAGACAATTACACTCCGTAGTCGGTAGTTCCCTTACTCCGGAGCAAGCGATACTGTCTAAATCATCCGCACCATAGACTGATCAAATAGATGAAACCAAAATACAGAGTGGACCTTAGTATTACCCAGAAGGGGTAGAGACGATGACATAGGAAATTCTTTTTGTATTCTTTATATGCCACTATTCTGCACATAATTTTTATAGATAGTGGGGGAAATGGAATTGTTGTGGAAGGGAGTTGTACGATGTGCTGCCCTTGAAGTCTATGTAGAGAAGAAACCCTTACCAGTTCTTTCAATTCACTGAGATCTGAAAATAATGTCGTTTCTTTCGAGTAAGAGATCGGAAAGGGTTTATGGTGTAACTATTCGCAATTACATTTGAAGAAATTTGCTAAAGTTGTTTTTTACTTGCATAGGAGGAAGAAACTGTTTTGTATTCACACACTCGTGCTCTGAACTAGTTAATTCCAGAGATAAAAAAATGAAATTATAGTTTCAAAAACGCCAAACCATCCCCACAAAATGATATCCTGGTCACTGCGGTAATGAGAAGACACAAACCCCAATGTTGGGCTATCTTGGGCCTGGTGGAAGTGATGAGGTAGCACTCGGTGGAGTTCAGGGAAGGGAAGGTGGCTTGGATTTCTAGAAAGTATAATGGTTTGGCTCACTCTTTAGCTAAGTGGACGGCACATTGTGGTTCTTTCAGATTCTTTGATAGTTCTAGTCTTCTCGAGCATATCCGATGTTGTAATATGCATTGTTAGACTTTGGTGTATTCCTTTGTTTGATTAACTAGGAAAAAAAAGAGTGCAGGCCAGTAGCATATGTTGGTATTTTCACAGTTTACTTATCATATTTCAACATCTTGGATTAGATTGATGTCGACCACCTGGTCCACCTAGCCATTACCACAGAGAAAGCCTTCAATAGGCAGAGAACACTTGATCAAATGCGTGTACTCGGTCAATGCTCTTGGCTCTTGCCATGAAACCTCTGCAAAACGTGTTATAATGAAGGTCTAGTCCACTCCACTTGCCAATTGTTGGATGAAGATAAGAAACACCAATAGTGACATGCGTTATTGCAGTAATTACTTAAACGCTAGAACTGTTCCACGAATGGTATGGGGCCTATTGCCTAAGGAATCTCCAGCATGCAACATTAAAAGCCGAATATTTATTCACTACTACTGGATCCTACTTCTCCGATTTTTTTAAGCAATACTTCATAAGATCTCAAGGAGCCCACATATCAACAAAAGATCACAAAAGGGATTACACAAAGTTAAGGGGGTCAGCCCCAAATACATCCAACGTTACTAGACAAATGCGGCCCAAGGAGCAATGTAGTGCACAATGCTACAGTAGGAAAATAAAAGCTCCCAACAACCGAACTAGTGAAATATGAGACGAGAGTCGTGGCAAATCGAGTCAATAAAGCCTTTAGTGTTGTCATTCACCAAAGCGACCCAAGTCTGTCAGAGTGATCCCAATTGAGCCAAAGCAAGTTCTAAAATATGATCCACGCTGCCATGTGTTTGAGGAGATGCAGAGGCCCTGGTACCCCCACGTTACAACATCATGGCTGGCTTCACATAGAGACCACAATATATAAGTTTTTACCTTCTAGATTTTCAAGTTTTAATTTAAAATTTATATTTAAATATTAATTCAATTTGCGATTAGCTGTGATTTGGCTAGCTCACGTGGACCGAACATCCCAGGCTCTCACTTTTACTTCGATTCTTTATTAAGGTTAAACTGTAAGAACCACTTTTGTTGACGATTGGCTCAAAATCATTTGTGTTGTGACAGTGGTAGTGACTCTGAGGAGCAATTGGGTAGGAAGACTTGGCTGAAGAGGTATTTGATTATATCGCGATTAATCGGCTTGAGATTGAGGAGACCATCTGCTCATTTAGAAGCAAAGAAATTTATAATCAACTAGAAGTGGAGTGTGATATGAAAAATAACTAACAAAAGGGTTTCATATATATACTCAGGAACAGAAAAAGAAGGAAAAAATGGCAAAAAGCTCAGAGAACAAGTATTGGAGTGATACATGTACAAAATCAACCCATTTTTCATTTATCTTCTTTCTCTGGCTAGCAAATATGGGAAAATTAATTCGTTTTGGTCTGATGTCTTCTTACGCAGTTTTGTCAACGAACCCCTAAAGTTAAACCCTGGTGTCATGAAGACTGCTCACAAGTGCATTAGGCCCAACTTTATCACCACATCATACAATCTAAATGCTTCATCTGACCTCCCTTCCTTAGACAACCCTAAAATCATAGCTGTGTAAGTGATTACAGTGGGGGCTAAACCCTTCGAAGACATATCATCAAACAGTTTCAGTGCCTCATCTACCTTCCCAGAAACACTTGTCCCATGTATAAGAGATGTGAACGTATATGTGTCTGGCGTTATCCCCTATCTTCCATCTCCTCTTTTAGCCTATGAGCTTCCTTCATCTTTCCTTTCTTGCTATAACCATCAATCAAAGCATCGTATGTAATTGTATTTGGTTTATCTCCCTTCTTCTCCATCTCATCGAACACCCTCTTTGCTTCCACACGGTTTCCTTCCTTGCAATATATGTCAATCATGGTAGTGAAAGTCACTGTGTTAGGAGCTAAATCCCTTTCTACCATGAGGAATGACCACCTTTTTGCTTCTTCAAGCCGATTTAACTTGAAAGCAATTATGCTATATGTATATACATCAGTTTCAAGTCCTTTCTTCTCCATTAAACCCTGTAGCCTTAGAGCTTCATCTACGCTCCCTCTTTTGCAATACCCATACATCACAGTATAAAATATAACTTCATTTAGGCCATATCCTTTGCTTTGCATCTCATTTATCAACATTTATGTGATCTCCATCTGCCCTACTTTACATACACCGTCAATAAGAGCCCCATAAGTGTGAACATTAGGAACAAGACCTCTCGTACTTAACTCGTCGAAGAGCGCAAATGCCTTTTTCATGTTTCCTAATCTGCAATTCCAACTAATTATAGAAGTATAAACACGAACATCGGCTTCGATCTCATTCTTATGCATTTCCTCAAACAACTTCTGAGCCTCTTCAATTTTGCCAGAGCTCCGTACCATTTGCTCAAAATTGTATAAGTAGCATCATAGTATGTCACTTGATCCTTCTCCATCAAGTTCAAGATCTCATTAAGACCAGCAGAATTCTGTCTTTCAGCATATGCATTACAAATGTATTGTAAGTGATGGCATTGGGTTTAATCTCTCTATTAATCATTTCACCCGTCAGTGCTCTACACATTTCAATGTCTCCTCTTTTACACAACCCATCAATCACACTAGTCATCGAATACACTGTAATCTCGACACCTGTCTCAAGCATTCGACGAAAAAACCCCAAACACTGCTCCATTCGATCAGACCTCCTCAGAGCAAGCAAAAGCACGAAGTAGGACCTCTCCTCAATCTCAATTCCAAGCAAGAATAGGGAGGGACATGTGGGTTTGAGAGAACAAGATGAGTTATGTGGGGATTAAGATAGGAAAGTAGGGACGACGTGGTCTGGATGGGTTTAAGGCCCGCGCTAGCAAGAGTTTAGCTATATTTTCTGCGATCTCTTGGTTCGATAGGGAAGCAGGGTTTGATGGGAGGCTTTTTCGAGGATTTTCAATAGCTTTTGTGTAGACATTATATGTGGGATAGAGAAGAAGCAAGCTCTTTCCCTTGTCCGTTCAGAGAGTAGGATAAAGAATCGAAGTAAAGGGTGAGCAATATGCCTTGTCCATTCGATCAGACCTCCTCAGAGCAGTCTCTTCTTCATAATCGCCTTCCTCCTTAGAGTCACTGCCACTCTGTTACAACACAAATGATTTTAAGCCAATAGTCAACAAAAGTGGTTCTTACACTTTTAACCTTAATAAAGAATCGAAGTACAGGTGAGAACCTGAGAGAACCTGGGATGTCTGGTCCATCTCACCTGAATGTTATAAATTCACTTAGACCCTACTTTCACTTCACTTTACTACTGTAAATAATCTTTACACCCCATATGGGTTCTGGTGTACCTGAATTACCCAAAAAACCCATACCATGCAATAAAGGGTGAGCAATAATTACACGATCATAGATACTATCATTAATTACCAGTTCTATCGAGAATAATAAGGATATGTACTGTTCATGACCTTTTTTTTAGGCAATGTAGGCCATAGCCTGTCAGGAGATAGGGGTAGGGGTATTCGAACCCCAGATCAGGACCCTCCTATACAGAGGAGGTGCCACTTGAGCCATAGCTCATTGGCTTGTTCATGACCGTTTGAGAGTGAAAGTTGCCACCATTACCCCCACAGAGTTGCATGCCAAAATGGGTAATTCCTTTTTATGGTTTCACTGCAATTTTGTTTCCTTATAAAATCCAACTACATTTTTTTTAGAAATTTTAATATATTTTTTCAAATTTCAAAACTACTTTTCATAAATTACAAAACAAATTTCACAAACCACAATAAAATTTACATTAACCCCAATAAAAAAAATCAAGTCATGATGCGTGTTTGGCAAATGAAAAAAGTTGGAAAATTTTCAAAAACTTTTGATGTGGTGTGAAAATTTTGTTGTATGTTTGGGTAGATGTTGAAAAATTGTAGAGTTTTATGGGAGTTAGTGAGAAAATAAGGAGAGGTGATTTGATTTAATTTTTTTATATTTATTTTGATAGAGAAAAATTGTGAATATAGATACTTTTAAAGTTTTTGTTATTTTTTAAAATTGTTAAAATTACAAAAATGGAATTAACATTTTCAAAATACTAAGAATAAATTAAGGACAAAAATCTCAACTATAAAATGCATTTAAAAATTTTGTGTGAAATTTTTTTGGTATCCTACTCCATATTCTCTACTTCAGGTTTCAAGTTTTCTTTCCGTTTGATGGTCACGCTGTTTTCGAAATTCTCTATTTCAAGTATGTTACCCTCTATTTAAAAATTAAACAATTTATAACAAGTCCTAAAATTTAGATATAAAAAAATATTAAACCAATCAACAAAATAAAAAGTTGTAAGAAATAAAACTTACAACATGATTTAGGTAACTTTCAGAGATTACTAAATAATTTTCTCTTGAAATAAGACTTGAATAAAGTGTGGAGTGACCTCTTGAATTTTATTATTCAACCTCTTCATATATTTATAGAATTAGTTGAGCTTCAAATCAACTGTGATTTTGAAAAGAGAAAATTTTTTTCAAAATCCAAATTTTGAAATAATTTCAAAATTGTCTCATAATAAACTTAAAATACAACACAATTTAAATTTTAAATTTGTAAGTCTAAATAACAACCCAAGAGAGAGGTGAATTGAGTTTTAATACAAATTAAATTTTTTTCAAGATATGATAAACAATAGAACAACAAAGCATAAAAGTACCACTAATAAAAATGAATCGAATAATAAGAGAGTTAAGGTTAGTGAGATGACACCGCAATTTTGGGTGATTCATCCAACACTTGCCTACGTTCATCCCCAAGGCCATTGACTTATTGTGAGCTTTCTTCACTATTCTTCAAATAGCAAAGACACCTTAGCTTCCCGGGTGCTAAGGAACCTTTACAAAGCGTTTTTTGAGCTCACGCTTTAACTCTCTTCACAAATCGCAAAAATTAAGGAATTTCTTCAACCTACACGAGTAGGATCAAATGTTTACCCAATACTCAAGTGTTTTATAAAATG
Organism: Myrica gale; assembly: GCA_963930655.1. Classification (NCBI taxonomy): domain Eukaryota; kingdom Viridiplantae; phylum Streptophyta; class Magnoliopsida; order Fagales; family Myricaceae; genus Myrica; species Myrica gale. The sequence continues at coordinate 4,882,602 of OZ005613.1, forward strand.
TGGGTACAAAGGAATATCAACGAATGACTCTCTAAGTCGAATAAACAAGATAAAAAGCACAACAGTATGCAAGAAGACAAGATTTTCAGTATAAAGCTGAAGTTTGGCAGGGGAATCACAAGCTTTCTTGGTAGTTGCAGTCTTCTCTCTTATTCAAGACACTTTCTATCTCTAAAAGTTAGGTCATGAGAAATAATTGCAAGTGTTTTCTTCTTCTCTTTCTCTCTCTCTCATTCTATTTAAACTTTCTTTGACTTTAACGGTCTTCTAAGCCATCAAAATTGCCGTTGGAAGGGCACACATGTCTTTTAAGAGTAATTTGAATGTTTTGACGTCGTTCCAGATTTTTTTTCAAAATCGTGCTATGTGTTGACACATAGCACGTGTTGATACATCAAAAATTGATCTGGAATTGTGTTGTTGGGAGACAGTTCAATGTGTCGACACAAAAAAAATTTGATCTGGAATTGTGCTATCGGGAGATAGTTCAATGTGTTGACACTAGTCTTCAATGTGTTGACATATAAAAAATTTGATCTGAAATTGTGCTCTCGAGAGACAGTGTAATGTGTCGACACTAGTCTTCAATGTGATGAAACTTCGTCTGAGAATGTTGTCACGAGCATTACTGCAATTTGTCGACAACATAAATCGATGTGTCGACTATCAGTATTTGAGAGAAAATTTAGTAACTTTGACAGTATCTAATCCATTTCAACATATCTTAAAGCACCTACAATGAAAAAAAATTATTCATCAACTTGGGTAATGGTGTTCAAGTTCACTTAGAAATATTTTTAGATAGAAAATCTCGGATTATTTAAATATAACTTCTAGAAAAGTGGATTGATAATATAAAAACTAAAAGCCTTCAAAACTTAGAATTTTTGTTATCATCAAAATCAAATATAGATTGTATGTAAAAACAACCTTGAGCAAACGTTCTCTCCCATTTTGATGATGACAAAACCATTGTAAAAATGACGATTTGCTAACAAATGGAAAAGTTCCCCCTGAGAATAACCAGGAGTTTTTCATGACATTTTTAGCAAAAAGGACTTTGAGATTTTATAAAAATTTGGGTTAATGACCAAAATAGTCCCTGAGTTTTATGTCCATTATCGATTTGGTCCCTGGGTTTCACATTTGGTCACATAAGTCCTTAGGTTATCCTCATTTATCGATTTGGTCCTTCCGTCTCCTTCATGCACAGTCAGCTAACGGTGGGCTACGTCACCACCAAAAATATGTATGTTTTTTTTTAAAAAAAATCCACCTGGCATACTCGTAAAAAAAAATTCTCGAACGGGGGGAGACCCCCCTTCGCGCGACCAAGGGAGCTCAGATCTGGGCTCCCTCGTTCGGTGGGGACCCGTGCGAGAGGGAGCCCAGATCTGGGCTCCTCGTCGCAGGGGCGGCTCGCGCCGCGAGTTTGTTGGCTTTTGTGCATAATCGAGATTTTGATGATTTCAATAAATGGATGAGTTTACAAAATGGACATCTTCAAAGACAAAGAAAATTTGACGAAAAGAGCCAAACCTTGAAGAAAAAAGAACAAGAAGATGCAAGGAGCTTAAAGTGAAGATTCAAGACGTTAGGGGTATAATCCTTGTAACTCTTTATTTCACATTTGACAAGGATTTGAATCACGCACTTGCATATCTTTCAAAACGTGCATAAACCGTTTTACCTTTTGTTTGAAAGATTAAAATATTTTTAAAGGTTTTAAAACACCTCAAATATATTTTCAAACCTTTCATATACTTATGAGAAGTAAGTCTTTTAAATTGGGTGTTTAAAAGTGGTAAAAAACATGGTTTTAAATGAACCGGTCTATGAAAATGAATTGTAGCGGTTGACCCCTACATGAAGCGATCGACCGTCTGTAGCGGATGATGAAAATTATTTATAGCAGTCGACCTGGCGCGTATGACAAAAATTTGAATGCTTTCAAATTTTATGACCGTTGGGCAACGGCTACTTGAACCGGTCGATTGGTACATGAAGCGGTCGACCGGTATAACGGTAAAATTGTCAAATCGACCCCTAACGGCTATAAACGGCTAGTTTTCGTATGTGGTCTATTAATAGACCTTCATTTCGTTTAAAATGAATACCCAACGACCACATATCATTTATACTACTTGAGAAATATTCTAAACCTTCCTATTCTATATTTTTCATAGCATTCACACAAAACACACTTTCAAATCATTGTCTTTGTGTGAATAAAGAGATAGAGCTTTCATTTTCATATCTACTCTATCAATAAAGTTTTTGTTCTTCCATCTACCTATCCAATAGAGGTGTTTCCTTTAGTGAGGTTGTTCACTAAAGAAGAAGCTTTGAGAGTGTATATCTCAAGCTTGGTGAGGTTGTGAGTGATGAGCTAGAAAAACCACTTGAATGGGTTTGAGTGTTGATCCCGGGAAAACACTTGTACGGTTCACTAGCACCCGGAAGTTAGTGTGTAAAAGCTATTGGAAGATAGTGCAAAACCTCAAGGCTCGGTGAAGGAGCTTGAGGGGCAGATGTAGGCGGGTTTGTCGAACCACCTAAAAAATCACGTGTTTGCTTTCTCTATCCATACTCTTTACATTTAGCACTTACATACTTTTTATATCATTATACTTGTGCTAAATTAGTATTTACTTTGCAAACACGGTTTTGGGGGGTTACTACCGAAAAGTTTAGAAAACCAATTCACCCCCCTCTTGGGTTGCCTTAATATTGAAATCTAGGACTCACAGAGTTGTGGCCGGGGTGGGAGCCGCGAGGGTGGCTTGCGGCCTGCCCTAGCGGTGGGAGCTGCCCCGGCGACGGGGAGCCCAGATCTAAGCTCCCTTAGTTGCGCGAATGGGGGGTCTCCCCCGTTCGAGTTTTTTTTTTCGAATATGCCAGGTGGATTTAAAGAAAAAAAACAAACACGTGTCGCGATATTATTGGTGATGACGTGGCCCACCATTAGCTAACTGTGCACGGAGGAGACGAAATTGGACGAAAGGACCAAATCGATAAATGAGGATAACCTAAGGACTTATGTGACCAAATGTGAAACCCAGGGACCAAATCGATAATGGGCATAAAACCTAGGGACTATTTTGGTCATTAACCCTAAAATTTTTGCAAGAGTTTCGTTTGTAAATAAAGATTTACCAAAATTTGAAAACATGAAAGAGCACTTCTATAACATTCCTATAAACTTCTCAAACTTGAAATTTATCAATCAGAACACAAGACTTCAAATTTTGATACTAATTGAAAGTTAGTAATACTACCTATAAAGTAAGTCTCAAATATCCACAAGTAAGTGCAAAGAGATAAGCACTTCTCAAACAAATTCCTTAGAACTACCATTGGATAAAGACCAGATATGAGCACAATCAAATAATTCAATGGAGACATATAAATATCAGACATAATCATAGATAATGACAAGTCAAAAGTTAAGCCGATGTAATAATTATAAAGCATAAAAAGGACAAGTTAAGATAAATACAAAATGGAATGTCCTTTATAAGAGCTAAGAAGTCAACAAAATACTAATATCTTCTCCCCCTTTGGCATCATCAAAAAGTAGGACAAGGGGAAGGGTTAAAGGTGGAAGGCTAAGGACAACCAATGGAGGAGGAGGATGCTCAATCTCAAACTTATTCAGTCAGTTCATCCTAGTCGTTGAGAACCAATACGTTCATTTCATGACATAAGGACGTAGATTCCTATCGTCTTCCAGACGGACCTCGATGGCCTTAACAACATCTTCAGTAGAAGACTTTACAAAAATATGAAGCTCAACAGAGGTAGAAGCAAACACATCCACTGTTTTCTGAATCACATTGCTTGTCACATGTATGCTATTATTGACTAGATGCTTGAAACCCCTCATATCCTTATCAAGAGTCACAAAATGGTTAATGTGAGCAGCAAACAGATTCTTGATATCTTCGAACCGTGTATTCATACTGGTGGTCATCTCCTCTATACTCTTACTCAATCTCTTTTGTTCTTCCTTTGTCTCTGCCATGAAAGCTTCAAGTGAACTCAAGTGAGGCTTATGAGGACTAGTAGCAGGCAGTCGAGAAGATGAATCAATCTACAGTGAGGGAAAAGAGATAGGAGTGTGCTCTCTTATAGGAGTCTTAGTTTCAGTAGGAGTCTTTTCAGTGTCAGACTCTTCGTCATTTTCACTCTCTTCTTCAGAATCTGAACCCTGTTCACTTCCTTTCTGAGGTGTCACAATACCCTTATTTATCCATTCTCCATCCTCTTTTTGCATAAAACTCATAAACCGAAAGGTTTTCTTGTTATACTCCTTGGAGTCTTTGGGCTTTTCTCTCACTTCCCAATCATATCAACCTTAAGAGCATGAAACATATGCGAAAAAAACATCCCATAAGGGAGCCATTGTTTCTTCTTCTCAGTGGTAGCTTTCATATGATTAAGCATTAAATAACCAAGGTTCATATGAATACGAATGATCGAACAATACATAACGAAATTCCAAAAATGTGATGTACTCAGATTTCTCAATCCTTGGAAAAATGATATTGTTAACCATATGATGCAAAATCCTTTTAGAAATTTTCAGGTCACTAGCAGCAGGTCCAATTACTTCATTTAGAGTTGGATTATCCAACACAACCTTAAGAATATCAATTGGCTCTACCTCAGGCATACCCTTCCAAACATAAGCCTCAAAGAATTTCTTTCCAGCATTAGGAGCAGAGGGAACCTCAGTGACATAACTCGTGGCATACCCTTCCAAACATAAATCCAACTGCTTTCCAGTGACATAACTCGTGGCATCCTCAGATTTATAATATTGAAAATCAGCATAAACCAACTTCACCAAATACACATAGCAATCCACCTTCATATTTACAAGAACACCTCATCATTGAAATTCAAACAATTCCTTAAAATCAAAGCTACTCTCACTAAACCATTGAAAACCAGCCCAACATCCAGCAATTAATTTCATATTCTGAAAATCTTGAACAAAACGAATAAAGCCCTGACCTATAAATGTAGGCCTCTGAAGTAGGAGTGGATTCGTCAATGCCTCTTCTTTTCTTTCTTGCCTTGGAACTAACAGATGAAGGCTTCTGTCGAGAGGGGTGCTTTGAATGGCTGGAAGACATCATGGCAGAGGCGTTGTGATGAGTTTTAGAGTTGTCGATTGTGGATTTTTCGAAGATGGCAATGGGTAAGTGAAGTTTGTGAGGGAGAGAGATATTCGTGTTGTTTGGGAGAGAAAAGAGTTCTGTGAGATGGGATAAGCAAAAGTGTCAACCCATAACCTTAAAAATAGCATAAATATGCCATACATACCCTCATTTAAAAACAGTGAACCCAAAAGATGTATCGACACATTGACTCTATGTGTCGACACAATGCACATGCTCCATAACAATATTTAAAAGGCCTCTTGGGAGGGAACCTCATGTATCAAAACATGAATTTATGGTGTCAACACATTCTTCTTCAGTGAAAATAGCCATGAAAAAAATGGAAGTGTTGACAATTATTTTACCAAGTGTTGACACATGGCATGCATAAAAAACACATGTAATGTTTTCACAAAGAATAAACATGATTTAAAAAAGAAATGCACAGAGAGAAACTTAAACACAAATTAGAACATGTCCAATGCAATCATTAACATAATTAATATCACAAAACAAGCACATATCACCAATTTAATCCGAAGGAAATCTCATTCCAATTTATTGGTTAATAAAGTAAAATCTATCCTCAGTAAGGAGTTTTGTGAAAATATCTGCCAACTGAAGGGCGATATATACAAAATCAAGAACAATATCTCATTTTTGAGCATGATCTCGAACAAAGTGATTCTTAATCTTAATATGTTTTTTCTCATTTTTGTAAGGTTAATCGCACTGGTGTTGTCACATTTTATTGGGATGAGAGAAAAATGAAGATTAAAATCTTCCAATTGTTGTTTCATCCACAATACTTGTGCATAACAATTGGCCACGGCACCGAGAGACTAGTGAGGGTCCAAGAAATTGGCATGCATCACTAGTACTCTTTCTTTCAATTTTATATCCTGTATAGTCCACATCCGCGTATCCTTGCAAATTAAATTCAACACTCTTGGGATAAAACAAACTGAGATTTTGAGTACCGACAAGATATCTAAAAATCCTTTTAATTGTAAGGAGATGAGATTCTTTAGGACAAGATTGAAATCTAGCACACATGCATACATTAAACATTATGTTCGGTCTACTAGCGGTAAGATAGAGTAAAGATCCAATCATACCTCGATATTTTGTTTGGTCAACATCTTTACCTATCTCATTCTTTTCCATTTTTGTAGATGGACTCATGAGCGTGCTAATGATTTTGAGTTATCCATAATAAATCTTTTTAGAAGATCTTTAGTGTACTTTGCTTGATTGATGAAGATTTCTTTATTTCTTTGTTTGATTTGGAGGTCAAGAAAATAATTTAATTCTCTCATTAGGCTCATCTCAAATTCACCTTGCTTGACTTGTGAGAACTCCTGACACAAAGATTCATTAGTTGATCCAAAGATTGTCATCAACATAAATTTGAACATTTAACAGATCATTTTCTTTTTCCTTAGTGAAAAAATAATATCAATTTTACATCGTGAAATACCATTTTCAAAGAGAACAGAGCTTAGACGTTCATATCATGCTCGAGGTGCTTGTTTCAAGCCATAAAACACCTTTGTGAGTTTGTACACATGATTTGAAAGTTTTTCATCTTCAAAGCCCGATGTCTGCTCAACATATACTTCTTCCGTGAGGAATGCGCTTTTCACATTCATTTGAAAGAGTTTAAAATATTTATAGAAAGCGAAAGCGAGTAACATAGGAATAGATTCTAAACGAGCAATGAAAACAAAAGTTCCATCAAAATCAATCTCTTCTTCTTGATGTAACCTTGAGCTATCAATCTTGCCTTGTTTCTCACTACAACCCTTGATTCATCCATTTTTTTTCTAAAAACTCATTTTGTACCAATAATTGGATAATTATTCCTTGGGCCTAGGAACTAGATGTCATATTTGATTTTTCTCAAATTGTTTTAACTCTATTGCATGGACCAAACTTTCATCATCTTTAGCGTCAAGAAAATTCTTAGGCTCAAGTTGAGAAAGTAATGCAAAATTATGAGCTTGGTTTAACAAAGAGCGAGTGCTTACCATTTTCTCAACATTATCAATAATTTACTAAAGATGATGAATTTTGACATATTTTCATGACTTTGACAGATCACTCTTGACTTGCTGAACATCTTATTGTGATTCTTGAGATCCTTGCTTCTGTACAAGTATTTCTTCCTTGTCCTCATTTATGGCAAGTTTCTCCACTTCTATGTCAAGATCTATAATATCTTCATCATTTCTTTTCACAAGATTGTTAGATTCATAAAAAATGACATGAACTGATTCTTCAATAACCAATGTACGTTTATTGAAAACACGATAGACTTTACTAGAGGTTGAATAACCAAGAAAGATACCTCCATTCGCTTTTGTATCGAACTTACCCAAGTTGTCTTTGTTGTTGTTGAGCACAAATTATTTGCATTCGAAAACATGGAAGTAACCAATCTTGGATTTTTTTATCATTCCATAGCTCACATGAAGTTTTCTTAAGAATAGGTCTAATCATGCAACGGTTCATAACATGACAACTTGTGCTATTTTCTTTAGCCTAGAAGTAATCAGACAAATTATTTTCACATAGCAAAGTTCTAGCCATCTCTTCAAGAGTCCTATTCTTCCTCTCTACAACACCATTTTGTCGAGGAGTTATAGGAGCAGAGAAGTTGTGGCTAATGCCATTTTCACCACAAAACTTTTCAAATGAGGAATTTTCAAATTCTTTTCCATGATAATTCCTTATGCTAGAAATAACAAAACATTTTTTTTTTCATTTTGAATCCTCTTGCTAAGTTTTTTAAAAGCATGAAAAGCCTCATCTTTATGAGTCAAGAATAGAACACATGTGAATCTACTAAAATCATCATCAACAACAAAGTCATAAGGTTTGCAACCCAACTTAAAGTTCTGGTTGAACCAAATAAGTCCATGTGTATAAGTTAAAGTGGCCTAAAGGTGGACACCTCATTTTTGGGCTTAAAAGGGGTTTTGGTTTGTTTGCATTTTTGACATGTTGCACAAATTTTATATTTTTCAAAAGAAAGGTTTGGTAAACCCGAAACAAGATTTTTTTTGAATAGTTTTAAAATCAAGCCTTTTGTGTCACAACCAACTGTCCTTGTCATTTATAGTTGAAAGAAATCTTATATTTTCTGAAAAAATGCTCTATAAATGAACAATGTACATATTTTCAGAGCTATGTCCAACAAACAAGACTTTATTGCTTTCAATATTCTCCACAGGAAATATTGATGATATAAAAATGACTTCATTTCCTTTGTCACATAACTGAGTAATACTCAAGAGATTATGCTTTAAACCATCAACAAGAAGAACATTCTCAATTATGAGATTATGATACATGCCAATACTACCAACACTGATATCTTTCCCTTGCCAGTGTCATCAAACGTAACCGAACTCTTTCCATCGAGACAAAGAGAGTTAAACCAACTATTTTCTCCGGTGATGTGCTTGGAGCATCCACTATCGAGGACCTAATGCATCTTCGTTTTGTAAGACTTCAAACACTCTTCATTTTCATTTTCTTTTACCATGAGGTATATATTTGCAACTTTCTCATCACTATCACTGTCACTTTCATTGGACTCTCCCCATGCGGCAAAAAATGTTTTCTTTTTGTCTTTATATGTCCCGACTTCTTGCACTCAAAACAAATGATGTCGTTCTTCTTGCTACTATCTCCTTTGTAGCTAGACTTCTTTGGAAATCTTTTATCTCCTTGTTTCTTTCGGAAAAACTTCTTGAAACTCTTGGTGAATAATATCATTTTCCATCATATTCGGAAAACTCATTGTCAATAGAATATGTAGCTTTCAAGGCAATGTCTCTTTTTCCTTTTCCTTCATCCTCATCTCTCTTTACTTAGTTCATCTCATGTATCATGAGAGAACCCATGAGCTCATCCAAATAAAAGCTTTGCCAAGTCTTTGGCTTCTTGAATGGCGATGACCTTAGGTTTTCAAGCTTTTGGTATACACCTAAGAATCTTTCTCACCATTTCAAGGGTAGTATATTCTTTGCCAAGAGATTTAAGGTCATTTATAATATCGGTAAAGTGAGTAAACATAGATGAAATATGAACAAGCATATTAATCTTATTTTCTTTAACTTAATTCGTACCTTCATGGGCCACTTAAAGTTTGTCCAAATTTGTTTCACGGTATCACAACAGAAAATACGATTAAATTCATTTAAATCAAATGCACAATATAACATCATAGCTTTAGAATTCAAGGACATGAGCTTAAGATCAACGTCATCAAAATCATTTTCATCTTTGAATGTACTTCAGTTGTCTTAGGAAATCTAGGACCTTTAGAAATGATTCTCCATAGATCGTAATCAATGACTTGGATATAGATTCTCATTATTGCCTTCCAGTAGTTATTGCAAGTCTCATTGAACAGAGGTGGTCTATTTGTGGATTGACCTTTAGCTAATGAGACATTAACAAGGGTTGTAATAGATAAAAATATTAATCCTCAGCTCGGATACCAATTGTAGGTCTAAATAACAACCCAAAAGGGGGGGGTGAATTGAGTTTAATACAAATTAAAACTTTTTAAAGATATTATAAACAATAGAACATTAAAGCATAAAAGTACAACAAATAAAAATGAACTAAATAATAAGAGAGATAAGGTTAAAGAGATGATATTGCAATTTTTACAAAGCGTTTTTTGAGCTCACAACGTTATTGACTTCATTGAGCTTCCTTCACTATTCTTCAAATAGCAAATACACCTTAGATTACTAGGTGCTAAGGAACCTTTACAAAGCGTTTTTTGAGCTCACACTTTAACTCTCTTCACAAATCCCAAAACCTAAGAGATTTCTTCTACCCCCGAGTAGGACCAAGTGTTTACCCAACTTTTAAGTAATTTACAAAAGGCTGGTACAAAGGAATATCAACGAATGACTCTCTAAGTCGAATAAACAAGTGAAAAGCACAAGAGTGTGTAAGAAGACAAGATTCTCAGTAGCAAACTGAAATTTGGCTGGGGAATCACAAGCTTTCTTGGTAGGTGCGGTCTTCTCTCTTCTTCAAGACATTTTCTCTCTCTAAATGTTAGTTCGTGAGAAAGAATTGCAAGTGTGTTCTTCTTCTCTCTCTCATTCTATTTAAATCTTCTTTGACTTCAACGGTCTTCTAAGCCATCAAAAATGTTGTTGGAAGGGCACCCGTGTCTTTTTAGAGCAATTTGAATGTTTTGACGTCGTTCCAGATTTTCTTCAAAATCGTGGTATGTGTTGACACATGGTTAGCATGTGTTGACACATCAAAAATTGATCTGAAATTGTGTTCTTGGGAGACAGTTCAATGTGTCAACACTAGCCTTCAATGTGTTGACACATCAAAAATTTGATCTGGAATTATGCTTTCGGGTGACAGTGCAATGTGTCGACACCATAAAACTTGGTCTGAAAATGTTTTCTCGGGTGTCATTGCAATGTGTCGACACCATAAATCAATATGTCGACACTATCAGTACTTGAGATAAAATTCAGGAACTTTGACATTATCCAATTCATTTCAACTTATCTTAAAGCATCTACAATGTGAAAAATTTATCCATCAACTTGGGTAATGATGTTAAAGTTCACTTATAAATATTTTTAGATAGAAAACCTTGGATTCTTGAAATATAACTTTTAGAAAAGTGGATTGACAATATTGATGTGACTACGGAAATGCTTCCAAGTGTAGAAGTTTCAAGTTGTAACAAGGATAAGTCCAAGATCGTATTCCACAGGGACAATAGAGTATCAAAGTATTTATAATCTATTATTGCTAAAGAAAAGAAAATACTATGTAAAAGTATTTTTGCGTTTTCTGTATATGTGAAAATCAGGTTGATGATGGGATTTTGAAATGTGAATACCAAAATATTGGTGAGAAACGAAAATGATAAACCAAATCAAAGCTAAAAGGTAAATGACTTAATAGAGTAATTTTAACAAACACTTGTGTGAGACCCCGATTATTTCTTATGTTATTTCTTATGTATTAGCTTTTAATTTCCGATGTATTATGTTTAATTTTATTATGGAGCCATATTTTTTGCCAATGTATGGCCTAAGCTTTATGTTAAGGTACATCAATTAATATGAGACTTATTTCATGAAATTTTTCCTAAATAATTTTCTTGTCATTTTGGAAGTTTTGTGCAAAGTTTAAATTATATTTTCCTAAGAGCCGAAACTTGCAAGGTAAGTTTCTCTTATGAATTTATATTTTCCATTTGCCTAGTATACTTCATAATCCATAAAAATTAAATTCTGATTAAAGATTTTTATATATAGGCCGAAAATAATCAAATGGAGAATCATGAAATTCTTTTAAGTATTGAATATTTTTGTGTGTCATTAATAGGTGGCATATAATATTTTTATGTGACCTAAATTAGTAAGTTGAATTATCATTGGAATATTAGATGATAAGTTACTAGACATATGATAAAGTTTAAGAGAGTTTAAAATGATAAGCACACTTGCTTATCATAGTGATAAGCAAGCATGATGATAAGTTAGGGAACTTTTTATGTAATAAGTCATTGTGGCTATTGTAGAGATAGGCTAGAGCAATTATCTTAAGATAAGATATCATGCTTATGAGATGATAAGCTAAGTGATTGAACTAGATAAGCTAGAGAGCTTATAGGAGATAAGTTAGGTGAAATAGTAACTAAATTGAAAGTTAGTTGTGGGAGAGTAACTAAGTTAGTTGCAATGCAACCAAACAACATAAATGAGAGTTAAGAGAAGGCCATTTACGTGAAGTGCATGAGGAGAATGGAAAAGCCAAAGTTACTAACCCATGTGAGTTGTAAGAAGATGATAAGAGAACATTTATGTGACAAGACAATTCAATGGAAGTAAAATGAGAGAAAAGACAAGGAAGAGGGTGAAGTTCACGTGAAGATCAAGAGGGAAAGGGAGAAAAATCCAATGCAAGGTCATGGCTTTAGGGACAAGAGTTTATGTGAGAAAAAGTGAAAAGAAGAAAGAGAAGAGGAAGCCATGCTTGGTCGGCCAATCCACCCAATTCACCCCCTTTCCTTCCTTCTCTCTCTCTTGTCATTATCAAACACCTCATGTCAATTTCCAACTCACCTTGGGAGACTCAATTGCTCATGTGAATTCCCTCACAGTTAGCATTTCAATTTACTCTTCATTTCCCTCACTTGGCCGAATACCTCATTCTCTCCCAACTCTCTCTTTTTCCTCTCTTGGCCGAACCACTCCCTTGAGCTTGAGTCTTGCTCTTTTCCTCTTGCAACCTAAAACACTCTCCAAAGTTCAAGTTTGGTTCTCTCCTTGTGATGACCGAACTCTCTCCTTGTGCAACTCCATTTCCTCTTTTGAAAACTCTACTCATTTAGCCACTTTTCTCTTGAAGAAATTTAGTTCATTTCCTTAGAGCTAAATCATTCAAGTTTACCATATTTCTCTCCACCATAAAACCTACCCTAGCACCTTATAATCAAGCTTGGAACCACTCCAAAAAGGGTGAACCGAAAATTGGGAGAAGGAAGGGTTTTTGTGAAAATTTGGTGAAGGTAGAGGTAGGCTTGATTCTACTAAGTGTTTGTGCTTAAAGTTCTTTATATGTTCTAACCTAAGATATTTTATTGTGCTAGGTACTCAAGGCTTGTGATTAATCATCAAGGTAAGGCCAAAGATGTGGGTTGTTAGTTCTAAAATGATGTAGGCCGAATATCACATGGTTGAATTTGAGTTGGTACTTGGTTTTGCTAGATCTTGAGGTTAAGAGATCAACCCTAAGATATAATGTTAGATCTAGCCATATGAGCATGAGATCCGAAATTAAATGTTAGAAAAATGTTAAGGATGAATAATGCATGCTAGTATGGTCTTAAAATGCCAAAGGTATGCATGATTGCAAGTTTTGTCATTAAGGGTTATGATTTATGGTGTTGGCCGAAACTTATAGGTGTTGAATCTCTAAATATATTTTGTTAAATGTCAATTTGATGAATGGCCATGACATGTATAAAGGTTTAGTGAACACTTACATATGGGCTAGACTTGAAATATAATAGGTTACATGCAAATCGAAAGAGCTAATCATTGTATGAACATTTGTGTTGGTCGAATATGGCATGGTGCTAGATCTAGAAGTTGTGTTGTGATTGGTAGATCTTAGGTTGTGAATCTGAAAATGGAGGATGGGATCACCATTGGAGAAGAAAACTTAGACAATAAATACTTAAAATGGTACATAGCCGAATGACCTAATAAGTGGAACCCTAATAGTAACCCTATGAATAAGATTTATGTTTATATGTGATGGATGAATAAAATTAGGGTTATGACCAAATAAGTTAGGAGATTAAAGCTCAATCATAAAACACGTCATATTAGTAAGAGAAAAACATAGATAATAGGTTTAAAGATTCGGATTAAAAGAATTAGCAAAGCTTTGTGGTGTTAAGTATTGATGGGGGATTTAACTAGGTTGGCCGAAACTTATGATGGACAAAATAGCTTATATTTTCGGGTTGCATAGAGATTTAATGACAAACCAAAGATTAAGTATAATTAGGGTTAAGTAATTGTTGAACTTGAGGACCTAGTTAATTGTATGCAATAAAAGAAAGATTTGGATTTGATTAAAGTGCAATTAGTTTGCTAATTAGAAACTAAGTAAGATTTATTAATAAAGAATCCTATATAAAACTTTGTGAATAATATCATATTTTCAGAAATATATATATCTTTGGGTAATAACCGAATAAAATGCAAATATTTAACTTATATGATTACGTACTTATTTCTTAGTGCTAAGAAATGTTTGAATCGCTTGTAGGCGATCTACGTGTCTTTATACATTGTCAAGGAGACCAAGAGTAAGTGGAAACCGTAAGTGGATCGTAAGTGAACCTTACACTTTTTATGAAAACTGGAATGACACACTGCATCCATTCATGAACAAGCATGATGTTTTGAGCAAGCATGACATGGCATGAGCATTGCATAATTTTTCTAAAGAGAATTTTTATGCAATGATTTTATGGAAAGATTATGAAAGTTTATGAAACGATAAGTTAAGTCAAGGGGCACTGGTCGGTACCGTACCATCAAGATGGACTCTCATACCGAAGGACGAATGCGATAAGGATGGGTGAATCCAAGAGGCTGTGCAAACCACACCGAAGGACAATGAGAAGGTGTGGGCCTCCAAGGGTCATGTCTAGCCACTGAAGGACGAATGCGAGAAGGTGTGCTAACTTGACCGTATGTAAGGTCCCCAAGGGAAATAGGGGACGGTTCCAAAGGGAACACACAACCCTGACTTCAAGGGTTAAATTGAGCGAATAAGCCCACAAGTATGAATAAGTGATTTTCAAGGGTCAGGGGCCAATTTCACAAGCAAGCATGAATGAAATATTTTCAAGGGTCTGGGGCCAAATTCAAGCAAGAGCATATGCATATCCATGACATGCATGTGCATCACGAATTAAATTTCTTTTTCATGTTGAACAAGTACAAGTCAAGAGCATGTTTTAAGTTTATGTTTTTCCCTTACTAAGTCTTTTTTACTCACGTTTTTAAAATTGTGTCATTCCAGATGCCTCAGGTGAAGAAAGTCAGGAGGACTACCTGACTTAGAAGGAAAAAAGATTACATTCATGTTTTGATGATTGTGACTTGATCGATGAGATCCGTCACTTGTTGGGTGTTAAATATGTTATGTATGTTATGTATGTATTAAGGTGCAAACTTATTGAGAACCCTGATTATGTTATGAGTTGGCTTGAATCCCTCGTGATCCTGTACGTTTCCGCCGTAAGTACATAATAATGTATGTAAGAACGCTGGAGCTATCCGGGGGATTGCTCGCGGCTGTCACAGTCCCTGCGGGATGCCGTTCGGGGCGTGACAACTTGGGGTACGAGTTAATTAACCTTTGCTTCTACATGTTCTACCTTTCTTTGCATTACTCCTCTGCTACTAGTCAATATTCTCCAAACAACAACCAAAATCACATAACATATGTCAATGAAAAGACTTAACTAAATCAAGATTTTGCTGTGCCTAACGTCAACAGCGAAACAAGAAATGAATCAAGCTATTCAAAATACATTTCTCTTCAAACACTCGGTTTCAGCATGTGAACATTGAACATCCAACAGTAGGCAAGAACATCATGAAACTAAAGGAAATTAACCCCTAACCCAAGTATTAAAACTTAGCCAATCATTCTCAAATGCAAAAATTCACTAAAGAAAATAATCCTTAACATTGTAAATGAAATGTTGCTTCCAAGAAATTGAAGAACCGAGAATGGAGAACGTAAAATGAAAACGAAAACCCCAGCAAAAAGAAGAAGACCCCTACACCAGACGAAAGTCCAGAATTTATAGCCAGCCCCCTCAACAGATTCGGTGCTCCCCATTTTCTCCTTGCTTCTCTCCTCCGTAGTGCCCATTGCGTTGCTCATTGTAACCTTCGAATATCTTCCAGCTCGGCAAGTTGTTATAATCAACTTGGTCTGCCTTTCAAAATTGCCCCGAGTGCAGATTATAACGCAACGCTCAACCCCCGCTCGATGTCCCGCTCGAGCGCCCTCGTTTTCTTTCAGACAGAGAATTAACGCTTCACCAACGCTCGATCACCGCTCGAGCGCCCTGGGTGAATTTCATACAGAGGCTTTCCGCTCAACGCCCGCTCGTCAAACCGCTCGAGAGCTTTTGGATGCTTTCAGGCAGAGACTTCTCGCTCGACCACTGCTCGTTCACCGCTCGAGCGAGAACCATTGTTGAAGTTGGGCTGGACTGAGCTCCGGTGTGTTTTTGCCTGTGATTGAGGTTTCAAACGCCCATTAGAGATAAAAGTGATATTTCACATGCTAAAAACACTTAAGCATTTTTTTTGAAAGAAATTCCCTTCGTTTAACACTTACACTCACTTAACTCACTATGTTAAGAGTAAGAAAAGTGACAAAAATGTTTAATTATCATATAAAATCTAACTTTATATTTTAAAAATGTTTAAAAATGTTTAATTAAGAGTAAGAAATATAACTTTTAGAAAAGTGGATTAACAATATAAAATCTAAAAGCCTTCAAAATTTAGAATTTTTGTTATCATAAAATCAAATATAGATTGTTTGCAAAAACAACCTTGAGCTAACAAAATTTGAAACGAAACAATCTAACCATAAATAAAAGAGTCCAAAACTTAAAATGACTAAATTTTAAAATTTAAAATCTATGGACCTATTATGAAAACAGTATAGAACTTAAAATTAAAATTTTTAGTGTTAAAACCCATTGATTTATTATCAAAACGGTGTAAAATTTAAAGACTAAAAAGTTGAAATTTCACACCAAGGACTAAAAAAAATCTTATCCTTTATTTCGTTTTCATATTCCACAAATTTGAACTATTCGTTCCACAATCATTCACAAAGAAGTAAGGTGAAATAAAATTATCTTCACAAAGAGACTAATAGGGGAAGTTAGGTGGCGAAACTAAACCTTAGGTAATGTAATTATAACTACTAAGTAGAAAACACCAATTTTTAGAGATTTGTTCATGTCATCTCTCTTCTATGATCAGTGCAGTGCAGTGCATGTCATAATTCAGTCTTTGTAAATATAAATAATTCAAAATTTTCGTTAAATAATAATAATAAAACAACTTCAAAATAATAAAATTATCTTTTTAATTACAAAATATATATATATATATATATAATTCACTAAAATAATCTCTCTTCATTTTTTATGATTACTTTACCATAATCTGACGGTTATGATTACCTCGTATAATCCATTTTTTGTTTATTTCACATGATATTTAAATGCAGGAGTGCATAGATTTGCAGTTTGAGAGGGAAAAGTGTGTTTTCATATAATTTATTATTAAATCGCTTATTTCTAGGGCTGTTCAGTGCCACCGGAAAATTCCGGTGGTACCGGCCCCGGCACCGGCACCGGAAACCCGGGGGACCGGGAACCGGGTTTCCCCTTTTGTTTTTCATCTTCCATTATATGAGGCACTGCTGCTACGTCGCCCTGCGCTTTCGCTGCCGCACTTTCCACCCGGCGGAGAACCTTAAAATCATGCCCAGAAACCTAAAAATGAACACGACGTTCGCATTCCATCTTCGCTCTTTTTTCGGCCAACACAGCAGAGAGCCGAATCGGCGCCGCTCCTTTCGCCTTAGCCAGGTTTCCTTGGCTAAAGCACCTGTGAAGTGTTTCAGTCTCTCGCTATAAGTATAGTTGAAGGTAAATCTGGTTGTACCGTCTTTATGGCGTTCCTTTACATATGAAATTTTGTTATAAGTGTTTCAATATCTCTGATTTTGTTGATCTTGCCGTTGTAGCAGTTCTTGGACATGTACTCTTTTTTGGTTTCCCTGGAATCCTTTACAGTTGTCTTCAAGGGCATGTTTACAGATAAATCAATTGTGTGTTTTGTCATAAATATCACCAGACTATGGAAAGCTTTATGAGTATGCTGTCTTTTTGTAATTTTCTTTTTAATTTTCTAACATGGTTGTGTACAGTGTCGATCTTATGTGCTTAGTCTGATGATTTTATTTATCCAGCTTTCTTCCAAACTCTAGGGTTACACTGCCCTCCTTAGCGCCCCCCCATCCCCTCCCCCCACTCTCTCTTAGTGCCCTATGTTACTCCTTATTGAACTCTTGGACATCATGTAATATTCCTTCACTGTTCAGAATCCTACTGCGAACGCGAGGCTTTCGCCTCTTCCTCCTGAATGTGCCGGTTTTTATGGCCATGATGCAACAACTGACATACCCATTGACACAGCTACGGGGGGAAGAGGTTTTAAGGTTATTGAATACCTGAGTCCATCTCTCTCTCTCTCTCTCCCCCCTCCCTTTTTTAATATGGTTAAATAATTGATATTGATTTTAATTTCTACTATCTTTTTCAAAATAGGATCTCCAAAATAAAGAGAAGGAACTCCAAGCTAGGGAGGCTGAACAGAGAAGGCGGGAGCAAGTATGCATTGGACGAATTCAAAGTTTGGAATTAATTTATTTTTGAAAGAACATTGACCTAACTAGTGGGATTCTTGTTTTTAAATCTGCCAACGGACAGGGCTTGTCAATTAGTTGTAGGTTCAATGGACTTAATTATGCTTTAGTGATTTGAGATTACGTATACCTAAGCATGCACTTGAGTATGCTTCTTATACAACATTCCCTGTACAGTTTGAATCCATAGTGAGATTAAATCTATGGAATTTGCAGATTAGTAAACTGAGGTTGTAGTCATGAGTCATAGAAAGGCAATTCAAATAGGCATGAGCATGAGTTAAAAACCATTATGCGCTGTTTGATTGAAAATCCCTTAGTGCTTCGCGTTTTTGTTGTTTTGTGTTATCTCCGTGAGTTTCACCCATCAGCTTTTTCGATGCTATGCAGGAAGTAAGACGGAAAGAAGATGCTGCTGCACGAGGTAATTTGCTCTGCCTGTTTATATTTCACTTCTGCGTTTCTGGGCAAGGGGAAATTGGTCCTTTGTTATGCCATTTGCCTATTTGCTTTTTCAATTGCCTATATGTTATGTTTGTCTTTCAACATGGAGTGACTGCTGTGTTTGTAGTTTCCTAGCTGTACTTGCCTATAGGGGAACAGGGTCATGGTCTTCTTGTTTGGTTAAATAGTCCTCTCCAAACTTTGCTGTTGGTTAAGAACTGGCCTTGGTAGCTTCATAATAAGTTTGTTGCTTGTCAACTGGATGATTACAATTCAAAAGAACACAAGGTTCAGAGGTGATAAATTGGTTGTGTTCTGTCTCCATGAATTAGAGCATAAACCTGGCTGGTTTGAATTAATCTTTCCTTGTCAAGTCAATGGAAGGACCTGCCACAAGATCCTTCCATCTTTTCTTTAGCATTGTGTAATCCTGAAGTTTTGATTTTTGATGTTGTGGTTGTAAGATAGTGCATTTCAGGGTTGTATATTTTATTAAGATTGATCTGGGTCACTGAAGGTGTTTGACATTAGTGATGGATGGTTATGTCACGCAGGAGTGGTTCTGTGCCTTACATGGAATGTCTTGGCTGTTTCTATAGCGTGGATTCAGGGAGAAGGTGAGTACACAGATATTTTCTACATCTTTCTGTGATATGTTGAGACTTCGCTATGGATCTAATACCTTAAATGCTGTGAATCCTGATGGTACTTTCCTTTTTTTGTATGTAGGGGTAAAAATTTGGTTCCTAGCCATTATCTACTTCAAGCTGGGGTTCCGGGAGCCTATGTGTTGTGGGATATAATTACCTTCAACCCTGGGAACAAAGTCCATGAGCCTCTGCAGCTGTCAATCTACATGACCATTGTGACTTTTTTATTTTAGTTTTGCTGTTTCTAACAACCATACTAAACTTCTTTCTTGGATGCACTGACTGCTGGATGAATTTCCTCTCTGACTTCTTGTGAAAATTGTTAAAGACAAGCACGATTTCTGTACGTGCAGTTGGAGTTGCAATTTGAAGATAGGGCAGTGCAGTTCACTGTGGCTCCCATACATGCAGCAATCATTATGCAATTTCAAGAGAAAAGGAGGTAAACATGAGATTTATCTAGATGCGTTATATAATATCCGTGAATTTCTGTGCATTATATATTATACATCTGGGTTTTAATCGCATTTATATTTTCCGCATAAAGTGTTATTTTTGACACTATGTTAGGCATGGTTTTGCATGCATATGGAGTTCATAGTGTAAAAACATTAATATGCACAGAGCTTTATTAGAAACTTTTTGGGAATAATGCAAACATTAATATGTACATAAGTTACGATTCTTTCAGCAGGTCATTCATTCAACATATATTGTAACTTTAGTAGATGGATGTGAATAACATATATTGCTTAAATCTTTGATTTTCTATGTGTTTGTTGTATTAGTGTAAAGTTTATATTTTTACATAGCGTTTGTCTACCCTACAATTTTAACAAAATTTTACCAAAATTTTAACATCTTTACTTTTTCATTCTCTCTCTTTACTTTTTACTTACTTTTTCACTTTTTTACTTACTTTTTCATTCTCTCTCTTTACTTTTTCTCTAACTTTTTCACTTTTTCATTCTCTCTCTTTCAACCTTTTTACCAACTCCTACAATTTTACTAAAATTTTAACATCACAAACACCATCTTAATGTTTATAATATGTTTAAAAAATTGTTTAATATAAATATAGGATTACCGGAAACCGCCACCGCTAAACCGCCACCGTTAAGGGCCGGTTTTTGCCCTTAACGGTGTAGGTGTAGGTGGCATTTTTTTAAAAACCGGCATATCCGGTGTAGGTGCCGGTTTTAACGGTGTAGGTGGCATTTTTTTAAAAACCGGCATATCCGGTGTAGGTGCCGATTTTGGCCAAAACCGGCACCTACACCGTGGTTGAACAGCCCTACTTATTTCTACAGATTTGCACGATTTATGTTACAATACCGCAACCTGATGAAAAAGGGTAAAGTCGTCATTTAAGTTTTCCGCTCGTTATCAGTACGGTGTCTAGGAATTCTCGATTGTTTCCGTTCAACCAAGTCCAAAACATAGAGTTAAAATAAAAATAAAAATAAAAATAAAAAAAGTCCAAAACGTAGAGCGCAGCCGCTGCCGATTCCGTCGTCCTCTTCCCGCCTCCACGTCCAGTTCAGGTCTGAGGTTCCCTTTCATACTGGATTTTTTTATCTTTCCGCGGGCTTGACTACTTATATCTGCTTGTCGTTCTGTTAAAAACTCTGTTCTTGAGAAGATCCTTTGCCCTGTGTTTGGTTCCTGGGAAAAATTGAAAATTCCTTTATTGTTTTCAGTAGCCCCGATACTATGTGAAAACCATTTATTGTTTGAACTAGCCGATACTATGCGAAAACCAAAAATAATTGGCATTCTGAGGAATCAGCTTTCAAAATCTGTTTTGATAGTTTTAAAACCTTTTTGAATTGATTTGATTTCTTTTTTCTTTACCTGTGTTGCCCTGAATTTGTTTGCAAGTCTTTAGCTGTGGAAGTAATTCTTTGTATTGTACGAGGAATGAAATAGACTTCTTCTATTTCGTACGTAAAGAAGGACCTATAGACTTCTTATGTTTGTGATAGCTTTAGATAACCTTTTCGTAGGATGTTCATTGGTCCCAGCTCTATCCCAGCGGTATTGAGCAAGTCTTATCATTGGTCCACATCTGGGCTTGATCTAATCTGTAAATCCACACCCTTCATAAGCATAGTGACTGGCGAACCAGTCATAACATATGCTTGTAAGTTTTCATATGCATTCTGTCTGCGAGCATAAGATTAATTTCTAAGGTTCTCCTGACTACCATCATCGGTTTTCAAGATTTTAGCACCCTTGTAGTGTGTGTGATCTCTATTGTTGGAGTAGGTAATTATCTAATTAATGATTATGCATGATACGAAATGGTCCTGTTAGCAACAGCGATAGTACTTCAAGACATCTGTCAATTCTGTGAAGAGATTATAATTTTTGGTTCGTCTTGAAATGCCATTTCTTGAGTTTTTCTATCTGTTGCATTTAACTAGTTTTTATTTGTCTTTAAATGCAGTTTCTTGAGGTTTTCTGATCTGTTGCATTTATCTCATTCTTGAGAATGGCTTCGCGCTTCTGGACATCCCAGGTTCTTACCTTTATGTCAATACCTTATTAGTTTCAGTTATTTGATTCTATATTAAGGTTGAACTGTAAGAACCACTTTTGTTGATGGTGGTTAGAAAATAATTTGTGTCGTAAAAAGGTGGAAGTGACTCCAAGGAGGAGGAAAGTGATTTTGATGAAGCTTAAACTGTAAGAACCACTTTTGTTGATATGGTTGGCTCAAAATCATTTGTGTTGTAACAGAGTGGCAGTGACTCTGAGGAGGAAGGCGATTATGAAGAAGAGATTGAGAATGGCGGACCTGCTAATACATCATGCATCCAACCAGGAAGCTAGGTCCTAAGGGGATTGTTATCCTACTCTCTGAGTGACAAGGGAAAGAGTTCGCTTCTTCACTATCCCACATAAAATGTCTACACAAAAGCTATTGAAAATCCTCGAAAAAGCCCTCCCATCAAACCCTGCTTCCCTATCGAACCAAGAGATCGCAGAAAATATAGCTAAAATCCTTGCTAGCGCGGGCCTTAAAACCCTCCAGACCACGCCGTCCCTACTTTCCCATCTTAATCCCCACATAACTCATCTTGTTCTCTCAAACCCACATGTCCCTCCCTATCCTTGCTTGAGTTTCTTCAACTTTTTGCGAAGAAATGATTCGTTCGTTTTAGAAAAACCTAATCTTCAGGCCCATGTCACCCTTACGTGTAGGTTGTATGGGGCACGAAAGTTTGCAGAAATGAAGAGGATATTGAATTTTATCGTGACTGATGATGATCTCCGGTACCCAGTTTCGATTGTTGTTTCGTTGATTGAGGATAGATATAATGATCCTCAGTTCATCGGAAAATTGTGTGATATGCTTATGAGGGAGTACTCGGATAATAAAATGTTCGAAGAGGCTGTGGAGGTATTTGATTATATGGCGACGAATCGGCTTGAGATTGAGGAGAGGTCCTGCTTCGTGCTTTTGCTTGCTTTGAAGAGGTCTAATCAAATGGAGCAATGTTTGGGGTTCTTTCGTCGAATGCTTGAGATAGGTGTCGAGATTACAGTGTATTCAATGACTAGTGTGATTGATGGGTTGTGTAAAAGAGGAGACGTTGAAATGGGTAGAGCACTGACGGGTGAAATGATTAATAGAGGGATTAAACCCAATGTCATCACTTACAATACATTTGTTAATGCATATGTTGAAAGACAGGATTCTGCTGGTCTTAATGAGATCTTGAGCATGATGGAGAAGGATCAAGTGACATACAATGTTGCTACTTATACAATTTTGATCAAATGGTACGGGAGCTCTGGCAAAATTGAAGAGGCTCAGAAGTTGTTCGAGGGAATGCATAAGAAAGGGATCGAGGCTGATATTCATGTTTATACTTCTATAATTAGTTGGAATTGCAGATTAGGAAACATGAAAAAGGCATTTGCGCTCTTCGACGAGTTAAGTGCAAGAGGTCTTGTTCCTAAAGTTCACACTTATGGGGCTCTTATTGACGGTGTATGTAAAGCAGGGCAGATGGAGATCGCAGAAATGTTGGTAAATGAGATGCAAAACAAAGGACATGACCTAAATGAAGTTATATTTAATACCTTGATGTATGGGTATTGCAAAAGAGGGATGGTAGATGAAGCTCTAAGGCTACAGGGTTTAATGGAGAAGAAAGGACTTGAAACTGATGTATATACATATAACATAATTGCTAGTGGTTTGTGCAAGTTAAATCGGCTTGAAGAAGCAAAAAGGTGGTTATTCCTCATGGTAGAAAGGGATTTAGCTCCCAACACAGTGACTTTCACTATCATGATTGACATATATTGCAAGGAAGGAAACCTTGTGGAAGCGAAGAGGGTGTTCGATGAGATGGAAAAGAAGGGAGATAAACCAAATACAATTACATACAATGCTTTGATTGATGGTTATTGCAAGAAAGGAAAGATGAAGGAAGCTCATAGGCTAAAAGAGGAGATGGAATATAGGGGGATAACGCCAGACACATATACGTTCACATCTCTTATACATGGGACAAGTGTTTCTGGGAAGGTAGATGAGGCACTGAAACTGTTTGATGATATGTCTTCGAAGGGTTTAGCTCGCACTGTAGTCACTTACACAGCTATGATTTCAGGATTGTCTAAGGAAGGGAGGTCAGATGAAGCATTTAGATTGTATGATGAGATGATAAAGTTGGGCCTAATGCCTGATGATATAGTGTACTCTTCACTTGTGAGCAGTCTTCATGTCACTAGGGTTTAGCTCTTGGAGTTCATTGAGAAAACTGCGTTAGGAGGCAGCGGACCAAAACAAATTAATTTTCTCATAGTTGCTAGCTAGAGAAAGAAGATAAATGAAAAATGGGTCGATTTTGTTTATGTATCATTCAATTACTTGTTCTCTCTCTTTTTCTGTTCCTAAGTATATATGTTTCTTTTTCCTAAGCTGTTCCTAAGTATATATGTGAAACCCTTTTGTTTGTTATTTCTTTGAGGCCCACTGACTTTATCGCTAAACAAATGACTGCTTCCGACGAATTTCAGCATTCAAACGGAGAAACTTTTGGCATTCACTTTACTGGAATTTGAAAACAGGAATGGGTTCTAGCATTTCTCATTTACTTCTTTCACGCCTTTGAAGCGAATATATTTACAAAGCTGCTACACATTAACACAGCAAAGGTACAAAAGTCTAAAACATAAGACAGTAAACTCCAGAACTCCATTGAAGCTCTAAGCTCATTTTTACCAACTCTTAAGCACTAGTTCTTAAGTACTCAGGAGTTCGAGTAACTTACGACGAAATTATTTGCAAAAGTAAAGTTTGACCTTAGGCATAATGGATGGGCTGAGACTGATTGGTAATCATGCTGATATTGTGGTGACAGACTCCTACTGAATAGTAATTATCACTAAACTGGACATTAAAAACAACCTACAAAAAAAGGCTTGATGGGTGACTGGGGAGGGACTCTCCAATGCTTAAGTTAAGGGTTTTTTTTGTTTTTAAGTTAAGGGGTTTATTACCATTAATTATAGTTTGTCCGCACAATGCTTATGTCATTGTAATTTAGAGAGTAAAATATTTTTTCCTGATTTAAGTAATTGTTCGATTAAGGATGCGAAATCCAAGTAAATCTATTGATCATCAAATAGAAATCTAACAAATTCTAGAGAAAATCTGGGTAACTTATATTGGAGAAGTTGAATGATTAAAAACTATAAAGAAAATTGTTCTCTTTTCCTACACCAAGTGTTGAGAAATTCAAACAAAAGCACGCACTACAAGTTTCTCTTGGAATCGAAAGTTTTGTTTTAGAAAAATACATTGTTCACTAGGTTTTACATTTTGCACACTAATCTATTATATTTAAGACAATTCACCCTTTAACTACTAATCTTAGACATTTTTCATCATCTATCAAAATTTTATACTAAAATAACGAGAATGTTCTTGACTCACTTTGAATATATTGAAGATATTATTGTCAATTCATTAAATTTTGGGGATATTATTGTCAGAATGAGAGTGTAAAGTGTATAATATTGGTAGTTGAAAAGTGCAATATGTCAAATTGAGTAATTTATGGTGAAAAGTGTCTAACATTGGTAGTTGAAGGGTACAATGTGTTAAAACTGATAATTTAGAGTGTAATGTGTCACAGATCCGGTAGTTTATGAATGAAAATTATATTTTTCCCTTCTTCTTCTTTTTTCTGCCATAATCAAATTCTGAAAAATAAAACATCAAAATAGAAAAGGATTGATTACTTCTCTAGTCCTTTGGATTTGCCTCTTTTAAAAAATATCAAAAAGATCCTAACATCAAATTTCTGTCTAAAAAATTTAATGGACTGGTATGTTCACGCCCCACAGAATGGCATGTCTCTTTTTTACACTTATAAAATGTCACATTGTCTAACTAAATCTAGAGCAAACTAAAAAGAAAAAAAAATTATTTAAAAAGTCAAAATATAAATCTAAAAGTTAAAAAATTAACCTAAAAGCTTAAAAATTGGAAGGTAAAAGAAGCTTAATTAAAACAATAAAAAGGTAAAACTTAAAACACAAATAAAGAGAAGATAACAAAAAAATTTGAATAGTAAAGAAACTAACAAAATGAAAAATAAAAACATGAAATGAAAAAACTTATAAACAATGTATATAATTCAAGAAAAACACAAAACAATGGAATCGCAGTAGGGGTCCACTAACCAAGTGGTGGGGTGGTTTAGCTCCACCCCAACTAAGGGTGGCCTCGAGCTACCCGGTGAAAGGGGATGCCACTGGCCTATCACAGAGTACCCCTAGCTGCGAGTGGGGCTGTTTCAAACCCCACCCAACCGACCTCCTTCGCAAGTCGACCAAGTGCGGGTGGAACGGCCCCTTTGCGCCTCCATTCATATCGTGCCTTGGGGAGTGTCGGATGGATCCTAGCTGATGTAGCTGGGTTACCCTTTCACAGGGTAATGTCGGGGAGGAGAACCCATGCCCAGTGCACCATTTCGCTAGGGAAGAGGTGTTCCCCTCCCCATATGATTCTTTTAATTTTTATTTAAAAAATTACAATAAACTACTACTATATTTACAAACACCTTATAAACTATAATTCATTATAACTCACCCCAAAATTTATGTTTTTGTTAATATTTCATCCTTAGACCCAATGAAGCCGTTAACTCGGATGATTTTCCATCACACGTGATTGTGTCCCTCCCCCTCCGTAAAAATATGGTTATACCCCTATTCACATTGAACATTGCATAACGTCGTGTCTCATGATTTTAAGTCTTTACTGATAATGCCAAACAAAAAATAAAAGAGTTATGACTCTTAAGAATGATGGTAGAATCGTATTTTTACAAATGGGGAGGGGCACATACAAGTCACGTGTGACGGAAACTATTGAAGTTAACGACTTTGTTAGATTGAGAAATAGAATAGCAATAGAAATATAGATTTAGGGATTGATTTGTATCTAGACTTCTAGTTATAGTTTAGAGTAACTTTTGAGAAAGTTATGAGGGCTTATTGTAATGTATCTTTTTATTTATTTTTTTATTTATTTTTTGTAAATTTTGATTTTTGTAGGGTTTAATTCTTTTATCTTCTTTTTATATTTATTTTTTATTTAACGTGATTTTTCTAGATGACATGACATTAAATAAGTGTCACAATCATACACATGTCATTCTATTATTCGATGTGATGCCACATTACATTAAACAGAAGCTGACAGGGAGACCTTTCTGAAAATGTCACAAACTAAGAACTTCCTGTGATCGAAGAGAACCTAAATACCATTCATAGAATACCTAGGATTAAAAGTGCAAGTAAAATTAAAATTGAAAGGGGCTAAAAAGCAAAATAATTGAGACAAAAACCAAATTGTTCAATTTAAAAAAATTAAAGAGTGGTAAAACCAAATAACGAAAATTTTAAAATCTATTGTATAAAAATTATTAGATTAAATCATAGTATTTGCAAATATATTCATTACAAGTTTAAACTCAAACACTCAAATATTAGAAGAAAACAATACATTTTTTATTCATGAAGTACTATATATTTTGTATTTATCTTAAATGAACACGTTTGTGACAAACTACCCTTAAATTTAATATGTTAAAGGTAATTTGTGATTGCAATGTCTAACATGCAAAACACAAGTACATAAATAGTTTTCTTCAAAAAATAATTTCAACAAACACAAGAAAATCCACAGTTTTCTTTAAAAATAATTTCAACTTGAAAAATTCTCTCATTTTCCTGATTTTGCGTCGAAGCAAACACAGGTTAAGGAAAATTTCAAATACTACAAGGAAAAAACTCTCTCCCAGTAGCCTCACTACTACATTTGCCCCTAAGGACGAACCCCCTTGTTCAGACTGACCATGCGGGATGAAGAATCCATCTGGGATCCTCTAACAGCTGAACCGCTCTGATAAGAACTCCGCCCTGATCCTCCATATGCAGTATCCTGATACCGTGTACCCTGATAGCTGGCATTGCCGCTTCGTGACTGACCTGTACGTTCCCTTGAATAAACACCTCCATAAGTTTGGCCTAGTGCCAAAGGTCTCCCACCACCACCATATCCTGTTCGTCCGGTGCCACTACTTTGCCTTCCATGAGAGGAAGACGAGTTGTCTTGCCACCTACCTCCAACAGCTGCTGTTCCAGCAGCATAGTCCTGGTTCTCTCTCCGCCTTTGAGGCAGATCCAAACTACCACCTACCCTCGCTTCCATTGCTCTCTCATTACTTTCAGCAAGGACTGTCAGTTTCTCTGTCAGCTGGAATGCCAAAGCCTGCAACCTAGTATGCTCAACGTCATGGAAAACAATGCACCTGCTTGGCTGGTCCCAACTTGCATGCAGCTCCTCATTGATCATCATCTTGCTAACAATGCTGTGAGTCTGGGCTTCTTGGAGGTCAAACATTTTAGTGAGCTGGTCCAAGCTCAGGGAATTACAGGATGAGGAGTAGGTAAAGAGGTAGGTCCTCAGAGCCTCTTCCTTGATCTTACCCTTGAGCATCTCAAGGATATTCTCTCGATCCCTGACGAGATTCCAAACATCGAGGGAATTGATAACCTCAAACGCCTTCTCAAAATCTCCTGTGCTAAGGGCCCTGGTGGCTGCCATTATGTGGTCTCTAACAGTTTCTGGGGGACCTGTGAATGTTTGCCTCTCACTCATCTCAAGCAATCGCCGAAAAGTCTTACTTATGACCTTACGCTTTGCATCATGAATGTTTGCTGCCACGTTGGGCACTTCCAGTAGCATCGCACATATCAGATGAACAGCTTCCAGTAGCTCAAGATTTATGTGCATATGGTATGGCATCTGACGTCTCCTTTCAATTCTTTCCTGCGGGTGGGTGCAAGAATATACAACTATAAGTCTTTGGACATACACGTACTTCAATACGCATACAAATTTATATGGCATAGAGGATGAATTGAAGCTACCGATCAAAGATATTTACAGAACTGACAAATTTCATGGTCTTTCTAATTCTTGAGCCCCTTACCCAAGATTAGTTAGAATTTAAACAGACTAACTGCACCTACAGCGCAGAAAAATCTAAATTCAATTTTTCCTGTTTAAAATGTATTTGCCAGACTCTGTCACATCATCTCTACCACTTTCATGCCATCATCCCATCACATTTGACCCTTTTTGTGTCTGTCATACCATGGTGTTTTCTTGCTGTACGACAAACATTAGTAGATCTTAAAAGCTAAAAGAGCATATAGTGAAAAACATTACAAAGAATGAAAAGGAGCAATCATATTGTATCAAACATCATCAAACAATTATGATCCCGAGAGAGAGGAAACACACAAGGGCTCACAAAGGTAAAAGTTTTGGAGAATATGCCTAAGGTTAAAAACTTGCCACATGCTTATAATGCAATCCTACTTGAGACATTCTTTCAAATTTGTCCACATACACATTAAAGGAAAGGAAAAAGAAACAATAAATTATCCACATTTATTGACTGTAAGAAAGTTAAGAAACAAGTGATCATCTCCAAGAATTAAACAAACAATAACTTAAATTGGGCAATAATTTAAAAAGTATAATCATTTATATAATGCAGCCAGCCTGATCCTCCATCATTTAAACAATATACGAGGGTGATCTGAGACTGAGACACGGCCCATACTCCTAGGGGAGGCAGTTAAAATCATCACAAACCTCCCTTTTTCTTTTCTATGGCAAGGGTCACCAACGCATCAATCAAACTCCCCAATATTACTAATTCTGAGTGCCACCTACTAGATGAGAAAATGCAGAGTTTGCATCCTTCAGCTGATTTAGTCCCGACACTTTTTTTAAAAAGAAAATTCAACAAACTTTGAAGTACATAGCAGTCCACAAATTATGCTCATTCAGAGCAGTAGCTACCTGTGATTTTTAAAACGATAAAAGAGCTGACTGAAAACCCGACTCTGGAATATATAAGCAGACTACAAGCCACAAACAACCAAAACAGAGAGAGAGAGAGAGAGAGAGAGAGAGAGAGAGAGAGAGAGCAGACCAAATCTGGATTAATCAGGTATGAAACACAAACACAAACATCAGTACCTGTTCTGGAGTCTTCTCATGATATCGGCTTTGAGAAACGCCTTGTGCAAGCAACTCCTTCACCCTTCCACCTGAGTATAGCTCAGAAAGGCAGCCATGGCCTTCAGTTATTAATCCAACCCGGAATGCACACAAGCCCAGTTGTGCCATGGCCCTGTTGAAAAGGATCTGCGTTGATATGTCCATATGCTGAATGTTGTCTTGCAAGTGGCTCATAAGCAACAAGTCACGTGAAGTTGAAAACTCATCCAAGATAGCATGGTGATAAATATCACAGAGCATGGCACGAGCTTTAGTCCGGTCATCTCCATACTTGTAGATAAGGGACACCAAGCCATCCATCATGGTCCTGCTATTCTCTGAGAAGGTGGGCTTCCGAGGAACAAGCTCTGGAGTAACAATAAATGCAGATGGACCCCTACCTTCCTCAACCTTAGGTTCCTCACCTGCTTCTCCATCTTCTCCATCTTCTATCTGCTCAGCCAGTTTTCTCATGGCATCGTAAACCTCTTGTGGCTTATAATAGACGAGTTCAACCCGCTTCAACGCAACCTTAGAAGCAGCTTTAAAATCCCTCACCCGTTCCAAATAATCCTGGACATTGTGAGCAAGAACCATAAACATAGGCTCGTCCCTGAGTCTCTCAACATACTCACGAGTGTGGGGATCAATGCATTGCAAGCTCTTAAAATACTCAACATCTATC
Source organism: Myrica gale (assembly GCA_963930655.1). Classification (NCBI taxonomy): domain Eukaryota; kingdom Viridiplantae; phylum Streptophyta; class Magnoliopsida; order Fagales; family Myricaceae; genus Myrica; species Myrica gale. The sequence goes on from OZ005613.1 coordinate 4,913,214, forward strand.
CTTTCAACAAAGGCAACCAAGTTTCCCCAAACCCGGATCGTCCCGTTATATTCTGGTCCCTTCTGGCTTTCATTCTCATCAGGCTCCACCATATCATCCACCACTATGTTGGGATACTGAACAAGAATATCCAAGATTACAAGCATGTTCTGCACACATTTCTTCCATACATTTATGGGCATATGGCCATTGAGGCCTGGATTGACATCAAATTGTGCTGAGATAACACTGAATAAAATTTCAAGTTTCTGAGCAGGGGTCTTGGCAACCTTTGCCAAAAAATTAAGCTGCTCAACCTGCTCAAACCTTCCAGTTCCTTTCCTACCCCGAGCAGCCACAACCTCCTTGAATTTCTTGTTAACTGTATCCCAAGTGACTTCACTCGGGTTCTTGAATTGCTTATCCATGAGCTTATCTTTCTTGCTCAACTTCTTCTCCCACTCCCCGTCATCGTCATCCTCATCCTGGCTATCCACAACCTTGTCATCATCCTCATCTTCAGAATCTTTGAATTCCATCTTTGTTGGATCTTCCTCAATCTCTGTATCAGTTTCCTCATCCTCATCCTCATCCCTTTCCTCCTCGCTCTCGGGACTTTCCTTACACTTATTTATCAAATCCTCATATTGCTTGTTATTTTTCTTCAGCTTTTGTTTCATTGAGTTTAAGGCCTTGGCATTGCTGCTGCTCATCTTCTTCTTCGCATCTTTGTTGGCCAAAGCCTGACTCAGGAAGTCTTCCAACATAACGAGAGCTTTAATGTAAAGGTTAGGGACCTTTTCAGACTCTGTGACGCGCATAACTTTCTCCAGTTGCTTATTTATCTTGTCGAAGGTTTCTTGTAAGCTGACCCAGTCATTAATCTTCATCGCATTCTTCATCTGGTCAACTGTAGCTGACATTTCTTCAAATCTCTTATCTTTTGCAGACCTAACAACCCGCTTTTGGCCATCAGAGTCATCGCTATCACTTGCATTTCCCTGAAGGTATCTGCTTCCAGCAGTTTGAGCAGTAGAGTCACCAGGTCCGCCACTCTCAATCTCTTCATCAAAATCACTTTCCTCCTCCTCGGAGTCACTGCCACCCTGTTACGACACATTATTTTCTAATAACCGTCAATAAAAGTGGTTCTTACAGTTCTTAATATAGAATCAAGTAACTGAGACTGATAAGGTTTTTTTTTTATAAGTGAGACTAATAAGGTATTGACATAAAGGTAAGAACCTGGGATGTCCAGAAGCGCGAAGCCATTCTCAAGAATGAGATAAATGCAACAGATCAGAAAGCCTCGAGAAACTGCATTCAAGACAAATAATAAACAAGTTAAATGCAACTGATAGAAAAACTCAAGAAATTGCATTTCAAGACGAACCAAAAATTATAATCTCTTCACAGAATTGACAGATGTCTTGAAGTACTATCGCTGTTGCTATCAGGACCATTTCTATCATGCCTAAACATTAATAGATAATTACTTTCTCCAACAAGAGAGATCACACATACTCCAAAGGTGCTAAAATCTTGAAACCCGATGATGGTAGTCAGGGGAACCTTACAAATTAATCTTATGCTCGCCAGACAGAATGCTTATGAAAACTTACAAGCATATGTTATGACTGGTTCGCCAGTCACTATGCATATGAAGGGTGTGGATTTACATATTAGATCAAGCCCAGATGTGCCTACCACCATCTTTGGAAAAAAAAAAGGACAAGACTTGCTCAATTCCGCTGGGATAGAGCTGGGACCAATGAACATCCTACGAACAGGATATCTAAAGATATCACAAACATAAGAAGTCTATAGGTCCTTTGCGTACGAAATAGAAGAAGTCTATTTCATTCCTCGTACAATACAAAGAATTACTTCCACAGCTAAAGACTTGCAAACAAATTCAGGGCAACACAGGTAACAGAGAAACGAAATCAAATTAATTAAAAAAGGTTTTAAAGCCATCAGAACAGATTTTGAAAGCCGATTCTTCAGAATGCCAATTATTTTTGGTTTTCACATAGTATCGGCTACTGCAAACAAAAAAGGAATTTCCTAATTGTCCTAGGAACCAAACACGGGGCAAAGGATCTTATCAAGAACAGAGTTTTTAGCAGAACGACAAGCAGATCTAAGTAGTCAAGCCGGCCGAAAGATAAAAAAAAATCCAGTATGAAAGGGAACCTCGGACCTGAGCTGGACGTGGAGACGGGAAGAGGACGACGGAATCGGCAGCGGCTGCGCTCTACGTTCTGGACTTGATTGAACGGAAACAATCGAGGAACCCTAGTCACTGTACTGATAAGGAGCGGAAAACCTAAATGACGACTTTACCCTTTTTCATCCGGTTGTGGTATTGTAATTTGTAATATAAATCATGCAAATCTGAAGAAATAAGCTTTTTTTTGGGAAGTAAAATAAACGATGAAAATTCACTTCTCCCTCTCAAAGTACTCAAACTGAGCAAATCTATGCACTCCTGTAATTAAGGTTGTGTTTGTGTTGTAAAATTTTAGTGTTGTTAAAATTTTAGGTATTGGGTTTAGTGAAAAAGTGAAGAGAGAGATAATTTTTTATATTTTTTGTAGTAAATAGTAATGATTTGATGGGGAGAGAGAGATTATATTGTAATATTTAATTGTGTTAAAATTTTAGAGAGGGTAAAATTTTGGTACACAAACGCACCCTAAATATCACGTTGAAATAAACTATGAACAGTAGAGGTAATCATAACCGTCAGATTATGGTCATGTTTGTAAATCAATCATACAATTTTTAGAACGTTGTAAAAATTATGATTAATAAGAATTGTATTAAATTTTGAGGAAAAAAAGTAGTAAAAAATTAGAATGTTATGAAAGTCAGTAAAAAGGGAAGAGATTATTTGAGTGAATTTTTTTTATATTTTTTTGTAATAAAAAAGATAATTTTTATTATTTTTATTTTTAACTAAAATATAGAATTATTATTTATGCGTGCAAAGACCGAATTTTGACAGTTAAAAAATAGTTAGAACAAAAAATGACATTACTATGATATGAGTTTAGGGTACAAAATGTAATTTTCTATAAATCATAAATCAAAAACTCAATGAATCCTTAATCAATATCATACAATAAACTGAGTTAGGACGAAATTTTCATAGTAAAAATCATGACATGCACTGATGATAGGAGAGAGATGACATGAACAAATCTTCAAATATTGGTGTTTTCCACTCGTAGTTATAATTACATTACCGAAGGTTAGTTTCGCTACCTAACTTCCTTTTTTAGGGGATGTTCGGTTAAGGAGTTTTATGAGGATTTTTTGTATTTTGAGAATTTTTATGTGATGTTAACTTTATTGGTATGCGTGTTGTAGTTATTTTAATGTGGTGTTAAAAATTATGTTTGGTTGTAAAATTGTGAGGATTCAAAAAATCTTGTGAATTTTTTATAAACGAACGGTGTCCTTAGTCTCTTTGTGCGGATACTTTTCACTTCTTTGTGAATGACTGTGGAACGAATAGTTCAAATTTGTCGAATATGAAAAGGAAATAAAAGATAAGATTGTTTTTCGTCCTTGGTTTTACCTCCATTTAAAAATAGGTCATTGGTTTTGAAATTTCAACTTTTTAATTGTTAAATTTTACACCGTTTTCATAATAAATCAATGGATTTTAACGTTAAAAATTTTAATATTTAAGTTTTATATTGTTTTCATGATAGGTCCTTAGATTTTAAAACTTAAATTTTTAGTCATTAAGCTTTAGACTCTTTAAAAAAAGTATTATGGTCAGCTTTCCGTCCAACCTACTAACAACAAGAATTTCACATTAGCAGAAATTCAAGTCAGTCACTCACATGAAGCTCCTACATGTCCAAAGTTATGTTGGTCATATTTGACATCAAGTCACTCATTGTCTACCCGTGTCTTACAAAACGTTGTCGTTCCAACTTGCCCCACTTATTAGGCAGGTGGGAGCGTTCACATGGGTAGCTTAGTTGGATTTTTGTTGAAATTGACCTTCTCTTGTCATGGGCTAAACAGACTTTTTAAAGAGCCCAAAACTCAAAGACTGAAAATTTTAATTTCAAACAATAAGGACCTATTTATAAAAATGGTATAAATCTTAAGGACTAAAATTTTTGGTTTTAATACCAGGGACCTATTATAAAAATGGTGTAAAACTCAAGGAATAAACATAATTTTTCTCCCAAAAAAATAAGGTCTTCTCGTGGAAAGTTGACAGTATTTTTTTGCTAATATGGCGATTTGGCCGTTAACAGAATGAAAGGCCCTTTGACGATTGTTGGAGTACAAACTTAAGGATTAAAAGTTAGTGCTTTCAAACTTAAGAACCTATTTTTTGTTAAGTTAATTCTTTCCATGTGGAGGAAAGCCCAAGTGAGGTCTTTTACTAAGTCTCAAAGTCCGATGGGTTTTAACTTCTAATCCTAAGTAGAAGTTTTAAGTCACACTATAAAAGAGAGATATTGAAGAGAAAAGAAAAAAAAATTCTCATTCACGCCTAGATTTTTTCAAAGCTTTGATCCTGCTTTTTCTAATGTCCGACCGAGTTGAAATTTAGAGGAGAGTTTAATGACACGTAGAGCTATAATCTAAACGATGAAAATCATATTACGAGCTCAAGAATTGCACGTTAGCAGAAATTTTGGTTTTTTCACTCTAATTCTCATTGCATTTGCCAAGGTTGATGTCATCTTGAAGAGATATGTGTTGTACTCTCTAGTTGCGACTAGCAAAGACATTGTAGTGAAGATTTTGACTGGACTAGTGTGGTTTTTCTTCCTAACACCTGGAAAGTTTTCTATGGAAAAATTGTTTGTGTTGTTCTTGTTTGGTGTGATTGATTATCTTTAGATTATTTTCAACATATATAATTGTTGAGATTGCGCTTTATTTGCTTGTATCTAAAGAGAATAATTATTCTGTGTTTGTCGTTATCTCTGTCAACATTTTTAAATCGGCGTAGAACTTTAAGGACAAAAAATGATTTTAACTTAAAACAAAATTAGGGGGTGGAAATTTTCACCATCAACATTTCTACACAATTATAAAATAATCTCTCTCATCATCAAACTATAAAATAATATTATAATATTCAATTAAATCTTCTCTCTCTTCATTTTTTCATCAAATTTCATAAAATATCTTTACTTTTTTCACAAACCTCAATATCCCAAAATTTCCGGCCCCCAACATTTTCACATTCAAATGCCCCTAGAAGAATTGAGTAAATGAATTTTTGGAAAGATGATTTTTAGAATGAGAAATATTCAGTTAGCGTGACATTTATTAAGTCCCCACACAAAAAAAAAAGAATAACAAAACAAATAGAAAAATATCTTTAATTGGCCAAAACAATATATATTGGACTGCTGGAAAAAAAAGGTAGCCACCGAGAATGAATGAAAGCATTTTACTAGTTCTTAAAAACAAAAAAAGAGGTTCGGTTTTCTTTCATCAAGGAATATGGTTAAAAGATAGGAACAAATGGACCTAAGACAATGACAGACTAGACAAAAATGATCCAAACACAAGAGGAAGTAAAGAAAGTAGTGCAGCAAAAATGATCCATGTATATAAGGACTTCATTGGTAAAAGGATTTTATTGCTTAATCAGAAAAAACAGGATTTTAATTGCTTAGAAGAAAAACAAAATAAAAATAACAAACATGACTCACAACAAATAAGTTCATCAAATTTAAAATTGGGCTAAGGTCATAGTTAGCTTCGTAAGTATGAACAAAATCAAATTAGTATATGTTAATTTCAAAACGGCGATTTACGACTCTTAACTTTTGAAACTCATCAATTCACGCCCCGTCCAAATTAGGCGTTAAATCAGACGAAAAAAATATAAAAATGACTAAAATGCTCTTCTAAAATAAAATTACTAAAAATATTAAATAAATAATAATAAATAATATTTTTTAAATAAAACTATTGAAAATCTATTTCAATAATCTATTTATTTTTAATTCATTTCTTAAATTTTTATTATTTTTATTTGTTTTTTAAAATTTAGTTTTGAAGGGGCATTTCGATCATTTTGCATGATTTTCCGTTGGATTAACGCCTGATTTGGACAAGGGCGTGAATTGATGAGTTTTAAAAGTTACGAGTCTCAAATCGTCTTTTTGATAGTTGCGGGTATCAATTTGATTTCTGCTCGTACTTACGAGACTAATTATGACTTTACCCTCTTTAAAATTTAACTTCTGTTGTATTTTAAGTTTAGTCTTTTGAAACAATTTTGAAATTATTTCAAAATTTCTATTTTGAAAAATTTCTCTCATTTAAAAATCCCAATTGATTTGAAGCTCAACAAATTTTATAAATATACAGAGTGGTTGACTAATAAAATTCAAGAGGTCATTCCACACTTTATTCAAGCCTTATTTCAAGAGAAAATTATTTAGTCATCTGTGAAGGTTGCTTGAATCAACGTTTGTTCACCCCCTCTTGATGTTTAAATGTTAATAAGGTCTAAACAAGATTTCTCAGAAAGTCAGTTCTGCGAGTCGACTGACTATGAATAATAGAGAATCACTGTATATAAAAGCACCCCACAAGTCGATTTCTCACCATTCTTTTTTAAAAATATAAACTAAAAACACTATTGCAGAAATTGATAGGAGCTAGACCATGATAAGCACCAATAAATGGAAAGAAAACTTGAACCCTGCAGTAGAGAATCTCGAGTAGGATATCAAAAAATTTCACATAAATTTTTTAAAAACATTTTATAGTTGAGATTTTTATCCTTAATTTATCCTTGTATTTTGACAATGTTAATTCCATTTTTTTAATTTCAACATTTTTTTAAAAAAATAAAAACTTTAAAATTATCTTTATTCGCAATTTCTCTCTATCAAAATAAACATAAAAAATTCAATCAAATAATCTATCTCTTTATTTTCTCACCGACTCTCATAAAAATCTAAATTTTTTCAACATCTACCTAAACCTACAACAAAATTTTCACACCACATCAAAAGTTTTTGAAAATTTTCCAATTTTTTTCATTTGCCAAACATGCATGTGATCTTGAGTTATTATTATTATTATTATTGGAGTTAATGTAAATTTTATTGGGGTTTGTGAAATATGTCTTGTAATTTATGAAAAGTTGTTGAAATTGGTAAAAATATATAAAATTTATAAAAAAAAAGTCGTTTGAATTTATAATGAAACAAAATTGCAGTGAAACCTTATAAAGAACTTTAATTTCCCGTTTTGGCATGCAACTCTGCTGCGTTAATCGGGTGGCAACTTTCACCCTCAAACGATCATGAACAGTACACATCCTTATTATTATTCTCGATCGAACTGGTAATTAATGATAGCATCTCTCCTCTGGAATCTGATTAGATGCTAAAGAACACCTAGATGGGTGAATAGGTGTTGGTACTTTTTTTTATGAATAGAAAAATTTAGAACAAGTCCTAAAAGAGTCTCCTCTATATCTGAAAAGTATTTAACAATCAACAAATATGCAGCGGAATATCAATAAAAAAATAATAAATCAATCACAAGCCAATATAAGAAATTTGATGACGAAGTGAAAAAACCTTATCAAAAGAAAAAATCACTTTGGACTAGCAGCTACAAAAAATTCACTAAAAGATAAACCTTACACCGATGACTCAAACACGAACAACATCCAGTTGCTTGACTCTGACAACCCCGAAGTAACAATCTAGGTAATCCAACCTAGACCCGCTCCCTTGCGGTTAACCCTTAGCCTTCTGAGGTTCTTCTTATGAATCTCTTCAACACCGGTAACTCCGGCTGTTAATCACCTTAAGTTCTTTGAAGGCTTCTCACATGGGGTTGGTTTCAATGGTGATTGAGACGATTGATGTAGGAGAAAGAAAATATAAACACTTTAGGTGCAAAGGTCTCAAAGAATATTTCTCTTAAGCATAAGACGCCAAGGAATGAAGGAAATAACTTGGGTAAGCCTCTTGGATGAATGTCTCACGGTTTAAATAGAAAAAGATAAGCATATTTGAAATCAGGGATTTTCGCTCGAGCTGATAGAGCGAAGCTTGAGCGAAATTCATTGTATGAAAAAATGACAATTTCGGTCGAGCCAAACTAGGGCGAAACACACTATGAAGAAAAATACCAATTTTGCTCGAGCTAAGATCAAGCGAAGCTTGGACGAAGATTCTATTCCGGAGATACACGATTTTAAGATCGGATCACACTTCGCAAATTTGAACTCCTCTTTCAAAATTCGAACGTCCTTCATCCTTATCTTCATGATTCAAAAGCTTTTCAATTCTAATATTCGTAATTCAAACGCTTTTCAATCTTAATCTTCTTAGGACACATCTTGAACACTTAAACAAACTCTTATCTAAATAATTCAAAATACAATTCAAATTTTAAAACAAAATCCGTCAATAACATTAACAAAGATTATTTGCGTTGGTACAGTGAAGTAAAAATGGGGTCTAAGTGAATTTATAACATTCAGGTGAGATGGCAGGTCCATGCCCCATATTCTATGTATCATGTTATATATGCATAGGACCATCCTGCCTGACAGCTGGTGGGTGCAACGTGTCCAGTGCGTACCTAATATAGAGGAGCAGAGCTCAGAAACATAACCTAATTAAATCCAGCAAGCATTCCACCTCTACCTCTCATATTTAGTACTGCTCATGTTAGACCAATTTTGGCAACACTAGAAGCAAAAAGAGAAAAGGCTGATAGCTAGCATTTATGGCTTCGAAAGAGAGCATCACAACAAGCTCCAGTAACCACAACGAGGCGGCCTGTGACTCTTGCAGATCGTTTGGCCAGAAGTGCAACCATCTTGTGAAGAAGCAGCGTGCGAAGTTCTACATCCTCTGGCGCTGCATAAAAATGCTCGTCTGCTGGCATGAGCGAGGAGAGACTTGAGAAAGTGTAGGGAGATTTCATCTGCATATATATGTTTATCGGGATGTAATTAAGAGTCGTTGTTTGGTATGTTAGAAACTGTAGCTCATTTTCTCTTTCTCTGTAGCTCATCACATGGATTACAGATCTGTCGAGTACTGCGAAGGTCTAGCTTTGTTTGCTTCTCTTCTGTTTTCTTATCAAACTAGCAAAGCTGATTTCTGTAGCTTCAATGAATCAATGATGCTATCAAAGCCCAGTATGATTCGGCTTCAACCTGGTGTAATGCCATGGTCTCTTCATCCTCTGCTTCTCTGTTTCTATTTTCTTTCGTTCCGAGTAGTGTCACTGTGTGCTCCTGGGTTTTACCTTTAGGCCAGGAGGGATCCATGAGATTGAGATGAATGAAAATCAAGTTCTGCTTGGCCATCCGATCTGATTTTCAGCCTGCAGGCTGCTGCTGTACGGTAACTGCGAATACACTTTTTCTCCTCTCTTTTTTTTGTTCTCTCTTCTTCATACTTCCAATTCGTAAAGCATGTTTGTGTTTGGGTTAATGTAAACTTAAACTCCTGACATCTACAGTGTGGACAAAATTAGGAAGCAGTAACCTAGTACCATTTTAAATGCATTAATTATTACGGTACCTACACATCCAAAATCATGTAGTAGTCAATCAATTCAGACAACCTAATTACTAGGGGCCTTATGCTAAGGGAACGTCGGACGAGAGCAAGCATCGATCTTGAGAATTATTTTGTTTGGAGTTTTGATCATCCTCCAAGGTTTTCAATTACTTCTTTATAATAATAGCCTTGTGTACTCCTCTGTCCTCAACTCCCATGGAGTCCCACCATTTTGGTTGAGTGTTTCTTCATCTGAAGCAAAATTCAATGGTCAAGATCATCATATCAGATGGTTGGCCTTAAATACAACGCCAGGAATGAGACAACATAATCGGCCCATTTGATTGCACTTTTAGTTGATATACACGTACTTTGCCTAAAATGATTAATTAAGAAGTTGCATATATGTCCATGCATGTCCAGTGACACAGAACACTATCTTTATCTTATGACGTGGAAATATACATTGTTTGCTTCCAGAGAGAGAGAGAGAGAGGACCCCTCCAAAATATTAAACAAATCGTGCTTTTCAAAATGGTGACAATATCATATACAGGTGGTATATTTAGGTCAATCTCAACCATGGTACCCAGAAGGGTACCACATTTTGAAAATTGAAAAATGAAACTTTCACTTTGTTTACCGCTACGCGCGTGATTGGTCATAGAGACCATCAATGCATTAAGTAAAAGTTAAAACTCATTCAAATATGGCTAAAAGCCCTCATGAAGTACCTCCTTTTGGGCTATGCCTGTCCACCCCAATGCATGTGGTTTGAATCAGAAGTGTGGATCATGTTGCCAAAGACAAAGACAGAGAAATCACACTTGATGTTTGCCCGACCATCATCCAATAATTCTCATTTTCAAACAACAACAAACCTAACTTTGACTACGAGAGGAAAGATTGGTGCACACAAATAATGGAGGGCAAGCAAGGGAAAATGTTACCCCCATGTTTTCTACAGTACTGGAAGAGAATCCTCTTACAAACTAACACCCGGCCAAGCTAGCTAGCCAGCCAGCCTCTTTTTGAATAATAATATTAAGTTCTTAATTATTAAACAAATCTCACGTGCATAGAATATACAGTCAAGTAGGGGCCGGGTAAAGTAGTGATGGACGTACGAGGATGACTGGGGGAGTGGCTGGTATGGTATGAGCAGTTTGTATCTGGAAAGTGGGAGGAGAAAGTTTTCATGCGAGAGTGACAATGGACGTTCTAATGTATGAACAAGTAGAGTCGTAGTCTTTTATTTATTTATTTTTTCCTTTGGTGTACGTACGTAGAGTCGTAGTCAGTCGTAGATTGCGGGGTCTACAAACGTATGCATGTCAACCGACAGCGAGAATCCTTAGGAGAAAAGCGAGATGGGCATAATGGGGTACGGCCTCCTGCAGTCCCGTGTGGCGTGTAGAGTCTCAGTGCCCCCTCGTGCGGCCCTCTTTTATGTGGCCTCAGGTCCCACGCCTCCGTCTCCTTGTGAGTGTTTTTACAGTGTTCTGGTATCACTCTAGATTAGTCAATATCCTTTTTCTTTGTTTTTTGTTTTATTTACAAACCCTTCTCCACGTTATTGGCAGCATCAATCTGTACTTTTAATTTAATCTTCTTTTAGAATGTTGTTTTTCTTCTCTCTCTCTCCTTTTTTTTCCTGCAGAAAGAAGATGAATGATATCTTCTTTTTAAGCACTGCAACACTGCATTTCATTTTATTCTTCCCACAAAGACGGCACAAGTTTCTTTCTGGTTTCAGTTTGAATTTCTGGATTGCATTTCTAGAGAAGTCTTCCTTACAGATTCATATATCCCAACTAAACTTGACCTAATTAAGTGCATGTGTTTCTTGTAGAAGCACAGAGTCTTGTAAAGCTCTCTCTTGAAGTACGAAAGGCAAGTTGTATTAGAAGTTAAAAATGTAGAGTTACACTCCAGCGCTGTCAAAGGCAATTGATACAAACAAGAAACCAAGAAACAATCAAAAGCATGCTCATCTTTATGATCACCAAGAAACAATCAATGCTCATATGTATGATCACCATGACTTTAATTAGTAATGAACTTGGATTTTTTTAATAATTAAGTGTTCAGATCAATTTACGGGTATCTTGATTAATTTAATATTTGCGCAGTCTCTCTGTACTATACAAACCGAACAATTACTATGTCAAATTCTGAAAGTGACTCACTATAATTTATATAGATGGAATCCGTCAATACAATAAATAGATAGTGACCTTCTGTTAAGCAAACATGAAAGCTAACAAGTTATAACATAAAAACATAATTGTACCAAGTTGCATGTTCTGATATCCAATCACTTGTTTGGTAAATTGGTACGAAGATTGTAATTAGTCTGATAAAATTTTGTTAGATAAAAAAAAAAACATAATAAGCTAGAAATTATAAAATGGAAGACATGTGAACGTGGAACCCATTTACAGGGTAAAAACGTGCATTTTCTGACACCTTTGAAAATGTGTATTACAGGGATCGAATTGTTTAGACGTTTCTCGCTCGGCGCCTAAAGCGCACTATGCTCCGCTTCAACAAATTAGAGTTTTCTGTGTAACCGGTGAACCACGCTAGCTGGTTAGACGCGTGGGGCAGAGTACTCATAGCGCAGCTATGCAGTGGAAGGGAAGGAGTAAGGGTCTGTTTGTTACCCAAAATTTTAATTTAATAAAAAATTATAATATAATTCCTAACATCATTACTTTTTATTATAATAAATATTAAAATTTATTTATCTTTTCAATTTTCATATCAAATTTAATACAATAAAATTTAAACACTCAAACACAGTCTAAATAGACCCTAAATAGACCCTTCTTTTTTTCTTGATTAGACTCTCGGATGAGACTAAGCAGCCACCGACCGCTCGGACTTTAAGAATCACCCAAGACCCTCTTACGTGGAGACGCACGTGTGCAGCTTGCACAAAAGATTACTGCAGAGAGAAGACAGTTTTTTTTTTCTAGATAAGACTAGCTAGTAGCTGCTCAAAGGTAAAAGTAGCGGACCCATATTCACGATTTATTTTCTTCTCCTCTTAGAGGTTATCTTCTGCAACAACTTGTCAGTCCTCCCATAATTCGGACCCTATTGACCAATACTAATTATGCAATCATGGATGATCTGGTGCGACACCAGATCCCTGAGCCCAAATGTGTAAATATATATCAGTCTCACCCTGCACATAGAATTTGTCACAACTTCAGGGTGATTTAAATTTTTGTACAAGACTTTTAGCAAGTAAATCAATAATTTTTTTTTTGCATAAATCTAAAAGTTCTTGATTCATTTGGATAAGTCGAGCTTTTGTAAGTATATTTTGTTCTGAAAAATCATTTTCATAAGGAAGAGTTATAACATATTTCTTTATATTCCAAAACGCATTAGGCATAGAATAACAAATATTAGTTTCTATTTTTTGAGAAAATTTTTTAATATCTTGTAAGGATAATAAATGTTTTCATTTTCGAGTAATTTTGGTCTGAGTAAGAAGATTAATTTCCTTCTTCACAGACAAATGCTTGAGAAATTGGATATCGCGAGAAAAAAGAGCATAATAAAATTTGAAAGTGACTTCATGACCTAAAACGCGAGAAGTAATGTCTTCTTCAATAACCGTGAAAGAATAAAGCAAAGAAAGAAAAAGATTACCAAAAATTAATTTAGAAGATAAATTTTTAAATAATACAAAAGTAGTTTGAAAACAAAAACCATTATTACAAATATGGATATTAGGTATTTTATAATTAATAATCATTTTACCACCATCTGCTTGGGAAAGGCGTTAAGTAGTTTTTTCAAAATATTTAGAATCAATATGTCCTTCCTAAATACAATTCAAATCAACACCAAAATCAATTAAAGCAATATTAGTAAGAGTAAAATCTTTGATACGAATGGTAACTTAAGAATTCTATTTTTTTAAAAATAATTTTATCAATTAATTGAATGAATGATTCATCTATAGGTGGATGAGTATTTTTAGGAACAACAGTAGAAGGGACACTACAAAAAAAACAGGCAACAACAAAGGTCGGAAAATCGCTGATAAAAGCCAAAAAAACGCCGCTAAGCTCAGGATAATCCATCAACAGAACTTTTTGCAAGATATTAAAACGAAAATAGTATTGAACACAAAACCAGAGGAATAAAGAGGAAAAAAATCCTAATTTATCCATGCATCATTCACTCCAAAATCGAACACGAACATTAAGAACAAAAAATGAAAAAGCATAGCCATTGATGAAGTAACTGAGATTACTCACAGAAGTAATGGATTCATGGGGTGGAAACACTCAAAGGCGTAAACTTCAGCAAGTTTGCACATGAGGATATTCAGCTCTGCAATGCTCCGCTAAAAGCTTTCCTAAATTGCAAACCAACATTAAGAAAGAGAAAAATAAAAACAGCATATAAGCAGGTAAGCATAGATAGACTGGGAAGATAGATCTTCTGGTAAGCTATTTTCTTGCAGAGATCATCGCAGGGGCCAGAGATGACAGAGTACCAAGGAGCTCAACAATAACTCCCAATCCCCCAAAATCGCAGCTAGAAGATCCGAACTTAACAGAAATCACATTGATCATGTGAGAGATAAACCGATGCAATAATTATATATGCTAATGTTTATATTGCATTAGCAAATCCGCATCACGCTCCCTGATTAAGAACTTGTCAAATAACTAAACTACTAAGACTCTTATCATATACTAATGAACTATTTTGATCATACATAATGTATGCACTGTTATCAAACTAAGGCTAAAATAAGAATATGAATTTTGATATCATAATATAATATGATATATCATGCTATAACAATATCATACTTGAGTGACATACTACTTTAGTAACTTCAATATGATGGACTACCACATAGTACTATACCTACTATACCTTGAGTGACATACTATATTATACCTTATAACTTTAATATGTTATAATATAATACGATATATCATGCTATAATAATATCTTACTTGAGTGACATATTATATTATTCCTTAATAACTTAAAATACAGTGGAGCACTATATACCAGTTAAACATATTCTAATATATCAAAAATTATGTTACAATGTATTTAACATGGCATACATCTATATTATTTAATATATCATGATGTATTGTGATATAATAATCTATAACATACATGTCAATAAAATATTCTATATAACAAAATATACAACAACAACTAAGTCATCAAGCCATATTTATTAACAACTTTAATCTCACTTTAATTACCTACATACTTATTGCTTATATAAATATGCATATACTTATAATCTATTTTTTAACAGTCTTGTTTTATTATATAATAAATTGAGTCACAATACATGTGGGTACACTTATATACTTATACATATTACATTGTAGTAAAAAACAAATTCCACATAATATTGTTGTCACAATACATTATATATATTATACTATATATATGTGTGCTAATTAAAGTAAGTACTTTATATATATATACCTATCTAATGACTAAATCATAGCCTCTAAGACCATATATTAAGTTATGTACTTTAATTTCATAAGCTAATCTCATAATATATTTTTGTTTGAAATTAAATAATATGTAATAGTTAAATAATATTATATTACTAATTATTCAAAATATATATGCTCATTATAAGTACGATAATAGATGTTTTCTAAACTATACAATAATGACTTCATTGGTATTGAATTAACCAAGTAATTTTTTAGGTTGTGCTTATATAGAAGGTTTATTCATTTTTTACATACTTTGTATATATACTGACATATAATAAATAAGTATAAACAATTTATAACATCTTTTTTTTACCTTTGTCATAACAAGTGCCGCTTAAAGTCACTTATAGTGACGCTTTTTTTTACCGTTGTTAAATAATTTCATTATCTTTTTAACAACGGTCTTTTTAACAGCGGTCATAAAAAAGCCGCTGAAAGTCACCTATAGCGGCACTTTTTATGACCGTTGTTAAAACGACCGAGGTTAAATAATTTACTGTTTTTTAACAGCGGTCTTTTTGATGACGGTCCACAAAAGCGCCGCTATAGGTAACTTTCGGCGGCGTTTTTCTAGACCGCCGTTAAAAATACCGATGTTAAGACAACGAAGTTTTTAACAGCGGTCTTTGTAACACAATTAATTGTGTTATTAATTTAAATTTGTATTACTGTTTAAAAAAGCGTGTTTAGGAAAATATAAGAAAAAATTAGTGGTGTTTTCAAAATGTGGCTACATACGAAAAAATGGTAACACAGCCTTTTAGCGTTAAAAAACGCTGGCTAAAAAATGACGGTAAAGTAGGTCTTTTGTCCTATACCAGCGTTTTTTTGGGCATAACAGCGGTCTTTTTTTGGACTATAGCAGCGGTTTTAAAAACACCACTAAAAAACACTGTTGCAAAGCAAGAGAAACGCCAGCATTTTTTAAAAACCTTGCTAAAAAACCGTTGTTGAAAAATCAGTGGAGAAACGCCAACGTTTTTAAAAACGCCGCTAAAAAAACTCAATTAAAAATCAGGAGAAACGCCAGCATTTTTTAAAACGCTGCTAAAAAACCGCTGCTATAAGTTGGGAAACGTCAGCGTTTTTATAAAACGCCGCTATAGGTGACTTTCAGCGGCGTTTTTTTCGACAGCCGTTAAAAGGACCGCTGTTAAAAAATTCTTTGACTTTTAACATCGGTCTTTTTAGCTGCGGTCTCAAAAACGCCGCTGAAAGTCACCTATAGCGACGCTTTTTATGACCGCTGCTACAAAAACCGCTGTTAAAAGTCAAAAGAGTTTTGACAGCGATTTTTTAGCGGCGGTAAGAAAAAGCGCCGCTATAGATGACTTTCAACGGCGTTAAAATGACCGCTGTTAAAAGACGATTTTTTTGTATTAGGAGATCTGTTAGGGATAAAGTGTTTCAAGGAGGAGTAGAGGCTTTTGCAAGACAGATTTTGAGTAATTGATCTGTTATGTTCATATACTTTTGTTGAGTATTTTGTAAGTATTTAATTTCTTGTTTTAAAATATAGATTTCTTTTTGAAGATCTTTCAAAATAATAGATCTATTATCATTTGAAGAAAAAGGAGCTAGAATATCCTTATAATTGTAATGGATATTGGAAGAGTCGGACGTTGAGGGAAGAGAAGTGTTTTCTGAAAACATTTCTTTCAATCTAAGTAAATATTCTTGTTGTTTTTCAGAGATC
This sequence comes from Myrica gale, assembly GCA_963930655.1. Taxonomy (NCBI): domain Eukaryota; kingdom Viridiplantae; phylum Streptophyta; class Magnoliopsida; order Fagales; family Myricaceae; genus Myrica; species Myrica gale. The sequence goes on from OZ005613.1 coordinate 4,929,941, forward strand.
TGAGTAATAGCGTCAAAAAATAATGTTTTAGATTTAGTTAAAATGAAAATTTGTTTACCGGGACTGTTATCTGTCATACAATCACATAATTTAACCATATCTTTATCAGGTGAAAAAGAAGATGAATTATAGGATTCAATTTGTAATTCATGAATATAAACATCATCGTCTAAAGGATGATTATATTTCAAAAATATGGAATAAAATTGATCTTTAATATCAGATGAAATATCTAATTCTTGAATTTTTTTTTAGTAAAACATTTAGAAGCAAAATGACCAAGTTTGCCACATTTCCAACAAACAACTTTATTTTTGGTAGAAGCTTTAAAAAGGTTTTTTCTTTGAAGAAGATGTATTAAAAGAAGATTTAGCAAAAGATTTTGAAAAGAGTTTCATTTTCTTATAATACTTACGAGAATAATTAAATTTGCGTTTATCAAAACGACGTCTTTTAGAAGGAGGAATAAGATGAGGATAGTCGTATTGTTCACAAAAAGAGCCTAATTCCGGCGATTTTGTTTCTTATCAAAATCGAAAGTTTTCTTAAGACGAAGATCATTACAAATCCATAAGCCAGTTTTATTTATAATATTAATAATATCACCATAAGTAAGAGAATCATATAAAATAAGACCATCAGGATTGGCTAAATTAAAACGAAGTTTTTGACCAAAATAATAAGGAAGACAACAATAAATTTTTCTTTCCAATAAGATTGGTTACAATCATTTTGAAAGGAAAACCTCTTTATACCAACAGAAATTTGAAAGAGTAGGACACTTTAAATTAACTAAGAAATCAGAAGTATGATCTTTATAAGAAAAAGGATCACCAATAAATCTTTATAAGAAAAAGGATCACCAATAAATTTTTCTTGCTAACTGGTATGATGAGAATCCGAGTAAAGCTTCAAATGTGCTAGTTCAAGTTCCCGTAGAGCCGGTTATGAGAGAAAGAGACAAGAAGTTCAAGGACGTACTCGACGAAATCATTCATGAGATATGGGCCCAAGCCCATTCGTGGAAGCCCATCAAAGATGATCCACTTTCTAGAAGGATCCGGTCAAGAGATAATTTTGGGACTATTCTAAAAGAATCGGATTGCATGACAATTCTAAGGGAAAAATCCTTTCCTTTCCTGGTCTTTTGATTATTTAGGTGTCTGATTTTCAGCATGTTAATTTTCCTTCATTTAGTCGTGTGAGGTCAGCATCCATTTCAAGCATTTTGTCCTTTCCTAATTTTGTATTAGACGTGTGTGTCTCTTTTAGGCACATGTAGTTTTCTTTTCTTGCCTTTTTTTAAGTTGCCGTGTGACCTGCTAGTTAAGTTAGGAAAGTAAATCTCGTCCAGCTCTTTAAGTCCAATAAGGAAATTTATTTCCTATTCTAATTTGCTTTTACGTAGCTTTTTGAGAAGTCAAATAAGGACATTTATTTGACTATTCTAAAAGTGGCTTTTACGTATAGGTTTTAAGAAGTCAAATAAAGAATTTTATTTGACTTGTCTAAGTTTGCTTTTACGTCCAGGTTATGTGAGAGTCAAATAAGGGATTTTTTTCTTGCCTTTTTTGTTTGCTGCGTCCAGCATTTGTGTCTTAGTTTAGATTTATTTCCTTGTTATTTTCAACCCTTTAAATAGGAGCTCTTGCATTGTAATGAAACAGAGATTGATCAATAAAATTTTGAGAGTTATTCTCTTTAGTTCTTTGAAGAACTTCTCGAACTTATCGGGATTTCCCGTGGCGTTCACTTTGACTTATCAAAAGGATTTCCACCACCGTTTGTGGCGTCCTCATCATACCGAGGTTCGTGCTTTCTTAAGCAACGGGTCGAGGTTCCATTCGAATCAGTCCTAGAAACGGTCTTGGGTTCCCTATAGTTGTTGGGTCTCGTTACGGGATAACGGGGTTCACATCATTTGGTATCAGAGCTTTGGTTCTAGTTCGGGTTTGCTTATCCTTTAAATTTCGTTTCTTTGTTTTTTTTTTCTTCCCTTCTCCAATTCGGTTCACACCATCTATCTTTCCTGAGCTGAATTTCCGAGAAAAAAAAATCGAAAATCTCATTTATTGAGGTTCCTGTTATTCTGAAATTCACCCCACCCCAATGTCCTATTATTTTTTAGCGAAACACGAGTGACGAGTGATCTCTATTATTGAGTGTAAACACGTCAGGGAGCGATTTGGGAGGTCCTTTTTATTTCTTTCGTTCTAACATTGTTTTTGCAGTAATATGTCTCGTGATAGTGGAAAGAGCATTGCCAGCAATGATACAAGCCTTGCTGAGCATAGATTACTTATGGAGGCCTTGTTGAATAAGCTGGGGAAATCTCTGACTACGAAAATAGATTCAGTCCACTAGACGATGTACCGGACAAACGAACGGGTAGCTCAGCTGGAGACGAAGCAACACCAAAATGACCCCAACTTCCGTAGACGGGAGAGAGCACCACGGAGGGTGGAAAGGGAGTACGAAGAAGAGCTTTACAGATCTGACTTTGAAGAGGAAGAAGATCGTGATTCTCATATTGGCTATAGGAGATATGGAGGGCAAAAGAGAAGCTGGAAATCGAGAAGATAACAACTTCAGTGGTATTAAGATGAAGAGGCCGTTCTTTCAAGGGAGATCTGATCCGGAAGCCTATCTTGAGAAGGAGAAGAAGATGGAGTTCCTGTTTGATTGCCACAACTACTCCGAAACCAAAAAGGTAAAATTAGCAGTCACTGAGTTTTCTGGGTATGCTATAACTTGGTGGGATCAATATGTGATAAATAGGAGGCGGAATGGAGAACGACCGATAGAGACGTGGGAGGCTATGAAGGCGGTCATGAGAAAAAGGATTGTTCCAAGCTACTACCACCGGGAGTTGAACAAAAAGCGACAAGATCTTCGACAAGATCTTCGATCGGGACGCCGGATTGTAGCGGACTACCAAAAGGAGACGTATGAGTCACAAACGTCCAAATCTGAGATCAATCAACTTCACCAACGTCGGGATTCATTTGAGCAGCAGTCACAAAAGGCCCCCAAATTTCGTAGCCGAGAATTCCGTGAGGCATTCCTGGAGTGGGAGAAGAAGATGATAGACTTCATGTTTTCTCGTAACAAATCCGAGCTGAAGACCACAAATGTCAGCGACGTACCTCAAGAGGATTGTTGCATCGTTGTCGAAAATGTCGAGTCCCCCGCAGCCGACCAGCCACAGTTGGAGGGAATTTCCGTAGATGACCATTTAGCTTCTGAGGCATTACCATTGGCTGCAAGCAAAGCATTGACGCCGACACAAGTATATGAGGATCCATATGTACCGGAGTATGAAGTTGTCGTTCCCGAGGAAACACCATATAGCGCTCTTTCTGATGTCAGTGATGATTTGAGGACAAATCACTTTCAAGAGGAGGGGAATGATGAGAATCCGAGTAAAGCTTCAAATGTGCTAGTTCAAGTTCCCGTAGAGCCGGTTACGAGAGAACGAGACAAGAAGTTCAAGGACGTACTCGACGAAATCATTCATGAGATATGGGCCCAAGCCCATTCGTGGAAGCCCATCAAAGATGATCCACTTTCTAGAAGGATCCGGTCAAGAGATAATTTTGGGACTATTCTAGAAGAATCGGATTGCATGGCAATTCTTAGGGAAAAATCCTTTCCTTTCCTGGTCTTTTGATTATTTAGGTGTCTGATTTTCAGCATGTTAATTTTCCTTCATTTAGTCGTGTGAGGTCAGCATCCATTTCAAGCATTTTGTCCTTTCCTAATTTTGTATTAGACGTGTGTGTCTCTTTTAGGCACATGTAGTTTTCTTTTCTTGCCTTTTTTTAAGTTGCCGTGTGACCTGCTAGTTAAGTTAGGAAAGTAAATCCCGTCCAGCTCTTTAAGTCCAATAAGGAAATTTATTTCCTATTCCAATTTGCTTTTACGTAGCTTTTTGAGAAGTCAAATAAGGACATTTATTTGACTATTCTAAAAGTGGCTTTTACGTATAGGTTTTGAGAAGTCAAATAAAGAATTTTATTTGACTTGTCTAAGTTTGCTTTTACGTCCAGGTTATGTGAGAGTCAAATAAGGGATTTTTTCCTTGCCTTTTTTGTTTGCTGCGTCCAACATTTGTGTCTTAGTTTAGATTTATTTCCTTGTTATTTTCAGCCCTTTAAATAGGAGCTCTTGCATTGTAATGGAACAGAGATTGATCAATGAAATTGTGAGAGTTATTCTCTTTGGTTCTTTGAAGAACTTCTCGAACTTATCGGGATTTCCCGTGGCGTTCACTTTGACTTATCAAACGGATTTCCATCACCGTTTGTGGCGTCCTCATCATACCGAGGTTCGTGCTTTCTTAAGCAACGGGTCGAGGTTCCATTCGAATCAGTCCTAGAAACGGTCTTGGGTTCCCTATAGTTGTTGGGTCTCGTTACGGGATAACGGGGTTCACATCATGGTAGCATCAGAATACTTCTAGTCGAACAAGTGACTGTGACGAGGCTTGATATGGAAGATGTTGCTGACACAAGACTTGACTATGAATACTGAGGTGTTTCTCTGTATGTTACTTTGTTTCGCGATATGGAAGATGTTGCTGACACAGGGCCGTATGTTGTAGTCTTAATGGAGATTGGGCAGGAGACAAGTTCTTAATTACTTCATATGGGTTACATGCTGCGACTAAGGCAGAATAATTGGGTTTACTAGAGGAGGTCAGTGCAAACACAAAAGGTGGTCGGCCGATATGACTAACAAAAGATAGGGACGACGAGGGTCGAAGGGAGGATGGTCGGACTCTGGCCGTACTGGTGGGTGTAGGGATGTCACCTAAAACCGGTTAATATTGTTGGCCAGTTGACTTGGCAAGGGATCATAAGTTACTATGTGGCCGGGTTGGAGAACAATTTGGCCCGTAGATAATTTGGGTGGTGTTGACTTGGTTGACTTAGCATATTCTTTGCCATGAGGTTTAGGTGCCATGGGAAGGAAATTCCTGCAATAATTCACGGGTAAGGAAGTCAGGTATACTGTTTTGACTTCCTTTGATGTAGTCAATATCTAAATAAAAATGGCTTAAAATTGCTTGCCTAACACAAAAATTTGTTTTGATGCAATATTTTGGACATCTTTTTCCAAAACAAATTTTGCACTTTTGCAATCAACATGAACAAAAAATTTCTAATTTAATAAATCAGATTGAAATTTACTAATACATAATGCTATAGACAAAATTTCTTTTTTGATAGTACTATAATTCTATTGAGCCGGATTCCAATTGCCGGAGTAAAAAACGGACAATTTGTTCAGAGGAATCAGGTTGACTTTCTGTTTAAGAATGCCACAATAACCACGTTCGGAGGCATCAGTTTCAACAATTTTAAAAGAATTCGGGAAAGAGATGGCAAGACAAGGGAGTGTCTTAACATGTGACTTGATGAGCTGGACAATAGAAATATGTTCTTTGGTCCAAGGTGGAGGATTCTTCTGAAGACGATCAAACAAAGGTTTCATTGATGTAGGAGATTTTGGTAAAATTCAGCGATATAATTCAAGGATCCTAAGAACCGTTGAAGTTGGGTTTTATCGAGGATGATATAAGGAAACTTGTCAGCAAATTAGATAGCTCTATCAATTGGCTGAATTTGACTTTGGTAAATATTAAAATCTAAAAATATGATTTTGGTTTGTAATAACTTGATCTTAGGGGTTGAGACTACTAAGCCGTTTGACTTCACAATATGGAGAAACTGATTGAGATGTTTCCAATGTTCTTCTATGAATGGAGAATACAAAAACATCATCAATATAAACTATGGTAAAATGACTATAAGGGTTGAAAATATCATTCATGATATTTTAGAATTCACTTTGTGTATTCTTTAAAGCAAAAACATCATATGGAGAAACTGATTGAGATGTTTCCAATGTTCTTCTATGAATGGAGAATACAAAAACATCATCAATATAAACTATGGTAAAATGACTATAAGGGTTGAAAATATCATTCATGATATTTTAGAATTCACTTTGTGTATTCTTTAAAGCAAAAGGCATTACATTTCATTCGTAATGACCAAAAGGAGTATTAAATGTGGTTTTGTACTTGTCAGAGTCGTGAACTTGGATTTGCCAAAAATCTATTTTTCATGTCGAATTTACTGAAGATTGTGGCTTCTAAAAGGCGTCCTATGAGATCTTTTTTATCTGAGATAGGATACCTAATCCACCGCAGGACTTTGTTCAAGGGCTTGTAGTTGATGACTAGCCTGATAGTTCCTCTTTCTATTTCAGCATTTTTCTTAAGATAGAAAGTAGAACAAGACCAAGGGGATTTATAATGACGAATGATGCCTTTACTTAAGAGATCATGAATTTATTTTTAACAGAATTCCATCATCTCTTGATTCATTTGGATTGGACGAGCTTTCTTGTGAATATTTTTTCTCACTAACTCAGGAACATAGGGCAATTTGACTATGTGTTGCTTGCGATGCCAAAAGGTATTAGGAAGATCAGAACAGACTTGTTCTAATCTATCCTGGAATGACTTGATTTGTACTTGAAGGGTTTGACCAGCGAGTTGCTCCTCAACTCGTTTAAAATTGATTTCTTCCCGAAGAAAATCAAGATGTTGAGTTTTACTAACAATAAAATTGAGAGTTTTACTAATAGATGCTTCCTGTAACATGGTAAGTTCTCTAGGTCCGGGAGGAATAACGAAATCAAAAGTTACCTGTGACCAAAGACATTCGTTGTAAGACCTTCACTACTGGTGGTGAAAGGATACAACAAACTGATGAAAGGGGTGCCTAAGGTGACTTTTTGATCAGGCATATTTTTTACTAAAACAAAGGGTGACTTGAGCACACATTATCTTTACAAATATGTGCTTTGGACGATTTGTAATTAATACCTATCTGACTACTATTAGCTGAGAGAAGACGTTCATTTGACTTCTCGTAGTATTTGGTGGGAATTAATCCTTCTTGAATACAATTAAGATCAACACCTGAATCTATAAGGGCAACAACCTCAAAAGAATATTCAGATTTAACTATGATGGTGACATTGGAATGTCATTTATGAAAATGCATTCGGTTGACGATGCTAAGGAATTTGTTACTACTCTCAGGACCATCCTGGATAAAAGGAGGAGTGAGAGAGGGAACATATTCGGGATCAGAGTCGGCAGACGACTCAGAGGAAGAGGATTGACTTTAATGCTTAAGTTTTTGGTTATTCTTAAGCGGGAGGACTTCTTATTCAAGAGTCTTATTACTTGCTTTTAACTCTCTGATTTCTTTTTTTACTTGTTTTACTTCAATTTGTAAATCTTCATGGGTGACAGGTTTAGGGGTTTTCTTAAACTTGTCTAAGATCTTATTATATATATATATATATATATATATATATATATATATATACTCTGGTTCCGTGCAATTGGATCAGATCTTATTAGAGTTATTAGAGTCACACATTGCTATAACAATGTGGGCTATTGTAATCAAAGACTTATAAATAAAGTCTCTATGTATCTCATCCTTACATCAGTGAGTACACAAATCTGTCAAGTTAGGTTTTTTCATAGTGGATGTAGGTCTATGGACCAAACTATTTAAGTCTCGTGTCTCACTTCTCTCCTTTCTCTCTTTTAGTCTAAATTATTTTAATTCTTAACAGATCTCTAGATGTCAATGTACAATGTCATTTCGAATGGGGTAAAATGTATATGATCTCCTGCCATTTACTAAACACCGAAGTAATTTTAAAAGCTGTGTAAATAGGAGATTAGCAAATTATTAATATCTTAATCATGTCTTTTTTTGTCATGTACCTCCCGATCTCTCTTCTTTCTGACGTTTTGTCGTCCTTATCCTTGTTGTTCCTTTCTACTCTCCTCCATCCTTACCTCTTTCCTCCTTGACTGAGCAAGGATTAAGAAGTTGGCCGAATTGGTCGAGAGACTTGGCGAGGGAGAGACAGAGAAAACACAAAAAAGAGAGAGAAATGGTAAAATTGCAAAGACAAAAAAATTTGTTGGCTAGTTGGCAAATTAATCAAGGAAAAAACTGAGCATGGAAAATCCAGAGGTGAAGAAAAACCAAAACACAAGGTGGTTCGTACAACTAGTCCCCTTGAAAATTCTTGAAGCTGGTAACTGTCCTATTAGGAATTTTGTTGCACAATTTGATCAATTTCTTGAGTTTAAAATGTCATTTTTAAGGGCGAGTGAATTCCTAGCTAGTCACTTAAAATTGAGTGTTTACTATCCATAGCAAATAGTGGATTTGGACCAAATCATTTGGCATATATACCACTTTTTCTGAAAATTTTGAATTCGATTTCAAAATAGTTCTTTTTATTTTTTTTAAAAAGGCACATGTATAAGTTCCAACAAAAGATTTCACATGGAGGGCACTGACATGTTGGACGAGTGTAGTGGAGAAAGTGAATCATGACAAACAGCTCAAACAAAAAAGACCTACAAATGAGCAACAACAAATGAACATGGTGTCCACAAGCTGGCAGCCAAACACGCCTAGAAGCCTCGGAACACTCGGACATTTTTCAAGGGGGTCTGGGGAGCCCCAGTTGGAATCGACAACCGAGGACCAATACATGACTATATGAGGTTGTAACTTCATCACTTGCATGCCCGGGCCTGGAATCGACAACCGAAGATAATGGCATTCGAGGACCCATTAACCTCTAGCTTTCATGTGGGTGGTGCCCCCCTATGTCGGTGGATTTAGGCTAATCAGAACCTTCCCCAGCTATCTCAGCCAAGTTATTCCTTATCACATTCACCCAGCTTATGCCTATCTGCATTGCGTTGAGGGACATGACCCCCTTTCTCCTGCATTCCAAAACGCTGCCTTGGGCTCCTGCCCGCCTCCCACTACTTTATATCTGGTTGTGTCGGGAATAGCAAGAACAAAAGGCTAGAGTAGGCCTGAGAGGACAAGACAACTACGTTTTCGTACTAATCTAATAGGTTGTCAACGACAGTGCGTGCGGTAGAACGAAATCTAATTATGTCTCGAAGATATACACAGAAAAAATCATGATAAAGAGGTAAATACTTCTTTTACCCCCTCTATAATGGTTATGCACTCTTTGCATCTTAATTTTTTTTTTTTTATCATATTAGATCTTTAACAAATGATGTTAGACACTTTACCCTAACAGTCAATTTTTTAATCATAGTGATTTTCGGCATCTGAAATGACGGTTTTATTCCTATGAAGTCTTACCACCAACAAAATGTACGGGATAAAAGTGCCATTTCAAGTCCAAAAAATTGCATTTTCGGGAAGTCTCGACGATCTTTTGTGAACCGTCAGAAGCCTTTTAATGTGTCTATTTAGCATATTTAAGAAGTAAACAATATAATGCTACAATGAGACTGCTCTCATTTCTTTTCCTGCGGAAAACCCCAATTACTAGCACACCGCGCATGCACAAAATGTGAACCATATAAGCTGAAATTTGAGGCAAACTACAAAAGCACGTGCCAACATTGTACCTACGAGGACCTCAGCTTCTTGGTTGAGGAGTTCAAAACCCAGGACAGGAAAGAACGGGAGAACCACCAACCTCAACAGTGGTTATCGGAGGGGAGACATGCCATGACGACATACTAGTAGAGTTTGAAATGATCCATTATAACCGTCAAAAGTAAAATAACTGTAATTTTAAACTGCACTGTAGCCAGGTCCCACCTGCTGGCAAAACCCAAGGCCTCCTTGGACACAAGGGCAATTAACCACCATCATACACTGACTTACGAATACAGATGTAAGGCAGGAATGTCGAACATAATAAAAAACACGGTTCAAAAACCTAATTGTAAAGGTCATCATCATCAGCCCCAGCGGCGGTGGTGGCAAAAGGATCAGTTGCAGGAGCGGCAGAAGGGTTATCAGCAAACCTAAACTCAGATCCAAATCCTCTTGACTGCTGCAGTGTCTGAGCGAATGCCTGGTACTTGCGGATGTCAGCATCACTCACACTCCTCCGAGCATACTTCATTGATTCCTCAAAATGGGCTGCCTTGATCTCCGCCACCTCATCCTCCACGTCCTCCTCCATTGCCTCAGGATTATCCCGTCTCCTCCGCTCTCTCTCAATGTCCTGCACAATGCACCAAAATATATATAATTAATCCCGAGTTGAACCTAGTGGAACCACGGGCAAAAATTCAGCTAGATGTTGAAGCCTATATTGGGAAATACACGAAGAGACACCAAATCATACCTTCTCGATATTCTCCCTTATGGCATATTTGCATGCACGTTGGCATATCTCTGTAATATCAGCACCGCTAAAACCTTGAGTATACTTGGCAAGAGCTCTGAGATCAACATCTTTGGAGACTGGAGATTTCCTCAGGCAAGCCTTAAATATCTGGTGGCGGGAATCCTCATCAGGGAGAGGTATGTAGATCAACTGATCAAGACGGCCAGGTCGCAGAAGGGCAGGGTCTATAATATCGGGTCTGTTGGTAGCCCCAATGATGAAAACAGTTTTCTTTGCAGACATACCGTCCATTTCCGTCAAGAGTTGATTCAAAACCCTATCGGCAGCACCCCCAGCGTCTCCCACACTGCTACCTCTCTGTAAATGGAAGATAATAGTTTAGGACAGGCAACTGAAAAAAAGAAAAAGAAAGAAAGGTTGCAACACCACTCCATCTAAAAGAATGGCTGAGCATAATTTATCAAACTTTTATATCCCACACCAAACATGATCTTTGTGACTGCCAAAACCCAAAAATAGAAACCAGAGATGATCATTCCTATAACAAGTAGTGGTCTTACCTGAGTAGCAATGGAGTCAAGTTCATCAAAGAACAGGACACAAGGTGCGGACTGGCGGGCCTTGTCAAATATTTCCCTGACATTGGCTTCACTCTCTCCGAACCACATCGTCAGCAACTCAGGACCCTTGACACTGATAAAGTTCGCCTGACATTCATTAGCAATAGCCTTGGCCAGAAGAGTTTTCCCACATCCAGGAGGGCCATAGAAAAGAACACCCTTTGATGGTGACATTCCAAACTTCTCAAATTTCTCAGGATGCTCCACTGGGTATTGAACAGTCTGCAGGAAGAAACAACACACGAATCAAAGTTGCGTAAGTTCACAAAAGGATAAAAGAAAGAATGCGAACACAATAGAATAACAAAAACAACTTTAATTACCTCTTGAAGTTCCCTCTTAACATTCTCGAGACCTCCAATATCATCCCAACTGCAATTGGGCACTTCAACAACCTAGCACAAGGAGAGAAAAAAATTAGAAGGGATAGCAGCCAACAAAGTTGCCTAATCAGCAGACGAACTGTGTCAACTTATAATATATTACTGCATACTTACAGTTTCACGTAGGGCAGACGGATTGCTAGTTCCAAGAGCAGTCTGGAAGTGCTCATTTGTAACTGCCATTGAATTAAGAATCTCTGCATCTATTGTCTCATCTTCCAAGTCAATCACATCCATCTTCTCTCTGATACACTGAAGTGCAGCCTCAGTACACAGAGCAGCCAGATCAGCACCAACATAACCATGTGTGTCCTTGGCAATTCTTTCTAAATCAAGCTGCTCCATATAATGGGAGAATATTCTATTAGAATCAATAAACTCGTGAATTGTAGAAAACTAAGCACATAATGCGAGAAAAAGGAATGTGTTCAACATTACATCTTCAGCTAGCTTCATGTTCTTTGTGTGAATACGAAGAACCTCAAGACGTCCAACTTCATCCGGAACACCAATATCTATTTCTCTGTCAAATCTTCCAAACCTTCTCAAAGCAGGGTCAATGCTGTTGGGACGATTTGTAGCACCAATGACAATAACATGTGCTCGAGATTTGAGTCCATCCATAAGTGTCAAGAGCTGGGAAACAATCCTCCTCTCAACTTCTCCGTGTGTCTTCTCTCGCTTGGGAGCAATTGAATCAATCTCATCAATAAAGATTATGGATGGTGCATTCTTCTCAGCTTCCTCGAACGCTTTCCTGAGGTTGCTCTCACTTTCCCCAGCCAATTTTGACATAATCTCTGGCCCATTGATACAGAAAAAAAAGGCACCGGTTTCATTGGCAACAGCCCGGGCAATTAGAGTCTTCCCAGATCCAGGTGGTCCATACAACAGAATTCCTTTGGGTGGCTTGACGCCAATAGACTTAAATAGCTGGGGATGCCTCAGGGGCAGCTCTACTAATTCACGAATCTGAGCCATCTGTTTCCTAACACCACCAACATCATCATAACCAACTTCATCTAATCTGTTCTCATCCTCCCTTCTTACAGGTTCTCCCTCACAGAATATCTCCGTGTCTGGAGCAACTACACAGTACTCAGGAGGGTCGGTCTCAATAACCTTGAACTCCACACTTCTCATTCCCCCTCTCACAAGGAATAGATCACCCTTCCTCACTGGGCGGTATGCCTCCAGGAAATAAGCTGAAAATGATAGATCAATAAACTTAGAAATAATTCACCATACAATCCCATTCAGGGAACCAACCCTTCAAGTTGTATTGACTAATAGCTGAATAAAGTAGGTACAAAATATAAAGCAGTATATTCCTCCAGAGACAGGTACCCAATTCACTTTATACTATATATACAAGTTTAAAAGCTTCATAAAAAAGATAATACTTGTTCACAAGACATATAATCCTCATATGGGTAATTCAGGAGATATATGAGCACTCAATCCTTCATAATACCATCTAATTCATACAAGTGCTTAGTAATTGCCATATTAAATAAGTCGTGTGAGAGCAATTACAATCTCTGCTATTGGCATGACATTTGCGGAACTATGGTTGTGTTTGTGTTGTAATATTTTTGGTATTGGAATATGTGTTGGTATTGGGTTTAGTGAAAAGGTGAAGAGAGAGGTATTTTTTTATAGTTTTTGTAATTTTTTATATTTTTTTATGGAAGAGAGAGATTATATTGGAGTATTTTATTAGGAGAGAGATAAAATTTTGGGGAAGATTGGGGATGCAAATGCAGCCTATGTTGTGGTAAATTTGTGGACTAATTTCTTGAAAACGTGTCCCAAAATTTCATCAGCATCTCATATGATATATTGTTGTCTATCCAAGGGTTTAATACTTTCTTTTTTCCCAAGTACCAAGAGTGTGTAAATTGTCATACTTCATTGAGCCCATTCATTCTCATATTTCTGAACCAAACATTTTTGGTGGTTAATTCAGCTCCTATGTAGAGAATTCAGTGTGTTGCCGTGGCTGCATCATTAATAAATGTTAATCTTGGCTATTTTCACAGTATAACAATCCAGTTTCCGTAATAACATTCAATTCATCGCATACAATGCATAAGCAAGATTACCAAACAACAAATTATCAGAGATAGACATGTGAGCTTCAATGTTTCCTATTGAAGAGACAGAAGGAAAGGCTGCAACTAGTAAACACTCACGTTTCAAGTATGCATCAAAGAGATTGCCAGTAACCCCTTCAATAGTGTCATCCACAGGAAGAATGTGGACACGCTTTCCGTATTTGACATCTGCGCACTGATGAACTGAAACAACATCTCCAAGCCTAACCCGCAGGTTGCTTCTAACAACCTTGTTCATCCTTATCTTAGGTTCATCGCATGTGTCATCAGCAAGTGCAATGCAGATAGTATCTTTCCTCTTCTTCCCCTAAACAGCAAAACCAACCACAAAATATGCATAAACATGCAGAACAAGAGCATCTTAAATAGCTCCACCTCCTAGGTAGAGGGTTCCACCATCCATGTAGGAATAAAATGAATATCATTATACTTATCACTAAAACAACCAAAAAGAAATAAGAGCCGATGCAGGTGCATGTGTTTGACGACTGACTATACTTCAGAACGTATACATGAAAAATTGTGATAACTCTTCGAATAATAGTTCCCAAAATAGGTAATTCCCTTCGTAAGATCCATGAGCTCAAGCAAGATTACATTAGCTTAAACAATCTCATAGACGCACAATTTATTAAACCGCAACCACAAGGTTAACAACCACCACGACACCTTAGCTTCAAGACGAGCAGAACCAATTTCTACTTCAAAGAAAATAACTTTATGCACAAAACATAAACAGTTCACAGATCCTACATACCCAACAGAAAATCTATAAACCCAGACAAAAAATACCACATTAACTGACCACCAAAACCCTAATTTACCACAAACCAAACACAGTCACACAAATCCCAGTAGCAATCAAACCTAGAACATCGAACACAAAACTCACCTTGATCAAGATCGTGTCTCCGCGGAAGAGCTGGAGCTTCTCCATGGTTTCGGGGTGAAGAGCGACGACCGAGTTGTCGTCGTTGATTGCCTCGTCCACGACAAGACGATTAGGGGCCTTCTTGCGCTCCAGAATCGCCGTACTGAAGTCACGCTTCGTTCCCTTACTAAAAATCCCAAAGCCATTAAAGAAGAAAATCAGATTACAGCTACTGAAGGAGAAAAATAAACCGACTTTGTAGTGGATCGGAGAGTAATCAGGAGAATGGGGATCTAGGAATTGAGTTGGGGACTTACGAGTCAGAGGATTCAGCTTGATTCGCCATGTTCGGTGAGGAGCAGAAGACAAAGAGCACGATGGGCTTTCTCTTCTCACAAGACAAATTTCTCCAGACCAAAGGAAGAAGCAGTATATAGGGATCTGAACGTGGGGATGGGATATTTAAAGATAGAGAGGGAGTACAGCTCCGTTTCTTGTTAAGAAAGAAAAGTTATATTTACTTTATTTTCTTTTTCTTAAATAAAAGTTTTGTTTACTTGCTTTTCAGTTCAAGAATATAATTTGGTAATCTTCGTTTCAGTTTTTTTTAGGATTCAAATCTATTCACAAAATTATCATGTAACATCTTAAGAATTTAAACATAAATATCAATACATTTAACACAATCTTTAACAACTTTTTACTTTTTTATTTAACACAAATTTTCTCTCTCTATATTTTTTCTCCTAATTCTAATATTTTATTTATTAAACAATTATATCAAATCATCTCTCTATCCTTTACACAAACACCTATAAAAAAATTATTTCACATAAATATTCACAATTCTACCTTTCCTCCCGTTAAATTTGAGAAAGGTTTTAATACAATTCTTGGGGCATGTTCGTGTTATAAAAAACTGTAGGATTCTAGTAAAATTATGAATATTTATGTAAAATAGTGTTTTATAAGTGTTTGTGTAAATGATAGAGAGAGATGATTTGATATAGTTGTTTAATAAAAAAATATTCGAATTAGGTGAAAAAGTATAGAGAGAGAAAATTTGTTATAATTTTTTTAAAAATGTATTGAAGTTTGTGTAAAAAGTTGTTGGAGATTGTGTCAAATGTATCGATGTTTATGTTTGAATTTTTAAAATATTTGATTATAATTTCGTGAATGAATTTAAATCTTAAAAAAAACTTGAAAATAACGTCACCTGTGTTTCTATTATTTTGCTCTTATTCTTTTTCTTAAAAAAACATTCAGCTGCCGATTTGGTTTTTATTTTTTTATTAAAAAAACTAAATAAAGTAGTAACTATTTAATCATGTTATCGATATAAATAATTTTTTTATTTCATGTAAGGAATGTGAGAAAAAAATAAACTTCCTGTTGATGGTTTGAAAGTTGACTTCAAATCTTGATATCACCTACCGCTTGATTTTTAATTGTTATTTAATTTTTTAATCTCTCATCATATTCAGATATACAAACATTTACATTTTACTTTTAGATTTTAATAAGTGAACAATATTCCTATTTTTAGCTTGGTGCATTATGTTTAGCCCAATTATTATATATTTAATTTATATTTATCCATATTTATTATTAATTTAAATTTAAAATAAAACCAATTATTCATTAAAATTTATTCGCCAACTCAATATTCTACAAAGAATAGAGGGTCAATTTCATCTTTATTTATTACATGTGAGTATATAATTTTCACCTTTTGATAATAAAAAAAAGGATTAAAAAGTATATGAGTTAATTATCGAAAAAAGAAATGTAGGTTAATTAATAAGTATACAGGCTCAACGTCTTTGTTGCAAAATATTTATTTATTGGTATTTTTTCATTTTTATTTTAGTTTAATACCTTTTAAAATTTGTGCTGGGCATCTGCTGTGTACAGACTTCTTGTCTTACTTAATCCTCCCTTAATTTCCTTTTCTATCTTAATTAATTATTATCTCAAAGAATCTGATTAAAAAATAGGCTTCAAGCCTTCAACCATTGCTTTGGGATTCTAGAATGTTCCGAATACAATAGTACTGGCTTAGGTCGAGTATTCAGAAAATATATTTATTTATTTTTCAAGTTTTTGTCTTTTTGTCTGACCCAACCCCAACGTATGGGGGCATTTTACAGTGCCGTTACGTTACTGGTTATCAACACGTATCATTCAAGTTGTTGAAACGGCAGGCCGTTTGCACCAAGTATAACCTATTCGACTTAAGGATGGGTATAGAACGGATGAGTCCATTCCAGTTCCGGTTACAATATCTATCAGAATGCAAATTTTGATTCTGTTTCCCGATTCTCGTATGTGTGCTTTTTGGCCAACTTTTTTTAAAACCTGAATGATTTTGAGCCGGAATTTTGGCCAAAGTTTTTATCATACATAATAAATTAACAATAAATAAAATATAAAATAAATATTCACCTAAAATTTATATTAAACATTCATCCAAATTTCAAAATCTAAAATAAAATTACAAAATTTTAAAATTATGGATATCGAAAAACAAAATTATGGTGGGCAAATGTTTCAACTATAACAGGAATGTTTGGTTGGCATTTTCCGAAACTAGAACCAAAATCGGAAATTCCGGCACCCTAACTGGTATGCAAAAAAAAAACCTCCCTTTACTTTTGACCTACTTTCTGTTCAACAGAGTAGTTAAAATGTAATCGAATTGTAATTTTAAAAGGTTCCTTTGCTTGCTTATGTTCAATTGGTAGTTATTCTTAAGATCTTTGTATGGGAATATTTTAGTCTTTGAATTGGGGGAAAGAGGAATTCTAACTCTTTTCCCTCGTGAAAGTTCCCTCGTAAAAGTTCCAAGATATGAAGGAGTTGTGAAATTTTACTATAACGTAGTGTTTGGGACAACCCATTTTGCAAGTTATGGGTATCAGATTTTGTGTTCGATCAATTTTCTGTTATCAGGAATTTAATTTATTTGCATCAGAGAAAATAACATGTACATGAGAAACTCTTACTATGACTGACAATTATTTTTCAGTTAGTTGCTCTCTTCTAATTTTTTTTGGTTAAAAGAGGACGGGACAGTCAGCGTAATAATCCTCCCTAAACGTTACAACACCCCATCCATTATAGAATGTTCGAGCCAAATATTAAATTATTTATACTTTCTCTTCTATTTTGTTTATACTTGTGCAGGGACGGCTCTAAGGTAATTGGGGCCTTAAGCCAAACTCTAAAGTGAGGCCTTCTATAAAAATTTATAAAATAATATATTAAAAAATAAAAGTTAATTAAAATTATTCTTATATCTTTTTGAAATGTAAAATTATTTATCAATTTTATATTCTAGATTTATTAATATATCATTTTTAATTGATAATATTACTAATTCATTTAATCTTTCTTTTGTCATACTTGATCTTAAATAAAATTTTATTAGTTTAAATGATAACTAAAACAAATACAACTTAAAATTAAAATTAAAGTAAAATGTTTAAAATAATAGTAATTAGGGATTTAGTGACAAAAGATAAGAGTTGAGAAGCACCAAAAAATAAGAATAAAAAAGATAATAGTTGAAAGAAGATTTTTTGCTATTTTTATACTTAACAAATATTGTCTCAAATAAGTTTAAGTTCTTTTAAGGATAGATTTTTAGTTGTTAGTTAATGCTTAAACAACTAGCAATATCTAATAGAAAAAATTAAATAAAATGCCTCAAAAAATGTTAATCTAGATATAAAAAGTTAACCTCAAGCAGATTTTATATAAATTTTTATTAAAGAGATTGAATCAATTGGGGGAGACTTTATAGGGTTTTTTTGAATTAATTACAATTAATATCTTTAAATAAGAAAGTTATAGGCTTAACTGAGATTTTATAAATACTACAAAAGCGAAAATTTAATACTAATTCAATTAAGGAAATTTAGTAGGTCTCTTCAATTAAGCTCCTCAAGTTAAGTTTTTAAGGCCTTAATATTAAATTTTCTTTAAATATACCATTAAAAAAATTTTGAATTTGGGGCCTCCTAAATTTAATACTCCTTCAATCAAGGAGATTTAATATGCGTATTCAATTAATATATTTAACCTCAAGTTTTTTAGGCCTTAATATTAAATTTTCTTTAAATATATCATTAAAGAAAATTTTGAATTGGGGGACTCCTAAATCTAATGCCCATTCAATCAATGAGATTTAATACGTCTATTCAATTAATATATTTAACATCAAGTTTTATAGGCCTTAATATTAATTTTTTTTTGTTTAAATATACCATTAAAAAAATTTGAATTGAGGACCTCTTAAATTTAAGGGTCTTAGGCAACCGCCTATGCTGCCTATGGCTGGAGCCGCCCTGTACTTGTGCTTACCAGACTTTTTCCACATGCTCAAATATCACATTTCCTCTCTTTATTCATGAGTCCATGCAAACTAGGTCAATGTAACGATTTGGGCTACAAACACGATGAATCCAAATGGACCTGGCTAAAACCAAAACTCAGCCCAAACTTAAGTACTCAACCAATAGTCGTTTTACTGGACCGTCGGCGACGCGGATGACTTTGCACTCAAAATTTATGCCTTTAGGAAAGCCTAAATTAGGTCCAAGGGATGGTGCAAAGCCCCTCGAGATTTTAGGATTATGAAGTTTAGGAGATTAGTTTGCGGATCTGACTGTGGATTGTTAGAGCGAGTTCTCTTGGAAATTCCATCTGTTTCCATATCTGCTCGCAGTGTTTGTTTTGTCCGATTTCCACTGCTGGATATTTGGAATTTTGGGAGAAAGTATAATTGAAATTTATATGTTACTCTTCACGGGTCTGAGAGGAACGCCAATTCCAGCAATCGTATGGAGTATTCTGTCTTCACTCTAGTAGGTCCCTTGCCAAAGATAAAGTCTGAGGTGGGTTCCTGGTTTGACATACTCACATATTATGGTTTCAATCTACATATATGGAAACAATGTCTAGTATGTGTTCTTCACTTATCTACCTTGGATTCTAATATGTGGAAACTTTTTAAAGATGAGCAAATTGACTCAAAAGAACAATTGAAACTAAGTGGGCTTCTTTGCGATACCTCTTTACTTGATTATCCTCTTGCTTAGTCTGTTGTTGGTGAAAACCAAAACTTGTTTGGTGGCCGTGGATTGAAAATTAAATGGGTAGTCTCTACGAATTTAAGCTGTCATTTTGGATTTTCTCGAATTGCAATTCATCATATGTGATTGTGTTGTTTGTTTCAACCCTGCATGACCAGAGAAGGAAATTTAAAGTTAATTATGATCTATAGATAGCGTGCCATTCATGACTCACTTACTACACCATTGAAGATTTCTTCTCTTATGGTTCTGCAGTGAAGGATATCACTGTTTTCGTTTGTTAGAAGCTATGAAGTGTTTATCATTCTTCAATGGGGCCAAGAAGGATGAGCGGAAGGCCCGAAAGGCAATATCAGTGCAGTCCACGAATTCAACTATTACAGAGCGCAAAGGATAACTTAAATACTCAAGTGTGTCCCAGACACTAGCACAGAATCCTTAGGGAGGACCTCATTTCCTATTTTGTCTCAAAGACACAGCAACCTCAAGAGTTTTTACAGTGTCCGAGCTGAAATCAGCCACCAAAAATTTCTGTAGTTCTGTAATGATTGGACACGGTGCCTTTGGGAGAGTTTACAAGGGATTGATCGAGAATGGAGAAGATCCAACCTCAACGATTGAAGTTGCAGTGAAACAACTCGATTTTAGAAGGCAACTTCACTGCAACTTCAGGTACAAGTTGTTCATTATCATTTGATTTTAGAAGAGTCCTTTGATCCTTTTGGCATTGGAAACTGTCTTGGAATTTACATCACTTCCTTGCAGTCCTTCATGAACTTCTTCTCGCTACTGTAGTGGCAATGCAAATTACGAAATATAATTGGATAATTATTGTCAACCTAATAAATATTCGGGACTTCATCCTCTTTTTGGCAGGGGCACAAGGAATGGGTGACAGAAGTTAATGTTCTTGGAGTGGTTGAGCATCCTAACCTTGTCAAACTGGTGGGCTATTGTGCTGAGGATGATGAAAGAGGAATCCAAAGGCTTCTGGTATATGAATTTATGCCTAACGGAAGTATTGAACACCATTTGTCCACTCGGTCGGAGACACCTCTTCCATGGGCGATGAGATTGAGAATAGCCAAAGATACTGCCTGTAGCTTAAAATACCTACAAGAAGAAATGGATATCCAGGTATAGTTCAAATTTTACTTTGGAGCTGATAATGCAAAATCCAATATACTTTCCAGCATTGTATTTGGTATATATGCTACTGAATTTTCTCTGTTTTTGGTAGATAATTTTCAGGGATATCAAGCCATCAAATATCCTTTTGGACGAGCAATGGAATGCAAAGCTATCAGATTTTGGATTGGCCAGGTTCAGCCCTGCTGAAGGATTCAGCCATGTCACATGTAGTGAGGTATATATCTGATCATACAAAGTAATCTATGACTTAAAAAAGTTATATTCCTCTCATTCCTCTCCAGCATATCAACTTTAGATTTATATATGCTATAAGGTTGAAGGGATTACATAGAAGTGAGAACTAAAATAC
This sequence comes from Myrica gale, assembly GCA_963930655.1. Lineage (NCBI taxonomy): Eukaryota > Viridiplantae > Streptophyta > Magnoliopsida > Fagales > Myricaceae > Myrica > Myrica gale. The sequence goes on from OZ005613.1 coordinate 4,950,777, forward strand.
CTTGCTTTTTCTTGTGGTTTTCCCGAAATCTTTCACAGGACTTTTCCAATTTCAGTTTTATATATATACTAGCAAAAGAGAACTCTTATGGTTGTCTTACATTATTGACGTAGGGTTATGTGACTGGTGACTTTATTTGCAGAGCTACTGCTTTCTTTCGTCAGGTTGTCAGGACCATAGTATATGCAGCTCTTGAGTATATTCACACTGGACATGTCACAAACAAGACTTATGTATGGGGGCTATGGAGTTTTCCTGCTTGGACTCATAACTGGTAGACGTCCTTTAGATCGAAACCGTCCCGAGAATGAGCAGAAACTCCTGGAATGGGTAAAGCCTTTCCTGGCAGATGCAAAAAAAAAAAAAAAGGTTCTAATGCCGGATCCAAGGCTCAAAGAGGAGTATACCCTAACATCAACGTTTGTCCAAGCCAATTCAAAACCCGCACATAGATCAATCTCACACGGAGATTTTTGTCACTTCTTGTGCTGGCATTTATCCCCTCCACTCTCGTATAGTAATCGCATGCACAAAATTCAAGGATTAACGCACGATAAAATCTTTTAAGATCGCTAAAATGCCTTCGAATTTACTTAGCGGAAGACTTCATTAAAATGGTTACTAGTTAAAAGGAAGGCCGTGAATTGGTTTAGAAACTTGAACAAAGAAAATGAAATCGCACAAAATATTAAATTGAACCTTAAGCCGGTTAATGACTAAAACGAGAATGACAAAAATAGTCAAAATATCGTACCGTAAGAATATACACTTATTGGGATTAACGAATTAGGTTGAAAACTTATTGATATCGTAAAAAGATTAAAACGTAATAAAAAGGAAATAAAAAACTTTGTAGCAAGAAGTTAACATAGAGAAATACATCATTTCCTTTAAATGAACACGGTTTGATATAAAAATGTGAGCTTCCTATAGTCCACCTAGCTTATACAACCGCATTTCAAATTATCAAAAACAATTTTGAAAACACTGCAATCAAAAGAAAATAAATGAAACAATGAAGTGGGGGTACAAAACAGACCCTACATCTAAAATCTCTTCGGCCTTGAAATAGTCCAACATCCTGCTTAACAATAAAAAGACAAACACAAACAAACATAAAATAGGTGAGTCCTATTGACTCAGCAAGGGGAAAAGGGACATGTCATGCGAAATAAATAAGCGGGAACATCATAGTAGCAGATAGACAATAAATAGCATCGATAATAATAAAAAGGATAACAATGTATGATCGATGCAACGTAGAAATGATGCATCTGTTTCCCGATCATTCCACTTTCTTTCTTTTCCGATCCAGTAGATATGTCCTTCTAGCTCTGTTTGACCCCCAGAGTCCGGGTTGTGCGTCCCTCCTCTCTTCTGGGACTGTCCCGTGCTCTGACACTAGGACTCGGTCAGGCGTGCTTTGTTCCATCCAACCACTATCCTCTCAGTGGTGGCTTGCACTATCCGACTGTGAACGCTACCGCCACCCGATCTCAGGACCACCTCTGAGTATGAGTTTCATTTAGGTCATTTCGGTCAACAATATACCCATACCCATGATATGTTGATTCAGCATGACTTATCATATGCATCATTGATAAATAATTCACAAAAGAAGATTAATAAAATGCAGTTGACATATCATAAGCCTAACAGGTTCACAATTCACATAAGTCGTCGATTATAAAATGCACATTCACATTTAACAATGTAAAGATATGGCACAAGAATGCATTTTTATGCCAATCCAATGCCTTTTAATTTTCATCACGTCATACACATATTTCTATGCATTCTTCCTACCTTATGATAAAATGACTAGTATGGGTTATACTAACAAATAGAGCAGTTCATCGAGTAGCTATGATGTTTGTACCAATCTCAAGATGTGCCCAAGCATGTCAACTAAATGATTAATGTGTTATCTCTAAATACTTTCTAGTTCCTTTGTATATACTATTTATGATAACATATTTTGCTGCTTTCCTAACAATAGACAATAACTCGTAACATATAAAATCTGACCTCTTTAGATGTAACAACAAACAGAGAATTTTTCTTTTCAACGAATTACAATTATTATAAGTAGCAAATTATGGTCTCTTCATGCATAACGACATTTTATGTTTCTGCACTATAATTTCCAGCAACATCTATCTCTTGTACATTTCGTGTTCTTTTGTTTTCTGCAAATGTTAAGAGTACCATTTTTCCTAGCATTAATGACAACAACGTTATAGTACCTTATAGCTCCCATAACAGTTCTTTGAAAATTCTCACCTAACAAAGTTAAGACACATAACAAAGGACAACAGCATAAAGGTCATAGCTAACGTGAACTTTGGCACGTACACATATGGTGAGAAAATAGCAAGAAAAATGCTTATAGTGGCAACACAGCAATTGCTCAGAAACTCAGAAGTCATAAAGTACCCTCAAAATTTAAGTCTAACGCACGGTAACACCACCTGCCTCAAATCTAGAATTCATCAAATCTTCGAAGTTTTATTCACTACATCACCCAAATTTCTCCATGTCATAATCAACAATCAAGGATCTATTTAAACCCCTTAGGAGGTGCTGAAAATAACAGAGACATCTACGGAAACAGAGGAGCAAATCTGCCCCTATAAAATAGAGCACTCGAGTGCTCTAAGCATCAATTAGGACCACCCCTTTTTGCATATATATATATATATATATATATATAACTTGAAATAATAAAAGCAAATAGGCAAATAAAATCACATTAATATAAGAATGGTAATTTATTAAAATCAAGGTTAAAAATAAATATTTAAACAAAAAGGAAATTCGGCCATATACAAAAAAAATTAACCAAATCACCCTAAAATATTCTAGGAAATAAAATCAAATGAATTAGACAATTTAAACATATGGATTGCAATGAAAATAGTGATCTTAATTCAAAAAATAAAAATTAAAGGAAAGAAATTCTATAAGCAATTAGTTAATTCGTAAATATTATACAAGACACAAATTTAGAAAATAAAAAATACTAAGGAAAAGAACACAAAATTACTAAAGGTAGTAAAAGGAAAACCTTAACATAAGAGTCTCAAAAGTAACTCAAAAGGTTAGGGGTATCACAATTTTATAGATGAATCTTCAAATCTATCTCTAACCTTGAGGCTGTATTGATGCAATATGCAAACCTACATATGCCTTGTTAGGATTTAGCTAGTTTTGATTTCAAATTTCAAGTTTAAAATTGATGCGGAATAGAGGTTTTTTGAGAACTCATACCATCCACACCCGAGGAAGCTCCAAGAATCATTCATCCTACCTTGCCTTTTCCATTTACAACCCCTCTCCTCAGATCAGAAAGGATGCGGCCTTAAGGCACAGATAAAGGAAAAATGAGAACATGACAATAAATAATAATAACTAGGTGTTGGGGGCTTCCACCACAAAAAATTATAGGAAGACAAACCCAAGGCACTTCGGATACAAACCTGCAACTCATTGACAACCTTCTACAAATTGAATCGAAACAGAACAACTCGAATTTTGGAGGACGTGAATTCATGCAATAACAGATCAAGAAAGGACATTTCTGGCCAACTGGGGACACTTGTATGAGTCAAACATTATCCCACATTAATCTCTGACCAACCCCTTTGCAGAATGTTAACCAGAAAAGCACAACTAAACCTTTTATGTAGTAACTATATGAGAACTGTCAAACTACATTAACGTAAAAAGAAATCATCTCTCGCAAGAAGAAGATATATGCAGTTTTAAGATGAAGAAGATGATGGTGGTAGTGTTGGTGAAGGTCATTGGTTGAAAAAGTTGCACCATATGGAATCAGTCAAAACGATAGTAACAATGACTTTGGGTTATTACTCACTCAAGGATATCACTTTTATGGCAACGTTTAAAAATGATTAGTGGGCACATAAAGTTTACAAGAAACAGGATCCCCATGCTTGTTGTTATATGTACCAATGCAAAGACTTGTTAAACAACACACCAAATGGAAGTATGAGGGAGGGATTTGAGTGGTGGTGCAAGGAATGAAAGAGCTAAGAAAAGATATTGTTTAAGCACAACAGCTATAATGAGACAGAGAATAAAGAGCAGAAAAAGCTGGGAAGATAATATTCATCCATCCTGATACCATTGATCTTGCTTCTTGATTTCAGCTTCTGACTGCCACCCCAACCCCTTTGTACCGCTTTTAGATTAACTGGATTGTTTGAACGGAACAATCTGCCCTTCCATAGATTATTGTTATATGTACCTGAATGAAGACTTGTTAAGCAGCACACCAAATAGCAACATGAGGGAGAGATTTGAGAGGTAGAGCAAGGAATGAAAGAGCTAAGAAAATACATTCTTTAAGCACAACAGCAATAGTGAGTCAGAATACAATGAAGGAAAAGTTAGGAAGGTGAGCCTTGAGGCAAGTCTAGAAGGCACTACAACAGTTTGCATCACATGGCACAGCACGAGAACTAGAATACCTTGTTCACTGCTTTTAGCTATTTGCATAAAATAAATTTCACAGAATATATAACTCGAGAGCATTTTAAAAAACAAACAAAAAGAAAAGAAAACTAAGAGGGAAAAATGCAACAATCATTACAAAAAATTATAGGCATACTCATGGAGAAAGGCCTCAAATTATGTTGTTTACCATAAAGTAATAAAAACAATAACAACAAGACCAACAATGATAACCATGACCACAACCACAATGACAAATATTGGATAGAAAACGGACTATTAGCTTAGAAACCAAAAAAACAAAAAGCTACAGCTAGAATAATGATAAGATATAGACATGATGAAGTCTACTTGGACTTGCACTTAGGCATACCCTGTAGAAGAAATGCCAGGCATCCCAAGCTAGCTCGTAGAAGAGTATTCTATGAACTGGTCTATTATAGAATATAGGCATTTATCTATATATATTGCTTCAAGTAAATGGTAAAAAATGATACATACACTGACACAATTCTATTTTCAAAATTAGTTGACAATTGAACATATGGAATCCGCAACTCCTCAGCCTTGTTCTGAACCCAAAGCATCGCTAGGAAATGGCTGCAGCCTCCAGAACGCTCCCAGGTTCATAAGCAGCTACTTCAATCATTTAAGTCGGAAGATTTCATGGCCGCTTAACCACGATATTATTATCATATTGCAATGTGACACTCTAAGTTGACCATCTCCGAGAGAAACCATGAAGATAATTATCAACAACTTTCTTAGGTTGAAAAGTTAAACAAACTAAGCTAGTCCTAATTAGTCTCCCAGTTCACAGCCTATAAAGTATTGAAGTTATTGATGTTACTCTCTTTCATCTCCCTTTCTTATCCTCAAAAGACCAAAAATAAAGTGAAGTTATAGCATACAGAAAGTGGAAAAATCTTATTGAATAGACCAAAATGCTTATCATAATGCATTCGCAGTTGAATATTGGCACAACTCAATCACAAGTGAAAAGCAAAAAAAAAGGGGGAAAGGAGTATTGGTTGAACATGATGTAACACTTGGTACAAAAAAAGTTACAGAACCAGCATGTTGAAAGAAATTAATTGAGAACTCCCAGTAGCCGTGTATTTGGAACATTGGTCAGCTTTCAGCACTCAGGATGTGTATACACCAAGTTTGATATGTTGAAAATAAAAACTTGATTTGAGCCAGCATACTTATGTATCAAGAATGAGTGTGTAACCACGCATAATGAGCGAGATCAATAAGCACCTAAATCTTTCATTTTGGACAGCAGATTTCTTGCTCTTCTTTTTCTGGATCTTGCCTAAGGGCTTTCATTACTGAATGGAATCACAGTACAAAATGATAATAAATACTACAGCAAGAACAATGAACCAAAGGCTGTTGTGATGGTTACCAGTGGCTACCGGTTCCAGAACACCAAGACTTTTCCATTTACAACATTGGAAAAAAGTTCACTCTTTGACATTTCTCGATAGAGTCGTTGGCTCGACGATTGTTTTGCTTTTACAATATCCATGGATTCCACAGGAAATAAATGAAAGCAGAAGGCGAGCATTCCTATCCAAACATCATATTAACTGTTTTGTTTTGACATCCTCGTCCAATCTGGTTTGCAACAATAACCGTCAATCAAAAAGTTGTATATGACAGGTCAGGTGCAATGCCTCTATGAATCAGTTCGTGTGAGAGCAATGCCGATCTGGAAGGACTATGGTTGACTTATTCTTTCAGAAGTAAAAGAACTATGATTGGCTTATTCTTTCTGAGGCAAAAGAAGTCTTCGATGTGACGATTCATAAAGCATTGAACCTAACGTAGTCACATACGATTATTTGATTTAGGCTGATGCAAAACAGAATGGACGAGGTTGTTCTGCTTTCAGTTATAACATATTGATCCATGGATATTGTAAGAGCAAAAGAATTGTGGGCAACATCCAAACCTTTGGAGTGGTGGCAACAGTGATGAGGAACGATGTGGGGATTACATGTGGATGTACAGTTAAGAAATTGCCGAGATGTAGTCCGCCGGATGGGGAATTGGCAGCTGCAGGACTAGGGAGAGAGGAAGCAGTACGAAGGAGATATCAGGACATCATCGGGGTGGGTGATGCAGATTTGGCGTATCCATGACCAGATGGAAGATATCCAGGGTGACCTCCAGAGAATTCCAGAACTGAAAGTTGTGTGAAGAGAGATATCAACGTGCGGCGCTTTGGATTGTTGGGGTGCCTTCAAGATTAGTTCCGGAGGCTATAACCCTTTTTTACATCATGTTACTGAATTACCGGGAAGTTACCCTTTATATATATATATATATCCAGGTCATCTTTCTATTCATTATTATTATTATTCTAGCATTAGTTTTCTTGTTTTCTACGCCTAACAGCTGGTTATATTATTATATTACGATATCACTCTGGTTATTATTCTCGTACATGACTGTATATTCCTTTGAACTTTTTCTGAATTTTTGTTTTAAAAAATTTGTCTCGAGTTATATATTCCATGGAATTTAAGGGATGTTTGACGGTGAAAATTTTGGGTATTAGAATTTGAAAAATATTATAAAGTAAAGATATGTTACGAGAGTCGGTGAAAAAGTAAAGAGAGAAGATTTATAATAAATATTATAATAATAATAATAATAAATTAATTATTAAACCTACATTTTTTGGCCCAATTATTAAGCTCAAACAAGACATGAATATTTGTGCAAAAAGCTAAAAGCAAGTAGTTAAAAAGGTATTTTAGGATATGTTCATTTTCACACTTTTTCAGGATTCTAAGGTTGTTTTTGTTTTGTAAAATTTTAATGTTGTTAAAAGTTTAGGTATTGGGTTTAGTGAAAAAGTGAAGAGATATAATTTTTTATATTTTTTTGTAGTAAATAGTAATGATTTGATGGGGAGAGAGAGAGATTATATTGTAATATTTAATTGTGTTAAAATTTTAGAGGGGGTAAAATTTTTGAACACAAACGCACCCTAAGTATATTCACAAATCTACCACCGAACATGTTCAGAATTCAAACACAAAAACCAATACATTTTACACAATCTCCAACAATTTTTTAATTTTTTTATTCAACATATATTTTTTCTCTCTATATTTTTTCACATAACTCCAATATTTTTTTATTAAAAAATTACATCAAATTATTTTTCTCTCTATTTTACACAAACACCAATAAAATACTATTCAACATAAAAATTTACAACTTTTCTAAAATCCTACCATTTTTTCTTAAAACGAACGTAACCTAGTTTTGGTGTTGCGTCAGTGTGCCATTGTTGCGTCCTTTTTCTCCTCGGGGATTCGTACTCCCCTGTTTCAAAGTTTTATGCCATAATCACTGCAAATGTTCTCTCTATTTTACACAAATACCAATAAAATACTATTCAACATAAAAATTTACAATTTTTCTAAAATCCTACCATTTTTTCTCAAAACGAACGTAACCTAGTTTTGGTGCTGCGTCAGTGTGCCATTGTTGCGTCCTTTTTCTCCTCGGGGATTCGTACTCCCCTGTTTCAAAGTTTTATGCCATAATCACTGCAAATGTTCTCTCTATTTTACACAAATACCAATAAAATACTATTCAACATAAAAATTTACAACTTTTCTAAAATCCTACAATTTTTTCTTAAAACGAACGTAACCTAGTTTTGGTGCTGCGTCAGTGTGCCATTGTTGCGTCCTTTTTCTCCTCGGGGATTCCTACTCCCCTGTTTCAAAGTTTTATGCCATAATCACTGCAAGTGTTCTGTTCAAAGTTCAAACATTCCAGTTAATCTAAAAGCAGAGAAAAGAAGGGGAAGCTGAAATCAAGAAGCCTGCAGATCAACGGTGATTTGCATGTATTTGCACTGGATGAGAATTTATAGGAGGGATATCCGGATGAGTGGGAGTTGGGATTTTGAGGTGGCTGAGTAGTCGGAATTTGCAGGGGAATCAAATTGGCTAAATTACGAAGATGTGGTTGAGGAAGGAGAATTTGTTGGAGACATTTATGGAGAGGAATAAATTGGAGGATGCCGAGTATGTGTTGGATAGGAAAGAATTGAATGAGGACAATAATTTTAGCCAACTGGAGGATGAGGCCGTGAGATGGGAATTTGAATTTGAAATTTTGAGAAAACCAAAAATTGGAAGATTTGAATGATAGGGAGAGGGATAGGGAGATAGAGATATCTTTGGTTTAAATCTCAAAACAGTTTTTGTATTTGTGTTTTTTGGAATCAGGGTAGATTTTTTTTGGATTGGTGAAAAGTGTGTTAAAAGTTGTTGGAATTTGTAAAAAGTGATTGGAATTGGTGAAAATATATTGGAATTGATGAAAAAAATTATTGTGATGGGTGAAAAAAGTATTAGAATTGATGAAAAAGTGAGTGAAAAGTTTTTGAAAACGTTTTGAGAACTAAATAAAACATAGCCCCGGGAGCTGATTTTTTAGGAGAGATTGAAGAAGAACAAAGGAAAAGATTTTTCATAAAAAAAATTTCTGAAAATATTCATCCTGCCTAACATACTATTTTAATGGAAAAGCTCATATTAGAAAGCGCAATTTATTTGGAACATACTGGCTCATATTACAAACTCATATCTATATTTTATTATACAATGCAGTTGCCCTTTATGTTGCCCACAACTTGCGGTCTAATATGCTTAACACCCTAAATGCTGCAAAATTGAATTTATACACAGAACACTTGCAGGGCATAAAACTTGGAAAACAAAGAAAACCACAGTTAGAATAATAATGGCACTGACACAGCACCAGAATGATTAGAATACCTGTTTAACCTTGCTTGTAGCTGTTTTGTACAATATCATTTAGCTATAGCGATATAACAGGAATATGGGGCCTTTTTCATCGAGATCGTTTGAATTTTATTCTTTAATCTGTTGTATTTCTAAGTTAATTACTTTATTAATCCACCAATATTTGGGTCATATCGTGTCCAATAAATTAAAACGAGCGTACGCCGAAGTGGGTCTGACGGTCTTCTTTTCCGTGATTTTTCCTTAGTTTTTTTTTCAGACATAATTCTCAAAGTTAATTTTGTTCGAAGGAGGTGAAGCCACATTGTACATGATGGGTTGTCCTCAATTATACTATATATATATATAGTACTTCTACAGTAATAATGAGGAACTTGCGCCGAAAGCGGATAGTATCTACGGTGAAGATGCAAGGATGTGACTTTGTGAAAGCCTTTATAGCTAGCGTTGACTATATGCCGTTTGATGCTGGCGTTGATTTGGCTTCTCGTTGGGTCAAGGGCACGGCGCTATTTATTAATCGCCTCTCTCCACATCATCTCCTCAATCCGGCTAGCAGTACTGTAATACCTCCGATGCGCTCTCCCTCTGCACTACTCCAATTCGCTTCAAAAAGCAGAGGTCTCTCTCTCTCTCTCGCTAGAGTACTCTAGTTAATGTTAAAGCTTTCTTTTAAGCTCTGGTGCATGAAACCTGGTAAGCGATTTCATTTGATATTCAAGACCGCTTGAATACCACATTACTTTTTGTAAAGGTGAATGTTAAAGTTAATAAATATTATAATAAAAAAATTATGTGATGAATTTTTTATGATTAAATCTAAATTTTTGGGGCCAAATTTTTGGGGCTCAAACATACCCAAATCCGCTCACTCTGCCAGATGATATAGCAGATTCATTAATTCATTTGACAATACAACTACTCAACTTGTCGGCCAAGAAAAAGGGCACCACCACTTCATCGTCGTGAAAAATGTGAATATGCCAAGAAAAATCATACATATTCTATCTTGACGAGCTGGGAGGTCGTCAACGTCGGAGCATCTCGTCATAGTTCCCTACTTTCATGTTTGCATTTGAAAAATTCAAAGTTCATACAACAGCTCCACTCAGTATACCCAAGGTCAACAAATTTTGCTTGACAGACGGTTGCCAATGTGCGGGTGTCTTTGCCTGAATAATTCGCATTCGTCCTCCCCCACAGCTGTAGATTGGTCCTATGTGCATCTAATTTGAGAAAGCACCACATGAGATAAGAGGAAACAAATTATATAACCATGTTGTCCAGTCGGTTGTAGCAATGCTAGAAGCTACCCTCCGCCACTTCACGTGCATCACTTGGTGTCTACAGGAGGCGGCACAGATGACGCCACCTCATGACTTGCTGAAACCACTAGCATGATCAACACGATGAGGCATGAGTATAAGGTCACCGCATAGGCTGATAAAGTCATACAGATCACGGATTAAGAACATGCAACATTACCTGGACTGCTCGTTGGACTCCCACTACTCGGCTGATAGAGTCATACAGATCACGGATTATGGGTTTAAACCATGGTTTAAACCGCTGAACCAAGACCTAGACCCATTTCCAAACACGCCCTTAGTTATCTACCGGTTTAATTTTTGTCCTTTTCTTTTTACCTTTTCGTAATGAGAGGTATCAAAGAAAAGGGAAAGGGGTATTGTGTGAACGTGATGAAACACTTAGTACACTTCACTCTATTTCTCGGGAGAGGTTGGAGAAGAAAAAACGAAAATAATTTTCATATAAAATATTTTATGAAAATATTCATCCTGCCGAACAAACTATTTTAATGGGAAAGCCCAATATAAGAGTTGGGAGAATCAAGTTAATTTTCGTTTTCAAGTTTTTTCTAGGATTCAAATCCATTCACAAAACTATTACCGAATATCTTAAAAATTCAAATACAAAAATCAATACATTTAACACAATCTCCAACAACTTTTTACTTTTTTATTTAACATAAATTTTTTCTCTCTATACTTTTTGACTTAATTCCAATATTTTTGTTATAAAACAATTACATCAAATCATCTCTCTCTATCATTTACACATACACCTATAAAACACTATTTTACATAAATATTCACAATTCTACTAGAATCATACAGTTTTTTACAACACGAACATGTTCCAAGACTAATTTGGATAAAAATAGATTGGATGAGAGTTTTTTTTTGGTTTTTTTTTTCTCAACAAAAAAGCTAGTAGCATTTCAATAGAGTAAGTGGTAGGTTTAAACGGCTAAAAATTAAGTGGATGTTAATCTTGGATGCTGATTATTTTAATTTAAGAGAGTTTATAGGACTTATAAAGGACAAGCAAAGGGTAATGTTCATTCCATCTACGTGATTTAAGAGGTCTTTTTTAGAATAAAAAGATGTAATCAAATCATCTATCTTCATAATTTTTCACAAATTGAAGACTTTTACCCAAAAAAATAAATTAAGCTTATTAATTAGTAAGTCTAATACCTATAATATTTAATTGAAATAGAGTGAAGTGTGGAATTAAATCTAAAACTCATGCCGTATTTTGATACTGTGTAAATATATAGATCCTATTCTGATTTAGTTACATCATTTACTGGACATATCATACGCTGCTATAGGATATAGCAGCGGTTTTTTAGCCGCGGTCACGACCGCTATATACCCGTCGGCATAGGTATATAGCGGCGGTTTACGTGACCGCTGGTGAAGACCGCTGCTCTATAGCGGCGGTCATTACCGCCGCTATAGGTGTTTTTATTTGATTTACCTGTAGCGGCGGTCACGACCGCCGGTACAAGTAATTTTTTTTTATTTTTTATTTGATTTACCTGTAGCGGCGGTCATTGACCGCCGGTACAGGTCATTTTTAATTTTTATTTATTTATTTTTTAGTATTTTCCTGATATACAAATTTTGTTATAATTAATTGATGCAAACAAAGAAAAGTATAATCGACCAAAATATATTTCATTATAATCCTATCGTACAAGTCTTACACCAAAAAAAATTACTGAAGGACAGTCTCTCAATAATCTAAAAAGTAATAAGTACATGACATTTAAGAACAAATAACTATAAAAATTAATCCTCAGCACCTTCAGCACCTCCTGCTCTTTCTGCTTCATTGGCATTATCTGCTGTTACAATATTTGAAAATTAACAAACAGTAATGACATGAACCAATAAGCTTAGTGCACACTTAAAAGTAATAATAAGCTACATCTTTATGTTAGTATCTTACCAAGAAACGTTTTCCGACTTGCACGAGATGATCTATGAATTGCTGGTGAAACTTGAATGTTATTGCCGTCATCTTGTTGTTGTCGTTGATCCTACAACGTTAATACAAAATTAATTAACTACGAAGTATATATAAATAGAATCAATAATAATATGTGAGAATAAGTAAATAAAACTTTTACCCAAACTTCTGTTATCTTTTGTATTGTAGATTTAAGCGATGCTAGTTCTGACTCCAACGATTGAACTCTATTTTCCAAGTATTTCTCTCTCTCGTTAGTAGTGGATGCAGGCTAACTGCATCTGCAGTTCGCGTTGGCAGGATGAGATGAATGAGTTGGTCCTAATCCAACGTCGCGAATGCGACCATGTCTTTCTGGCCCAATCACTTGTGCATATCGGTCAGATGGTGACCAACCGATGCTGCCATCCACTCTAAATTGGCTGAAAGATTGTGAACTTCCTGAATCATTCAGTCCAATTTCCTCCATTCGCCTCTGAGAGAATACAACATAGAATTATATTTTGAATTAATATTCGCACATTCAAATCAAAATTGTGACTTACTATTTTCTCTGCTACGTCCGGATTTATTGGAGATCCATCAGAACGTATATGAACGGCTTTATATAACTCCGCTCGGTCGATTGGAACTTGTTTCTATTTTTCCTGCATCGCAAACACCAATTCGTGATAAAAATGTAAATCACAAATAAGAATGTTAATGATAAATACCATACCATACCATTAAACAAACTAATGAAGTACTACATACCAATTCGTGAGCATAACGTGCGAAGCTTTTTGATCCTGCAGTGTGACCGCCGTTTGAAGCGATTGATTTTGTTTTCCAGCTTCACTTCGACGCTACATTAACATCAAGAGAATTAAAATTAATAATAAGCTACATTCTTGAAAACTATAATACAAAATAAATAATGTCATACCCGTCCTGCACCAGAGTACCAAAAATCGACTAAGGCGTAAAGGCCTCATCAAAAAAATTCTGCTTTAAACTACACTTATAGTTCCTCCATTTCTCTCCTAAATCTTTGAGAAACCAGCTCTTGACAATATCCCCTAATGGAGGCTCGGGGATTGTAAATCGTTTCTGCAAAATATATCGCAAGAGTTAGGTGCGTCAATTATTAAATTTATATGAAAAATTAGCATTATTAAATTATACCGTCATGAGGCTCCAACAGTCATCTTTTGTTGACATAGGGACTTTACGCCAATCCGCTGCATCTAATGGGATTTGATTCGCAACACGGGCAATACAACTCGTGAATTTGTTAAATATTCCCCCTTTATTACCCAATGGCTGCCCATTGCCATTGAATTATACTGGAATCAATTCGTCTTCCTTCAGATTCCAGACGTCCGTCATACGTGTGCCACCACGCACTTTCCGGACTCCACTACCACCTGCACATTTAGTATGTGAAACATAATTGACTAACATATAAGTAAGATTATCTCTATTGTGGTTATGAACATACCAATTATTTCATTATCATTCAAAGATTGATTATCTTCGAACGACGGCATCGTAGCCTGTTCTGAAGGCAGCTCGGGTGGCTGTGACGGCGTTACTTCTTCAGAGGGGGGCACAGATGGTTGCGACGGCGTTGCTTCTTGAGATGGGGGCATAGATGGCTGTGATAAAGAAGATATAGTCCTAAACCTCTTCCTCGTCATTGTACCTATACAATATTTAAACATGCATAAAATTGATTTCAATGTAAAATTCAACAACACAAAACATTTGCTTAAACAAAGCAACGCCAATATAACTAAAACTCAGAGAATATTTGTAATGCGCACTACAAAAAAAACTCAATTAAGTATCCTTTGCCCTTCCAAACTCATTCTGTGACAAAATATTTCCCTCCCCATTGCCCTTCCATTTTGATGCTCCACACTTTGAACAAACGTCATTCTTTTGATTCTCATTCCAAAACAACATACAACCGTTTGGACAAACAGAGATCTTTTCATATCCAAGTCCTAACCCTTTCATGTATTTTTTAGCTTCATAAGTATCCTTTGGCAATTTAGCACCCGCAGGGAGCATATCAACCAGTGTTTGGAGTAACCACGTAAAAGAGGTATTACTCCAACCTCCCATACACTTCAAATGGTATAACTGTACAATAACAGTTAACTTACTAAATTTTGTGCACCCTTCATACAAAGGATCGTCTGCATCTTTAAGCATGTCATAAAACTTTGCAGTATTTTCAGTAGGATGCGGTTCTCTTTGTTCTCGTACATTATGAGATTGTGTTTCCGGTACTAATGGAAATAACTCGTGTAATAGTTCATGCAGCCCAGATGATGGTTCAAACATTTGATTATCTCCAACAGAAATAGATGTATTACTAGATGTTACCCTATCTCGCAATTCACCATGCGCAAACCAATAATCGTAACCCGGGGACATCCCATATTGGACCAAATGATCATGTACCGTACTGATGTTATACCTCTTGTAATTGACGCACTTTACACAATGGCAACAAATTCTCCCATCACTACCCATACTCTTAGATGCAAAACCTAGAAACTCATTGACTCCCAACACATATTCTCTTGTCCCGCGTTTCTTTTTCATCCAACTCTTGTCCATGAGCGCTAGTAATAACTATATGAAATGCAACAAAAAATTATGCATTATTTTAATGTTCATCACATTTATCAAGATTTTAGAAATATTTGTAGGCCCAACACCTTACACAAACCTTGCCATATCAAAGATGCACCCACACGAGGACCAGCTTCTAGAAATGATGTTTGTGGGAAATACTTGGCCTTTAGCAGACGCACCCACAAAAGATCCGGTTTACTCAGAATGAGCCACACAATCTTCTGAACAAAAGCTTTGTTGATCTCCTCCATACGACGAAGACCCAGACCTCCGTAGGATTTAGGTTGACAAATGACATCCCAAGCTTTTGGAGTATAGTTGTGAGTTTTATTAGGAGAGAACCCCCACCAAAAGTTCTTGAGAAGCCGATCCACATCCTTACACCAGCCCGTAGGAAAAACAAAGGATTGCATGTAATATTGGGGGAGAGCAGTAGCTACATAATTATATTGCTTAGTAGTTACTAGTTAGTATAAACATAAATTATATTGCTTAGTATTTGGTATAAATAGAAATTATTTTGTCTAAATTGGCAGGAACACTTAACATGTCCAAGGCATGCATGAAACGAAATTAAAATAACATATTAACATGCTTGGAGCCTTGGATCGCCTAGTGCGCCTTGGGCATTAAAAACATGCCCATTGGATTGCCCAGTGCGTCTTGGGCATGAAAACAAATTAACCCAGGACATTAGGGCTTCAAATCATATAGGGATGGACGTCCTGGGCTTAAAAAATAGCCCATGGCGACTTGGCCTTGAAAAGTAATGACCCAGGACCTCATGGGCTAAAAAAATATGACTCAGAGCATCCTAGGTCTAAAAAATGGTAGCTCAGAACGTTTTTGGGCTTCAAAACCCAAAAAGTTATGGGCCACATCCTTTAGGCCCATAAATCCGAACCCCGGTCTACGGGTCCGGCTCGGGATTTCACTCCATTCGTGTCGGGTCAAAATCAAACCGGAACCGTTTGGGTTCGGGTATGGGCCTGGGCAAATCCGGCCCCGAATCCGATTTTTCCAGCCCTAAATATTTTTTTAAAAACTATAAATTATTTTCAACCTGATAGGTTCCGCTACTCCCATACACATTTTTGTTTTTTTGAAAACATTCTACACGAAAATATATTTAGTCGAAACAAATGCAGAAAAAGGTATTCCGTCAGTGCCATTTTTGTGTCCTTTTTCTCCCTCAGGGATTCGTAATTTGACCTTCTAATAGATGTTGCGCCTTTCCTTCATGACTCGTCTTTCCAGTCAGATGTATTTGCCATAAGATTGCTCCCCTGTTTCAAAGTTTTACGTGGGCATTAGACTTGGAGAGGAATAAATTGGAAGATGCCGAGTATGCGTTGGATAGGAAAGAATTGAATGAGGACTATAATTTTAGCCAACTGGAGCATCAGGCCGTGAAATGGGAATTTGAATTTGAAAGTTTGAGAAAGCAAAAAATGGGAAAACTTGAATGCGAGAGAGGAAGAGTTGAGGTGGGAGCTGATTTTTCGGGAGAGGTTCGATAAGAAAAAGGAAAAGCATTTTCATAAAAAAAATTAGTTTTTTAAAAATATACATCCGGAATGGGTTTTGACAGTTCTCATACATCAACTTGTAGAAAGGCTGTCAATGAGTTACCCCCCAAAAAAAAGGCCTTAGATAAGAGTTGGGAGAAACCAAGACTACTATGGATAAAAATAGCTAGTAGCATTTTCAATAGAGTAAGTGGTAGGTTTAAAAAGCTAACAATTAAGTGGATGTTAGTCTTGGAAGAGTAATGTTCATTCCATCTACTTGATTTAATAGGTCTCTTTTGGTATATAAGACATAATCAAATCATCTATCTTCATAATATTTTACAAATTGAAGACTTAATTATCCAAAAAATAAATTAAGTTCATTAATTAAAATAAGATGAAGTGTGAAGTTACATCTCAAACTGTTGCCTTGTTCTCATACATATAAATCTACCAGTTTTTTCAAATACTTATGACAGCATATCTAGATCCTATTCTGATTTGGTTACATCATTGACTGGACATACTACAGCTCTAACTTATCATAGGCGACAATCACCACTTTTCAAGGGCTTTAGGTTTTTATCTTCATGGGATCAAATAAGCTTACCTAATTGTAAGCTTTATCTTCTTATCAAATTAGTTGTTAGCTTTGTAGGAATTCAAATTGAATCTACTATCTTATCTTGTAAATAGTTATTCCCACTTTTTTTTTTTCTTTTCAACTTATGGTAGCTCCAGAGCAGCTGAGTCTCCCAACTCGGCAAAAGCCTACTTATAGGAGCGGTTTGAGGGACAGGAATAATTCATTTCTTTGACATTTCTCGATAGAGATTTATTGCCTCATATATCGATTCGTTTGCTCTTACATCATGGATGTATATGTTATAATTACTGAAAACAGAAGGCAAACAACCTCATCCATTCTGTTTAGAACAGTAATATGATGTTGGATAGGGAATGCTTGCCTTCTGCTTTCAGTTATAACATGGATATTGTAAGAGCAAAATAATCATCGAGGTGACAAGTCTAAATCGAGAATTCTCAAAGAACGGAATTTTTTCTAATGTTGTGCATGGAAAAGTCTTGGAGTTTTGGAACCCCTTGTTGGGTAGCCGCTGGTAACCATCACAGTAGCCTTTGGATTCATTGTTCTTCCTTTAATATTTTGTATCGTTTTGTATTGTGATTCCATTCAGTATTGAAAGCCCTCGGCCTTAGGCAAGATCCAGGAAAAAAGAGAGTAAGAAATCTGCTGTCCAAATTGCATATTCATTCTATAAATCCATCTGCCGAAGTCAGCTCCTGGAATCCAGTAATGAAGGTTCATATTTTGTATTGTGTTATGTAGTGTCACGTTCTCATATTTCCTGTCTTAAATGTGCAGCATTTAGGGTCTTAAGCATATAAGAACGCAAGTTGTGAAGCTCTGAGGTCAACTCAGTTGCAAAAATCATGGATATCTGCAATGGATGATTGGTTTGGCCCAGAAATGAACCCTTTTGGACAGCTGTTAGTCGTGCTACCCCTCCCTCTCTTTTGCCTTATCCTAATAGAGCTGAACCGGTAACCTTCAGGCATAACACTACTGGTCTCTTCTCCGTCAAGACGGCTTATGAGGTCATGAGGGATAAGAGACCAGAAGTCCCTTGGCACAAGTTGGTACGGTGTAAGGGCTGGCTATTCGGAACCGGCTTATGACCAAGGACAAACTGCTTGATATGGGACTTTGACAAACCTTGGAATGTGTACTGTGTTGACCCTGAGGAATCGGTGTACCACTTGTTTTTTAATTGCAGGTTTTCCTCTCGAATCTGGCTTCTGTTGGGGGATAAATTCCTCTTACCAAGACAAGCTAGATCTTGGGAGCAGACTATTGATTGGGCCTCTATGGAGTTTATTGGTAATTCTTTAATTGCAATCCTTAGAAGGAACTTTGTTGGCAGCTCTGGTTTACGCCTTGTAGAGAGAAAGGAATTTGAGGTTGAATGGTGGTGAGAAGAGAAAGCTGGTTCTTGTTTTGAAGGAAGTCTCTTTTCTTGTTCAAGTTAGAATCAACCTGTTGCATTTCAACATACTGCAAGGGTATATCAGATTTGGTATTCAGGATTGGACGCACTGATTAATTTATTTTGCTGAATGTATACTTTTGTTGACTTCTATTTTGGCATTTGGTACTTATTCTGTGTTGAACCAGGCTAGGTTATTTTGATAGTTTAGTTGTTTAGCTTGCTTTTGTGCACCAGCGTTGATATCTGTGGGATGAGGGTGGACGGGTATCTTCCGTTTCTTCTTTTTCGATACAAGATCTTAGTCAATTACCCAAAAAAAAAAACATAAAGGGAAACTGCTTTGTATAAGAAGAAATAAATCGCGCTTTGTAATATGAGGCAATATGCCCAGTAAGTGATGTAATAAAATCACATACCATAACATTGTTATTGAATGAATTTGAGACTCTTTATTTAAATTTATACAAAAAAAAGAAAGAAAGAAAAGAATAACCATTTATTATAAGATAAGATAGAAGATTCAATTTAAATTCCTAATATAAGAAGATAAAGTTAATAATTAACAACCAACTAGATAAAGCCTTTTTTATCCTAACTATACACCTATTATATATGTATTGGACCTACTAATTAATGAGCTTAAATTAATTTTTAGGTAATTAAGTCTCCAATTTGTGAAAAATTAAGATAGATGATTTGATTACATCTTTTACAAAAGAGACCATGAACATTAACATTTTGCTTTTCCTTTATAAGCCCTCTAAACTAGATATCAGCCATATAAAATCTCCTTAATTAAAGAGATTAGCTACTAATTCAGTAGCATGCTGTCCTTTATATATATATATAAAACAAAACAAAAAAAGCAACTTCACTATAATTCAGTAGCATGTTGTAAAAGGGTTAGCCTTTGGAACTAATCTTAGAGGTACCACTACAAAAAAACAGGTCTTTAGTGGCGGCCACTAAAAACGCCGCTAAAGGATGTTTTTTGAGGTATTACTTTTAGCGGCGGTCTTTTCCGCGGTGGTCACTGACCGCTGCTATATACCCCCTTTAGCAGCATTTTGTGCAAAACGTCGCTAAAGGTATTACCTTTAATACCTTTAGCGGCGGTCAGTGACTGTTGCTTTAGGTATAATTGGAAAAAAATTTAAAAAATTGAAAAAAATATTTTATTTAATGTTAATAATTATTTTATAGACTATTTTATTCCTTTTTAAATACTATTATAATTTAAAACTGCTTTTAATTTATTAAATACACGTGATTAGAAAATATAAACTATTTTACTTAAAATATAAACTGCTTTCCCCCTCCTTTCTTCCCAAAAACGCAAGGTCCTCCCCCTCCTTTCTTCCAAAACTTAAAGTTCCCGCCCCCCCGCCTTTTTTCCAGAACGAAAGCAGGCCATTCTGTGCACAGAATAGAACCATCCCCTGTTCCAAATGTTCGTCTCTCACCCACTCCCACTGTCTCCCAACCTCTCATTCTTCTACTTCTTCTTACCTCTGCCCTCCCTGCTCCAACCCCAACTTCTCCTTCTTCGACCTCGACGAAACGCACCGGTCCATCGACAAGAACCTGGCCTCCGTCCTGCTATGCGCCGCCAGGATCGCCTCCGCCTCCATGAGCAAGGCCGTGATCCTGGCGCGTGTCGACCCCGAGAGGAAGTCAGGGAGGCCGCCCTCACCAAGAAGCATGCGCTTGAGGCACTCGAGAACTTGGCCATGGTGGACGCCAGAGAGAGAAGCAGCAGGAAGAAGGTCGAAAATAAAGAGAACTGAAATGTTGTTTTTGGGAATGGGAAGGAAAAGAAGAAAGTGAAGGTGGTTGAGTCAATGCAGAGCAACGACAATGAGAAGGGGAAGGTGAATTTGGGAGCTAATGGAAGGGAAGAGATTAAGATTGCAACAGCAGCAGCCCAACTATGAGTAAGTCCAAATATATGCAGGGGAAGGTTATGATTTCTCTTGTTGCTATTTGGTAACTATCCTTTAGAATCTTTTGTTGAGCGGGGAAATAACATGAAATGCTATATACTTGTCTTACCTCTCTGTTTCTCTGCTCTAGGTTAGCAAAGGTTTTATCTTTTAATTTGGTCACTTAAGCTATTTGAATGTCATTCGTATGTGTTTTTAACTATTGGACAGAAATTGTCACTGTTGGAAGAAGCACTCTGCAAGGTAGATTCAACTGATCCACCCAGTTAGGTTAGGTTGATATGCATTAGAGCAATTTTTTATTCGTCTTACACTTAAATTGTAAGGTGGTGTTTTATTATTTTTGTTTAAGCTTGTCTACTTATTGCACTATTATGTTTGTGTGATGTCTTTGCCTTCTCTTTATGCGATGCCTGAATGAATACCTTAAACTGCAACTTGACCGAGAGGTTTGATGATTGTCAAGGTAGGTATTTTTTCTAGAGCAGAATATGTGATATCTGCTTTATGAAAAATTTAAGGTACTTTAGCATAAGTGCATAAAGCTTACGATTTCTAATAAAGGTTGCATAATGGTTATCGGAAATGCAACCAGTGGTTTAATTAATCGAGTTTGTCAACTCTAGGCACCAAATCAAGTGGTACAGGTAGCATTAGGAAGAGGTGAGGTGCTTCTCTCGAAGAACAGTTGAAGAAATCCTATCTGCCCTTGTAAGTTAATGATTTGGATTGTTCCGATGTTGAGAAATTGAATTTTGATGCCGCGTTTGTTATGTGTCTTTGGAAAGTGCACTAGTCCTTTGAGGAGCATTCTTTTAGTTTTGGTGCTTGTATGTTCATAGATAAATCTTCACCTTTTACCTGACCAAGACCTTATGGTTGCTCTAATAGGAGAGAGAGGCGTTGAATAAGAAGGATGATTGGATCTCTGCCACAATTCAGTCACTGAAGGCAGCATCTCCAATGAGCCTTAAAATTTCTCTGAGATCGGTAAGGGAGCAGAAAGCTTAGTACTTCTTAGGTGCGGATAGAAATGTATGTTGTATTTTTTCAGCAAGCAAATAGAAGGTTTGTTTTTAATTGAAGTTATATGTTCTGTATTTATTTGCTGCGTTGATTGAATGCAATGCATAGTCCTTACTAAAGAAGTATGTTGCATACTGGCGTTTCAGGTTACAAGTGAAGCTCTCAGTTCCATTGCTTATCTGCTGAAACTAGAGGTTTTGACTATGGCAGGCTGCCCTTTAGTAGATGATGTTGGATTGCGGTTTCTTGAAAAAGGAAGTCCTTCACTAAAGGTGAAAGAATAGGTAGAATATTTTACTCATACAAGCTTAATGTTAGAAAATTCAAGCAAACAAATAACTAGAAAATACGTTATTAACTAGTAATAATGGTTTTTAAGTGTAGAATGTGTATTTTCCAATGGCTCCGGCTTGGGCCGAAATTTTTTTGCCCGTTTTATCTAGAGTTGTTTATAGACTTACATAAATCTTTTGTTTATTTCTATTTCTCATGTGATATTTTTTTTCAATTACAGGAATTCAAGATCAAAGATGTTGATGTGTAAAAGGATGAAGATTTTAATTGATTCTTGCTTATTGTGTTGTATTTGAATATTATAGTTAATCATTGTTTATTGCTATTTTATATTAGAAACTTGTTACTTTTTAGATTACTTGTAGAGATTCTTGTATTTGTTGTAAAACGTTATTAAAATATAATGAATTATATTTTGTTTTATTATCTTTGGTCTTTAAGTTTTTACATCCAATGAATTATGATTATTAAAATAAATTTGTATTACCGATTAAAAAAGCATGTATATGAAAATATAGGAAAAAATTAGTAGTGCATTAAAATGCTAGCAAAAGCAAAAAAAAAGCAAAAAAAAAAACGCTGCGAGGAAGACAAATTTGTGTTCGTGTCTATAGCGGTGGTCGCGACCGACGCTATAGACCCGAGGTCTTCACCAGCGGTTTTGAAAAACGCTGCGATATATCTACTGCGATGGAGATATAGCGGCGGTCGCTAGAGACTGC
Source organism: Myrica gale (assembly GCA_963930655.1). Lineage (NCBI taxonomy): Eukaryota > Viridiplantae > Streptophyta > Magnoliopsida > Fagales > Myricaceae > Myrica > Myrica gale. Next base: position 4,973,473 of record OZ005613.1, read on the forward strand.
TGCTATAGCCTATAGCAGCGGTTTTGTGACCTAGAGCGGCGGTTTCCGATCGCCGCTATAGGTCGGTTTTTTTGTAGTGTACCCCCACGGCCACAACAATCCAAAGCGCCGCACGTTCATATCTCTATTTACACAACTTTCCCATTTTTAGTTTTAGGATTTAGTTTTAAAGTTTTAGTTTTGATTTGCAATTTTTAGGTTTAAAATTGATTTTGGAACAAGGTCTTTTTTTGTTTCTTTTAGTGTGGATTCATTTATATTATTTCTTATTCAACATTATTATTATTTTAGTTATCTTGGGTGATGTTCGTTTTGAGAAAAAATGTAGGATTTTAGAGAAGTTGTGAATTTTTATGTTGAATAGTGTTTTATTGGTGTTTGTGTAAAGTGGAGAGAGAAATGATTTGATGTTATTGTTTAATAAAAAAGTATTGGAGTTATGTGAAAAAGTATAGAGAGAGAAAATTTATGTTGAATAAAAAATTAAAAAGTTGTTGGAGATTGTGTAAAATGTATTGATTTTTGTGTTTGAATTCTGAATATGTTCGGTGGTAGAATTGTGAATATACTTAGAATCCTGAAAAAATGGTGAAAACGAACATACCTGATATTTTTTTTAAAATAATGATAAATAAAATTAAAATTAATTTACAAAAGAAAAGAAATTAATCGGGGAAAAACGGGAAAGAGCTACAAACAAGTGAGTGAAATCCACCAATGGAAGGCAAAGGGAACATGCTAACCGTCCTTTCAAAAACAGCCTATAATCAATATTCCTTGTGTGAAATCCACCAATGGAAGGCAAAGGGAACATGCTAACCGTCCTTTCAAAAAAGCCTATAATCAATATTCCTTGTGCTTCCAGATCGGCATTCTACGGTCAACTTCAGCTGCTCTCGCTCAAAGAAAAAAATATATGCTCTTACCTAGAGAAAAATTTATTTGTATGCCACTTGAAATAAGAATAAAAGTAGAGAATTCCATTGCAAATCATTTCTGTCTGTAAATCAGCAATTTGACCAACAGTTTTGCTCTACCTGCTTCTTTCAAGAACACTCCAACTGAAACCAAACCTGAAGCAGGAAGGCTTACATGCATGCACACTACTTTTAAGCTAAATTCCGTATCCAGATCACTAGATGTTGCCTAAACTCGATTTCTTGTCTTTAAGAACATAAATGATGCGGCTTTAAGGCACAGGGAAAGGAAAAATGAGAACATGGCAATGAATAATAAAAACTAGCCGTTGGGGGATTCCACCCCAAGAAATTGAAGGAAGACAAACCCAAGGTCCTTCCCTTCAGATACAAGCCTGCAACTTATTGACAGCCTTCTACAAATTGAACTGGAACAGAGTAACTAGAAGTAAGCTATGTGCTCAGTGCAAGTTTGGCGGACATGAATTCAGGCAATAACAGATCAAGAAAGGACATTTCTGGCCAAATGGAAAGATGAGGGAGGGATTTGAGAGGTAGTGCAAGGAATGAAAGAGCTAAAAAAAAGACATTCTTTAAGCACAACAGTTATAATGAGACAGAATAAAGAGAAAAAGCTGGGAAGATAATATTCATCCATCCTGACACCATTGATCTTGCTTCCTGATTTCAGCTTCTGACTGCCACCTCAACCCCTTTCTTCTGCTTTTAGATAAACTGGATTGTTTGAACAGAACAATCTGCCCTTCCATAGATTATTGTTATATGTACCTAAATGAAGACTTGTTAAACAGCACATGAAATTGCAACACGAGGGAGAGATTTGAGAGGTAGTGCAAGGAATTAAAGAGCTAAGAAAATGCATTGTTTCAGCACAACAGCAATACTGAGTCAGAATACATAGAAGGAAAAGCTAGGAAGGTGAGCCATGAGGTAAGCCTAGAAGCTAAAACTATTTGCGTCACACGGCACATCACGAGAACTAGAATACCTCGTTCACTGCTTTTAGCTATTTGCATAAAATAAATTTCAAAGAATATATAACTCGAGGAGAATTTATAAAACAAACAAAAAGAAAAGAAAAACTAAGAGGGCAAAATGCAACTATCATTACAAAAAATTATAGGCATGTTCACGGAGAAAGGCCTCAAATTATGATGTTTATGATAAAGCAATAAAAACAATAACAACAAGACCAACAATGATAACCATGACCACAACCACGACGACAAATATTGGATAGAATACCAACTCTTAGGCTTAGAAAACAAAACAAAAACAAAAACTACTGCTAGAATAATGATAAGGAATATACATGATGAAGTGTACTTGGACTTGCTCTTAAGCATACCCTGTAGAAGAAATGCCTGGCATCCCAAGCTAGCTCATAGAAGAGTATTCTATGAACTGGTCTATTATAGAATGTTGGCATTTATCTATATATACTGCTTTAAGTAAATGGTAAAGAATGATACATACACTATGACACAATTCTATTTTCAAAATTAGTTGACAATTGAACATATGGAATCCGCAACTCTCCTCAGCTTTGCTCTGAACCAAAAGCATAGCTAGGAAATGGCTGCAGCCTCCAGAACGCTCCACTGCCCCTTTGGACATCACATACCAACTCAGTTTCATATGCAGCTACTTCAATCATTTAAGTCAGTAGATTTCATGACCGCATAACCACGATATTATTATCATATTGCAATGTCTGAGAGAAACCAATGAAGATAATTATCAGCAACTTTCTTAGGTTGATAAGCTAAACAAACTAAGCTAGTCCTAATTAGTCTCCCAGTCCACATCCAATACAGTATCAAAGTTATTGATTTTACCCTTTCATCTCGCTTTCTTATCCTCAAAAGACCAAAAATAAAGTGAAGTTATAGCACACAGAAAGGCGAAAAGCATACTGAATAGACCAACATGCTTATCATAATGTATTCGCAGTTGAATACTGGCACAACTCAATCAAAAGTGAGAAGGCAAAAAAAAAAGGGCGGGGTATTGTGTGAACATGATGAAACGCTTGGTACAAAAAAAGTGACAAGAACCAGCATGTTGAAAGAAGTTAATTGACAACTCCTAGTAGCCGTGTATTTGGAACATTGGTCAGCTTTCAGCACTCAGGATGTGTATGAACACGAAGTTTGATATGTTGAAAATATAAAAAAAAACTTGATTTGAGCCAGCATACTTATGTATCAAGAATGACTATGTAACCATGCATAATGAGTGAGATCAGAAAGCACCTAAATCTTTCACTTTGGACAGAAGATTTCTTACTTTTTTTTTTTTTTTGCTGGATCTGGCCTAAGGGCTTTCATTATTGAATGGAATCACAGTACAAAATGATAATAAATATTACAGCAAGAACAATGAACCAAAGGCTTCTATGATGGTCACCAGTGGCTACCGATTCCAGGACACCAAGACTTTTCCATGCACAACAATAGAAAAAATTCCGCTCTTTGACATTTCTCGGAGACTCGTTGGGTCGATGATTCTTTTGCTCTTACAATATCCATGGATTCCACAGGTTATAATTGAAAGCAGAACGCGAGCATTCCTATCCAACATCATATTAACTGTATTGTTTTGTTTTGACATTCTCATCCATTCTGGTTTGCAGCAATCTATCCAATCATATTAACTGGACTGTTTTGTTTTGACAGCCTCATCCATTCTGGTTTGCAACAATAACCGTCAATCAAAAAGTTGTATATGACTGCATCAGGTGCAATGCTTTTATGAATCAGTTCTTGAAATCTGTGAGAGAGCAATGCCGATCTGTTGTCTTCGATGTGATGATTCATAAAGCATTGAACCTAACGTAGTCACATACGGTTCTTTGATTTAGGCTTACCGTTTGCAAAACAGAATGGATGAGGCTGTTCGCTTCTGCTTTCGTTTATAACATATCGATTAGATCCATGGATATTGTAAGAGCAAAAAATCGAGACAACACAAGTCTCTCAATTAATGTCAAAGAAAGGAATTATTCCAGTCACTCGTACCACTCTTATAGGTCGGCAAGGCTTTGCCGAGTTGGGAGGCTCAGGCTGCTCTGGAGCTACTCCATAAGTTAACAGATTGCTAGATTACGGGCAACATCCAGACCTCTGGAGTGGCGGCAGCTGTGAAGTGGAGCGATGCGGGGATTATATGTGGATTACAGTGAAGAGATTACCGAGATATAGTCCGCTGGAAGGGGAATTGGCAGCTACAAGGCTGGGAAGAGAGGAAGCAGTACGAAGGAGATATCAGGACCTCATCGTGGAGGGTGATGCAGATGTGACGTATCTATGAGCAGATGGAAGATATCTAGGTGACCTCCAGAGAATTCCAGATCTGGAAGTTGTGTGAAGAGAGATATGAACGTGCGGCGCTTTGGATTGTTGGGGGTGCCTCTAAGATTTAAGTCTGGAGGCTAAACCCTTTTTAGAGCATGCACGAATGACCGTGAATTACCCTTTTTAGAGCATGCATGAATGCTTTTGGAGTTTGTTTGATTTATTGGAAATTTTGAAAGATATTCTAGTTCTGGAGCTGTACTTTTCCTCCTCAGGATTCGTACTTGACTTTCTAATAGATGTCGTGCCTTCCTTCATGGCTCATCTTTCCAGTCAGATGTGTTTAGCCAGGATTATTCTCCTGCTTCAAAGTTTTGATTTTGAGGTGGCTGAGTCGTCGAAAATTGTTGGGAATACTTCGTTAAATTAGGAATAGAAGACTAGAAGTTGTGGTTAAGTAAGGTATCTGTAGGAGACATTTTGTGGAGGTGGGGGTTGGTGAGATTTTTGGCTGCTTTTGTTTAGCCTGAAAACATTTCTTCGAAAATATTTAGTCGGAAATGTTTGCCTAACTTGCAAGGCTGAAAAGAACTTAACCTTTGACGGAAAATATAAGTAAAAAAGGGTAACTCATTTCTCAAACTCTTCAACTCTTTGTTAGAACAATCCACCTTATATATATACATTTTAAGATTTAACATTTTGCCACTCATCTATGTGAATAGTATTGTACATATTAGGATTGAATATTTTAATTATGTGATATATATGAGTATAATATAGTCACAATACATTATTTGCATATATTATATACTCAACAAATACAATAATATACACATAGTATTAAACACGACATATATTCATACTATAAAATATTTCATAATGTATGGTGATATAATAATATATAACACAATATACAACAATAACATAGTCACCAAATTATATAACAACTTCAATTTTCATAACACTCTCTCTAATTTTATATTTTATTTAGTGGGCCCCTATAATAAGTTTTTTTCAAATACATTACTATACATTATAATATATTATATAACATATAAAATAATTATTAACATTAAATAACTTAAAATAATAAAAATCAACTAATTGTCTATAGCAGCATTTTTCACAAAATGCTGCTATAGTGTCCTCTAGCATTGTTTTTTTCTGGAAAAAGTTTGAGTTTTAGCAGCGCTTTCTCAAAAACGCTACTAAATTTCTAAAAAACGCTGCTAAAAGTCACACACCTGTAGCATAAAAAACGCCGCTAAAAACCACACACATGTAGCAGCGTTTTTCCACAAACGCGCTAAAAGTCAAACTTGTAGTGGCATTTTGCCAAGAACACCGAGGGCTTGTTTGAGATTGGGTTTGACATTGAGATTGAGATTGAGATTGAGATTGAGTGGGGTCTCCTGTGACTTTGTATCGGATTTGTGATTCTTGGAATTGACTGATGTAAGACCCTAATAATTATTTTCTCTTATTTGTAACTTTTTGTAGAAATGTGTCAATTAAAAGGCAGACCTCATTTTATAAAAAAACAACTATAGGTGGACCTTATTCTAGAGTTTGTTCGGTTGGATAGTATTTTGAGGATTTTTGTGTGTTTTGAGAATTTTTATGTGATGTTAATTTTATTGGTATGCGTGTTGTAGTTATTTTTAGGGAATTTAGCAGTTTAGTCCTTAGGTTTTACCTACTTTTACATTTTAGTCCTTGAATTTAATTTTTTCAAATTTTAATCCTTGAATTTGTATTTTTTGACGTAATGGTTTTTCCGTCGAGAATCCGTCAATTTTTCTAACGGAAGTCCACTTCAGCTGCTGATGTGGCTGGACTTCAAAACTCACCGTTCTGAAAAGTTGAGAAGATTATCGTAAAACGCAAGTCGTACGTAAAGATAAAAAAGATGAAAAAATGAACGTCGCATGTGGTCAGGAAATAAAGAGAAGAAAAGATCCCTGTAAATTATCCAAAACAGATACACTCATCAAAATTTCTCTCAAAGCCGCAAGCAGACATGGCCGCCGCAGTCAAGAGCAACAACAAAAGGATCTCCATTGCCTTGGAGAGGACGGGGCCAATGGTACTATTTGCTCCACCGAACAAGAAGATAATGCATGCGATTTTGATCCTACCGATTTCTTTTTGCGTTTTTCTTCTAATAAAAGGATATGTTATGCGACTCTGTTGTAGGGTTTTCTTCCATGAAATTCCAACTGATGTTGTGGTTGAAGTTGGTGCAGCCAACTTCTCTCTTCGCAAGTTTGAAGACTGAAAATTTTTCTCTCGGATATACTCGGAGGTCCTCAGATCTTCCGAGAAAGCGGCCAAGTTCTGCTAAGGCGTCAACTTCGAAATCACAGGCAACAACGTAGCGGCTCTTCGTTGTGTCGCTAAGTACCTCCAGATGGTCGAAAAATACTGCGACAATAATCTCGCAGGCCGCACCGAATATTTTCACTCGCAGGTTGCCCTATCCAGCCTTTCCGGGTGCAGAATGATCCACCGCATTAATGAAATAATGTGGCTTCTGGCTCGGCTTGCCTTGGCGGCTCTAACCCCTTAGCCTCGTGATTTTCAGCAAGTTTGGATTCTCGGCCTCTTGACTGTTTCTCATTGCCAGCTTGCATTCTTACCGTCTTCTTCAGCTTCGATTTCGAAGCCTTTCCATTGTCCCAAAAATCTTGGCATATCAAAGCCGAACTTGAGGTTTCTCTTTGACTGCCCAGCTTCCTTTCTCTCAATCGGAAGTCTAAGATTTCTTATCGGGTTTTGAACAGGACGGATCAATCACAATATAATCCGGAGATTTCTCCGGCGAACTTGAACCTTTCTTATCCAGAAAATCTGATTCTTTCTCATGATGTGAATATAATTTGTTTTCAGTCCCCGAAGATGGGGACTTTGTTGGCTGACCTTCGGAGATAGAACTGGCTAGAAGAACGGGCAGCGGTAGCTCCAGGTTAGCTTCTCCGGCCAGCTCCTTTGCTTGCGGCACTTCCTTCTCTGGCCAGTAATGCAACTTCCCTGCCAAATGTGAGGACTGACTTTTAGAGAGTGAACTATCGGTAAAATAAAGCAACGTCTGCGTTAGTTGCCACTTCCGTGGACGCATATGTAGGCGAGATCGTGATGCTTTTTATGACAGTTAAATCTAAGCTATTCAAAACGGCATGTCGTTAGTTGCCACTTCCAAATTTCAGCCAAATTAAACGTCTGCGTTTTTCTTTGTGACTTTTTTTCAAAACGGTGAGTTTTGAAATCCAGCCACATCAGCAGCTGAAGTGGACTTCCGTTAGAAAAATTGACAGATTCTCGACGGAAAGACCATTACGTCAAAAAATACAAATTCAAGGATTAAAATTTGAAAAAATTAAATTCAAGGACTAAAATGTAAAAGTAGGTAAAACCTAAGGACTAAACTGCTAAATTCCCTTATTTTTATGTAGGGTTAAAAATGATGTTTGGTTGTGAATATTTTGTATTCAAAAAAATCCTTGGAATACAATCTGGCCGAACAGACTCCTAGCGTTCATGCTATAAAAAACAACTCTAGGTAGACCACATTCTAAGGCCAATGCTATTAAAAAGTAACTTTAATTGGACAACATTTAAAGTGTAAGTTCTCACATGCTGTGTCAATCATACGAGTAATGTCAGTTGGAGAATCAAGAAACAATAATTTTTATTGATTTTTTAATTCGAAATTTGACTTCGAGGCACGCAAAGCAGGGAAGATGTTGACAAGTCTCTGGTGTTTGCAGAAACTCGCTTTAAAAACTGAGTTAAAAACCCACATCCAAACACGAGAGACTTAAAAGCAGGACTTAAGTCTTAAAGCCTAAGTTAAAAACCGATCCCAGATTCCCAAACATAGCCCAAAAGACGTTCCATACACAAGACAAAGGGAGCTGTAGTGGTCATGGTAGATGGCGGCTACCGATGAGCATGCATGTGTTAGAATAGGAAGGGGATTCTGGAAAACGCCAACAGCAGGAGGGTTGAGGGAAGAGGAGGAAGAGGAGAAAGAGGAGATGGCAACATTTCTATCGTATAAAACCTGATGTCATTATTGTGGTTTATTACAATTCGAGTGGCATATCACCAAGTACTCAATGTGTTTATACAAATAAGCACGTAGATAACTGTTAGCAACTTCCGTCTGTTACTAAACTAACCAATCTTCACTATTGCAAATCGATTTCCGAATCTAATAATGCCCAAACCGTTCCAGGTTATCACACAAAGACACATTCAGCTTACAAAAATCGAAACAATATTTATTGCACTATATCATACCAGTGAAAATTTTTGTTTTTGAGAATACCATCCATTTCATTAGTAATGAAATACCTACAAAGCCAATTTGATGGGTCAATAAGCAAACAACTTTAAGTAAAACCAAACTCTGAATAAACATTTAACGAGACAAATTTCAATTGCAAAGTTGCCAGATAAATTTTGTTAGAAAACAAAAAAAAGTGGCAACAAACCACCTTGTCCAAAGACATGGAAAGGTATCACCCAACCTAAACATTTCATTGTCATGGTAAAGGTAATGAAATGGCAACAAGCCGACAAACATGGTTGTTGTGGTTGCTTCTGCTGAGAAACGTCCCTTGTCAACAATCCTTTGGACATACTTCATTGCCTTTGATGTCTCATTATGTCGTGAGAGCCCTTGGATGATTGTGTTATATGTAAAATCATTTGGTGGGCAAGCGTTGCAGTCCATTTGCTCGAACAGTTCACATGCTTCTTTTGTTAGCCCATGTTTGCAAAGCCCTTTGATCATTATATTGTATGTCCAAACATCAGGTTGCAAACCTTTACTAGGAAGACTAAAAAAAAAGTTATCTCGCAGTTGCTAATTTCCCGGCATTCCGCAAACCAGCAATGAAGATGTTGTAGACACAATATTAAGATACAACTTTTTGTCCTCCATCTCTTGAAACAGCGCAAGTGCCTCAGTTACTCGTTGGCTCTTACACAGACCATCCAACAAAATAGTATAAGTATGAAGATTTGGATATTGCCTGCAATCTAGCATCTTATGGGAGCTGTATGTGATTATGTCAAGTTCAATGTCGTTATGAATCATCACATAGAAGACTTCTTTTGCCTCTAAAAGCAACCCCTCTTTGCCAAGTGCATCCACCAATACGTTGAATGTACACACATTTGGCATTATTTTCCTTTTCGCCATCACATTCAGGAGCTAAGAAAAGACATTGTTTAAGCACAATGGCTATAATGAGAGAATAAAAAGAAGAAAAAGCTGGGAAGATAATATTCATCCATCCTGACACCATTGATCTTGCTTCTTGATTTCAGCTTCTGACTGCCACCCCAACCCCTTTCCTCTGCTTTTAGAATAACTGGATGGTTTGAACAGAACAATCCACCCTTCCATAGATTATTGTTATATGTACCTAAACGAAGACTTGTTAAACAGCAAACCAAGTGGAAAGATGAGGGGAGGGATTTGAGAGGTAGTGCAAGGAATGAAAGAGCTAGGAAAAAACATTGTTTAAGCACAATAGCTATAATGAGACACAAAATACAAAGGCGAAAAGGGCTAGGAAGATGAGACATGAGGGAAGGCACAAAAACTACTTGCTTCATTTCACACAGCACAAGAACTAGATTACCCTGTTCAGTGGTTTTGGCTATTTCAATAAAATAAATTTCACAGAATATATAACTCGAGGAGAATTTATGAAACAAAGAAAAAGAAAAGAAAAACTAAGAGGGCAAAATGCAACTATCATTAGTAAAAATTATAGGCAAGTTCATGAAGAAAGGCCTCAAATTATGATGTTTACCGTGAAGCAATAATAACAATAAGAACAAGACCAACAATAATAACCATGACCACAACCTCAGCAACAAATATTGGATAGCAGTAATGGTCATATAACAATACCAACTGTTAGGCTTAGAAAACAAAAAACAAAAAACTACTGCTAGAATAATGAAAAGAAATAGGCACGATGAGGTGTACTTGGACATGCACTTAGGCATACCCTGTATAAGGAATGCTAGGCATATTTTATGAATGATAAATACACTGTGACCCAATTCTATTTTAAAAATTAGTTGAAAATTGAGCATATGGAATCCTATTCTCATCCGCAGTTCCTCAGCCTTGCTCTGAACAGAAAGCATAGCTAGGAAATAGGTCCAAGCTCCACTGCCCCTTTGGAAAATCACATAACGAGCAGGTTCATAAATATACTGTGCCCCAATTTTATACTGCTTTAAGAAATTGGTAATGAATGGTACATATACTAATTTTATTTTCAAAATTAGTTGAAAATTGAACATATGGAATCCTATTCTAATCCGCAATTCCTCAGGCTTGGTTTGAACAGAAATCATAGCTAGGAAATAGCTCCAGAAAGCACCACTGCCCCTTTGGAAAATCACACAAGGACTCAGGTTCATAAGCAGCTAAGGTTCATAAGCAGCTACTTCGATCATCTAAGTTAGTAGATTTCACAGCTGCATAACCAGCATACTATTATCATATTGCAATGTGAGACTCTAAGTTGATCATCTCCGAGAGGAACCATGAAGATAATTATCAGCAACTTTCTTAGGTTTGATAAGCTAAACAAACTATGCTAGTCCTAATTAGTCTACCAGTCCATAGCCGTGTATTTGGAACACTGGTCAGCTTTGAAAGAATAAGCATCATGTTGAAAGAAATTAATTGAAAACTCCCAGTAGCTGTGTATTTGGAACATTGGTCAGCTTTGCAGCACTCAAGATGTGATGGACAGCAAATTTGATATGATGAAAATAAAAAAACTTGATTTGAGCCAGCATACGTATCAAGTCTGAGTGTGTAACCTTGCATAATGAGTGAGGTAAATAAGCACCTAAATCTTTCATTTTTAACAGAAGATTTCCGAATTTTTTTTCTTCTCATGCCTACGGGCTTTCATAACCGAATGGAATCATAGTACAAAAGGATAAAAAAAATTACAGCATGAACTATGAATCCAAATAAGTAGGCTGCTGTGATGGTTACCAGCGGCTACCCAACAAGGGGTCGTAGAACATCGAGACGTTCCAAGCACAAGACAAAGGGAGCTGTGGTGGTTTGAATGCAAATAACACAGGTTTGAAGATATGGATGCTGCCCACAATCTAGCAACTTATGGAGCAGCTCCAGAGCAGCCTGAGGTCTCCCAGCTCGGCAAAGCCCACCTATAAGAGTGGTGTGAGTGACAACATTACGAATAATTATGTTCTTTGACATCTCTCGCTAGAGACTCGTTGCCTCATCCATTCTTTTGCTCTTTCAATATCCATGGATTAATATGTTACAACTGAAAACACATGGTGAGCATTCCCTCTCCAACATCGTATTAAACACCTTGAGTGCCTTATCGATTCTGTTTTGCAAACAATAACCGTTAGATTGGTAACTTAAGCACATTTGGAATGATTTTCTTTCTCATCATCTCATTCAGGAGCTTAGTTGCCTCCTTCCACCGGCCGGATTTGGATAGGCCCTGAATTAAGAAATTGTAGGTAATAAGGTTGGGGTGAATTCCTTCACTTGTCATTTCAGAGGAGATGTTCAAAGCCTCAGTTGCCGATCTGTCCTTACACAAACTGTCCACCAATATGTTCAATGTTCACACATCTGGCATGATTTTCTGCTGTGCCATCTCATTCAGGCGCTTAGTTGCCTCCTTGGACCGGCCGGATTGTATAGGCCATACAATAAAGGAATTGTAAGTGACAAGGTTGGGGTGAATTCCTTTACTTGTCATTTCAGAGGAGAGGTTCAAAGCCTCAGTTGCCGATCTGTCCTTGCACAAACTACACCAATATGTTGAATTTTTGCACATCATGCATGATTTTCTACTGCTCCATCTCATTCAGGAGCTCAGTTGCCTCCTCCCACCGGCTGGATTTGTATAGGCCCAGAATTAAGGAATTGTTAGTGACAAGGTTGGGGTGAATTCCTTGTCATGTCAGAGGAGAGGTTTATCAGCCTCAGTTACCAATCTGACGGTTATTGTTTGCAAAACAGAATAGATGAGGCACTCAAGGTGTTTATGCTCACCATATGTTTTCAGTTATAACATATTGATACATGGATATTATAAGAGCAAAATAACAGATGAGACAACAAGTCTCTATCGAGAAATATCAAAGAACAAAATTATTTCTAATGTTGTCACTTACACCGCTCTTATAGATGGGCTTTGCCGAGTTGGGAGACCTAAGGCTGATCTGGAGCTACTCCATAAGATTCTAGATTGTGGGCAATGGCCAGATCTTCAAACCGATGCTATTTTGTTGGAAGGCCTTTGTAAGAACCAACGATTAGCTCCGGCACTGGCGCTGCTTCAAGAGATGGGAAGACAAAAAGGTTGAACTATTGTTGTGTATAACATCTTAAATGATGCTCTGTGAACTGCTGGAAAACTTCCGATTGCCAGAGAGCCCTTTCATAGTATTCCTATAAAAGAGATACCCTGTGTACTGCTGGAAAAACTTCCGACTGCCAGAGAACTCTTTCATAGTATTCCTAGAAAAGGGATGCTCTGTGTACTGCTGGAAAACTTCCTTCCGACTGCCAGAGAACTCTTTCATAGTATTGCTAGAAAAGGGTTGACCTAATGTTCAGACTTGCAATACAACGGTCAAAGGGCCGGCTTTGCAGAGAGAGACTAAAAATGAAGCACGTGAACTGAACGTGTCCTCGATATAGTGCAGTAAATATTATGTTTGTAAGCTGAACGCTTCTTCGTGTCAGAAGCTGGAATCGGTTAGGCAGCATTAGACTCGGAAATCAATGGTCAGTAATGTAGACTGGTTAATTTATGCGGAATTTCTATTTGTTATCTATCCACTTCAGATTCAATAATTCTTTACTCGAATTGCATGATACAGAAGAGACAGACACAATATATGCCTTACAATAGCATTACATGTTGCATTTATCAATTCAAATAAGAAATGACAGAGGATCATAATCGAGGTGTTTATTGTCGTAGCTCAGTAAGTGTGGTTAAACGTTCATTTTTCATACATAAGTATGCTGGCTCAAAACGGTTTATTTATTTTTAAGCTATCAAATTTGGGGTTCACACACATCATCTGTGCTCCCAAGCTGACCAAATGTTCCTAATACACGGCTGTTGGGAGTTTTCGATTAATTCATTTCAACATGCTGGTTCTTGTCACTTCTTTTGTATTATGTGTTTCACCATGTTCGCACAATACCCCTTTTCCTTTTGTTCTGCTTTTCACTTGTATTGGTCTTGTCTGTAAGCTTTACTGCAGTGATTGTCATAATATTTGACTACCAATCTTTGTTCTTAGTAGTTGCTATTTTGATCACGTCGAGTGGTTGTGCAATGCTATGAAGATTTTATTGGATTTCTCTTCTTTTCGAAAATAAAAATCCCTAGTTTGATCACTTTTGTTCTGTTATTTTTCCGAACTTCATGTTTTTTCGTTTCACCTTTCCGTATGCTATATGTTCACTTTATTTTTGGTCTTTTGAGAATAAGAAAATAATTTGATAGAGGGGGAACATCAACAACTTCGAAAAAAATAAAATTAGGATAGATATAATTTTCTCCTATCAATTATATGAGATATGACATATTATACCCTTTAACAACTCAAGTTAGATGCTTTGCACTGTGGTCTGATGATATTATCTCGATCAACGGAGCATGGATCAAATATTATTTTATGATTGCCTGAGGTTCTTCTAAGAAGGACATAACAATGACACAACACAAGAGATTACTTTCCCGTTTCAAAGTTTTGTTCCATAATCACGGGAAGTGTTCTGTTTAAACATTCCAATTAATCTAAAAGCAGAGGCAATGGGATTGGGTTGGGGCGTCTGTGAGAAGATGAAATCAAGAAGCCAGATCAATAGTGGTTTGCTTGACGAGCAGAACCAGAACCAGGTTCCTAGAATAACGTCATTTAATTAAAGACTGTTCCTATTTTCTTTCTATTCTCTGTTTCATTATAGCTGTAATGCTTTAAAAATGCGTTCTCTCTTTCCTTCCTCGCACTGTTTCTCAAATCTCTCCCAAATCTTTCTTGGTATGCCATTTAACAGGTCTTAATGTAGGCACACCGCACACATAACAATAAGCATGCCGATCATGTATCTTGCAACCTTTTTAGTATGCCTATACTCAAAGCCGCCCCTGCTTCTGATATAAGGGAAGGGTTGTAAATGGACAAGGGAAGGTAGGATGACTGATTCTAGGTGCTCAGCCATAAACAACATTACTTTTGGAATGCCCCTCCCCATTATGAGGTTTGGAACTTTGGGCCCCCCCGCCCCACCCAACATCGAGGCCTATGCAGTGCAATGATCATAGTGACATTATGAGGTTTGAAACTTTGCGGATATTACACAATGATCAGAGTGACATTATCCTAACGGCTGCCCATACTCAAAGCAGCCCCTGCTTCTGATCTAAGGGGAGGGTTGTAAATGGAAAAGGCAAGATAGGATGACTGATCCTGGGTGCCCCCTGGCGGGGTTCAGAGTGACATTATGAGGTTTGGAACTTTGTGGACATTACAATCAGAAAGCAATCTGCAGTAGAGTATTCTGGATCAGAAAAGGAAGTTGCTAATAGTTGCTTCTGTGTTTCTTCGTACGTGGGCTAGGAGATTAACCCACTTGGATTTTGCTATTTAACAATAGTAACATGCAAATTAGCATGGTGGACAAGGTTTTCTTATTGTAAATCAGAAATGGATGAGAGAGTTCGGTTTTCATACTGCCAGGGCCACTTTGTTGAACGAAAAAGTAGGCACGAGTTAGAACAGAACTTTGTTTTTCCTGCTTTTAAAGCACCACCTTTTATTCTTTTTGGACACATCAAAGCTTTTTTTAAATGGCTTGAAGTTGAAAAGCAAGCTCTCTGAACATGGCGACCATTGAGGAAAGCTCTTGGGCTCTGCCAAACTCCTCGGAAGACAACAAGCTAGTAATCGTTAGGGTTAAGCACAAAGTCTCTCAATCTCCCCTCGACGATTTCAGTGAGTTAGGCTTCAAACTTAGATTCTCACTATCAATATTTGTAGCCTTGATATTCAGTCGTAATGCTAAGAAAAATTGAATTTCTTGGCAAAATTGATGAAAAAATTTAAATTCTAGGCAAACAAGAGTTGCAGCTTTGTTTACTCTCTCGCACATACCATATGACACCACCCAACCACACGATACAGCCATGAATCCATGAAGAGTAATATGTAAACTTCTTGTCTTTTATTGATAATGTGATTTCTCTATCTTTAAGTTTTTTGTATACCTCTTCTTCTTGTTTATGTAATTAATCATAATAAACCAGTTTTTTTTTAATATGTTTCTTCTTGTTTACATAATTACAGAGATGTTCGAACAAAGAGAAAACAGGTTGATTTTTTTATTTCTAGGTAAATTTTTGAAACTGATGCAGGGGATCCGACCCAGATGATGCAGAGCTGTCAGATTACTCATTGATGGCGCTGAATTACCTGGAACGGGAGGATCAGCGCAAAATTGGCAAGAAATCGTGATTTAGCTTAATTGGGGCAGTTTACGTACACGTGTCGGTATTTTGGCCATAACTTTGGCTACAGGTGTCCGATTTGCGCCGGTGACCCCAATTTGGAAAGCTCTTTTCGGCGCGCACGTCATAGCCACCGAGCTACGCTCGATGCACCTCGTTTCGAGCTCCAAATCCGCTGATTTTCTTTTCAAATCCCCAATTTTAGTTAATTTTTGCTATTTATGGTAATTTCCTTTTTGTCGATTATGAAATAATTCTGGACCCGATTTGGGCTAGATTTTTGGCAATCACTTTATTTCTTTTCATATTTCATTTTAGTAAGACTTTTAGGGTGTTGCTATTTTTGGCAAAATTCCATCAAGGGTCGAATTTCAGCTATTTTAACCCGGCTTGTGGGTTGTTTTGATTCATTGCTGGTCAACACAAATTTTATTGAATCTAGAGTATTTCTGAATTCTTTGGGTCGAAATTCTCTCTTTCCCTTCTTGCAAATTGCCTTTTGTTTAGCCTACAGAATAATCGCTATTCTGTCCGGCGTCAGAAGCAAGATTAAAGCCTGCGGGGGAGACGGGAATTCGACCCCGGATCTAACCCTCCTCAAAGGGAGGAGGTGCCAACTGAGCTAAAGCTCACCGGCGAGAAAACAGGTTGATTAGTTGGATTAAAATACTAACTACTTAGCAGGACCTGTTGATGAATGGCCTCTATCCTCTTGTAGCATGGATTTGAAATTACCCTGATGCGGGAACTTGGGAGTTGGAAAGAATACTAAGATATTCTCTTGGAGCTTTTCTTTCAATTGTATAAGACTTTTTTTTTATGTCAGATTCCTTACTATCTTGATGAAGCAACAGGGTGGGGGCTGGAAAATTTTGAGCTTAAGACGCAATTGGACGCTGCCAAATCCAAGGGCATAACAGTTAGAGCCTTGGTTGTTATTAATCCAGGAAATCCAACAGGGCAGGTAAGCTGTGAATAGTTTTTTAGAAGTAAGAGATTTCATGGAAGAGAGAACACCAGGAGAGTTAAGTTTCAACTTTTTGCGATATTAAGCGACAAGATTTTGCTGTGATGCCTACAGGTTCTTACCGAGGAGAAGCAGAGGGACATTCTGGCGTTCTGCAAGAAAGGTCCTGTTCTACTTGCATATGAGGAGGGTTAATTTTTCTTAGTAACTTAAGTTGCTCATGCATCATGCAACTCAATTATTACCTAGAGAGTGGTTCGGGGAGAAGAAAGAAGAATTCGAGGGAAGAAGAGAACGGGGGAAAGAAGAAAATGCGGAGAGCTGCGTTGGGGAAGCAGCGCAGGGAAAAAGTGGAAGAAAAAAAATTAGCTATTTTCTTTACTAATTAAACGATGTGACCAATCTTATAATGCTGAACAAATATATCTTTGCACAAAATCCATTCTCTCCTCCTATATAGAGCTATTTGCTAAAGCAAACTTCAGCGCGCCCACAAGTTGCAATGAATCAATACTTCATCAATAAAACAAAAGCACATACCAGATCTAATCCAACAGTCCCTCTTTGTTTTATTAATTTTAGCAATGCCTCAAAATTCCTCAAAACATAGAATAGAATAGGCTACACAAGGGGAGTAGCCCTTCCCCAGTATTGCTTATTTCAGTCAAAATAAAGACCAATTCTTTTTTTATTTCTCCTAAAGAAACAAACAGGGGCATGATTGATTGTGTAAAAGCAGTGCCAAATCAACTTGCCATTCCATATTATTTTTCCACAAGAGAGATCGAGCATTTTATTTGTAAAGAGGCCTGCAGAGTAAAGCTGCTCCCTACTGGGAAAATTCTTGCTGGGGAGGAGGTACTCAATCTATCTTACCCCCTCTCCTCCCCCTTCCCTCTCTCTGGAGAGACGACCTTTCTATTTGATTATGCGGAAGCTATCCTCGACATTTCTTGTGATTGAGTCCACAAACTGCAGAAACAGAGGAAAATGGTATAAGGCAAACAGAGGTACATGCAAAGATCATTTTCTCTTCTTTTATGGCATTTCTTTATAGTAATTCTCAATCCCCACTTGAAGAAACTTTCTGGATCACCGCTAGCATGCCTAATCAAATTTGTGTTCCCTTGTTAGTGTTTAAGGTGGAGTGTACTGACCTCCCAATATAACTCTGTCGCTGTCACGTTAACTCTTACGTAGCCAAATTCAGAAATCCTCACCAAACTCCAGCTGTTCGTCTGTTGATGAGCAAGAACATGTAAATTTTTGGAAGTTTATTTATCAAACATCGAGCGTAAATATTTGCACCGGAATAAGGAGAAATGCTTACATTGGTGAAGTTGTCCAAGGAGAAGCCCGCCATACCAATAATTGCCTGCACAGGGGCACTGTAGTTGGTGTTGTTGTATGTGTCAATCCCATTTGCATCTTTTGTAGGCATGGCCAAGCATTGTCCTTGGTAAACAGCGCAAGTTCTCTCATAATTATGAACATGACCAGATAGAGCCAGATCAACCTAGTCCACATTCCGAAATTACATATTAGAGAGCAAAAAAAGATGACCAGTATGATGACTAAGCTAGCCCAAATATACTTTACCCTGTACTGAAGAAGCAGTGGTTCTACTGCAGCAACAAATAGCGGATCAACACTGGTGATTGGATTTGAAGAGGTATACATGGGTCTGTGCCTGCAGTTATTAAATGAAATGCATGCTTCACTATAACTTTAGCAATCTACAAGATATAATCTAGATCGATCACTACCTATTACAGCATAAGGATATTGATCCGACCCTTCAATTTTACTATACTCACCCCATAAAAATCAACCATGGAGTTTTTGATCAATCAACTGAAGCCATGTCTGCCGCCATCCAATTATACTGCATTATTTTAGTATGCTCGTGGCATTAGTAACAGAAAAAAACGATATTAAATGAAATAATAGAGAGACCCATGAAAAGACTTGGGATAATATATAGCTCAAGAGATGACTATAATTAGCTCATTAATTACCTGCTCAGATCCCACTGACCAATCATGCTCTGTTGAAATTACTGTAAAGTGAACACTAGCTTCTTCTATGGAATACCATGGCTTATCCATCGCTGGGGTTGGCATTTGGAAATAAGTCTCATAAGCAACTCCACATTCTCCACCTGAATCAGAAGTTACATACACTGAGCCCGAATTTGCATAGTCCCTGAAAAAGAAAGAAGAATTTGAAGAGGAGAGATAACATAACTGCGATTAATCCTGTATGTATTTGAATACTTAGCAATCCAATATGAGATTGGATACAGATCGTAACAAGGAGCAACATTTAGTGTTCTTGGTGAGCTAAAAAAGGAAACTGGTTGAAAGATATGTACTTGACAGAGAGAAAGGGAGAGAAAGAGTTTTGATGATTATTATTAAACGGATCTCAAAAGGAAAATTCTAGACCTATTGCTCTAACATACATATGTCATTTTAGCTCAATCACCAAATAATTACAAATTGTAATTCCTTGACCATTATTTTGACATTGTAGTTAATAAGAGGTCTTGCATTATTTTCCCAAAATGGAAAACTTACCTCTCGTGATTTCCAATCGCAGTCATGTAAGAAACTTTGGAAGCCACCGGATTGATAAGTGAAAGGAAGAAGTCCCACTCAACTAAAAAGCCTGTTGCGTAGCTTATATCTCCAATATGGAAGATGGAATCCACATTTACAGAATTCACTTGGTCTGTCACGGCATTAATCACTGAGATAGAACCCGGCTATATGCGTCGAGAAAAGGAAAAAAAAAAGGTCTCAGTTAGTATGTACCAATACTAATATAGTCTATACTTCATTCAATATGGTTCACTTGCGGATGCAACATACATGGTGTCTGAACCTGTTTGTCACTTATACGCAATTATCTGCATCATACCTGAATGTAGTGTTCGACTGAAGAATCAAAAGGAGCTTTTCCCATGTCACCGTATGCAATAAAATACAGTTGATCTGATCCTCCAGCAGGTGGAGTCCGAAATTGAATTTCATCACTCCAACCATAAGAATCACTGCATTATAATCAAATAATTCACATTTATGAGAATAAATCCAGTTCGATATTAAATATAGGATTTGAATATACGTTTGGTACTGAATTTTCTTTTGCTTAGAACATACTGTCTTATTACTATATTATATTGTGAACCGTTAGCTCCTTGACAATGTTAAGTTTTTTGGAATACCCTATACATGAACAAGAGATGCTATACCTTCCATATCTGTAGAATAAAGTACTTGAAGGCTGAAGTCCTGTCATTACTGCTGAATGAATGAATCCTGGATCATGCCACCCAAAGTCTGCAGCTGGACTTGGTAGAGCTGAATCTGTAATAAATATGATAATTGTAGTGAAAAATCTAATAAAAATGTGTATAATTGTAGACAAAACTAGCAGGGAGAACTAAAGTTATTTTTTTTCTTTTTCCTTAAGTTTGCTTGATGTGACAAATTGTTTGACATATAAATAATGGCAGTCAGAACTCACTGCTGCACATATCGGCCTGTGTAAAGGTACTGACAACTGAAGTTTGTGACATGCCATTGCCATATTGCACTTGTTGAGGTGCCCCATTCCCACTAACCCATGTTAATCTCATCTGCACCATCAGTCACGATATTGAAGTGTCATGCTCTCATTGGCTGCTAATTAATTTGGATTATCTCTTTGTATCTACCTAAGTTTGTTATATTGGCTGTACCAAATCAGCAATAAAGACGTCATAAAAAAAGTAGAAGCAGATTTGCTACTTACTGATGCCCCAGATGAATCTATGCTTGAGAGATGTCCATTTAGTGGCATGTTCGGATTAGCAAAAGCCAGAGGGCTGGACCTAGTTAGAATGCAAGGTGTGTCGAATCCACCAGTGAAGAAGACAAATTCAATGTCGGTTCTTATGTTAACAACCTGAAATGTTATGGAACCGTTGCACGTGGACACAATGCAGTTGCCAAACAGATCATATACTTGGCATTGCGTGTTTGTGCAACTCAGATAGTTGGGATCATTGCTCACGTATTGTGCCTGCAAGTTTAGAAAGCAACTATAAATATATTAGAATATATAGATGTAAGTTTG
This sequence comes from Myrica gale, assembly GCA_963930655.1. Taxonomy (NCBI): domain Eukaryota; kingdom Viridiplantae; phylum Streptophyta; class Magnoliopsida; order Fagales; family Myricaceae; genus Myrica; species Myrica gale. The sequence goes on from OZ005613.1 coordinate 4,994,360, forward strand.
CACGCGTATACTGATCATCAGTCGATAGAGTTAAATATTTTTTCGCTCCCAGGTAAAATGATATATGTTGCATTTAGATGATTAGGGCATATGAACCCAAGTACTTTTGTTCTCGTACATTTCGTTTGGCATACTCGCTCGAACTTGCTGTACCAGGCTGTTTTGAATATTTGCTTAATAATTTTTTTCTTGGTTAACTTATGTTGGTATACTCCATCTCCATGTCTTATCATACACAAAATGACGTCACAATGGGAAATCTCTAACACGTGATTCATGCATGCAGATGATGCATTCGCAAAACATGCAGTAATAATGTAGTTGCCTTTTCATGTATTTATATCCTAATTTGCAAGGGTATTCACCTTCACAGGATATTGGCACAGTAGAGGAAGTCTACTGGTATCACCAGTCTGTAAATAATAAGCCTCACTCGATGGACAATCTGTGACACTGTATTCATACATTATGTGAGTCCCAATTCATTATAATAAACAAACAAACAAGGTATACGTGATGTATAATCTAAATCTATATTTCCAAAGGAAATGTATAATGAAAAAGTTACAAACTGGGTGTCTTACTTTGCAGTAGAAGGCGAAATCATGGCGACCCAATCACTGCTGTCAGGAACTAAAACTCCACTGACGGTAACCGTGAGGTACTCGACATTTGACATGGGAGAGTTAGGACTAACAGTAATTTGGAGATAAGGATTTAGATCAGGACACGTGAGTAACTTCCTTCTGTTTACTACACGGAAGTCCGATATAGCAGTATAATTAAGGTGCTCATTTAGAGATCGGGCAGCCAAAGGATGCAAGGATGATGTCGCATAAGAGGTCGTTGAATAGTGACCAAGAATGCAGGTTGTGAACAAAATTAGTTTCAGGATACCAGACTGAGAAGATGAAGGATCCATTAGAAAATAAAGGAAGAGACCAAAAGAAAGGAATGTTATGATTGTTGGGGTTCTCTATGCTGCCTTATAAAGCACAGGAACGGTTAATGCATATTTAGGCCACTATTTGGTAGGGAAGTTTAGTTTCGGTAAGTGCCATTGTAAGTGTCATTGTTGGTTAGGTTTATACTAGGGATGCGGCAACTCCACCTATCCTCCTATTTTATAAGTTGTATACTATCTTCACGTGCGCCTTAATTAATCTTTTCCTTTTTGACTGGCTTTTGTTTGTCACTTGAAACTGCATATATTATATAGGCGGAGGGAGGGGGGGGCGAACCGGGGCCATTGCCCCGGTTGGCTCCCCCCAAATTTTTTTTTTACATGCATTTTTTTATTTTTTATTTATTTTTATTAGGTTTGCCCCCCTTGGCCAAATAAAAATTATGCTTGCCCCCCTTGCCTGCCTAGATTAATCAACCCGCCCCCCTTAAAACCCAAGCAGCCCAATACCTCAAAATCAAATTAAAAGAATAAGCAGAGAGATATTTATTTATGTCAAAACTTGAAATCCTACATTAACTTGTCGACGTTGTCGTGAATTTTGCGACGAATATTTCATATACTTCTCCTGAGTCCTGATAATCATTGTGTGTTGTAATCATTGAAATAGATGTTTTCACTATTCTAGTACTGTTTTTTTTTTGTTCTTTTGCCTTTTATGTTGGACTTGGTTGAAAATTTGGATATCGCAAATACTGAGAAAGGGGGTGGTGTGCTCTTGTTGGATAAGTGATAATTCAATTATTCAAGTGTGTTGCGTGTCCATCTTTACTACTAGAGAATCATTGGTTATATCATTTTATTGTCACTATCATCATCTAATTTTACATGTCTGACTTCTCCACAATTTATGAAAATCCAAAGTTGAAGTAAGACTCATTTTCATCTATATTTTGTTTGTTTAGGTCTGATTTTTCATAGCTCATGAGATTAACTTGTTTTTAATTGTCTTTCTCTAAAGGTGGAACTTCTTTTCCATTGTAATTTGTGACATTTGGATCAAGTTATAAATCTATTTCTTCAAAATTTTAGCCATTAATTTAGCCAGGTAATGGGCACTTTGAACTACGATTTTTCTGTTTTCTCATTTTGTAAGGGGAGTAGAATAGTTATTTGGATGTTAAAATTGAACTTGTTGTCCAAATTTTTTTTCTATTATCATTTACCAAGTATGTATTTCCTCCTTGCAATTTCGGGTTATTTTATTGTTGATAGAGATTCCACTCTTGAGAAGCTCGTGTTCAATAATACTGTCACACTAAAAAAAACTATAGCAAGGGTGAGAAGTATTTTTATGCCATTGGAACCTGGATTCTTTTTGAACTTTGGATAATTTGGCTACTTTTTCCAATATGCTTCGTTTTGCTATAGTTTCTTTCAAGAATAATAGAAATACAGTAATTGTTTATTTTTCTCATTTATATGTTATGTTTTCTTTTTACATATCCCAACAAATTCAGCAGGACTTATTGAGCATAGGGCACATCCTTTCTAGCAACAAAAATAAGTACTTCATTTATGGAAGTAAAAAATTATATTGCTGAAAATATTTTATTTCATTTATGTGTTTTGTTTTACAAAGAATATATATATATATATATATATAAATACTTTTGTGTTGTGTGATTAGTTGGTGCTCTATTGGTGTCTTGAACAACAAGAATTTAATTTTTAATGTCACCTCTCAGTATCAGCAAATAGTACGGTACGTGTATTTCAATATTTTTATTGTTCTTAGTCCTTAATTTTTTTTATTTATACTCTTAAGACTTTTTTTGCATTAAGTAGTAAAAAAAAAATTTTTGTCATTTTCCTTAAAAATTTTGCCCCCCATTAATTGAGTTTCTGGCTCCGCCACTGATATTATGTATTGTAAGCTTTGCCCAAAACTCTTAATTAATTACCATCTTAAACGAGGGGAGAGTTTTGCTTTGTTTATCTATTTATGTCTCCATCGATCCAAAGACTCAGCTTTATATATAGGTGGAGCTATACATATATTTGGCTTTAAATTTGGATAATATCCTGGGATAACTAGACCTTTTGATCCTGTCAGGCATCTGTTGAAAACTTAATTTTTGTAAAACCATTAAATCATGCGCAAATCCCTGGATTTTTTTTTAAATCCTCAAGAGAGTTAGTACTGCTCTCTCTGAGCTATATATTTAGTGCATGAACTATAAAATTTCTTGTTGCTTTCAATAAGTATTTTAGATTTTGTAAATTTCAGGTACAATAATTTAAGTGAATACAATAACACTTATAAGCAAAATTAAATATGTTAATTAATAAGCATGGTATATATATATGAGTTCAAAGAATGTAAATAGAAAATGTAAATTTAATAGTTCGTACGAGAGTCTTTACCATTTATATTGTATTCAGAGAATCATGATTAATAGATAATGATCTGAGATAACATAGAATAGAAACCTTAATTCTACCTGGGCTCTTACAAAATCATCAATATTATTAATGCACCTGATCGATCTCTTTTCTTGACAAGCACACCACTTAAAACCTTAGCTAGTCTCTCGTCTTCATATTTTAATTGGTGTTCCAATCTTTTAAATACCATCTAGACATCATGTCTCCAATAGATATATATATATATATATATATATATATATATATATATATATGGAAAGGATTGTTTATATCAGTTTTATTTAATTGGCCAAAAATTTTCAACACTTGGATGTAACTCTTTTCTTTTCTTTGCTACCAGAGAACCCAGAAGGAATGTAAAACAGTTGTATCAGAAATTCTGAAACATCCAAATATATAACTATTTAATTAATAATTTCACCTGCTCATCTGAAAGGTAGAGAGACACCCATGAACAACAATATATATTATAATTAGTGGAAAAGGGAAATTTATTTGTTTGTAAGATATTTAGCATGAGTATTCTTCTTACAGAGCCATTCAGTTTACCACATGCGCGTGACAATATGTATGGTATGTATATAATTGGCAGGCTCATCAAGAGTCATTTCAATTTTCCGTCTATTTGGGTTTGTATGGTTGTTTGGTCTATTAATTACTTCATAGATCGTCATCTCTACATAAGGTCTTTAAACCTCATTTAATTAATGAGAGAAGATGTTACAATCTATATATTTATAATTGGCAGGCTCAGGCCAAGACCACCGCCTTGGAGTTTCAAACCTCCTGGGATTGTATTTTTCAGTTTGCCCCTCTGGTAGCGGTTGGTGCTCTTAATCTATGTAGAGGGCTGAGCGAATCACTTCCAATCTCTTGGGAGGACACTGAAATATTCTGAAAACCTTTCAATCAGTCAAAATTTTCAAGACAGATTAATATTGACGCTAGCTCAGATCATGGGGGTTTCTAACGTTGAATCCTGTTTTGGGGTGGGGGTTCTTTCAGAAGCCTAGTTACTAATTTAAAGGATTCATCCTCAACTACAAACTGTCTTTTTTTTTTTATCCCGACTACCCTCAGAATTCTTGCTTCAGTAGTTAGCCAGGTGACGGATAGTTAATCATAAACCCACTAAGAAATTTTTTTTCATTCTCACAGTTTCAGAGCAAACGTTCAAAATAGTAGTAAATAGGTTTCATTCGACATAAAAAATATGCTAAAGCAAGTCAAATTTTTACGATCAAACGAAAAAGTATTTACGGTGTTAGTGATTTTCAAATTAAATTTTTTTCCCAAGAGTTGTAAATTGGTTTCATTCAACATATAACATTTTTTTGCAGGAAGTCAAAGTTTTTCGAAGAAACAAACAACTGTTTACGGTGTCAGTGATTTCAAATCAAAATATTTTTCCTAACAGTCATAAATAGGTTTCATTCTATGTAAAATATTTCCTATAGCAAGTCAAAGTTTTACAAAAAAAACGTAAAAGTATTTCCCGGTGTAAGTAATTTTCAAATGAAGACATTTTCCCAAGAGTCGTAATAGGTTTCATTCAACGTAAAATATTCTCTGAAACAAGTCAAAGTTTCACAAAGAAATGTAAAAGTGTTTTCAGTGTAAGTGATTTTAAAATGGACACATTTTTCCAAGAATCGTAATAGGTTTCTTTCAACGTAAAACATTTTCTAAGGAATTCAAAGTTTCACGAAAAAACAAAAATTTCACGAAAAAACAAAAAAGTGTTTCGGTGTAAGTGATTTTCAAATGAAAATATTTTCCCAACAGTAGTAAATTGGTTTCATTCAACGTAAAACTTTTTCTGCAGCACGCGAAAGTATTTATATTGTAAGTAATTTTCAAATGAAAATATTTTTTCAAGTGTCGTATTAAGTTTCGTTCGATGTAAAATATTTTCTACAGCAAGTCAATGTTTTACGAAGAAATGTAAAAGTGTTTTGGTATAAATGAATTTCAAATGAAAATATTTTCACATGAGTCCTAAATAGGTTTCATTCGACGTAAAACATTCTCTGCAACATTTTCCCAAGATCAATCATAAAAAGGTTTCTTTCGATATAAAATATTTTATGTTGCAAGTTAAAGTTTTACGTAGAAACGTAAAAGTGTTTACTATCTAATTGATTTTCAAATGAATATTTTCTCAAGAGTCATAATGGTTTCTTCGATGTAAAATATTTTCTGCAGCAATCAAGGTTTTAGATGGAAAACTATTATTTTGTGTAAAAATAATTTCATTAAAAAAGTTGGTGAAAAAGTGTCTGAAATTAATAGTTGGTGGGTGCAATGTGACAAAAATAATAGATTAAGGTACAGAGTGTCAATACCGCTCATAGTTGGAGTGTGCAAAGTGTATTTAACATTTTTTTTCAATTTTCTATTTGAAGAGTTTTCTCTAATGAAAGCTCGCCCGTACTACTTCTTCCTTTTCTTACTTTTTACTTTTTTTCTAAGTGATCTTATTTTTTTAGGGGTTAATCACAATTTTTTCTTTCAAATTGTCACTCGATTCTTAAATACTCCAACACATTTTAAATCGTTGCAACTCGCCCCCACGGATTATAAGGTGCAAAGTGTAAAAAAATAGTTTTTGGTAGTTTGGAGTACAAGCTATCTAGCTTAGTAATTTGAGATGTAAATAATAAATTGCAAAATGTGTGATAGTTTGAGGGTAGAAAATATAATTCCACTATTAATTATAACATATATAGCTATATAAATAAAGTAGGGTTATATATCTATTTGGTCCCTGAGTTTTAAGCCATTTTAATAAACAGTCCTTGGGTTTTCAAATTGATAATAAAGATCCTTGAGTTTGTAATTTTTATCAAATAAGCTCTTTTGTTAAATTTTTATCTATAAAGTTAACGATTCACACGTCAGTTCCAATGCTGTCAACCAAAAGTAAAATCATGTGATTTACAATTTTTTTAAAGCTTTTTTTCCTCTTTTTTTATTTTTTAAAAAATAAAACAAAGTAAATTATTTTAGAAAACAAGGTAAGAAAAAAAAAACCTAAAAAATTATAATTCACATGATTTTACTTTTTGGGTAACACATGTCAACTTATTATTGAAGCTGACGCGTGAACCATTAATTTTGAGAATGCAATTTTAAGTACTTCTTTGACAAAAATTAGAAACTCAGTGACTTCTATGATCAAATTGAAAATCGAAGGATGGTTTGTTAAAATGGGTTAAAACCTAAAGATGAAATGAGTAGTTAACCCAATAAAGTAAGAGAAAAATCACTTTGCACCCATTGAACTCTAGTGTCAATAGGACCCTTATTAGGGTATAAGTCTTTCATAATAGGATCACTTATCTTTCTATAAAACTTAGGCACATTGCATCTCAATTACTAATTGATTTATATTTTACACCCCATATCATGATAACTCAACCGTTAAGATTGTGTCACATGTCCTTTTTTATTGATTTTAAAGGTGAGATCTTCATATGGTGTGTAAATTATAAGCATATTAATAGTTTGAGGTATAAAGTGCAAATGTGTGATAGTTAAAGAGTGCAAAGTGTAATTTTTCATTAAAAGTGTTAAGTTTTATCTCATCTTCAAGCATAATTAAACACCTTATATTGATTATGGAGTACTCACGGAAAATTATGCTAACTCAGCTCCTAAGCAATTGATTTGAAACGAAATGTTACTGCGCATTTTTCTCAACAACCAGAGGAGATGATTAAGAAATTTACCTGCAATATTAGCAGCTTATCTCTCAGTACAACTGGCTGCTTGTGCTCTACCGGAGAAGCTATAAGAATCTCGACCCAATTTCAGCAAAAATCCCCTCTGTGAAGACCCATCGGGTTCAGCATTTGGTGGAAATAATCTTGCTGCCATTTCAGATTATCGGACTGCAGCTTCGACAGCTTGTGAGGGGTAGTCCAGTCATTTTAGTGCCAATATAAGGGTAAAAAGAGGAGAAAAAAGGCGTCAGCCCCACCTGCATGTCACATGCACTAATTTTCGATCGAATTAACGGAAAAGCAGAGGGCGAAGTGCAAGATATCAGCCAACAGTAATTAGAGGGCTAAATGTCATAATATCAATAATATAATGTGCAAAGTGCGAGTACCCCATGATCAGGGCGAAATGTAATTTTCTCTTTTTATTTTGTGTGTTTTCAAAGGATTGATATCCAAGTCACCCTACTGGGAGTAGAACTTTCAGACGTAAAAAAACTCTTCACACGCCAATTTTTTTTTATGACCGGATCTTTCAATTAACTCAAATTGGCCGGATGCTTGTGCCGTCCATTCGTCTGTTGTTAATTCTGACTCTTCTGGTGGTTAATCCGGGTTTATGCTTACTTATAAAAAAAAAAAAAACTCAAATTGGCCTGAGTCTAGAGGCCTATTGATCCATAAAAGCTATGGCTTTGAAAAAGAAGGATAGGAACCCAATTTTCATGGGCCCAGTTAGCACAAAAACACGATTTCGGGTAGGTTTGCATCAAAAATATCACAATATTTTTCATCAACTCCTAATAAAATACTAAAATATAATTTCTCTCTCTCCCATAAAAAAATATAAAAAAATTACAAAAAATATAAAAAATTATCTCTCTTCACTTTTTTACTAAACTCAATACCAACACAAAACTCAATACCAAAAATTTTTCAACACAAACACAACCGAACTCGTATGTACCCAAGAGAACTTCGAATCTGTGGACCTATGTAGGAGCTGCTCTTTGTAAAACAAGGATATGAACCCAATATCTCATGGGCCCAGTTAGTGTATTGGGCCAATCTCAACAAAAGAATCTGTGGAGTGTGGACCTATTACCCTCGAGGCCTCGACCTTGATTGGACGTGATGTCCATGCCTTTGCTTGCCTCAATATTTAAATACTCATTAGGATTATTAAAAAAAGTATTGGCAAAAAGAAATGAAAGTGATTGTGCTACGACTCCTTTTCACATTTATTTTTTCTACGCGTTACTCACATTTCTTTGATAGACCAAAATAATATTGAATAAAATTGGGAACTTTTTTGAAGTCTTCGTAGGGTCCAGAATCCAGATTACGTGGATTCACGTGTTTTGAGTTATCATTCACTTTTCTCAAGAGCACTCACCCTAGCCAGGCCCGTCTGCGATTTCGAAACTCTACAACGACCAATAAAGTAGTTAGGCCTAAATATTTTCTTAAATTCTTAAATGAAATATAAAGATTGAAAAAAAATGCAAAACACGTCGTGACAAGCCAGAGGGACACAAACGTTATTCAAGGACGAATATGCCTGCGGGCTGCGAGATAGCTTTAGCTCAGTTTTCACCTCCTCCCTTTGAGGAGGGGTTAGATCCAGGGTTGAATCTCTCTCTCCCAGACTTTAGTCCTGCTTCAAAAATTTGCAAAAAAAAAAAAGGGGGAAGAATATGCCTGCTAGCTTTGACAGTACCACTTAGAATCAACATTTGGAAGTTGACCACTTAACCACATATGAGACATGGCCCTCGTCGACGGCCGGTGGACTCCGTTGATATTTGGGAGTTTTCGGTGTTGTACGGTCGTGTTTCCGTGTGATAAACGCAGGCTTTCTCCCTAAGTTTGGCTTCCACGTCATTGATGAATCGATTGAAGTTTTGTCGTGATGATTCGTGTGTGTTCGGTTAATATGCTTTGTTGCATCGTGTTTTGCGTACTGAGCAACGGCTCAGATTTTTTATTCAAACTCCAACGGCTCAGATTTAGACACATCAATTAAAATTATTTAACTTGCACCCGACCCGTTTGGTTGTATCTGACCAGCATAGAATTTCCCACAGATTTTGGGGGTGTTTGTTTGTGGAAATTTTGGGGAATATTTCGAAATTTTGAGAATCTTTACTTTATTGAGAGATTTATTGGGGTTTGTGAAAAGTAGAGTCTGTGTGTAAAAGTTAAAAATTTTGGAGTGTGTTTGTTTTGTTGGAAATTTCGAACCCCAAAATTTTGGGGAAACAAACACCCCCTTCGTCTTCCTCGCCAGATCTCCCTCGCGAAAACATCTTCCTCGCCTGCAAATCCGTTGGGTTCCTCGTACGATTTCCTTTGGGCAGTATTTGGTGATTTCTTGGATAGCCTGTTGTTTACGTGTACTCTGTTTCTTGGATTCATTCGTGGATCTGTTAATATTTTTGGAGCATTTTAATGGGGTTTCAACGGGGGGTTCTACGATGATGAGCATTTTTGGAGCATTTGATTTCCTGTCTTTGCTGAATCTTTGTATTGATTTTTGCAGGTGCAAAATCTTCTTCAGCAGATGGTGAGTTTGACTTGGCAGAACATTTTGTTATTCAACAAAAGGAACTCTGTTATTCAGCACTTAGATTATCCTAATTTTTGACTTGGCAGAACATTTTGTTCTGTTCAGATCACCATGGACCTCGTTCCAGCTAGCACCACTTCTTTAATTGCATCCAGAGCTCAAGCATGACGACTCTTAGATGTAACAGGGTTGTGTGTTTTTTTTAGCCAATGATTTTGCTGTTAGAAATAACCCTAGGCTTTACATGGAGAGGCATTAAACCGAAAAAATAATAGTTCATTTGTTGTTCATTTAGCTAGTAGTTGTTGTGTGCCAGTTTGTTCTGCTGCCGAGAAGCCCACTTCCATTCCCAATTAGGATGGTTTGTCAAAACTGAGAAAATCTCCTTGGCATCATTTTGCAACAAGACTTGTCCTGGAGGAACTTCTGTTATGTAATACCTCTCCGTACCGTGGTCGTGCTTGTCACAACCAGTGGTTTCGTCGTTTGCAACTACTTGATGAATTGGAGGTATGTTATTAAATTTAATGCTTAGTGTTGAAATTTAAATTTACCATTATAGTAACATTTATATTTGTATTCCTCTTTTGTAGACATCTATTGAGGACGAGGAAGAGAAAAACGATGCGGAGTGGACGATTTAAGAGCCTTGACGAGTTGTAGAGCTCCTCCCTCTTTCGGTCTTTGAGTTATAAATGTTTATGATCTATGTATTTAGGAGCCTTGTAAATATTTATTATGCCAATTTGAATGTTTAACTCTCTCATGTTCAAGTATAGCCAAAAGCATTCATTAAACTGCACCAAGCCAGGTGAAACAAAATTTCTAAATTGGAGAGATGCAGAGATACTATTGATGTCTCAGTACAAACCTTTAAAATGGAAATTACAAACTGCTCAAATGTAAAAGGGGCAACCGGACAAGTGACACATTAGAACCATTTTTAAAAGTTTCATTGAACAGAGACTTTTGATTCATATATTTTAATTAAATCTGAGAACAGAAATTTTCATAAACATATGGCCAAACTCAGGTTATATTCATTTGTTTGTGCACTGGAAAGACCAACATCTGACACAATCATTTGTTTGTGTACAGGAAAGACCAACATCTTACAATTCTATGGAACATTCACATACTCATAAACATGTTAATATCAACTTTCTCTTCCAAATAAGAAACGCAAGACAGACAAATCCCATTATGTTGAACCATCGGGTGACTTGGGCTCTTGGTTTGACTTGGAAGGGACTGAAGGAGAAGGTGAACCCTCCACTCCCATCTCTGCTTTGAGTTCATTGATGCTCTGCTCCAACTCATCTATCCTGCCGCCCATCTCCTCAAGTATGTTATAGTTAAAGACAACTAAATCTTTGATCAATTGATATATACACACAAAACTAGTCAAATGTGCAGTTAACCAAAAACCAAAAAACAAAAAAGTGGAATATGATAAACAAATAAAATAGGTCACCTAAACATTTTTCCTTTGCACCCCCATATCGCACACGGGGAATATGGCAGTAGGAAAAAAAAGAGAGATTCAGGGTTTCTCTCACTTTTGTCATTGTCTTTTCCAAATGGTGAAAGGCATAATCTGAAGGTTTCTAGTGGAGTCTGCCCAAACCCTTTCCTAAGAAAATGAAAAGCTATCTCAAAGTAAAAGATATCCTCAATGAAAACAGCGAATGAAGCTACACGGGATGTGACAAGATCAAGCAAGACACAGCAGAAACAAAATGGACATCATTCAAATGCAACAGACAACAGATGGTATTATTGATGCAATGTGCAAAGAAGGATATTCTTTGTAATGATGGAGTCAGACATTGTCTAGAACCTGGATTGCTGCAGATTTGCAAAATTAAGCACCATATTTAGAACACCAATGCAGACACAAAAAGATTCCACATACTAAATTTTTATAAATAGAGAAATAGCAAACTCACCATCTGCTGAAGAAGATTTTGCACCTGCAAAAATCAATACAAAGATTCAGCAAAGACAGGAAATCAAATGCTTCAAAAATGCTCATCACCGTAGAACCCCCATTGAAACCCCATTACAATACTCCAAAAATATTAATAGATCAACGAATGAATCCAAGAAACAGAGTACGAGTACGTAAACAACTGGCTATCCGAGAAATCACCAAAGGTTTCGAGAGGTTTGGCTAACGTTGTTTTTCAAGATTTGCAGCTAGTCATGTCGGCAGCACGTCCTTTGGCAGTAAGTTTTCACACACTAGTCAAAGGTTTCGCTCGAAATTTAAATTTTTAAGAAACAATACGTGTACGCGTGCAATGGATGATGCGTTCCTGCTATCTGCCCTCTCTGGTGTTGAAAGATCCTTCTGCCTTCACCACGTTCTCTCTGGTTTTTTTTTTCTACGTGACAGTGGTATATGCCAGTTCGAATTCCATTAGATCCGTCTGAAATTCTAATGGAAGAATTTATTTTCTAAACTAGACACTCCATCTAAATTCAAATAATAAAACAAAAGTTAGAACTTATGAGTCATCTTATTCCACTCTTAAATTAAATAAATAAAAAAAGTCTTATTTTAAGTACAACCTGTACGAACACTTGAATAAGATACGGAGACACTACTTAGGGTGCGTTTGTACCAAAAATATCACAATATTTTTCATCAACTTACAATAAAATACTACAATATAATCTCTCTCTTCCATAAAAAAATATAAAAAATTACAAAAAATATAAAAAATTACTTCTTTCTTCATTTTTTCACTAAACTCAAAACCAACACAAAACCCAATACTAAAAAATTTTCAACACAAACACAACCTTAATTTAATTTGAAAGAGACTGACTACACATCCCATCCACTGGAATCAGAGCCATCTGAAAATGTGACAAACCAGATGGTTCAGATGGAGAGAACGGATGCACACTGTTTGCCTTTCTTAAGTCAATTCTCTTATATATGTGCCTTTTAATTATGGATGGCCTAATTACGTATCAATTGACGAGAGAGTTTAATTGATGAGAGAGTGAGATAGAGAGGTGTGTCCCACACCTGTTCGAATAAGATTCTTTTATCCGGGCAGGTGTGGATCCCGAGCAAGACTTACTCTTCTCTTCTACTCTCTCTAGAATTGTTCTGCAATTCGATCACCCAAATGTTATGTCACTTTTGACATAAATTAATTTTTAAAATTACGATGTTATCCTCACAAAATGTTACTGTTCCAAAAAATATGAAAATAAAATTATCATGTCATAGGTCAAAAAATCAGTTTCCATTCAATTTGGTAAAAAAAAAATTAAGGATGATTTAAATTGCTAGCTAGTTAGAGAGTACAAAATATATTTTATCCACATATATTAATATCCAAATCTTAGTCTTAGTAGTTTTATTCACGACACGTCGACCTCATTAATTTACAGAATAAAATTAATTCACCCATGCTTATATATTAATATTGAAGTGCAATATACCCTTAAATAAGGACACCTGGATGAATACAAATACAAGCATAAAGCTGCTGAGATAGTGACTCCAAACAATCTAGGGCCATCTACGCTCTATTTTCATAGTGCTTATCTTACAGAGGATAACTCTTCTTCCAACCACATAAAATGACGCACAAACACAGAGGCCAGCTGGACTTAAGAGCTATCTGATCAGAAACAGACACACCACATAATTTCACAATATCGAAGAAGATGTCTGCAATGATAATGGAGTTTTCACTGACATGCAGGCACCAAGAGTCCAATTCTACCATCGGGCCTCCTTAGTCTGCTGAGCTACAATGATTGATCAAATTATTGGAAGGGTCTACTTATTTGATCATGGACCCAAGTACTGTTCTCATGCGACAATCTCATGTTTCTTTCTGATTCTGGTTTTCACATCATTGATGAATTGATTGAGATTCCTTTCCGATGATCCATGGGTGTTCAATGTGTTCTCTAGTATCTTTCTGAGCTCCTTGATATTCCTCCTCAATTCTTCAGCTACTTTTCCACTCATCACACGGTTAATCTTTTCTGCAACTTCTTGCCTTGCGATTACGGTCTTCTTGTCACGAAGATCAAGTCCGATTCTCCAGTCATCGACCACTAGCTTTCTGTTTGTGAATTGGTCAGTTAGCAAAGGGAAGCACAAGAATGGAACATTGCACCAAATGCTTTCCAATATTGAATTCCACCCGCAGTGGCTTAGGAACCCTCCAATGGCCGGATGTGAGATCACATCAATCTGACGGCACCACGGTATGATCAACCCTCTACCTTTGATGTCATCCTCAAATCCAGCGGGCAGGAAATCAGGCTCGTCTGATTTTACAACATCAGGGCGAAGCACCCAAATAAAACTCACTCCACTAAGTAAAAGCCCATAGGCAATCTCTACAATGTTTTGCTTACTAACATGAGCATAACTACCAAACGAAACATACAGAACCGAGCCATGTGGCTTGGTGTGGAGCCAGTGAGTGCAGTCTGACTCGGACCACAGGCTAGTAGGCACAATAATATTGTTCTTGGAAAACCCAGTAGGGAAAATAGGTCCCATTGCATATATTGGCTGCTTTTCTTTCAAAGCTGAGATTGTCTCGGACTCGAGCTCTTGGACAGTGTTACAAACAATGAAGTCCGCTTTCTTTACGTCCCTAAACGCCCTGTATATGATACGGTGCACCACCGTTGAAATGTTCTCGGTCTCTTGAATATAAGACATCAAGTCCTTCGGTTCGATGGCTCTCACACCAGGTATATAATCGACGGGGTCCTCACGATTATCTAGTGGTGATATCAAAGAGTAAAAATATACCAAAAAAATAAGTAAAGATTTACATATAAATCATAACGATCTATAATTTTGTTTCTAGAGCAATAAAGATCTATAAGGATGTATAATTTGAAACAATAAGGAGAAAGTGTGAGGTCAAAAAAGAAAGGGGTTTACGAAAGTACCTTGAGAAGCAAAATGACCATTTTTTATGAGGAGGTCCAAGTGATAGTAGAGAGTAAGAACCAGAGCTGGTTCAGTCCAGAAAGAAACATTAACAAGATTGTACTTCTTGGCGATCATCGACGGCCACACGAAAAAGGTGTCTGCAATCAAGCAAGTGATGGAAGGGTCGGAGTGGACCATTCTTCCCACGAGATCATCGACGTGGGCCGAGAAGATGTGTAAAAGACCCTCCATGAACTGGTCGTGGTTGAGGGACCGATCGAACCCTAGTGGAAAGCCGTCGCTGATGGTCGTGTAACGTATGTCTAGACCAGATTTACTGGCTTCGGCAAAGATGTTATCTCCAGCTATAGCAGATTGGGATTTGGTTATTTGGTGGTGGATTGAGAGGGTGTTGACGAAGGTGATGGTGAAGCCCTTAGATGCGAGCTTTATAGCTAGATGGACGAAGGGGATTACATGGCCTTGAAGAGGGTAGGGAAACATAATAGCATGAGGCCGCCTTAGGAGATATTCCTTCTCCATGATCAGTACTGTGTCTATACTTCGAGAGAGAGATGGAACTGCAAGAGCTGAACCAAGAGTTGGCTAGTGTAGCAAGAACTATAAATTCACCCGAAGAGAGTATGCTTTTTGCTGCAAAAATTGTGTAGTCGGTAAACAAAAAGTATTTGGCTCAAATATAGTTCTACGTCTGACGTGTGTATATTGGCATTGCACGGCTGCCGTTTTGATTTGGTTGACAACAATTCGAAAAGCACGGATGATTCTTATCGACGTAGCTAATACAAAAAGACAACGAACAAACATGAGTGCGTTTCATGGGGCACATGATTGCTACTGCGGCTTGCAAGGTACAAACAGATCGAGACCGAGTCCAGCTTCGAAATAGACACTACCAGGAGACTTGGGTAATGCTTGCTGGGTGCCCACCACTTTAGCATGCCTTACCTGCTCGCTAGCTAGTCCTCGATCTCGGCGTGCGGCACATGTATGCGAATCACTCTTACGAACAGAAGTTTCTTTTCCCGGCCTCATTTTCCTGGCGATAAGGTCTTACATTATATTTAGTTATTTAGAGTAGTAGTTAAGGTTTTAATGTTTATTTTGATCCCTTATATATTTAATTACAGAGTTCTTAATTTAGATCCAACTTATTATATATGATTATGTTTTGATCAAATACATGTAAATTAGAGATAGAAAATAATCCACATCGATCCAAACACCAAGTCAATCAAAAGATTCCAGTATGGATCAACACATTTAGCTGTACTTTAACCATGCTTGAGAATATAGACAACTCTAGAAATCTAGCCTTTACTATTTTCTAATTAGTAACTTTTAAGAATTCAATAACTACACGATTCAGAATGCTCGAGCCTTATAACTTTTGTCAAGAGAGAGATGTTGTTACCTTATTTATGGGTTATTTGCATCATTTAGGGGGTGTTTGTTTCCCCAAAATTTTGGGGTTCGAAATTTCCAACAAAACAAACACACTCTAAAATTTTTAACTTTTACACGCATATACTCTACTTTTCACAAACCCCAATAAATCTCAATAAAGTAAAGATTCCCAAAATTTCGGGAATATTCTCCGAAATTTCCACGAACAAACGCCCCCTAATGTCGATTTACCTTATAATATTAATTTAAAACATGGTAAAAAAATGTTCTATGCCTCCGAAAAAAATTGTAACGTAAGTTTGTCTAATATTACACTATTTTTTTTTTAATCTCAAGACGGTTGAAAAAAATGAACTGACATGAGTGAGCATGAATTTGAATCATATCGTTTACAAAACAAATTCTTGACTTAAATGATACTTTGATAATTTGGGGTCAACTTCTGACTCTCAAACGCAATACATTTTTCAGCTGGACCAGATTCGTCGGTACAAATGATTTCCTCAGTTACCTAAAAAAACAAGTATAGATTGCACTATTCTTACTTAGAAAAAAAAAAGATTGCACTATTCTTAAAAGTATGATTTCCCCCGTTACCTAAATGGAAAAAAACAAAACAAAAAATGAAGTGTTAGTTCCTTTTTTTTCTCAAAAAATGTCAGTACCCAATTTGGCGTAAGTTATGGGATGCTTTCACGATCTTTGCCTGGCACTGTAAAGAGTGAAGTATAGATGATGTCATAGGAGAATCGGAGCCATGTATGATGATGTCATTTTACTTGAAATTAATGCTCGAATTGCCTTTGTCTGAAATTGGAATGTTCAAAGTACTTTATTGCATCACAGGCATCTTTTTCGAGGGCAGTTTGGACGGTTTATGTCTGAGAAGATACACAATATTATAAGTGAAGATGGACGGTTTATCTTTTTCTTAATTCTTACTATTCTCTTTTGTTTTTGGTTGATTATTTCAACATGTTGCAATATTTGACCCTGATCTTGAAAAACTCATTGGATTTTGCTATTTTGTCGTAAATTATTATTGTTATAATCAGTGGCGGATCCAGGATCTAATTTGAAGGAGGTCGAATACATAAGGCGAAATGACAAAAAAAAAATTCCAACGTAATCTAAAAAATGTCTTAGAGTTAAAATATCGAAAATTAAGGATTAAAAAGCTTTAAAAAATTTAAAATATAAGTACGTACTATTTGCTAAGATTGAAAGTGGCAATTAGATCCTACTAATTTGCATCTTATATATATATATATATATATATATCAGAAAATGATAGTTTGAGCAGCAGGAACTCCACAGAAATTCAAGGGCATGAAAAATCCTAAACAAACAAAAATCAGCTAAATAATTTATTCGGGACCCAAAAATATGAGTGGGTTTCTATTTATTTTCAAAAAATTAAAAAAATTAGAAATTTTTAGGTAGAAACCTCTATAGCCCTAAGATATCCAAACCAATTCAATCTCATCCTCCAACAATTTCACAACTCACAAAATTTCAAACCGTAAAGCATTTTTAGCATACTAAATAAATGAATTTTTCTACTGAATTGTAGAGAGAGAATCTTGGATAGAGGGACATACTAGAGGTCGAAGGTCCAACAATTTTCAAGTGTAAAATCTCGAGTATCCTACAAAAATTGAAACTGTCAAAAATCTAAATAATGAGATTGAGAGAGAGCTGAGAGTCAAGGGGGATATACACTAGAATTTTCAGGAAAAACAAAACCCAAAAGACTTGATTTCTCTAGCACCAGGTGGTCCAAAAGGAGGTCCGCATTTGCCAAGTAAAAACCATCTGACGATTTCTCTGGCACCTTTAACCTGCCAAGGCTACTGAAAGTAGAGGCAATCAATACACACTTAAAACCAGGCCCTGCAAGCTTAAAATTAGGGTTAGGCTAGGCTTATGGGGATCGGGCTCCCATAGGCCCATACTAACTTATAATAAAAAATAAAATAATTTTTTTTTATATATAATAATTTTTTTTGGCAGATCCAATGGGGGGGCGGCCGCCCAGGGCCGCACCCCCTGGATCCGCTTGTGGTTATAATAATCTGAAAATTATAACTCTGCCCCCAACTTGTTTCCCACGATCTTTGATTGTGATTTCTTATTTTTAGTTGGTCAATAATTTTATATTCGAATCTTCTTGTTTTTCGGGAGTCTCTGTCATTCACATACGATTATGTAATCATAATAAGATGCTTATATACTCGTTTGTTTCTCCATATTAATCATAGTTGTCGATGCATACAATTTTATTTTTAATGTATGAATATGAAATGACATAACTTTTTAAAAGACTCCTATTTTCGCCTACAGATTTTGGTTGAATTTGCACTTTATATCTTAAATTACGAGCTTTGAGATTTTACACCTTATACTACCAATGACAAACACCTTACAGTACTCTTCGTTAAATTAAGATTTTAACGAACTACAATCCTCGTATCAACTGGTGCTAATTTGCTAAGTTCCTTAGGATAATGACCTTTTGCTAGAGGTTCAGTTTTTTCTAGGACAAGTCAGTAGCACTTAGTACTAAAAAATTAGCTCAAGGTTTATTTTAAGGGGAGCATCATAGTACACCCTATATCTATGAGCAAAAATCAATAAGTCCCTTCAAGTTCTAAAATGTTTTATTACATTCCATATTTTTCGAACATATCTAGATCTTGTGTTTTTAGGTCGTCTGATAAGGAATTTTTGATCGGCCATATGATAACATCTAATAGGGCATTGTTAGTAAGACATATGAAGATGCTTCCATACACACCAATGGCGAAACCAGGATTAAAATTTATGGGTGTCGAACTTTAAAGGCGAAATGACAAAAAAAAAATCCTTCGTAATGCAAAACATTATCTTAGAGTTATAATGTCGAAAATTAAGGACTAAAAGCATTAAAAATATTGAAATACATGTACCGTAATATATACTGCGACTGAGAGGTGACAATTAGATGTTACGAGTTTGCATCTTCTGAAAATGTTGCAACATGGCTTCGTTCTCAATAGTTTAAAAAAAAAATTGCTCGATGTACACTAACATGCAAGCATTCATCCAGTTATCTCTCATCCTATTACGCAAATCACTTCTGATGGTTGAGGTCTTGATGCCATTAGGGGTTGTCGTTCTTACATTTTTTTGGTTACTACATACCACAACTGGGGTCTGTCTTTTTTTCTCCTTTATTCTTTTGACAAAAGGTTACTAGGGATGCATTTGTAATTTACTCTCTAGGTTCTATGGATTTGAAATTGAAAGATATTCACATTCTTCAAAGCAATTTCCACACACAAAGCAACAATTGATGGCAAACCGGACTCTGAATAATAAAAATAAAATTTCCAGGATAACCAATATTTAGTAAAAGAGTTTCTTAGATAAATATATCCCAAAAGTGATCAAAACTTTGGTTTGGCCTATACAAGGATCCTAAACAAACACAACATTTTTCAAGATCTCTAAAAAAATGAAGAAACAAATCAACTTAGGGAGAAAGAAATGAAGTGATCTTGATTGTGAAAAATTAGGAGCAAAAAGTAAATAATTTTTTACTAACATAAATTTAGCAAGATGGTAGGAAGTTACCCTCAGTAGAACTTGTAATCGATGCAAAACAAAAAATCATAATAACTGTATATGTGCCTCAGTTATTATGTATTACTAAGAGCAAAATTAATGTATAGAAAAAAAATTTGTTTTAGATCCGATACCCATTAAGTCTATTTGATCTGGACTTAATGAGTATCGGACATGAACTTAATGCGTATCGAACTTAACTCATTTATCAATAAAAAGAAAAATAAAATAAAATAACCAAGTGTAAAATTTTTTTTTGGCTAAGCCATGGGTAGCGAACGCACGGGTTCGATACCCCCTGCGTCCGCCACTGATACACACCCTTGTATATGTGTGTGTATGTAAATGTATAAATGTATATTTGTACGTATACTTTCTATAAAGTTATTGTTTCAAGAAAGTGTGGTGCCCCTACTGTTTAAGGGTAAGATCGGATATAAAATAAAGAGAAAACATTACAGTATACCTCATATCTTTCGGTAAAAATTTATCAGTTTCCCTCAAGTTCTAAATTGTTTTTATTACGCCCTGTATGTTTAAAAAATAATTAATCATCGCCTTTCATTTAAGTTGCCGTTAAGTCATATGAAAAATGATGTGAATTGACCGAAATGTCCTTCCAAGACAAAATTTAAAATAAATAATAAAATAATAAAAATTCAAAAAATAAATAAAAAAATAAATAGATTAAGGAAATAGAGTTTCAATATTTTCATTTAAAAAGCATTACTTTTTATTTATAATGATTTTCTCTCGTCGCTGTAGTTAGGTTGTTCTGATGTCTTTTTCCCGTCGCTTCAGTGTTGAAGCTAAGGAGTTCCAGGTCTCTGTTTTAGTCAATGGAGTTGTCCATCTGTCGGAGTGGAGTCGCAAAGTTATGAGCTCGATCTTCCTTGGGAGGTATGGAGCTGAATGGATTGTGAACTTGGTTCGTAGGGTGCAGCTGGTTGCCTTTACGGAGGAGGTTGTTGTTAAATTTAATGAAGATTCTCGGGGCTTCTTGGCGCAAAGGTGCAGCAACAAAGCTGGGAGATTTGTTGCTATCGCAGAGTTTGGAGGGGGGCGCAGGCAGGGCGTGGTTATGATACAGGAAGGAAAGGAGGGAGTTGGTTGGAAGAAGCTAGCCGATGTGTTTCAGGAGGTTGTGATTCACCTCAGTCAGCTTAATAGTCGGAAAGAGGGTTCGTTTGGGGCTGGAGTGCGTAGAGAGCTCTCCTTTGCTGAAGTTTTCAGAAGGGACAGTTGGGGGAGAGGTTAGGGGGCAGTCTCCGGTGGTGGAGGGGGTTGGAGCAAGTAGGGATGGAGTGGGGAAGACGAAGGGCCAGACTTTGAACGCTGACATTTCAGTTTCCAAGGGCCAGACTTTAACTGCAGAGGCGGCTGTCGGTATAGCACTTTACGTGTCTGTGTGGAGAAACAAGCTGTTGGGAATTCGAAAAGAGGTGGAAGAGCTACTTGAGATGATGGGAAGTGAGTATGGGTCGGGTGTCTTGCATTTGGACCCTGACCCGGATGTTGGTATGCGGCTTGGAAGGGGAAGGGATGAAATAGTTGGGCCGAATTTAGTTGGGAAGGAATGCAAGCCTATTCATCCGGGCAGAATAGTTGGGCCGAGATTTAAATGTGAACACCAACATCATATTGAAGGGGCCTACTCATCCGTGCCGAATCTTGGAGGCCCAGAGGCCTCGGTTGGGATTTTGGGGACCCGGGTCGAATCAGCTCCCCCTCTCGTCTCTGGCGTTGTGGATCTCGGAGGCTAGCAAGGTGGTGCTACCCACTCGCCGGCGCCTTCTGGTGTCGCTGGCGACTGCACGGAGGCTCTTCCGGAGGTTACGCCGGAAAATGATGCGTTTTTTGCTGAAGCTAAGTTATCGGGTCTCGGAGGCCAGGGAGCTGGTGATACCCATTCGCCGGCGACGGCTACTCACGCGTCGGCACCTTCTGTCGTGGATGGCGACTTTCCGGCACCACTTCCGACGCCGGAGGTTACGCCGGAAAATAATTGTACTCTTGATGAAGGAACGTGCACGGGAAAGCTCTCGTCTGGGCTTGCTGGGATTGATGGGCTCGTTGGGCTTGCTGGGGGTGGTGAACCGGAGGCCTTAGATAGTGTATCGGGGGCTTTGGTAGTGACCGAAGGGGGGTCTAGGCTTGCTGAGATTGATGGGCTCGTTGGGCTTATCTCGGGCAGTCCCGTAGGTCAGCTCTCGTCTGAGCTGCAAACTAGCATTGTGGAGCGGTGTGACGACGCGAGGGAGCGGGCTGTGATGGCTCCTTTTGGGTCCCTCTTAGGTGGTCAGGAGGTGGGGGAGTGTTCTCTTGGACCAGTTATTGCGGTTTCTTCTCATGCTCTTAGTGTCCCTAGTAACGTTTTGGACGGTGAATCTCCGACGTGGGTTTTGGATATGGTCTCCTCTGTGGGTCATATGGTTGGGCTGTCATGTGGTGGTCAAGAGGAAAAACTGAGAGATCTCTTTGTAGCGTTGGAACGGGATCGGGTGCAGCCTTGTTCGAAAAAGTCTCGGAAATCTAAGGGGAAGATGATCAGAGAACTGCAGGGATTGAAGTCTTCAGTTAACTATGAAGGGTCTCACTCGATCGCTCGGATGACTAAGAGCCATGGGCTAGATTGATAGGGGGTTCGTTTGGGTGGTTTGCTTTTTGGGAGATTTTTGTTGGGCGGGTTCTTGTTGGCTAGGGGGTTGTGTGTGGGTGGGAGTTTTTGTGTTGGGCCTTTGTGTTTGGTTTCTTCAGTATATTCTCTTGTACTGTTGATTCTGCTGTTGTGTGTTCCTTGTTTTTATTTATTTTAATAAGATTGACTTACTTATCAAAAAAAAAATTATAATGATTTTTTTATAATTTTATTAATTTATCTTGGAGGAGTATTTTCGATCATTTTGCAAGTGGTTTAGCAACCAAATCAAACAAAAGGTGATGATTAATTGTTTTTTAAACATACAGGGCGTAATAAAAACAATTTAGAACTTGAGGGAGACTGATAAATTTTTACCAAAAGATATGAGGTATACTGTAATGTTCTCTCTTTATTTTATATCCGATCTTACCCTTAAACAACAGGGGCACCACACGTTCTTGAAACAATAACTTTATAGAAAGTATACGTACAAATATACATTTATACATTTACAAACACACATATACAAGGGTGTGTATGGAAGCATCTTCATATGTCTTACTAACAATGCCTTGTTAGATGTTATCATATGGCCGATCAAAAATTCCTTATCAGACGGCCTAAAAACACAAGATCTAGATATGTTCGATACAACTACTGCAAAGTATGGTAATTTGGAAGTTAATTTCAATGCTAAATTAGTCCATAAGCTCCTAGAGTTTCAAACATATAAAAGTATAAAACAAGCAGCAACCAACCATTGGGAGCCGGCATAACACCACATCCTTGTTACCAAATTTTTGTCTCTGGTCATTGCCTCATTGGCATGTGTAGCATTGTCTCTGACAAAGAAGTAACAAGCACAAGCTGTCAGATGAGATGATATTGTTATTTTTGTCAATTGGGATTGTACAGTTTCTCACATTATCTATGAAGCACAATTTACAGCGAAATAACATAAGGATTAAAGTAGGAATTACAGAACTGTGTGAAGATATTCCGTGTCTATTTTTGTACATCTGCTGAAGAATCTATGACAGTGAAACTTTACGCGCAAGACCAGATTCTACTGGCCTGCACAGTCCCTTTCACATGAACTTCTCAAGTCAGGCAAATGGAAAATGATTATCCTCGCTAAAAGAGAGCTCAAACCCCACTGCCAACTCTAAAATTTGAAAAGGAGGCAGCTTCACTTGCTTCCACAGCTGATGCTGGTTCTTTCTTGTCCAACACAAAAAATGAGCAATTTTGGAACGCATCCAGACTGCTAGCTATTAGACGATTCAAACCGCTAAGGCTGTCGCTTAGAATCAGATCTTCACTATGGTATTTAGAAGATGGTATATCCAAATCTAGCGGTCCTAAAGATTCAGGCTGCAATATGGAAATCATGAAATCAAGTCAACTATCCATAAAAGCCAACTGAAGGATAAAAAATGGCAGTTTTAACAGCTAATATTCCCAAATTTATGTGATTCGGTCTTGTTGACAACATGTTGAAATTGGGCAGTAGAAATGTACTGGTTTTTGCCAAAATGACCTAGCTTCTCAGGTGTGATTATGGACTTGGCTTCCAGAATGTGAACAACAAGCTCCAAGGGATTATTGGCTTAAAAGTAAAACGAAAATGCTCTGGAGGAACATACCCAATAGATATCAGCTAGTGTGCTGAAATCCTTTCCCGAATTATCCAGAAGATGCGTCTCCGACGAGGACTCATCCCTAGGGTCTCCCCCCCGTACAGGGTTTTCGACAATTTCCTCAACATCAGTCAACTCCTGCAAGGAAAGCAAATGGATCGTGAACAGTAGATATGGGCTAGGCTTAGGGACGGACCATAGTCCCTCAGAACGCAACTCCCTTAAGAGGTAGGTTGTGACTGTCAAATTCAAATCTATGAATATTACAGTTGTCTGTACACTACAAGCAACAATTCCTGGTTAGTAAGATTCCTCGACTGTAGAGGGACATTGCAAATAATACCTCAACTAAACAATGAGCACCCCACAAGCTTGTTCTGGCAGTGTGTTTGAAGGCCCCTGGAGAAGCAACTTTGGATGCAGTTGGATCCTCCTGATGGACAGGGTTCCTCTTAAATGAGAACGCATCACATGTTTCTTCAGCATCCCAGATAGAACATGCATGGGATGGAAAAGTTGCTTGATATCCTATCTTGTCCTGATTCTCAGATATGTGAGCAGCAATTGCAGCATCAAACGAATCACAACTGAATGGAACCTGCTGAAGGCAGTGAGAGCTTTCGGCACCAGGTGCTTCAACACAATTAGCATCAACTTCGTGAGAAACTCCTGAAAGTAGATCACTGACGCTTATGTTGGTAAGGGTATCAGCCCACTCCCCAGCTGATAGCCCAGTCCCAGCGCCTAACCTCAGGTCCTCCTATGAACAACAAGTTTTAAGAAAATGGCACCATAAATATGAATCCCGATCATGACATTACTTACAGACTTCAATAATGGGTGCTGCCATTCCATAGTCAACAAGAAATTCAAATGATAATGATGATTGTACCTATTAGCTAAGTCACCATCTAGCTATTACTACGTCTGGACAGTAGAAGTATTCCAAATTATTGGTCCTTTTTTGCCATATAAACATGAAGCTAATCCTATAAGATATGTTATTGTAGTAGTCCCCAGAAGATTAGTTTTGTGTTCTACGAATGATTTTACCAGTAATAGATGCTAGCCATCTACTTTCATTCGTGCACCAACCTTGGCCTCCTAAGAAGGAATTTCTCAACCCTCCCTCTTCTCAAGAACATATTTTATTTAGAATCTCATGCATGACTGCAGGGCCCTCACGAGTGCAGATGTTGAAACACTGCACGTGAGGTGACAGCACAGCAGTTTTCAATAGAAGAATTGAAACATGGGAAAGGGGAAGAAAGACTACCACATCTTCTAATTGTCTTATGATAGTTCCATCACCAACCTCCTTTCTGTGCCATGATATATTTGGTGCAGGATCAGAGGACTCCAAAAGGTTGTTGTTTGGAGCCATGCTAGTGTACTTATTCATCTTGTCAGGCGCATCATTTGAAGCAGGAGGAAGATCATTGTTCTTGTTCATGGAAGTTGGTTGATCCCCATAGAGATCCAAAGGCTGATCATTGGTTGCTGGCATGGAGATGGGTGCTGAACCTGTGATCTTCTCCTTCATATTTTCCTTGTTTATGTTATTTTCACCCTGAATGCAGCAGAATGTTGTATGTGCTTCCATTGCAGCACATCCAATCTTGGTATTGGAAAACCAACCATACCTTCAAGGAAATTTCATAAGTATGATGTTCAATGATGCAATCCAAAAACATTGCATGTAATTGGAGAAGTGGTTAGCACGAACCTCAAACGGAAAACTGAAGGCCCTCCTAGCATTGCAAAAACATCTGCTGCACTAACAAGAGAGTCCTGCGTCCACCTCTGACAACCCACCAGGTTTTCCCTTTGAACGCTATAAGGGAAAAGCATAAGCTCTCCAGAGGCTACAGTTGAATTGCCCCATTTGCGATTTAGATGATCTAAAACTGATGATATCTTCTTCCGAGTACTAAGAGTGAGCTCCAGGTGTGGATTATGCTTATCCTGTGAACAGATAAAAAGATGAGAAGGAATGATTTTCCTTTATGTATGGAATATTCAGCTGCTAAAACCAATAGTTTACGTCCTTTTTATCATTTGTTCTCACCATTTCCAAGGCCCTCCGAGTACCATCATCAATTGGGAACAACTGGAGCTTGAGTTTCATAGTATGCAGCATATTGTTATCAACAAACAGATTGTGTGAAAAAGTAGGCAACGGAGGCAGAACAGAACCAACGGGATCAGAATCCTTTTGGCCTGGAAACCAGAATGGAAAAAATAATGGTTTCAAACCTTAAGGATCCAGAATTTAAATCTTTCCAGTAAATGCAATAGGAAACGACAACTAGGCACCCACCTGGAATACCTGAGTCATGTTCAACCTCTTTATCAGAAGTTGTCCGCTCCAAATGCTCAGCAGCATCAGCAACCAAAGAAACCCCAGCAATTGCAGCCCTTTCCCATTTTTTATATGCAGCTGATGAGATGACACCTGCTAATCACCCAGTAGAAAACATTTTGAAAAAATTTCTCGTTATAGCGTGTTTCAAACATTGACAAATGGGAATCTCCATTTTGTTACACAGGACCAATATAGGCAATTGGCATTTCATCAGTCAAGCTAGCTCATGAACCAAACGCCAGATCCACATCTTAATAATAGGACAGGAAAGCATTCGTCTAACTCACATTCAACAAAGCACCACTATAAACAACCAGACAACCTGAGGGATCTAGTATAACACAGAAAAGGATATATATGAAACCCTACTTGAAAAGATTTTTTTTTATAAGTATACTTCAAAAGATCATCAAGCAACTAACTACTAATAGTTAAACAAGCAATAAAGAGATCACCAATTCCATCTTCTAATTATTATACATAAACAGAGAAAGAGTTTTGTTTCAGGGTAGAGCTAGGGGCAGGGGAATCACCTGGTTTCCGTCGTTGCCTTGGAGGTTTCATAGTAGTAGACTCTCCTTTGTTGCTACAACGGTTGACACCTACATTTATATTCCGTTTCACCGATGTTTTTCCAGATCCTAATCTCTGGATGTTTTGACTATCAACAAGAACCAGTTTAACTGTGCGAGCATCTTGTCCTGATGCTCTACTCTGGTTTGAGACCATGCTAGGAGCAGCAAGGGGACTGTTTTCCCCCTGGGAAGGTCGCTTCCTTACATTCTTTCTACGATCTTTCAAGAGTTGGTGCTCCTTCATGCGAAACATAATCAGTCAGTCAAGTGCACCGAAGTTATCAATGTCATTTACAGGAAACCATTCCATGATTAAAAATAGACAATGTTGACTAACCAAGGCTTCTATAAATATCTTAAATCTTCGAGGCTTCAAGTGAAGCTTTGAGGCTTTGCAGCTATATTTTTCCAGTAAGGACCACCTATAACACAAATCTCACAGTTCAAGAAAAATAAACAGATCTCTGATCATGCCAGATGAAATATCCAGGAAAAAAATGCAATGTACTGAAGTCAATCCTTCCCCATGTTATATGTTCCTTGGCAGGGAGGGAGGGAAGGAAAAAAAAGAGACACATGTACTCAGCAACAAATTGAGACTGGAGGAGCTGACATAATAGTGTGCCCAATGTACTTGATGATATCAACTTATTAAATCAAACACCATCCGCTGAGTCAGCTAGCTACCTAATACACGCAATGGACATATCCAAAGCAAAACAAGCAACTCATTAGGGGTAAACATTACCATCGGAGCATTGCAGCATTAGTATCTTTGGAGTTCTTGGCATCAAGACACAACCCTGGCCCGAGCAGCTTGTTCATTCGTCTCACAAGTCGGTAGTAATAATGTCTAACCTGAAAATTACAAAAAAAGAAAGGGGGGGCGTCAACAAGGGTACATAGCCAAGAATTATAAAACACCACGTGAGAACAATCAAAACAAAATCTCATTGCAAATACCTGATCTTTGTTTTTGCTCTGGACACGGCGAGTGATCTTCTCGAAATTCTGCAGTGAATGCATGTAGTGTAGTTGAGAATAGTGTAACGTAAGGAATTTAAATGCCAAAATAGCCATGGACAATAACATGCCTTCCCGACTTGTCGTAATGCAGTGAAGAAACTTTCCTCCTCTTGACGTGTCCAAGCAGCCCATTGCCGTGTTGGTCTTTTGGCTGTGTTGGACATTTATGCAACAATTGAGAAACTTTCTATCTCCACAGGTAGCAAATTTCTAAAGCACTATTAGAAATAAGCTGTCCTCAATAACATACGAGGCTTTTTGGGTGACTCGTGATTTGCAGTGGATGAGGTTACATCACGATCCCCATCTGGAAGTGAAATAGAGTCTGGATGAAGGTTGGACTCAGCATCCAAAGAGACCTGTGACTCTGTCTGCATGTTATAGACATTACATGAAGACTATGTGCTCATGCTCTTCAGCTTCGGAAGACTAAAGGAGCAATTTATTTCAATCTCCAACTTGGTCCAAATTCCAAAAGCAGCAACCTAGAAGTAACAAGGAGAGAATAGCATTCAAAACAATGAGTTTAAGCAAGAGCAAGTTAATTCAAATGATTACTAGACAGCAGTCCATTGTACTCACATACATAAATGTTCACATGCACATAATGACGTGTATTTTCAACCAAAATATTCCCACATAATAAAACTGGAGGGGAGATAGAAGAAGAATGCTCATTATTAAGTAGGAGCATGAGGTTTCACAAAACTTTAAATGCATAGATGTAACATATAGACATCAAAAACTTGTGATCTGACCAGTTTAGCTACCTGCCTAATTTCAATTTATATCCCAAGAAAGTAATCGTTCTATAAATATTCTATTTCAGAGAAAGGCCGATGGTCATGATTTCTAAGCCAAAAGCACCAAGAAATGACATAAAAATTAAGGAAGTCTCAACTGCAGAACAAAGTCTCAATTAGCCATGGCAATAACAAATTAACAGCAGAAGCAAATGTCCATTAACCAGGATATAAAAACCAAAAATGAGACCAATTGCCATGGGTTAGGGGTTGGCACTTAAATGGATCAACTCTGGAATCTTAATGTTTCTTCACAAGGACCAATAAAAACAATTAACTCATTCAACTGAGTCTGCAGACAGTTTGACGTATCTCCAGCCCTATATAATTAGAAACATTATCCTTCTTCGTGTCTCAAGTAAAGCCAAAGCAACCAGTCAGATGAACTAGGGTCTTGATTCAATCTCCAGAAAACATGAATACAATTTTGCTGAATAAAAAATACCATGATATACGTTTCGAGAATGAGATAAGCATTTTGTAACACGTACCAAATCGAGAAGTTTCACAATGCAAGTCATGCTAATTTTTTTTTAAAAAAAAAAAGATAAAAAGACAAATTAACAAAGTGGAGCAAGTAATTAAGCTTCAACATCGATAAACCAAACAAAAAAAAAGTTAAATTCCTTATGGTAAGATGGAATGTAGGAACTAGAACAATGAAAACTATGATCTTGACCCTTGAATAACTAGCTATATCTCTGATTTTGTTTGAATCAAATACGATAACGGCAACGAAAAAAAGGATTAACCCAAACAAATATTCCCTTAATCTTTTTCAGTATTTGCTCAGCGGCCAAGCAAACGCTAGGGTTTCGAATTATACAGTTGATTTCAATTCGAGCTCTCAAACACGCTAAAAAAATGAATCTGAAAAATCGGAATTCAAAGTACCTGAGAGGAGGATTCCAAAGGATTCAGCAAACCCTACAACTGCACGCGCGAGCTTCAGCGATCGATGAAACAATGGAAACCGGAGAGAATCTTCCGACAGACGTCTACATTTACAGAGAGAGGAAAGAACGAATTTTTACTTGGGAAAAAAATAAAAAAACGGAAATTAAAAATAAAAATAAAAAGAAAGGCAGCGTTATTAGTTATTCCCTTCAAGAGATTAAAAAAAAATACTAAAAGAGAAAAGAGGATTATTGAGTGTGTCACAAAAGGCCCCCAACCTGTATTTGGGTGATGTTCGTTTTGAGAAAAAATGTAGGATTTTAGAGAAGTTGTGAATTTTTATTTTGAATAGTGTTTTATTGGTGTTTGTGTAAAGTGGAGAGAGAAATGTTTGATGTAATTGTTTAATAAAAAAGTATTGGAGTTATGTGAAAAAGTATAGAGAGAGAAAATTTATGTTGAATAAAAAATTAAAAAGTTGTTGGAGATTGTGTAAAATGTATTAGTTTTTGTGTTTGAATTCTGAATATGTTCGGTGGTAGAATTGTGAATATACTTAGAATCCTGAAAAAATGGTGAAAACAAACATACCCCTGGTCCCTATCAAGTCCAAGCAACAGGGGCATACAAAAATCTCCTATAATTTTCCTTTTGCCCTTTTTTATATGTGGTAATGTGGGCTCTTAAGTTTATTGTTTATATTTTATTTAGGAATCCAGTACAAATGAAATTTCATGTTTAATTCACAATTTATCTAATTATGAAAATTAACCACTTATTTCTCTAAAATAAGTGAATATTTTTGGCAACTAATAAATCATATAATTATTTGAAAAAAAGCTTATTATACTAAGACAGATCACTTATTTAAATGACCAATTTATTTGTTAGAATTATAAGGGTTGATAATTATGCATAATAATGTGGGATTTATAGGACCTTTTTTCCTCATACTAGTTTATTTTCTTCATTTTTCTCTTATTCAAGCCTTCGCTAGGAAATTGAGAATATTGTTTTCTTAAGGTCAAATTGGAAATGCTTTAGGTCGCGTAATCTGGGCTTAACCATCAGCATTGGATTGGAATCTAACGGCGGAGTCAATTTGGGCTTTTTTCTGACCGGGGTAAGGGCACGCAGGGGAAGAATGAGGAAGTGGGATTTAAGAGGGTGGAAGCCAGGCCATTTACCGAATTTGACATGTTCAAGATATAATAAAATAATAAATTCTGCTTTTAGCTAGAGTGGAGACTTCTCAAAATTCTATACCTCAAATTTGGACTAATATCCTATAATCTTTGCTTACAATTTGCATATTTCAATTAGAAAAAGACATTAAGCTTTGAAACATTGTGAAATGTATATCACATGAGACTTTATAAAGACGATATTTAAGAGTTTTGATCTTTACACGAACAATATGAGATATAATTAACTCCAAAGGGTTGATCTAATGGTTAAGACTTAGATTTTGGTGGTTTGCTCACTCTGAAGTCTTAAGTTTAAAACTTCATAGATACTACCAATTCTTTGGGACCACTCTCAGAGCCTTTGGTCCATATGTGATATGAGAGAACTGCACAAGTCTCGAAATTAGTCAAAGTGCGTGTAAACTTATTCAGATACTCAGTTAGGGAAAAAAAGAGATAAATATATTTTCCACTCATCAACTACCAGGTCTATGACACATTGCACCTTAAATTACCAGTTTTGACACATTGCACCCACCAACTACAAAAATTAGATACTTTGCACTCTAAACTACCCACTTTGACATATTACAATATCCAATTACTAATGTTAAACACTTTGCACCCTCAAGAAATTAATTAAATGACAACAATATCTTTAACATATGCAAAATGGATCAAGGACATTATCGTCATTTTAGTATAAAAATTTGACAAAAGATGCAAAGTGTCTAAGATTAATAGTTAGAGGGTGCAATGTGTCAAAACTTGTAGTTTATGGTGCAAAGTGCAAAACCTATGATAGATCATGGGTGAAGTATATTTTTCTAAAAAAAAAAGAAAGAAATGTAATTTGGTATTTTGATTCAAAATATTTATTAATTGATATAAATAAACATGTTAGGGAATCAGACGACTTTTACAAGATTTTGCATATAATCTGAGGAAGCTTATTCCAACGACCATATTAAACAACAAGGAAGAAAAACTAATAATGGACCGACGACATTAGAGTCAAAGACTGAATCGCATTTTCCCTTCAAAAGCACTCATAAACATTCATAAGAGTTTGCATTGAATTTTTAAACAAAGAAAGCCAAAGAAAACAAAAGAAAAGAATAAAAAGTATAAAAAGGAGAAAGAAGGAAGGAATCCCACCCTAAAAGGACCAATGAAAATCAAGCTCGGAAGGACATTTTGGAGATTGTTCGGAGATTCTTTTGTCCGTGGCCTTGCTATTTCTCTTCAATTGTTCCTGTGGGCTGTTAGGGAGCCATGGCTGATGCCGTCTTTCCAAGGCGCCACTTCCACTAGGGAGAGGTCAGCGACTCAGCGGCGCTATAAGATGACTTTATTGACGCGCTTCCTTGGTTTATAAAGTCGAAAACATCCGCTTTCTTTTTTAATTTTGATACGGGCTCATCATTTTCATTATTTTTTGCGCAATTTTTATACATACATAGAACAAGACAAACAGCGCGATTGTCAATTGACTTGAAAATCCTTTTATGATGTACTTAAATTACATGGGTGCCCTCCATGTCATTACGGGGAATATTCTTTCCGCAACACATTCGTAATACCTTTCTTAATCAAGATTATGAATCAACGGAATGAGATGATTAAATAAAATGCCTAGGTGCATGCATACCCATAAGTTACATGTAATAGGAGTTGGATGCTTGACACACGCTTCATGATACAAATCATTTGGAATTAAATGGACTTATGGTTAGAGCATCATTTTTTTCATGAGATTACAAGTAATCAATTCTGGATGTCCATTTTACTAAAATTCTCCCGATACATTTTCTCTCTATATATTCTATTTTATTTCTCTTATCTCTTAATTGAAAGAGTCAAAGAGTATGAAACAAATTTAGAATACAACTTCTCATTCTCAACTTTGCATAGGGGCAGAAACATAACTTTAAAGAACAAAAGGACTCAAATCTTCAATAGTTCACTTGTATTGTATAACTCATTAAGAATGAAGATGTAATTTTATGCTGTTCTACATAATAAACAACCAACTTCATTATTTATGCTTTCTGACCTATTTTTCATTTCAATCAACAGTCACAGGCTCGTGAAACTATGCCACAATGCAAGCAACAAGTAAATTAAGAGATGAGATCCTCAGCTAACAATGTAGAAAGCATACGCACATGTCAGTAGAGGAGGCCTCTGGGGACAAGCATTGCTAATTGCTGCACTTCTTTTTTCAGCCTTGGCATGTTGTCAGTCATAGCTGTCCCCCCGATCCCACTAGCTTCCGTGACATGAAGGCTATTCATCCAGGCCGATCATCCCTGCAAGTGTTGCTTTGCCCGCACTTGTTTCCGACCACCAGTTTGCTGCATGCTTTCCACTACGAACTTCGCATGGGAAGGAATGATGTGCACGTAATCCTTCTTCATCTCTCCAACCGTGCACAGTTATCTACCATATCATCCACCTTTAAAGGTCATTTTTCCATTTGCTTCACTCTATAAAGTATACTATATTCCTGAAAGCACTGTCTTCCAACACCAATTTGGTGTATGCTATCCCCCACATAATAAGTTCAATGACCTATCACTGGGTAGAGCGCAAGTGACAGAATGCATAATTCCCTCAATTTCTGGACGTACAAGAATTTCAGTAAGATACATCATCTTAGTACTACATTACCACTTGAATATAATGTCGCTTGAAGAAACAGTTGCCTCCTAGAAAGGTCATAGCCACCTCCCTGCCTCTTGACAGGTAGGGACGTCCCAGTTACATCTGATGGCATACACTTAGCCAGATTTAAGAAGACAACAATCAGCAACTTCGCTCAATGTTGGTTGATTTAGAAAGCACTAATCTGTACATAGGGGCCCCACGATCAATGACATGTTGTTCCCAATCCGACCTAACTCCAAATGGGTTCTCCTCAAGCCAGCCTTCAGTAGATTTGGTGTTTGTTTGGTCATGAAGAACAGAAAGTTTATCCTTGCCATATTTCAAAAATTGTTCTTTCATTCTCACAGCAACTGCTTCTATGTCAGATTGCAGAAAGACCTAGAAAATACAAGAAAAAATAGTTACACTCTATATAGTAGTTGCGCTTACAAAAACTTAACAGGGCCTTTACTGATTGTCTGATTTTGAGCAAGCCACACCATGGTACGTTGCGTCACTTCACTTAGGAATGCAAAACATATAGAATTCAGAATACCCTTGATTTCCCAATGGGTGATTTTAAAACAAAATGGGGAAATCACGTTCCACCCTTCCTTGAACGTGGTACTAAACAACCAACATTGGCTTATCGCATGCTCCAACTACCTACAAATTATAATGTGAATCTTCCGTTATGATCCGGATATTAAGATGAGTGAAAAACAGGTTGCCTGAGAATATCTTGATGGAAAACCTTGACTGAGGGTGCATAATCACAATTTTTGGGGTAGTTTAAGCGTGCAATGTGTCAAGTAGGCAGTTTGGATATCAAATTATAAAAGGGAGTAGCTCGAGGATATGAAGCATAGTTCTCCCAACAAAACTTAAAAATATCAGACGGCACAGAAACATTGTTTACCTTTCCATCAAACGTAAGAAGATCTACTATAGCTTCTACTAATGTCCTTTGCAGCATTCGCCATCTATAGTCTGATTTGTTAAAATCAGGATTCGGACACTGTATTGAGAGAAAAAAGAATAAGAATGTCTCACTAAAACTATTAAGATAATTATATGTTGCTGTGGGTGCCAAAGAATTAATGAAATTACAAGAAAAAGCAAGTCAATGTCATCAAATATGTTTTTTTTTTATAAGTAAGAAATTTTTATTAAGAGAAAAGAAAGGGGAAAGAGCAGTACAAAGATTGTACCGACAGAAATCAAAGCATACAAACAAAGAAACTAACAAAATCCCGAAAATCAAAAAAAGGGCCTACTAACATAGCATGAGCCCAATTAAAAAGGGTAACCAATACACCACCCTGCAAGATTTCCAAAGACACAGCCGACTCCTCAAAACATCTCCTATTACGTTCCTGCCAAAGAGTCCACCAAATGCATGAAGGGATCATCATCCAAATAGCCTTAGCTAGAACATTCTTAAACTTCCTCCTCCAACAAAACAAAACATCCTCAACCGTCGCCGGCATAACCCAAGGAAAATTCAGCATACTAAAGACATGCGTCCACAAACCACTCGCCACCGGGCAATGCAATAACAAATGGTTAACAGATTCCCCGTCCTCCTTGCACAAATAACACCAATCCACCAAATAGATACCGCGCCGCCTCAGATTATCCGTAGTCAAAATCCTACCATGCGTAGCCTCCCAAACAAAGAACGATACTCTTGAGGGGACTTTATTTCTCCAAATCCCTCGACAAGGGAAAGTCCTTGAACTTCCACCATCAAGGATAACATAAAAAGATTTAACGGAGAAATTACCATCCTTAGTGCCCTCCCACAACAACTTATCCACCTCACCTCTGCGCAACATCATCCCATACAGAGCGGAGAAGAAAGACGAAAACTCCTCCAATTCCTAATCATTCGCACTTCTTAGAAACCGGACATTCCAAACAACCGAAGTTAGAGCGCCCTCCATAAACTCTGCCACCACCCCATCACGATTTCTAGCAAGAGAGAAGACTGTAGGAAAAGAGCAACTCAGTGGTCTCTCACCACACCACACATCAACTCGTCTTATGGCCATCTCCTACCATAACCCTAGTATGCTCCCTGAAAGATCCTCATCCCTTACGTGCTTCCAAAGGCTGACCTCATAGGAGCCATGATGAGGTAAAGTGCTCCATTCCCCCACCCTAGTACCATACTTCTCCACTATAAGAATCCGCCACATACGCTCCGTCTCAGACGCAAACCTCCATAACCACTTACCCAATAAGGCTTTATTGAACACCGAAAGTCTCCTAATTCCCAAACCCCCACACTGCAGAGGAGAACAAACTGTTTGCCAATTAATAAGGTGGTATTTAGGAATCTCCCTATCACTGCCCCACAAGAAATCTCTTTGCAACTTTTCCATCCGAAGCAACCTTACCCGGAAGAGGGAAAAGAGATAGGAAATACGTAGGTAAACTCGAAAGCGTCGACTTAATCAAAGTGATGCGGCCCCCTTTTGATAAGTACATACGCTTCCACCCCGCCAACCGCCTCTCCATCCTTTCCAAAATCTCATCCCAAATACGAACACTTTTAAACCGAGCCCCCAAAGGAAGCCCCAAATACGTCATAGGCAAAACAGACACCCTACATCCCATAATAGAAGCAACCTCCATCACATTAGGAACATCTCCAACAGGTATCACCTCGGACTTAGTCAAATTAACCCGCAAACCAGATACGGCCTCAAAACATAGAAGCAAACAACGAATACTACGAAACTGAGACTCCTCTGCACCACACAAAAGCAGAGTATCCTCCGCAAACAACAAATGAGAAACACATAATCCCTCCCTACCAATATCGGAGACCTTGAAGCCCTTGATTATGTCAATGGAAACCAACGTAGACACCATACGAGACAAGCCTTCCATGACAATGACAAAAAGAAGAGGAGAGAGAGGATCCCCCTGACACAACCCACGAGAGCTACGGAAAAAACCCTCAGGAGAAACATTCAATAAGACGGAGAAATTAACCGTTGAGATACAGAAGTAAATTCATCTACACCACTTCTCTCCAAATCCACATCTCCTAAGCATATACATCAAAAAATCCCAACGGACATGGTCATAAGCTTTGTGAATGTCCAACTTGCATAACATACCCGGCTCTGCTAATCTCAAACGGGAATCAATGCACTCGTTAGCAATCAATATCGGATCCAACATCTACCTACCTCGAACAAATGCATTCTGAGAGGGAGATATAATTTTATCTAACACAGCCTTCAACCTGTTAGCCAACACCTTTGCAAGAATCTTATAGATACCTCCCACCAAACTAATTGGACGGAAATCTTTCAACTCAACTGCACCCGACTTCTTTGGGATGAGAACAAGAAATGAGGAGTTCAAACTACGAACGAATTTACCACAACGAGCAAATTCATTAAACATCAAAAGCACATCCCCTTTAATAACATCCCAGCACGACTGATAAAAGGCTAAGGTAAATCCATCTGGGCCCAGAGCTTTATCACCATTAAGATCATGAACCACCCTCGTCACCTCCTCCTCCTTAAAAGGACGTTCCAACCCACTGGCCTCATCCTCAGAAATGACGTCAAACTCTAACCCATCCAGAGACGATCTCCACTGAAAAGGTTCAGCATATAAAGAAGTGTAAAACTGCACAATACGCGCGGATATGTCCCCAGGATCCTCCACCACATCTCCATCCACCTCCAACCGATTAATAGAATTAAACCTCCTATTAGAATTGGCAACTCTGTGAAAGAACTTTGTACATCGATCCCCTTCCTTCAACCACAAAGCTCGAGATTTTTGTCTCCAACTCACCTCCTCTAAATCAATAAGGTGATCCAGCTCCTGAACTACCGACATATTTCTCTGCAAACCCTCGTCATCAAGATTACCACCCTCATCCAACGACCCTAACTCCCTCAACAACAAGGCTTTACGCATCCCAATATTACCAAAAACATTCTTGTTCCAAACAATAAGATCATGTTTCAGCGCCTTAAGCTTACAATGAAGCACAAAGCTAGGGGAACCAAAAGCCTCATAACTACTCCACCACCCCCTCACTCTCTCCAGGAACCCATCC
This sequence comes from Myrica gale, assembly GCA_963930655.1. NCBI lineage: Eukaryota > Viridiplantae > Streptophyta > Magnoliopsida > Fagales > Myricaceae > Myrica > Myrica gale. The sequence goes on from OZ005613.1 coordinate 5,031,840, forward strand.
GCCTTAAGCTACATATTTTCAAAACGAAAAGGTTTCTTCCCACCCCCACAACAACCGTCCTCCAACAAGATCGGAATGGTCGGAATACATTCGAGGTAACCTTCTCTAAATAATATTCGGATACGAAAACTCCCAATCAGAACTTAGAAGGAGCCGATCAATACGCGACCATGACTGAGAGGATCTGTTCCTGGACCATGTGAACAAGCCACCAGCCAACTGAAGATCCAACAACCCAAACTCCAAAATAAAATCAGAAAAGTCCGCCATACCTCTCCCTCCCCCACCCAACCCCGATCTCTCACTAGGGAACCGAGTAATATTAAAGTCTCCCCCAATGCACCACGGAACATCCCACCATGAGATGACACCCGCCAACTCATCCCATAAAAGTCTCCTCCTTCTGTCATCATTAGGGCCATACACACCAAAGAACACCCATCGAGCTCCACCATCAATATTATGGAAAACCACCGATAGAGAACAACAACCCACGCACACCTCCTCCATCTCTAACACCCGAGAATCCCACAAAATCAAAATCTCCCCCGCCGCCCCCTCCGCAGGCAAACTACACCATCTCACATGTGGGCCACCCCACAGACTTCGCACCACAGCCCGAGAAATCGACTCCAGTTTAGTCTCCTGAAGACAGACGACGACTAGTTTCCAACCCCTAACGAGATTACCAACCTTGCGACACTTCACCATATCATTCAGCCCCCTCACTTTCCAACTGAGAAATTTGGGATTCATTGATAACTGAGAAGAGCCCTCCCTCCATGCCTATTACGCCGAACCGAAACCTCCCCTCCATCATAATTAACACTGGACTTTAACCCCTTCAATTCCCTCATCATCTTACCCCCGACCTAGTAGTGGGTGTGATACCCACAGAACCCCTATCTCTCTCCAAGGCTACAAACTGATCCATCAATTCACTCTCATAACCCTCACAAGAAACACCCACCATATGACGAAAAGAAGACACCATTTGCAGCACCCAGTTTGAGGGAACGCCCCTCTCAAACAGCGGGTAACGAATCTGCAACGGATCCCAAATAGATCCCCCCCACTACCACTACCCACCCTTAAGACCTCCCCTTCTTTGCCACAACTGCCAGATCCATTAACCATGCCCAACTAACTGCCTCCATGTTCCACCATCACCCCTTCATCAAAACGATCATCACAACAAGCAACCTGGGCCCCACACTGCACAGAAACAGCCAACCCAACATCTCCGACAAACCCACCCTGCCCCAAACTACACAAATCTGCCCCCCCCCCCACAGGAGAAACCAGCAACTTCCCGATTTTCCGAGCCTCCAGATTGCTCCAGCGACGCCCAGAGTTTGGGCTCCAAAGATACCTGAGCTCCGACGAGCTGCCAGCTATCCTCCAGCTCCGACGCGTCCAGGTCCAGCACCAAGGCGTCGCTAGATTCAACAGCTTTCCCCGATAGTTTCGGCACCACAGAACCCTTAGTCGGCACCAATTTGTCGGACATGTTAACCATCCACACTGCCCCATACTTCCTCATGTGAATCGCATTCGCAGACTTAGGACTCCATTCAAAAAACTGCAGCTCACCATTCTCCTGAATCGTCACTTGGAATTCCTTAGACTCGATACGGAAATTTCATGAAAAAATCGACATCCCACTCTGCTTATCTTCTTATAATGCAAACCAGGACGCCACTCAATCGGAAAAATCTAGCCAGGAAGCTAACAACCGAAGCAATCCAAGGGGAGACTTTTATTTTGTTGCCCAGCAAGTAGCAAACAATCATATCTAACAACCCATGTTAGAAATGCCGCTAAGTAATAAATGATTAGAAATGCCGCTAAGTAATAGTAACTATTCACACACTGTTGCAGTGAGGAGGTGTCATCAAATATGTACCAATGTTATACTGTACTTGCATATTTTCAGTATCATATTTGAGGAGAAAGGACAAACTGAAATTAAGCACAACTTAAAGTGATAGCTTCTTCTTGTTTTTCAACTGACATTTGTAACAACCTCATGAGAAAAATTGGGAACTGCCTTTTTTTCAAATCGTGAGTTCACTTGGAAATTTCTGGAAAGTTATTGAACTGCTATATAATAACAAATCCAAGAATGGAAATCATACTTCATTCTATTTACGAGAACAAATATTAAATGAGCTAAACATGCTCTTCATATTTGTCGGAATAGGCAGTCTGGGAAAAAAGCATCCAGAGGGAACTGGAATACATCAGTGCATTTTCAAGCTGCACCCAACACTCGGCTGAACTGGAAGATAAAGAAAAATACGATCTGAACCATTCTTCCACCACATGTTCAACAACTTTGGGTGTAGGGTTCATAGCTGCCAAAAACCAAATATGCCAATTAACACACTCGACACCACAAACAAAACAAAGGAAAAGGAAGAGTCCTTTGGTTTTACTCTTTCCTTCATGCTGAAACAGATGATGAAGAAACTATGCACCAGGTAATTGGTTCTCCTACTAATATGATTCACAGGAGATTAGGAAGGCAGAAGCTAACATTTCCAGTCAAGATACTTGGAAACCCATGACAAACGATAATCATGGGTGAGGAATGAAGACCTGGTGACGGTAGCAAGCAGTAGCAACCATGATGACAGAAGCAGTGGTTATGGCTGGATAACAGTGAACTGATGTTTTTGGTAGCATGGTGGCACGGTAGTCCGAAATGGCTGGGAGTGGTGGGAGTGCTGGTGGAGTGGTGGTTCTGGCAGTGCATTATGCTGATTAACCTAGTGGTTGAGAAAAAGAAACTCCCACTGTGGTGGGTGAGATAGCATTCAGGTCCCAACATTGTTGTTGGTGGTCTGGTGCTTTGGGGGAGATGAAAGTAACTGTATGAGGTAGCAATGATGGTGACAAGGACACTATTGCCGGTAGCAAAGTTGCTATAAGCAGCAAAAACTCAATAGCAGAATAATGACAGCAAGCATTTTTTTTATGGCAAAGGCGTTGTAGTAAACCTAGTAACTGAAGGAGCCAGGTTATGGCCATGAAGGCTCTCATGGTGGCATTGCAATTCTAAGTCCACATTTGCCATTGAGTCTTGCACAAGTCATAATGTTAAAAATGTAACATCGTGCAAGTCGAATGGAAGCTCTAAAGATTACTCTACAAGAATAGAAAGCCAGCTTTTCTAAATTATGTCCAATTTCTTCCGAGAATGCATTGACAATTACATTACGTGAAAAAGGACACAAGCTAAAAGGTTTCAAAGTTTGAACTTTTTCACTGCTAAGCCTAATAGGTGCATCAACAAGAACTACAGATATCTTTTCCTACCTAAGCAAGAACCATTGAGACAAAAGAGTGGACCCTTGAAATTGGTCAAGATATTGTGGTCCTGACCTGTATCGCAACAAGAACCAGCTCTCCTGGGTAACTGGAAACTATGGAACGAAATGTTGAAGCCGCATCAGTTGCAATGAAGTAACTTTAATGGACAAAACCAAGAAAACAGAGCTAAGATTATGAAATAATAACTCAAACTCCATTGGTACAATGCAGAAAATCACAAATATGATAACCCAGCTATGGAAAAGAGTTGAAAACATGCATGCTGCTGTGTTTTTTTGTCTTCAACCTATAACATCTTACAAAAAAAAAGTAGTCTATGAACATAGAAATTTCTTGCTTGAGAAAAAAAAAATCAGAGGTAGATCCACACAATTCATAATAGAGAAGACATCAACAGTGTCATTTCTTGCTTCAAACATGAAACCAACAGATTAAGGCAGTTACACACAATTCTAGAATATTACAGAAAGATAATGTTGGAAATGTGTCCTCAATCCCAATAATAAAGAGTTATTAATTCATGAATAAATGAGTTTATTCATAATATCTCAATCATTAGCATTCGTATAACATACCATGAGATTGGCGTAATCCAATGACGGAATTGATTTATATGATCAATGAGATTGATTCACAGAAGACGTAAATCAAATAATGCTCAAAAAGCATAAAAACATTATAAACTGTTCACGTAATTGATGAGATTGTGCGTCTCATCTGATAAGACCATAATGTAGAAAAATTGAACTTTGGAAGCCCAAAAAAGCTTATGACCCAAAGTGTGGTACAAGCTAAAAGTGGGCTGTGCCAATTGGGTCCAAGACCCAATGTGGGTTGGTCCAATTGGGCCCAAGCCCATAGAACTCATTTGGAGTCCCACATTACTCAAGAGTGAGCATTTCCTCCCATTAAACTTCTATAAATAGAAGTTCCCCCTTACGGTTTTGTCATCCAAGAAAAAACATTGATTTTTAAGTGTTGGTTTCAGACATTACTTTAAGACCCCAGAAAAGGCAATTACTTTTAGTCCAAAGTTTTTTGAGGAGCTCCACTGTTCTGGTCAGGGAATCTTCTATAAGTGAAAGTTTTCGGCATTTCTCAATTAAGTTTTCTTTCATTAAAAATATGTTCATGATATTTTCATTTCAGTTTTAATATGATAAGCATGCTTAGAAGTAGTAGATCTTTTAATTTTTCACGGTGCGTAGAGAATAATAGTTATGGTTACAGATACATAATTTTTGTGCGGTCTACAAGTAAGAACAGTCCTTACCCGTTCTTTATACCAGATCGTTGAACAGAGTCTAGACAACGCCTTACGAGCTGAAAATAGTTGTAAAAGGATTTAACAAACGCGATGAAGTTTATGGCTTAAGAAACAAGGGGAAGAAAACAGAAAAGAAAGAAGAAAACCTTTTCATTTATCTCTAGTCCAAGATAATTCAACTCCGTTCTTTTTCTGGCCATCCCCAATATAAAAAGTCCATTACCTGTCGACATAATCCAAATGTCAGAAAGAAACAGAAATTGCAGGCGCTTTTGCCTTTTCATGTTTAATAACTCTGGTCAAATCACAAAGGAACTTTCCATCATATTTGTACTTGATCACAAATTCATATCCATTGATTCTTTCTTAGACAATATTTAAGAACTTCTCTTGATTGTTTTTTTTCCTTTTCAGTTCTAAACAATTTAAATAATGAACATACAGAAATTGCACCATAGAAGGGAACCAGCCCAAAAGTATATACAAAGAAAAAAATCATAGAGAAGGTAACAGGGCAGAAGTACCGCTTCCAATATCAACAACCAAAGGTTGTGTTGCATTGCAATAAGTAGCATTCCAGTTGATGTCAAATGGGTATGCCTGCATGAAGCAACTACTTTAAGCAACTTTAATAGTACGCTTTTATTACATTATGGAATACTAAACTTCTTAGCCTTTCTGGCCACTTAAATGAGAATTCATAAGTCAAACCTTGTAGCTCCCCCAGTTTAGGCTGGTTATGTCATATTCATGGGTGGCATTTGCCAAGGAGATCAATACCACTATCCTTAGATATAAAGCAATGACCCCAAGCAATGGTGTTTCGTATAATTATTGATGAGGGGCACATGGGCTATGGGAATAGGTCAAAGAGATGGAACATCTGAACATGGACCCATTACATTTTCCATTTTCAACCAGATTATTATGTCATAATTAAGCGACAATCTTCACTTAATCTCACTCGAGGAACTTAGTGGCAAGTTCCACCAAATGGGAAACCCAACCATGAGGGAAATATGACACATGCAGAAGCAACAAATTAGTATTCTTTTTTCCATTTAGTAGTTCCAGTTCAGAAAAATAAGAAGTTTTAAGTATCATACTGCAGCATTAGAACTGATCAAGAAATTAATAGAACATACTCTGTCTAAGGCCATAACCCCTGGAAGCTTTCTTACTTTGAGAAACTCCCATACAACGGAAGCATTCGCAACCATACTAAAATCAGAGGCACCAGTTGATTCCTGCATTATCACTTTGCATGCCATATTCCCAACAACAGTTATATCACATTTTTTTTTGCATAGAATATCAAGCAACTGAGCCAATTTAGATGCTCCATTTGTATGTTTATCTGAGCCACTGAATTTCACAGTACCAATCCATAAAATTTTCTGTACTACAACAAGGAAAAGATGTCAGGTAGGTCTGGACATCGCAATGGAAGGAATAGCAGCAAATTAGTGCCAAGAACATAAAGCCATTATCAAACTAGGGATCTACTTAAGAATGAATGGTGTGCATATTATCAATCATAGAGAAGGAAAAAACTTTTATCTATTATTTTTCAATTTTTACCAACGAGCAACAATAGGCTATATACTTACCCAAAAGACACAAAAAAAGGCTATACAATGGGAGTAGCCTCGTCCCTTCCTTCCCATTGATGAACCAAATACCTTCCCCTGTCAGCTTGTCATATATACAATCTTTGCATCCAGGACTAATATTTTAGCATCCTATATAGAGCTAATATTCACCTTGTGTTCTAAAGGTTTCTTGCATTATAAAACTTTAAAATACTAATAAATAAAACAGTAGAACCCCTTTCATGTAGACCTAAACGCTATCCATCCCACACACTGACAGTCTCCAATTACGAAAACAAATGAAAAACAGAATTCATTTCCTTGTTGTTCATAATTTACCTTGCATTTTGTAAGCAAGGATTTGATTTCATCTAATGACAGAGGCCCAAGATCAGCAGGTACCCATCCTGAAACCAAAATGTTTTTGGATGAATATTACAGAAATCACAAAATTGCTATCATTTTCTGAACTTGTAAGAACATAATTCTCATAATCATAAACAATGATGTTAAATACCACCTCATCCACTAATTATAAATTTTCCTCCACTCTTTGGTAGTTTTGCATACTGAAAACCCATAGTACTTGCCAAAAGAAAAAATGGTGGTAGTTAGGTATGTTTCTGGACTGTCTTCCATAAACAATAGGACCAAACACCACATAGGATGAAGAATGCATTTGAGGAACCTGGCTAGCATTACTTCGGATCAATGATACTAAACATAAATATTTGCCTTATGATCAAGTCTTGAACATGACTAGAGGGGATGGAATCAATCACAAACAAAGACAATTAGATTTCTTCTCTTTCATTATCACAGAATGCCTCTGCTTAACAGATGAGTGGCATCGCATTTGAAATGAGAGGCCTTGGTCAAACTTACTATTTACATTACGTTGGACAGATGAGATCAGCTTTCTATGCAGCCAAATATTCTATAAACATTATAATTAGCATAACGTTCATGATAAATTAGTGCTACTTCATGATGGTTAGTCGATATAATTAATGTAATTTTACCATCTACACGACACATATGTTAGAAACTCTATGTCTTGCTATTACAATATCTGGTAATCATTTATGATACAATATTTGTCTTAAAAGATCTTAGAAAGACTAGTCTCATTATCAGTAAGCTCCGCCAGAAGTTTTAAGTATGTCATCCCACTGTGAGACTATCCTCAATCAGCCAATGTGTTGATTCTTTCTATTTCTAGACTAATTTCTACTTCATTTTGTCACACAACCCTTATATTGGCAGGGAGAATTCCCTCCCTCTTCATAATAACTGAGCCTAAGCGCATGAGATTCACCAATTATAGAAGATTTATAACTACATGTTTAAATTTCTACAATCAAAAGGTAGACAATTTTAACCACTTGCCTTTATTTACAAGCTGAGGAGGGAAAATACCACAAAAAAACAATTTCCAGGTGGTAACTATACTTATTACCGAAAGCAAATATAAGTTTTGAAGGGAAGATCAAGGCTCCCCCTTTTCCCCCATCCCCACGGCCCTGCGCCAAACCAAAATGATTGCAACAAGAAGAGAGGTGGGATATAAAACATATTTCCAGACAGGAGAGAGAGGGCTGAGAAGCAAAACACGGTGCAAGACAGGATCACGAGCTACACCATGTGCAAGAGAGGATCCACCGGTTAAATGGTCAGCATTCATGATTTGTATGTGACCTAAACAATTAAATTGTATAATATGATAGACTGACGTATTAATTGTTCACTTTTATCTTCTTACCTTCAAATCAAGCACTTTTCCTGTATAAAAATATTTATGAAATGTGATTAGCAAGTATCGCTAAAAATGGGTTGTTATCTTTAATAAATGGCCTCAAAGCCTACTTAACAAGGCCTCTGAAGGAGATAGTAAAGGATACAACTCCAATGAAGCAAACAAGTGAACAGCTGCGTCTAAGATATAATCTTCCAAATTTTTAGAACTATGGTTATCCAAATATAAAAGAAAAGCCAAGATATGTTATGTCACAACTCAGGGAAGTGTTGGTTACATCAGCATTCTAACCCTAAAAGACTAGCTGAGCTATAATTGGAGTTCCCTAAAAGGACTTAAATAGTCTAGTGCCGCCTAGTAGACAACTCGTGTATGACATAGAACCCATAAAATGTGTTTACTAATCCACTCACTCAACTGTATAACATCACATGACTTTATTAGGTGAGCTTTAATACAATTTGTTATGACCTAGGGCAGGGCTATGCATAGGCAGTGGTTGTTTGTGCCCCCACTGGCACTGCTACTGCCCAGGACAGTTTCCTACAGAAAGCCACGGCCCCCAGCCTTGCTTTGGCCAATAACCAGTACTGGACGGTATCGGTTTGATGGTGGTGGTAACCAGCTTTCCATTTGGGCCCTTCTTTTTATCTGAGAGAGAGACTGAGTGTGTGTGTGTGTGTGTGTGTATGTGTGTGTGTGAGAGAGAGAGAGAGAGAGGAAGAGAGAGACTGTGGAGTCAAGAGAGGGAGAAGAATCGGGGGGAAGGGGATTTCAAATCCACTTAAACCCCAGCTTCAAAACATAGCAAGGGTTTTTTTTTTAAGAAAAACATACTTAACTAAAACAATGTCATTTTACCTAAAATTAAAAAAAAATGTTGTTTAGGGGTGGAACAGCCAGCGATTAGCATTCCACCGCTACCGCTAATTCCACCGCCTTATTGCAATAGTGGGAACCAGTCCCGCTACTGCCAAGGGGTGGTGACCGATACCAGTGGTGGTGTTAGTTAAACCAGCCACTGTTAGTACCAGTTAACAGCTCTAAAGTAGGGAAGCATTAGTCATATTTATGTTACACCCCAAAAAGACTACCCCAAGTTACAATTGAAGTTAAGAAAAAGCTCACGTGGAACTTAGTGCCCATTCAACACCTACCACAATTCACGCATGCGGGACTTTTTCAACTGGATGTCTCACATTCATACTATGTATTGAAAAGTATATCTTTCCTACAAGTTAATTACGAGTTGTGGAGTACACAGCAAAGGACTTCCAAGTGAAAAACAAAGCTGTCTCTCGTTTTAGAAGCTCACAGCCAAAAGCTTTCAAGGCAGTGAAGGAAAATGGGAACAAAAACAATAGAGAAACTGCATGGTTAAGTTCTGTCTATTAACTCCTACCTTCTAAATCACATAATAAAAACATTCTCCTTTGTTTCCTTTTTGTGGAATTGGGTAGAGGTGTTTAAAGATGAAAAATGGCTCATAACAATTACATTAACGCGTGTTCCAGTTTATAACCTTGTGACATGCTGTCAATCTCAAATATTTCCAACAATGCACTCAGGACAATGTATAGTTAAAGATATAAAGATTCTTGGCAACTTTTAATCAGGGTTTCTCCTTTCTTGAGTAAACACATCATCAAAAGCTAAACTCAAAGTTTTATGTTGTCAATTAAAAGCAATCTCACCATCCAATATGCCATTAGCAGGAAATAATTCCAATTGCCCTGGAAAACGATCATTCTTGCACCAAAAATCCTGTGGATAGAGAATTTGTATGTCTCTATCACTTGCTAAGTGGACTATGTCTAAAGCTTCCTTCAGTGCACCCAATTCCACAAAATCCAAGGGTACAGAGAGTCCCATTGCATGCATTATTTGAAATGACATCTTTCCAACAAAGATCAAACCATCACATCTAGAAGCCAAGAAATGCAAGGCAGATGCTTTGTCAAAGAGATTACTCCCTCCAATCTGCATGGCATGCATAACAAGTACAGATCAGAGATCAGTAGAGAGAAGGTCCTACACTTTTTGGATTATACAGACTTGGGAAATACTAAGTAAATAAACTACAACTCACAAACAGCAGCAGAGACATACAACTGCAACATATGGATTGCTGCTGGTTTTGGCAACCTTTTTCAGTTGACATAGGCCCTCCTCAAAGTGAAAACCAGCTATACGGGAATTGGTGAAGCGAGCAACACCAACAGTTGATGCGAGAATTTTATGACACTGGGAAAAGGAATCATTAACAAAAATATCCACTCCTGATGATAACTTTTGGGCAAAATTCGAACAATTGGCAACTTCCTCTTTAAACTCAGAAAGATTCTCAAGAAGAAAGATATCTGCATTCTCAAGGCCTGCCATCTCTGATGCCAAGTTAGAAGAAACGGAGCGTACTGGAACAACTTTGTATTGGAGGATTGACGACAAGAAATCTGAAATACAGAGATCTTCAAGCACTAATTATGAAACAACTCAAATTCCTAATGACGTAGAACTTACAGTCTTGAGTTCTGCACTTAATATACAGTAGAAATAACCAGGAAAGCATGATTTTCATGCAAAATTAACTCAAAGGAGTTGTATATCAGAGCAGGAGCTGTTTTAGGTATTACCTGCAATGGACTTTGCATGAGTAAGTTTTGGGTTACTTTTATCCCAGTCACTTGCTAGAAGTACTTTGGCCCCAGCTTCATATAAATACTCAATGGTGAAAAGTGCACTGGAGATGGATCGAGTCTGATGATCCAGTTCCCCTTGAAGCAGTAAGGTAGAATCAAATCTGACCATGACAACTTTTGCGGCAAGCTCTTCCCTGGGAAAGTTTCTAAGAGTCTGTACGTGCGGGAAAGGATCTGATTCTCCTCCGTTACAAAGATAAGTCTAATGGCGAATCCCGGATTTCACATTAAACCACAGCAACCGACAAGAAAAAATTTCACAACTTCAAATAATATAATAAGATGGTCCCATGTAAGCCACTACGATTTTCATGACTGGTTGTGAAACATAGCAATTAGGGACATTGGAAATGGAGGCGAGTCAGTTAAGGGCATTGAGATTTTTTCAACTTATGTATGAAAAAGAGATGTTGCCCTTGAGATTGAAACTGAAAGGGCATGCAAAAATAAATAACTAACACAACACCAATTGGTGAGCATCCTTTCTGTGTCCTTTAGCACCCCTTAGTTAATTAAATGGGAAAAATACATTTTGTACCCTTTAACTACTACAAATTTTGCAATTTGCACCCTAAACTACCATGTTTAACACATTGCACCCCAAACTACTAATTGTTTTTTCACTTTGTGACCATTTTAAGATTTCAATTTAAAATAAATAAAAAATAGGACACATCAAGATCTTAGCTTTTAAATTGTAACATAGGGTGCAAAGTGTAAAGCTAGTGGTAGTTTGGGGTGCAAAATGCAAATGTGTGACAGTTAGAGGGTGCAAGATGTAATTTCTCCAAATTAAATTTAGTCTTTACAAAGAGAAAGAATAAACTGCCTAAAAAAAATGAAAAAGCTGGACAAAGTATCCAGAAAAATAGCTACAGACTTATTTTAATTATCTCTACAGCTCCTTTTACGAAGACTTTTTCAACTTTGCTTCACAAATATCCAATGCATAACATGGAACTGATTATTCTGAAAAGTAATTTGACTTCTACGTAGACTGAAAATTAACACTTATGCTCGTACTTACCAAATTGCTATCTCACTGTTTATGCATAATATGGAACTAATTATTCCGAAAAGTAATTTGACTTTTATGTAGACTGAAAATTAATACGTATGCTCGTACTTACAAAATTGCTATCTCACTCCAAACAGGAATCCAAATACAAATCACTATTAGGAAGCAGTAAATGTTAATAAGCTCAAAAGAGAAGCGGGGCATTATAATACCTGACATTTGGATAAGTTATCAACACGTCCTCCTACTATCCCCCTGTCCAAAATGACTCCCACATTTCAACACAGTGGCATGGGTGAAAACTTACAAGTTAAAGTAATTAAACAAGTTCTAAAACCTTGAAACGACAATTGAAAACCATGGTAGTTCCGAAGGTGTGCCCACGTATGAACCAGATTTTTGCTGAAGCAATTTGTTTCCGTTGTGGAAACTAAGTTTGTTTAAGAAGAAAGTTGCTTGGAGTGGATTCAGAAGCTGACCCATCACCCTCCTGCCTCTCTTTGCCAAGTTGGTGCTGTAAACTGCTTGAAACAGAAATCCAACAAACACAAGTGAGTAAAACGATATACCTGAACAAATAACATACAATCCCACATAAAAAGCAAGAATATCAATAAGAATGCAACTGGGCGTCCAAAAAACGGGGGGGGGGGGGGGAACCGCAGAGAAGCTACTTTCGAGTACCGGAAGAAGGAAATACGAGCTTAGAAAAAAAAAATGGAAGAATGAATTGCGAGGCAAGCTAATGGAGCGCTTCTACTATCCCCGCACGTATGACAAACGGTGCGTTTAACTTATACGAAAGTCTTGACGATACTACTTACCCAAAAAAAAAAGTCCCACACAAGTAAGAGTCAAACGACGACGTTAGATATGTTGGCCACTTTGCCTGACAGCACGACTGAACAACAACTGTGGGGGTGTGAGAAAGAAGGGAGTCTGCTGCTGTACAGACTATAGACCAACTTCGGACGGCTTTGTGTGCTTTCCTCCCACTGTCTACGCTAAGCAATCCGGGCCCGCCTTCTTCGGAACAGATCCCGGATCTCTTTTCTGCCGGAAATCGGAGAAACCGCCCTCCAAAAGGGATCTCAGTTGAAATGGGTTTGGGCTTCGTGGTAGGCGTCTTTGGAGTCGTAATTCTCGGTCATGCCGCTTATTCAACCATCCAATGTAAGAACCAATATGTTTATCGCCGAAGGAAAAGCATAACTATCACATATAGACATATAGTCGCATTTACGCTTGTGAAACTTGAGCAATTAAAGTTTGTGTTCTTTGTTTCGGATTTTATGTCATGCTTTTGATATGATAAATTTGATTGGGGATGTAGATAGGGGTTTGTTGAAGATTATGGAGGAAGAGTTTTCAGGACCTCCAATGAATGTGAGCATTATTGCCTGCCCTGTTATAGTTTTAATTACGGGTTTGATTTCTTTCTGGTGGGTTTCTGGTGTTTTTTTTTTTTTGCTGTACTTATTTAATCTGGGTTGGTTGGGAGTGCAGGTGGTGTTTGAGTTGCTTCTAGGGTTCATTTTCTGTATCTGGGCAGCGTTAACCGTGCCGGGGAAGTTTCTTTCCATACATCCCGATTCCGAAGATAATAGGTATTGCTGCCTTTCTTCTTCTTTTTTGTGCGTTTTTTTTAGAGTTTTGGTTAAGATTAGAGATTCTGTTTCTTGCGATGGAGGCTTTCATTGGTCACTGTTTGAATGAAACTAAGATCTGTGACATTAGAGTACTTGAATAGGCGTGATAAATGTATCTTGAGCAATGTAAACTTCTATTTCGGAAATTACACTTCTCCCCTTAACCTGCTAACCCATTTGCATTTTGTCTTACAAACTACCATTCTTAGCAATTGAACCCCTTAAAGTACCACTTTTTTTTCTAATGTGTCCCTTAGCTAAGATTGTTCCATTAAAATTGTGTTATGAGCCTTTTTTATCTATCCCTATGTAATTACAAAAAGTGGTAGTTTACTGGTGACATTGGCAAGAATGGTTATTCGGAGAACATTGCAAAAGGAGTGGTAGTTCATAGATATAATTGTGTAATTTTGTCTTTTTTTTAAGCATTAACCATTTCCCATGCAAAATACACAGTTGAAGTTTTAATTAGGGGGTAAAAACTAAAAAGATCTGATTAGATTCTAGGGATAAAGTATCATTTGGTCCCTGTGGTTTACTCACTACGCAATTATCAAATCACTCCCAAAAACTTTAACACCATAGCTCATCCTTAAACGCCTTGCCTTTGAAACCCTTCAACTTAAAATTTGTGTGGAGATGGTTGGACATAAACATGGTGCTTGACTCTTGGTAATTGGCATCATGTCACCCTGAACATTTACAAAACACATATTAGCATATAACACAAAACACATATTAGTTATAAATAACGTAAGGTACCTTCTATCGGTCAGACATAAAACACCCTTTAAGTTTGCAGATGAGTGGAGGATGGAAGGACCTGATTCGTATCAGGGGTAACCACAGGGAGTAAATTGGTGAAAGTTGAAGTTCGGGGAGTAATTTGATAATCGCGTAAACCACTGGGACCAGATAATGATTTATCCCTAGATTCTATATAGTAATGTGCCTGACTTATAGTGTCATCTCTGCGATATTGAAACCCATATGAACTCAGAACGGGATGCATTCGAATTCAGACTAATTCAAATGCTAATGAGCTGTACATCCAATTGCAGCTCTTCCCATGGTAAAATAGGAAGGAGTGTGAAGTCCTGCATTCAGAACTTACGCAGTGGCTGTGTCTTAATAATATGAAACTATAATTGTTTAATTTTCTTCTAAGTAGGGGTATTCATGATTTGGTGTGTTGGCTTTAAGGATTTTCTAGTTATCATGGCGAGATGTTGGTGTGGCAAATCATCCCTATGGTGCATCGATTGTTTGCCCCTTATCAAGTGGATCCAAACTGGTTGGTGACAGTGTGGTGCGAGTCAACTGGTCGGTCTACATGAAACTCGAGAAAATAGAAACAGACTTTGCAAGGAAACAAGTGGGTGACAATCAGGATAAATTTGAGAAAATCTTTAAATCCAACCATAGCATAATTGGTTGTGGGAGAACCAAAACTAAGAGAGTACCTTTCACCAGTTAGAGACAGAAAGTTGACTCTGCAAAGTGACCAGGACAAGGCTATACCGATACTCCTTGTTTATGCCTCCAAATGGCATTGCTTTGGTTGGATAACAGAACCGGGTACCCTTTAATATTTATCGCCAGGCAAGGCAAATTAACAACAAGAAGCTATGTAGTTCCTTGGAAATGCAAAAGGATTGTCTCCGATTTTTTCTTGACTTTATCCTTTCTTAGATGTATGACTCTAAACATTGTGGTGAACTGAGCAGTGAGGTGACTGCAAAAGAGACTGAGACTGACCAAAGAGTGAGGTGTGCCATGCCAACATTGTGATAATGAGGAGAGGGTTTTAGAGGATTTGGCCAACTGTTCGGGTGGAGCTTTGGATGGATTTATCCGAGGACAGGAGGGTATGCCGCTAGTTGTCTGAGAGAACAGGTTAGATCGGCTGAGTGAGGTGGCACTGACTTGTTGGAAGACAGAGGAGATGAGAGGGGAGAGGTGTTGACTTTGTGAGGACTTAAGAGTGAAGGAGTAAGGCTACGGTTATGAAGTTGAGGGGATTCACATCTGACATATGAGTGTTCTAGAAAAGGGCTGCATGCGCCCGAGGGAGAGGGAGGGAGAGAGGCATTTTGAATCAAAGATGGTTGGGTGATTGGTGGGAATTGACATCCAATACCAAGCACTGAACCAATGGCCTCATTTTCACTTAAACAGGAACTATATTGGGCACAGCTGATAGGAAACTAATCAATGTTAGTTAGTACGATGCACCAATATTGGTCTCCTCAGTCTCATGAGCAGCATGAACACCCCTGCTACCAACAACCAAACCATGAGTCCCCTGCCACTTGCAAACTAATTCAAGGGTGCGCAGGCTAAAGTTCTGGAAATGAAAAAAGTGTCATTCTGTAGGTATACACAACCAATGTGTCTTGTGCTATTTCCTAACTAGTACTGCACCTTGGCTGGTTTCCTCGTTCATATATACATACACGCAAATACTGACATCTACATAAATACAACATATACATACACATATATGTATGTATGTGCGGCGTTTATTCGTGTCTTTAATGCTTCATATTCTGGAAGTTAAAATGCTGATTTTCAGTGATAGTAGCATTGTTGAAGTTACTAATGAGCTATGAATTGAAAATTTACATTGAATACCTTAGAGTGGAATGGAGAGTGAAGTTGGGCGTTCAGTAATCAATAGATACATGTGGAATGCACAAAAAGGAAAAAATATAAGCATTAAAATGTTGATGGCTATAGCCAATGTGTCCCTTGCTATAATTATGTTGTCACCTTGTGAAATGATGGCAAGTTTACCAATGCTCTTCACTGCCATGCTTCCAAATCATGGTGGAAGCCAGTTATGGTGGATGACTTCTAGTGAGATCTAGCCATTCTACCTTTCATGAGCGAACAACCATGTCCTGTACGGACGTGAAGTCTGTGGCGTTACATGTTACCATGGTTGTATACTACAGGAAGTGGGGGGTGTATAATTAATTTTCCTTCTAACCCAATAGAAGTTGGAAACTACCTTGCGTTTGATTGAGTTCGTTTTCTTCAAATCGTATTGTTCAGTTCAACGGTAGATTGGCCAGTTGAAGAATCATTTAGGAGAATCTGTTTGCTATCTTGATTGACATGTTAAAGACTGATGTCAAAGCTCATGCCATGTCTTGCATGTATAAAGAGCTAACTCAATACCATGAGGTTGCAGCTTGTGAAGATTGAATTCCTAGATTCTTTTGGTGGCATTAAAGTAATCTGTGGGTCTTTTCATGACATAATTTCCAAAGAAAATAAATCATTAAGCTTCTGCCGAAGTGACTCTGTTCATGATCTTTAAGGATGAAATGGACTAGTTTACTGTTTTATGCTGTTTTATGGTATCACTGATCCATTAATGTTGCAACGAGCTTCCTTTCGTAATCCTTCCCACAAGATATGGAGTTTATGAATGATAGTCAGCAGTAATGCTACAAAAAGGACCCATTGACGTTGTAGAGCTGCTAGTTTTGAAACATAGCAGGGGAGATTGTGCCTGGATGGGGATACCCTAGAAGCCTTACATCTAACTTTAGCAGACTCCTTTTTCTTCATTGCTTCTCAACACTCAAGTCGGTTGAGCTGTGCATCCCTTTTGTCTTATATGAGATATTTACATGTTTCAGAAAATGATGAGGTCGAAGCTTTGCTACATAGGCATGAAGGGGCCTGCTGGGCCTCCCCTAGTAACATTGATTTCGATATTTTTTTTTTTATAAGTAAGATTTCGAGATTATTACTTGGGTTATTGACATCAGGATTGTATTTGGATGCAGGATTGTTTCTTTACCAGCCAATTTAGACTTCATGACTTTCAACCACCGGGGCAAAGTATTTCCGTTGGAGATGGATATGAAGTTGAAACATTGAGTTTCTTTCTGCAAAATAAAGGGATCTACCTTGGACTTCTTGAAGAGAGAATCATATTCTAATCTCTTTCGAACTTGGAAAGAGGAAAACGGTGTCATTTGGCTATTAGTTGGCTATTCCCCACTTCATTTAGTTGTTTCAGATGATGTCAGTGTAACACTTTCTTTACCAACTTATTGGAGAAACACTACTTTGTCTACCTTGGTCTAGTAATTCAGACATGAAAATATGTTTAATAGTCTCCATCGATATTGTTGTGGTTGGATGCTTTCATGAGAGGCATTCTGAAATGTATGTGATTACTGGATTTCCTAATATGGTGGCCATTTTTGTCAACAAGACTGGACAAAGACAGCTTCTCAGTTTGGCCAAACACGTCCAGCAGTTTCGAAGGTTGAAACTTCCCCCATTTTCCTTATGCGTAAACTAGTTAGTCGTTGTGCTCTGAATTCCAACTTTCTTATTTTTCATTAGCGCTCCCAGCAATAAGTTCTTTCCTCGGAAATCAAGTCCTTACAAAACATAGACAGAAGTACTAAAGCAGGCTAACTACAACCAAACTAATCGTAGGTCGGTTACTCAATTTTGCGGGTCTAGAGCAGTCACCCAAGTGCA
This sequence comes from Myrica gale, assembly GCA_963930655.1. Lineage (NCBI taxonomy): Eukaryota > Viridiplantae > Streptophyta > Magnoliopsida > Fagales > Myricaceae > Myrica > Myrica gale. The sequence goes on from OZ005613.1 coordinate 5,049,666, forward strand.
CTAAACGAGATAAAACTAAAATTCCAGACTATGATCTCAGGTAATTTTCTATTCGAACTGCACGGTGCTCGAATCCAAACCTAAGTCGAGAACTGTGTAGCTTCATGGAGAGACGTTGCAAATCTTTGGTAGTCTAATGTCAGTTAAGTGCGTGGAGCCTCAGCCTCATACACTTGAATGGTGGTTGCTAGAGACGATTATGTTGAGGAGCTGGGGCTGCTGAAGTCGGCCGTAACTTGTAATTGATCAAGGCAATAGCCAATAGGCTATTAATATATAGTTTTGAAATTATATTGAAATTGTGAATATTAGAACTAGTTTGTGAAATTGTGATTAGGGTCTTAAGTTGTGACTTGTGAAATTATATTGATGAATTTTGTTTTGTTTTTGTTTAGATAATTGATAAGTTTTTATAAAAAAATTCAGTGGGGTCGTCTAATACTCCTAATGTGGCTGGCTGGCTGCTACTTCTAAGACGACTATTAGTTCGAAAAGACTCCGTGTTTTGTTTAGTCCAGATGATATTATTGCTGACCCAGGTTACGTAAACTCATTGAAGAATATATGATATTGGGATTAGAGATTAAGTCAGTAGGGAGTATTTGAAAAAAGATCCTTGTCAACCACTTAGGCATGATTTTCCCAAGAAGCAATATGGAAAACGAATGAGGGCTTTTTTGGAGTCATTGTTCAAAGAATATGATTGGTTTAAATATAGTGTATCAGAAGATGCAGCGTATTGTTTGTGGTGTTATCTATTTAGAAAAAGTAGAGGATCAAGATCCGGGGGAGATGTGTTTAATCTATGGGATTTAGCAATTGGAAACAGAAGTGAAGGATTTGATAGTCATGTTAGTGTATTTAATAGTCTCGACAAATACTACGTTATGTATATTTCAATATAATATATTTTTAATATTTTTAGTCCTTAATTATTTTAACTCGGAGTTGGCCCCTTCAAATTGATTCTTGGCTCCGACTAAACAAAACTCTATTGAAACATTTTGATTTGGTACTTCCTCCTTTACTTGAAATATTCTAGAAACAAATTTCCCAGAGATCAGCAAAAAAGAGAACGGAGGGAAATAAAAAATAAAGAAAATCACTAGCGAGAGAATGCCTCCCTCCCCAGTGTTTGAAATGACAAGGGTGCATATATTTCAGTGCGACCATACAGAACTAGATTTGTCCGAGTCCAATGTAGAGGGTATTGTGGATTGTCCCTCAATACCCAAGAATCAGAAATAATACAAGGAATTACATTTTACTCCGCAAACTATGCCCTATTTGTAATATACCACAAACTATTCTTTTTGACAATTGATCCCCTTAAACTACCATATTTTTGTAATATACCAATTTAATTAAGATCTTCTGTCAATCTAAACACATTGCAAATAGAGAAAAAATGAAAATTTTCCAAACACATAAATTCCAGATACGGGTATGTATATGTATGGTATATGCAGTTTTAATTGCCCGAGTCATGTACGCATCAAACAAGCTGAACCCCCATACCCAATCATGTGTTTTTTCTGTAACTCTGTTCATCCTGCTGCATTCTTAATTTCTTTCTATATTTGATTCGAATGGAATAGTTAGGCAGAAACAGGCTAGCCGAGGCAACACGGCACACATCTTGGGTGCATTTTTTCCAACAGCATTTCAGTGCATTTATTCTTCACAGAGAGATGAAACCAGTCAAAAGTCAAGAATAAGCCAACAAGGTTAATATTACAAAAGATAAAATGGACGAATGTTGTGAAAATCAATACACACAAATTATTCTATCAATTGCCTGTACATAGATGAATACAAAGAAATACCGGGGGGAGATGCCACAGGGCTAACATTCACTGACGATTATTTAACCCAAAAACAGAAGAATTCAAATGACAACGAGGATTTCGAATCTCACTGCTTTCCTCCATTTCAACAAGGATTTCGGATTATGAACTGATGCGAACACAATATCAATATTTGGTGAAGGGAAGAACTATATAGAAGGCCAAATAATGTGGATCTGCCTGAAATCAAACGACGAGATAAAGGAAAGAAGAGCCCCTTTCATGGCTAACTATAAAACAATTGCAGAAGGGTTCCCCCAATCTTCTAATGTTGGAAACCAGAGACTGCAACACGGTCAGTAAGCTAATGACACAAAAAGTATGAAGAATAACCAGTTACCGTTGCTTGCACCATGCAAGGGAGAGCCCAAAATTTTTGTTTCTATTTGATATCTTGCTTATCCACAGTACATTGAGTTATCAGATGCAGCATAACAAGGATTTGGATTGACTCACAAGGGTGTGCTGGTTATAACCCGTCTTCACCAATATCCTAAGCTTTCAGCGTGTGCAATCAATGTGATTTTTTTAACTAAAATTCCGAGGAACCCATACACTCATGTGGTCACAAATTTTTCTTAGATATGACTTTCAAGAAATGTGAATTTCTCAAGTATGTTAGCCATCAATCATATAGAATTTCCGAAACCATAGGAACATTAAATGTCCCCTCCGACTATTACAATTGTATTAAGTACCCTGTTCTTCATTAATTATATTAGTCGGTGCATATTACAAACAAGTTAGTAGTATAGAATATCAACAATGAAAAATAATAGCTTGGTGGCACATTGCAAATTGGATGTTAGTTTGGGGAAAGAAAATATAACTTTTCGTGGAAACCACATATAGATTATAGAGTGCATCATAAATTCTTAAAAGAAGAAGATAGCAAGAAAGCCAGATGTATGAGTAATAGAAATGGCAAAATAGATATAATAATTGATTTCATATCGCAAAAAAAGAAAAAGAAAAAAGAAAGAAAACCAGATGCATAAGCTATTTCGCTTCAATTGAAGATATGTGAAGATAGCAAGAAGTACCTTGGGGAAAGTGATTCTTGCCTTTGACAATCTCGCAAGGACTACATGGCATGAAACATGAATGAACACAACCACATAGAAATACCTCATGATATAATAGTTAACCATAAGGCTACAAACCAGAAATAACTGTGTTCAGAAAATTCGGACAGCTTGACTAAAGGCAATTGTTTTAGAGCCAACTGGTATGTCCTCAAGAGTGACCAAGTTTATGCAAAAGATGTATTTAGGACTGATGAAAGATACTGAATTCTGGCAGGCCGACTCCCCTGCATCCCCCCAAAACCCAACCCTCAGTTTTACTTATCTCATACGGAAACTACCAGCCCTACAGCAAGGTGTGAGAAATTTCCAAAAACAATAATGATTATGGATAATTTCTATGTTAAAGTGAAATTGAAATTTGTGACTATTACACAAAACAATAGTTACATGACTAATGATGTTAAAAAGAAGCAGAATATTGTTTATCACTATTTGTTGGTGTTAAGTGCACAGGAACCCTTTTCAGCCAACTTTCTCTTCACTGTAACAGTGCTATTTTTTTGTTATAAATGTTAGTCAGGCCTACCCGGGTACCAGAGATGATAAGCTCGAGCTTCTATTTCATAACTAAAAATTTAATAACCCTAAAAAGACCAAATTTTTTTTTTATGAATAAAAAAAGACTGCAAAATTTTAGAAAGGAAAAATAAACTTTGCACACAAGGATATCAACCAAGGTCTAAACTCATGAAAGTTCCGTACCTCTTTTATACTCTCAACTAATAAGCACAGAAAGCTCCAAACATTCATAGTCAATGGTAATACGGAAGGCATCCTATCATTTAGTTAACTGTATGCATTAACCTGATTAGAGTGCTCGTCTCTTCATTGTACTTGTTTCAAAATCACTTATGTCAATTCCTTATGAAAGGACTATAGACCTTAGCTTTTCTTTTTAAGCATGTTCTGGAAAGAAAACTAGTAATACTATATAATGAGCACCAATAAATAATATCCACAGTTCCATAAACTTGCATTATAAAGAGAATGAATTGTGCCCCCAGGAGAATATTAGTCAGTGAATAAATTTAAAAACTAGAAGCCAGTGTACCGACACAATATCAGATAGTGGAAAATGAAAACAAAAGAACTTCATTTTCAAAGAATCAAAGCAGATGTTAGAGTAACAATGAAAGATACAATGGCATGCCTCTAAAAAAATGTTAAGTGGACCGTGAGGAACTCACAACTAGATTCTGAAAATATCCATACCAGAATAAGAAGCATGCCCTCGATTTTGGACCATTCATAGCCCACTGCAAATGCCGACTTCTAAACTAACTAGTTTACAACTGATTGAGTTCTAGTGGGTATTCTGTAGATTGTCTAAGAATGAGCTCAGCTCTCCTCTTCTTGTCATCCCTCTCCTCATCCCGTGCACCCCAAGATGCTGCTCTCCCAATACCCTTCTTCTGAAGGCTCAAATCCAATGATTCACTTAGGAACTTCTTGCCAATTCTGAACTTTAACTGAACAACAGGCCTCATATCAGGAAGAGCATTTTTCCCTTCTTCCCCACCATCAGAAATCCCACCTTTAACCGATTCAATGGCAGGAGCAAATGCCTCTAACACAGACACATGGTTCCTCCCCACCATTTCATCCAAAGATCTACTCAGTGGGACAGCCAGAGAAATATCTTTCTCCCCCGGTTGTAGAGGCCTCCCAAGGAATGGGTTATTTTCAGACCCATCTGATTCCTTTACGGTACTACATGAGGCTGAAGTTCCAACCGAACCATTGAGCAACAACCTTTGCTGCAAACTCAGCAAAGATCTCTCTGCCTTCCTGCGTTGTCGTGCTTGCTCTATCTTATCTGCACGAGGATCTGTTGCCCTTTCATTCCAGACAGGTGTATGAATGTAAGTATGTGGATCAGGCAAAGCTGGCAACCATGACGGGATGTGCTTGCCAGGTGGCGTTTCACTCATTTGTACAAAGCTTGGAATCAGTTTCCCATTCTTAACCACTGGAAACCGTGAGACTGGCTGAGCAAAAGGAATCTCCTCTGCTGAACCCACATAATCAATCATTCCCTTCACCATTCCCGCACCAGCAAGACAATGTTTAATCTCTGAACCGCCTGTGAAGCCTTGTGAAGCTTCCAAATCCTCCAACCCTTTAACGATATCAAACACATTACACTCTGTCCTACCAGCTAAGTTAGCACAGAAACTTGCCATCTTTCCTAAGTCACAGAGATATCGAATTGTGATATCAGTGAGAGCCTCCAAAGCAGAGTCTTTTAAGCTGTGAAACCCCACGCTCTCACATACCTGTGCCACCGCAACCTTCGACACCGCTCGCCCAAAGTCATCGGCTCCAGTTCTTCTTGATACATCTTGCTCTTGTTTTTCATCCGCTCTCGTACCATTTCCACCTCCATGGCTCATATTCAAAACTCATATCATTTAGGGTTTTCTCATGCCCGCATCATACACCCCATAAACCTCAGTACTTGAGAAGTTCCACGACATTTAGAACTATACAACACTCATCCAAAACCAAAGCACTTATTACACGTTTGGTATACGAGAGAAAGGAGGAACCAAAAACAAAAACCTCGAAATTCAACTGAACCGCACAATAATTTCTACCCCCTTCGACTGAGTAGAAAATCCCTTCCTCTGGATCCTCAATTTCCAGTACAGAACTACTCGGCAACCAAAGAAACGACAGAAACAGAATTTAAGAGATCAACAAATCGTAACCAAGAAGCCCTAGAGTGAAGGGAATGAATTTGAAGCCGAGCTACTGAGCACAAAAATTACAAGAAAACAACAATTGGCTTCCAAAAGATCAATCCAACGGAGTCTTACCACTAATCAGGAGGGTTGGAAATGAATCGTACTCTCAATCGATCATATTCGGATCCAAGAGAACCAAGACTATCAGAAAGAAGGAATTGAGGACGATAGAGGTTTGAACCGTGATCCAAGTTTTAGAACAGGGAAGGACGTTAGGGAGAAGGAGGGAAATTTTCGAATTCAAAAGTTTTTGATAAACCCTGGTAAGACCCCAAGGATCGAAGGAAGGAGGGAATAAGTGCCAGCTGAGGTCGATGAATGAAACTGTGGGACGGGGTGTGCTTATTTATAGAGCCCAGACAAATCGGTTGAACTAATTAGAGACCGAAATTATCTACGGGTAGCCGCTCGTGTGCGATAAGATCCGGTACTCGCCAGGTCCTTGTTGGGAATCTTGTGGGCCATAGGTAAGACAGTACCATGTGCCAAGTGAATTAATTACACTTCAATGCTTGTTTTTTTTCTTTTAAATAATTCTTCACCTAAAATATCACTTAAATGTTATTAATCTAAATTATCAAGTTTATCTGATCTAATCTCTAAATTATTAAAATATATCACTATTCACACTATAATCTTACTATTTAAATATTTTAAAAAATAAGCTATTTTGCACATTGAATCATGTATCAGGATGTCAGCAAGCTGATAGCTCGATTGACACCCTCCCTAAGGAAAATTGATCCCGGAGTCGACTCCAGGCTGGTTTGTTTCCCGCCTCATTACTTTTAAAAAAAAATCATATATCAGGATGAAGATATAAATTTTAATAATTTGAAAATAACGAAAATTGATAATTTTTAGAGACTTAAAATATTATTTAGTGCGGTTTTAAAAATATTTTTTGGTTTCAAAATTATTTTCTCATGTAAATATAATTTTTTTCTAAAATCTTTTTTAATCTCACAATTTTTCTTCTAATCATAAAAAATAAGACAAAAAATTCAAAAACCCAATTGAAATTTTCTTCCCTTTCGTTTTCATTAAAGCTTCAGAGAAGTTAGGGCACTGGCTTTTGCAGCAGCTAAAAGACGATAACCCAGTCTACCCCAGTTTGTTCTCGAGCGTCACGGCAATGTGACTCGAGTTTGGATACGGCTCCGTCTCCACGCCAAAAGAATCCTCTATCGTCGCAAATTTGATGGAAAGAAAAAGGAGTAGCTACCAAAGGCATTGACGGGGTGAGGTTAGCGAAGCATAGCTATTGATTATCTTGTCTAAATTGGATTAATTTTGGTGTAGCCCATAAGATGTTTGATAAAATGTCTTATAGAGACGATGTTAATTTGGAATGATAATTAACCCAACCCACGATCTACAAAACACCACACTTTATTAGTTCCTAATGGGACTATATATATATATATATATATATTCACTCCATATGTTGAGAATTAAAAAAGAGATTCATGGTTCGTAATTCGATTTTTTATAATAAATAATTTGTACGATGAACAGGACACGAAATTGTACGGCATTAGTATCCATTTTTTGTATATTCAGTATAGAAATGATAATTTAGAATCGACCACTATTGTTTTATCATATGGTATGAACCGTCGTAATTTGATATTAATAGACTGTACAGATTTTTTAAGTGAGGTAGAGCGAGTACGAAAAAAAATTATATAAAATCTAGGGAAAAATAATTAAAGATCATCTCAAATCAAGCAAAAAGAAGAAGGCCAATTTTTAAAACCTTTATTTATGTTATTGCCTCTTAACATTTTAAAATCACTTTCATACAAATATTCAGTAATGTCCAATTTCAAGGGTAGCTCTCGAGGTCGACTTAATAACGAAAATCAAGTTCTATTGACAAAACGAAATTTCTCATTTTCACAAATAAACGGGAAATTTTATTATAAACTGAGTAATTGAATATCAAATTTAACTCATATATCATTTTCGGTCCATTTCATATTGTAGCAAATTTTTTTTTATCTAATGATGAGATGAATCCTAGGCACCACTGTACTTCGAACTCGAATAAACGTAACTTAGCTTTTACGCTTTGTAAACCTCAAAATAGTTGCAACCCTCCTTCACTTAGCGGTGGAGTCAGAAATGAATCTGAAGGGCAAATTTTTTTTAAAAAAAAGGATTTAATTTTTTTTACTCGTAATGCAAAAAAATATCTTACAAGTTAAAATATTAAAAATTAAAGACTAAAAATATTAAAAATATATTATATTGAAATACACATATCGTACTATTTGTTGAGACTATTAAATGCACTTACATCACTCCCAAATACCTCACTCTCTTTTCCCAATTGATAAATCCCGTAGATGTAAACACATCTCCCTCGAATCTTGATCCTCCACTTTTTCTAAATAGATAACATCACAAGCAATATGTTGTATTCTCTGATACACTATATTGCAAACACTTATATTCTTTGAATCATGACTCTAAAAAAGCCCTCATTCATTTTCTATACTGCTTCTTGGGAAAATCATGCCCAAGCAGTTGACAATGATCTTTTATCAAATACTCCCTACGAATTTAATCCTTAATCCTAACATTATATTCTTCAATGAGTTTACATAACCTCGGTCAGTAACAATATCATCCAGACTAAACAAACACACGAGGTTTTTTCGAACTAATAGTCGTCTTAGAAATAACAACCACATTAGGAGTATTAGACGACTCCACTGATTTTTTTTATATAAAAAATTTATCAATTATCTAAACAAAAGAAAACAAAATTCATCAATATAATTTCATAAGTCACAACCTGAAGTCCTAATCACAATTTCACAATTTAGTCATAATATTTACAATTTCAAAATTGTATATTAATAGCATATTAGTTATTGCATTGAGTTATGTTTTACAGGAGACATAAAAAATAAAAGCAAAAAAATATTTTGCATTTGGCCAACTGCGGGCAAGGCTCTATTTGGACCCCTCCCTCCGCCTCTGTGATGAGGACCTAGACTCTAGACCAAAAGACATGCCTTGCAGTTAGAGTTATCCAAGCCCTCTTATTAAATCTTCTAATTAGGTTCTCCTAAGCAATGTGAGATCTCAACAATCCTCCATCCTTCGAAGACCGACACACTTGTCGTCTGCATCTCCCACATGGTCTCTATAGGGGGCTTTCACCGGACTTGGGCCTACCCTGACCCGTACCAGATCTATAAGGTCGAAGAAAATGGGTTCATGCAAGCCACCACACGACCTAAAAGACGCATGGACCACCAATTGATGAGGACCTGAGCTCTAGACCAAAAGACATGTCTTTCAATTATAGTTATCCAAACCCTCTAATTAAATATTATAATTAGGTACTTCTAAGCAATGTGGGATCTCAACACCCTGACAACCCTCGCGCGCATATCAAGTAAGTCGCAGGGCAGGAAGAAGGTTGCCTTAGAAATATATATATATATAGCAATCTTGTTTTTTTAGAGAGGAAGTCCGAATGTGAATTTTAAAGGACCAAACTACGATACCATGATTTTTGAGGGGCTAATAAAAATATTTTGAAAAGGATTAAAAAATGAATTCCTTATTTTGAGCCCAATCCACTAGGTAATTCGCTGTGCTCTAATTTTTTTAATAAAAAAAAATCTGAAAACGGACCGATTTAATTCAATATCAACATGAATTAAGTTTAATAGTACTATAAATTTCGAAAAGATTAACCAATCTATTGAGTAGTTTTCATTTAAGTGGAGAGTCTTTCTGAGTAAATGATGATTTGAATTAGAAACCTTGAGCAGAGCAAAGATTGTTCAGAGACGGACCGCAATTAACAACGTCGAAGTTGACTGTAAATTGGAGCATGTTCGCGTAAAAAATGGTAAGATTATAGTAGAATTATGAATATTTATGTAAAATAGTATTTTATAAATATTTGTGTGAAGGATAAAGAGAGATGATTTGATGTAATTATTAATAAAAAAAGAATTAGAATTATGTGAAAAAGTATAAAAGAAAAAATTTATATTAAATACAAAATTGTTAGACATTGTGTTAAATATATTAATATTTATGTTTAAAATTTTAAAATATTCAATGATAATTTTGTAAATAGATTTAAATCATAAAAAAAAACTTGAAAACAACTAGCCCTTAGTTTATAAGAGATGCACGACGTGGCATCACGTTGGCGTTCGGATTCAATATTTCACGCGTGTCCTTCATCTATTTTAAAACTATTTTAAAACCGGCGGAAGCAGGAGGAATTCATACTCGAGGCGAGCCGCTCCCAGCAAAAATAGGGTCCGCATGGGGGGCCCTGGCAAAGATAACAAGATAAAAACTTAAAAAGAAGGGAGCGGCTCCCACAGTGGAACGAGACCTCGACTGCTCTTGCGGGCTGAAATGGAGAAGTATTTTGGCAACGCGTACCGAGGTGACCCAGGCGTCCCACACTCCGACCCGGATCGATTCGTCGACATCTGGATAGGCTCCGCTGCCTTCTCTGCTCTCACCTTTTTCAATCCTTACATGTGGCAACTCTCTTCTCAATTCAAGTACTCCTAAAACTTTCACCCGCTCTCTTGTCCCTAAAGATAATCTAGGGTTTATGTTTTTGTGGACAAATTTCTGAAGTCCCAATCTCTTTTTCCTCTTCCGATTGAGGACTTGTTCTTCTTTGTAGAAATTTCCGTAAGAGGCAATTTTTCTTGTTCTGTTAACTGCTTAGGATTAGAGTATCATTGTGCATATTGGGTTACGACACTGTTATTGGGAACCGTTTTTAGCTTTTGTTTGTGCCATGAATGAGGTAAAATGTCATGACGATACATTGTCCAATCATCGTATAATAGGAGAATAGGATCATCTCATTTCGCTGTTAAACCATTCAAAAAAACTGAATGTTTCACATTGAAGGGGCGTACTGGAGATTTGGAAATTTTTTTTTATCGTAGTTGGGACTTGGGAGTGCTGCCAAGTTATACATGTGATGGCCCTGGACGGATGGATTCGCATGAAGATATAGTAATCACATGACCTATGGAACCTTCTAATATGTAAATTCAGACTGTGCATGTTTGTGTCAACATGGTTATACTGCTTCCTCGACTGCATAGCTTCCATAATATGCTTAGTAGTGGAGTTAAATTGCCATTTTGTCGTAAAAGCCCTTAATTTAAATGCCCTTGGATGTACATGATGTTAGAGAAAGTTCCAGTTCCAGTTCCAGTTCCAGTTTCAGTTGACAAGAGAGCGAGCAGTGGGAAGAGTAAGGCTTGCTTTCCAACTACATCCCAGCCGATTATTTTATAGACATAACAGGAAAAAATGCTCATGTAACCAAATGATGTTTAAAAGTTTAGTGTGCTGTGTTTCTGCCATTGTTGACTGAACTAACATGCAGCTACTTACACCCATAGGCCACAATACAGCTAAGTTTATTATGGTACTGTAGACTATGAAATATCGTTAAGGAGCTACAGCTTTTGCCAGAGCTAACACGCTGCAGCTATTTAGCCTGTGCGCTATCATACAGTTTGAAATATTTAGTATGGTTTTTTATGTGTGAACTTGTTGGTACACAGAACCTGAATCACCGGGTTTTTGGGTGTTCCCACTGGAAAAATCCTTTCATTTTCCTCTCTTTGATGTCCTACTCTTTCATTTTCTGAAGAACTGTCCAATGAGCTTCTGCATGCATTTGTAAAGTACTTTACAAGCTATTTTTATCCTTGAAAGACCTTAAATTTTGAGAGTAGAAACAGTAGTATGACTACTTTTATTTTGAGAGTAGAAACAGTAGTATGACTACAAGCTATCTTCTTTCTTAAAAAATTTAATTTGTTTTTTCTTCTCATGTTTTGAGCTACTTCAATATGCAGTTGGCATGACAAAGCAATGTTGTTTGAGCAGTACCACTGGAAAAAGGCAATGCAGAAGAAGCAGCCATATAAGTTCATGGTATATTCTTTGACCATTCAAAATCTGAGATTTCAGTGTCTTTAGGCTAGTTACTGGGGATACGTTCTTTCTTTGTTGTTTTCAATGCTTATTACAATGAGACCAACTGAAAGATGTTCTTTGAAACCTTTTGTTGCAGTGGAACCAGATGCCCAGGGAAGTCCGTGATTCATATTATTATAACTGGCCTGTTTACTTCCCGTAGGCTTTTCTGTGACAGAGCAGTGGATTGCCCGACCATTCCCTTCCCTGGGATCTGAGAACTTAAACCTTGTGGCGGTATTTCTTGTTTTTAGTGCTTCATTTGATGCCATTGGACTTTGCAAGACATTAGAACTGAGGGTTGATTGGTCTATATCTTTTGGAAGATGTTTTGGAAATTACATTATTGCAGATGCAGATGGTGAAATGAACATTTTAAGGTTATTAAAGTACTTGATGGCAGTGCTGTAGGATGACCCCTACAATATGGTTATTTGAATGCCCGACTCTGGAGACGTGTAGTGGTCATTCTGACATGTGATTGTTCCCTACATGATTGCATGCGTTGATTCTAGAAGGGGTATGAGCCGGCTGAAAGCAGAAGGATTTCTGCTGTTTGTTTTTCTTTTTGTGCTTTATTTATTTATTTAGTTATTGTCTTCCCACTGGATTGATTCCAGTTATGGCACATCGAAATTGGCTTGATATTTTCTTAGAAGCCTTTTGAAGTCTATCAAGGAGTATGTTGGGGCAAAGCAGTTAAAGGAGCCCGATATACCCGCTATGGCAAATCGTTTTAATCTCATCGTCTCCAGTTTCCATAGAGCTTGGCAGATGGATTTAACTTTTTTCTTCTCAAACGGTTAGAGCATATCCAATTGAAAGCTCTTTTATTATTATTTATGATTTAACTTTGACACAACTAAAATAACCACTTCACAACAAAAAGGAAGAAACAAATTAGCAATTCCTTTACATCGTCACCGTACGTGGATCCGGCTTAAAGTGTAAGCAAGGAAGATAATTACTTAAGATTCTCTTATTAAAAATGGTCTTGTCTAAAGAATGCTTCTTCACTAAGGATTTTAGTTTGATAAAGAATTACAAACAAGAAATACATATACAGGAAATCTTGTAAGTGCTTTGATAATGTCAAGAAATCCCGGCTTGCTTGGATCACAACAGGCTCCTGGAAGAGTTCACAGAGACGAGAGGGCCTGCACAAAGGTATGGTGAGAAGAGGGGGCTCCTAGGGGATAACCTCTCATGATGAAGTTAGCCTCTTTCTTGATTACAGGAGGAGTATAATTGGTTGGAAAAACGCTTACTCCCTTTCTTCACGTGTCCCTCCTTTTGTCTAGGGGGTTGCCAGGTGAATTTGACCGAAAGGACGGCTTATGAGTAGCTTTTCGTTGCTTAGGCTCAATCCAACCTTTCGGTGGGTTAGGAAATCGAAACTACATAACATGTGCAAAGAGAGGATCATTATGAGGATCTTCCCATGAGAGACGGTCCACCTTAGGGGGGGTTTCTCAAGGACCATCCTTTTTAGGGAGAGTTCCCTCTTAGGTCGGACTCTCTTTTATCCTTGTTGAGCCATTTGAGCCCTGACCCAGTAAGGGTTTTCGTTCCTTTACAGGGGATTGGGCTTAGGCCAATTTATTCTGCTCCCATCAAGCTTGAATAAGTTTATATGCATTATGCACCCAGCTATGAATATACGAGTCGGACTCTTTTAAGAAACGAGCTTAAATTTTTATTCAAATTATATAATATATATTAAGATGGATTAAATTCCAGTTTCCTTCCACTTTTTAAATTATTATTATTTAGCAGATGTTGTGAGTCTAATATGACTTAGGAAGTAACCATGAAAAGTGATGGCTCATTTAGGGCTTGTTCGGCAATTTTGAATTTTCAGGATTTTTTGAATCCTGAAAATACACAAATCGAACAGGTTTTTAACATTACTTAAAAATAACTACTGCACGCATGTCAATAAAGTTAACATCACCTAAAAATTCTCAAAAAACAAAAAATTCTCAAAATATTTCATAACCGAACAGACTCTTAGTCTTAGAAATTGCTTGAAATTGAATTAGGGGAGTAGAGGTCTAAAGATCCAACCTTTCTGCCACCAAGACTTGTTGCACTTTCATATGGTTGCGATGACAGTTGAATCTCTGAATTAGCTCAATTCAAATATTCTACCATGAGTCGGACACAGATGGTACTCAAAAGAAGTTAATCATGCTGCTAGTCTCATTCCATTAAAAAAAAAGACGCGGAAGTTTGGCAAGCACACAAAATTTTTGAACTTTTTTCATAAATTCTAATACTTTTATAAAATATTTTTTTTTATCAAATTATCTCTCATCATACTGTTTTTTTACCAACCTTATATAATTTACACTACATACAACAATAACATAAATTGAGAAAATTACCCAAATCGTTACTTTGTTACGAAATTAGTCTTAATTTCAACTATTTGGTTCATATGGTCACCGATATGATGCATTTTGGGTATTGGGGTTTGTGAAATATTATAAAGTAAAAATCTTTTATAGAAGTTGGTGAAAAAGTTAAGAGAGAGAAGATTTTTAATAAATATTATAATAATAAAAAATTATGTGATAAATTTTTTAATATTAACCCAAAATAATTGACCCCAATTATTTGGGGCTCAAACATCCCCTAGTATCTCTCTGTTTACACCTTCGTTGAATACACTAACATGTCAATATTGTTTAAATATTTTAAAATTGACATGTCAGCGTATTTTTAGGATTAATAGAAGTGTGGACGGAATGACTCCCGTGTATTATATTAATGACTATAGAGACCAAATCGTTGAAGTAAAAACTATATGGACCAATTTATAACGGTTCTATTTGGATAATTTTGCCAAAAAAAAAATTGATCCATAAGAGATGCTAGGGTTGTGCATCAGCGGTGGCAGTGGCGGTTATGCCCTCAACCGCCACCGCCACCGCTATGGGCGTTTGTCCAAAAATGGACGCCGCAACCGGAACCGTTAGGGGTGGAAACCGGCACCTAACGGTGATGGTTTTGACTGTGGCGGTAGCGGTTACTGCCACCAAAACCAGATCTACCCAACTTCATTGAGCCTACCACCACCCAAACCAGATCTACCCAACGTTGCTTGTTACCCTTCTGCCATGAGTAACGCAGACAACTACAACAAAGAAAAGCTTGTGGTTGAAGTGGTAGCAACCCAGTAAAAAATAAATATCAACCAGTAAAGGGCGTTCGCATTCAAAATCAACCTAAATCGAAATCAAAGCAACCAAAATTTCAAATCACATTCAAAAAGAAATTTCAAATCGCATTCAAAATCAACCTAAATCGGCAAATCACAAAACGAAATCAACCCAACAACGAATCAAAGCAACCAGATCATAGATTCATAGAGGGAAAAGAGAGAGAAAAATCAAAGCATAGGTCAGAGAGAGAGAAGCTAGAGATCTTCGGATGCTGTAGAGGGCTGGAGGCGTCGTGATTGTGAGGATCGCCTGTGATGGTGGAGGACATAGGCGCCGATCGGGCCTCTGGGAGGTGGAAAGGGGGAGAAATTTTGGGACAGCCGAGGAGGGGGCTGCGGCTGCAGCCTGCCCTTTCGAAAATGGAAGAAGAGAGGGCCCCCGAAACCTTTAGGGTTTCGGGGCCCCTCAAACGACAAGGTTTCTCTTTAAAAAGAAACGTCGTCGTTCTATATAAAATAAATTAAAAAACTGAAACGATTTTAGCGATGAAAATCGCTACCGCCGAAATCCCCGCCCCGCGGCAAAATCTGGCACCGTAACCGGTGCCACCGCGGGACGGGAAGCGGTTTGCTGCACCGGTACCGGTGCCGGTAAACAGGCACACTGCCGGTACCGGTGCACAACCCTAAGAGATGCTAGGTAGAGATAGACTTCTTGTTCCGAATAGTAACTAGGTCGTATTTGATGAGAGAATGAAATAGGCTCGGTGACGTGGCCTACTTTTGGCCATGACTCAGGTGGAAAACTGTCAGCCATTTGAGCCGTTGCTCTTTTGGCGAAGCTGATAACAGAAATAAATTAGTGAACACTTCCAACCGTCCCGATGAAAGTAGAGAGCGAACTCACACCTTAGAAATTTGAATGAAGTTAGACGATAAGACAAAAACAAGAGAGAGAGAAGAGAAGAAGAAAAAAAAAAAAAAAGAAAAAAAAAAAAAAGAAAGAGGGTGACTGAGAAGGGCGAAGGACGATTAGATACATTTTTTATTTTTCTATTGTCATTTAAATTTGTTTCCCCTTGAAGTCCAATCATCG
Source organism: Myrica gale (assembly GCA_963930655.1). NCBI lineage: Eukaryota > Viridiplantae > Streptophyta > Magnoliopsida > Fagales > Myricaceae > Myrica > Myrica gale. Next base: position 5,065,607 of record OZ005613.1, read on the forward strand.
TCCTATCCAAAGAAATAAGAAACCAAAAAAAAAATACAGGGTCGAGTAGCAGCGTCAGACAGGGTGAGTGTCCGGGAATTGAAAGTGCGATGGCGTTTCTCCATCTTCCTACTCTCTCACGTCCTGCGTTTGTGGTACCCATTACAGCAGCATCGACTAATCTGTCTCTTCCACCCTTCTCAACTCAAAATTCAACCAAATTCACCAAGTGGGTTCGATCGAAGTCTTTGAATCTCGTGTTCTCGGGGGCTCTAACCGTCGGACTCTGCCTTGCAGGCAAGATTTTCTTTTCTTTTCCGTATTAATTGGTGCCTAGTTGTTAATGTTTGATTAGGAGATTCTTCTCTATAACAAACCGGTTCTACATTGTCTAGGATTTTTGTCTCTGTTGGTAGCTTTGACAAAGTCTTGGCTTAGAAGTTAAAGCAGTGTTGGCTGCACACTTTTAGTTAGTTTCGAGGTTCAATTACACAAGCGCTGAAGGGAATACCTCCAAGGTAAAATCTCAAGAAAATCGTATTATTTGCAACTGGCTCAAGACTCAAGTTTTGAATTCCTTTAAAAAAAAGTCAGGTGTTGTCATAGTCTAAGAATAGGATGTAACTAACACATATAGAAATACATCTAATCTACCTTAAGTTTTAGATGTGCAAAGAAAGGGAAAGAAGCTTATCAATGATCTCTATTCTATTTTTCACTGCTTCAATGAAGAAAAATTGTCATTTGTTGTATTTGTACAAAATATTTACAATTTTCTTTCTTAACATAGACAACTAGATAATGTGCAAGAAAGTCACTTCTGAGGGAAGTTTTTTTTTAAACGATTTTCATAGCTATCCTAACTTATTATGTCACGCCCCGAACGCTAGCTAAACGAGGCTAATGACAGCCGCGAGCATTCCCGGCATGGGACGCTCAAGCGTACTTACTACTATACTTGCAGCGGAAATGACATTGATGCTTCAATGTTAAAAAGAAGCCTTATGATGCTAGCGTATAACGTACATAAGAACATACTTTCCATCGATAATTCAAGGTAGTTAAACATATTCTCAAAATATCAACCAGTTTAAAACATTAACTTACTAAGCCAAATGAAACCCATGACCACCACATCACGGTGACTCATGCCGGCTTTTACAAAAATTTAGCTAAATCTTCTCTAACGTTAGCAAACAAGAGAGACATTTCATCAACCCTTCTCCTAGGGTTCAAGGTCCTCTTCTTAAGATTCCACCCCTGTAACATCATCTGGAATGATACAATTTAAAACTGTGAGTCGAAAGACTCAGTAAGGAATTATAGCTAAAAACATGGGTTTTAAATCGTAAGCATGCACTTGAACTTGAAATCATAGTCATGTAAACATAATGCGATGCATGCCTGATTATGAGTCGTGATGCATGTATATGCCTCATGTCGCATATGCACATGCACTTGCTTTTGAAAACATCATTCGTACTTATAAAACTCTTGCTTTGGGAAATCTTATGGGCTACTTGAGCACCATTTACCCCTGGCATCAGGGTTGTGCGTTCCCGTTGGAACTGTCCCCCTTTTCCCTTGGGGACCTTACATATGGTCGAGCTAGCACACCTTCTCAATGTCCTTCAGTGGCTAGACACGACTCTTGGAGGCTCACACCTTCTTGCAAGCATCCTTCAGTGTGATTGCACATACCTCCCGGACTACCCATCCTTCTTGCAAGCATCCTTCGGTATGAGTGTCCTAGGTGACATCCATCCTTCACGTAAACGTCCTTCGGTATGGATGCACCTTCTTGACTTGGTACGGTACCGACCGACTTGGGTTCAATAACTAACTTGTCATAAAAACTTATCATAAGGTAGCATAAAAATGGTACTTTCATTTGCATAGGATCTCTCATTTCTCATGAGGACAATGAATGCAAATGATCATGATGCATTCATGTCGTGCTAGGTAATGTCATGCTTGATATGATTATTCATAAACATTCTTCATGCAGTGTATCATTCCAGTTTTGTAAAGCGTAAGTTGCTACTTACTATTTTCACTTACCTTCGCTTGCTTGAGTATCGAACGCCTCGTTACCTACAATGAGTCGTACTATTATTATTCATAGGTTCACTAAACGTATAGAGTAATCAATACATTACTCACACGAAATCTGTTTTAATAGACCCTCACACTAATTTTTCATATCATAACATATTCGTCATACCTCTAATTCACATGCAAGTTATCTTAAAACGCTCTCTTTCTTAACTCTCCAAATTTCCAACAACCAAAATCCGAATCTCTACATGTCACAACCAACATCCAAGGCTAGCTTAACATTTCCTAGCAGCAACCATACTCCCACCTTCCTCCCACTTACAACTTCAACTCGAAGTTTACAACCAAACCATGGTTCCATAATTATCAAGTTAACACCATTGCATGTACTCATTTCTCTTGGGCTGTTTACCAAACACCTAGTGTGCGTTATTGGTCCTCTTGCCTATTTTCCCAGATCTGAACCTATCCCTAACACTTAGGGCTTTGTGGTTCTCAATATCACTAGCATACATACACAATCTAATGCATCAACCCCTAGATTCGGCCATACTTGCTCAACTTAGGTTTCAATCCCCTCTTAGGCCTTTTATCAAACACCTAGAGCACATAACCAATTTCTCTTGAACCCTCATTTCAGATCTAGCCATTTTGTTCCCATGTTCTCATGTAAAAATCTATGCTACACTTAAACACTTACAAGATCCACCTTGAACATGCATAGATCCACACTAAACATCCATGAATCACAAGGAGAAAAACTACTTAGACAACCCACCATCAACCACAACCAATCAACAAGAGAAAACAATAAGGAAATAGAGAGAGAGAGAGAGAGAGAGAGTGTAGGATGATTTTCGGCCAGCAATGATTTGTACCTTGCTTCTCTCCTCTTCCTCCTTCTTTTCTTCTCCTTCTTCCTTCTTCGGGTGGGTGATTTAGGGCAAGAGAAAACGAAAAGGCTGAAGAGAGAGGGGAAAAATGAAGTGTTCGGCAAAGGGGGAGAGAGTAATAGGCGTGAAAATGGTTGGGGAAAAGACAAGGTTGCCCTCCCCCTTCTTCATGAATTCCAACTCACGTATTTTCAATCCGTAAAATTTCGGAATGTAGTTATATGTGTCGACACTATCACTCAAGGTGTCGACACTTACAACACATTTAGTAAGATGTGTCGACACCATCACTCAAGGTGTCGACACTTCCAACACTTAGCCAAAATGGGAAAAATGTAAACTCTCGGGTTTCAGTTGGATGTGTCGACACCATCACTCAAGGTGTCGACACTACCATCACTTGGTCAAAATTCACGGGAGTTCTGGAAAAAGGCGAACTCTCGGGTTTCAGTTGGATGTGTCGACACTTCCAACACTTAGTCAAAATTCACTTTGGGCTCCAGGAAAAGGTAAACTTTCGGGTGTTAGTTTAATGTGTCGACACTATACTCCAATGTGTCGACACTTACCTCAAAAATCACCAATTAAAACATACCTACATCCTGAGGAAAATCATAGCAAAATCTCTCTCCTTTACAGCGACATAAGTAAATTTGGGATCTCACATATTATGTGGTCATCTTTGAAATTAAAAGAATCAAGACTAGGCGAGTAAAATTTTTGTTGGTTAAATGTTATTGGATTGGTGTAGTCTTCAAGGAAAAACGACATGATGTGAGTTTTGACCAGCAGTGAACAGTGGAATCAAAAGGTTTTAATAAAGAGGAAATTTGTGATCCACGAAATCACCTTTTTCTATTGGACTTCTAGGAGAAGTGGCTGAAATTTGGAATTGTAAGGTCTATGCTATTTCTCTTTAAGTAATTAGTTAACTCGCATACAGTGCCAGAAAATTCTGGTAATCTCTGGACAACTTGATCAGCTGTATGTACTCCAGTATTGGATTTTTTTTCCTTCTTATCTTTTTTTCTTGGAGCAAGTTTTCTTATTATGTTGCTTATTGGATTGTTTCTTCTAGTTTATTTTGGAGTGGCCAAGTCAGTTTTAGACATCTAGCCTCAATGGAAATAGCATGTAGCATTAACCCTATGTTATTGCAAAAGTCAAAAAGTTTAAAATAAAGAATATTTCCTTGGAAGATTCTTTTAGGGGCGCCATGGCCCCCTTGTGCCCTCTTCCTCTTAGTTTTTACTAAGGGTGATGTACACCAAACCTTGTGACTAATACTTATGTCTTTTGGGTCTCGAAGACTAGGGAGAGCTCAAAAGAAAACACAGAGAACAAAAAAAAAGTTCTCGCCTAGGGTAGCTTGTGGTCACGGTTGCATCAACCAATCCATAGAGCTGAAGTTGCTGGAAAGTCGTAGTTATAGTTATTGGCAATTATCATACTAGGAAAACCCTTATGTGTGTATTTATAAGCATATAATTCACTAATGTATTGGTGGACTTTTTGAATCCTTGTGCTTTAACTAGTAAGCCCAAGCCTAATAACTCACACAGCCCATAAAGAAAACCGAATACTAATAATAAGTTCAAAACCAAACTAATGCCAAACTTGACATAAATTAGAATTATGCAAGCTCCCAAGTGTGTCCTACATATGCCAGGTTTAAGTTTGAGCATTGGCAGAATCTATCCCATCCCATCAAAGTTATAAGGTTGTTGCCATTTATCTCCTTTAGAGGGCATGCTTGTTCTGCAGGAATCCTAGAAAAAATTGTTAATTCATGAAAGTTTATCCTTTGTTGGACCGGAATTGTGATTTCCATTAACATCCCAATTTACAAAAACTTATGAGAATTCCAAGTCCTGCCTTTAGGTGGGAAATGTCATTGTTGCATAGCTTTCTTAAATTTCCACCATAAACATAATCACATTGTTTTCTATTTTAAAAAACAACCAAAGGTCCATATTTCATGCAAAATATAAAATAAGTGTTCAACGATATTTTTGTTCTTTTACAGAACACCCATACTAATCTGATTTTTGATTTGATTAACTCCTCTAAAGCATCACGGTTTATTAGAAAAAAAACTTTATCGAATCTATTGGATAAATTCAAGGTTTATTAGAAAGCATCAAGGTGTATTAGAAAACCACTTTATCAACTACGCTGTATAACTCCATGATTTTTTATTTGATTAACTCCTCTAAAGCATCAAGGTTTATTAGAAAAAAACTTTATCGAATCTGTTTGATAAATTCAAGGTTTATTAGAAAGCATCAAGGTGTATTAGAAAACCACTTTATCAACTATGCTGTATAACTCCGAGATTCATATCTAAATAACAGCAACATCAATGGTCGTGAACATTGATTCTTGTGAGTTTCAACTTTCTAGAATCCTGAGATTTAAAATTCTCAGTAAACAAGGAGGCCCTAACTGCCATTCGAATGTCCTCAGTATTAGATAGAAAACATGGTTGGTTTTTGGGACTTGTCTTTGTTCTATTCATGTGCTACACCATTTTTTCCTGGGTTATCAAAAGAGGATATAATTAAAACAGAAATAAAAAAACCAATCTTTAACCTTGTAGGAGTGGGATTTGCGGAGGCGAAGGTTGGGGTCAACAAGCCTGAATTGCTTCCTAAAGAGTTTAGTCCTGTCATTGATGTTGCTGGGTTCCTGTCTGATGGCCAGGTCTGGTCTCTTTCTTCTTGGTCTTTGATTCTGCCTTTACTATATCCTTTTGTAAGTTTTGCTTATTTCGTTCATTCATTATCTTTCTGCCCCTTCCTTTTCTCTGATTTTGTTGCTTTTATTTATTTATTCCAATCCATATATATTTGTTTTGAACCAAGATTGATACTTCAGAGTTCCTACATATACCCTATAAATATATCCTTTTGTAGGTTTATGCTTATTTAGTTCATTCATTATCTTTCTGCCCCTTCCTTTTTCTGATTGGTTGTTTTTTTTTTTAAATTCCCATTCATATATATCTTCTTCGATCCAAGATTGATACCTCAGAGTTCCTACATATATATTTCAGATAAATAAACTTCACATAATGTAATGGAGCCTTTTTGAATGATCAGATACACTAAAGAATATATAGGATAAGTTTGTAATGCTGTGTGGTCAACTTGCAGGAGAAAAGACTTGTTCAAGAGATAGGTGATATTGAAACAGATACTGGGTTTAAGTTGAGAGTTCTGGCTCAGAATTACCCCGACACACCAGGTAAGCTTAATGTTTTGTGCTTTTTTTGTACTCCGATAGTTTCATTTCTCTCTCTCTCTCTTTTTTCTTTCACTGTGAAGACATCCTTTATAGTCAACATGAAAATGAACTAATCACCACCCAAAACCAATATTCTTGTAGGGCTGGCAATTAAAGACTTTTGGCAAGTGGATGATAGAACTATTGTCTTCGTTGCTGACCCAACTTTTGGTAAAGTAATTTAAACATGCTCTCTTCCTTTGAGTACATCTGCCATAGATGATTTATGTTTATGGGTGTATTTGACCAGGAAATATATTAAACTTCAATGTGGGTGCTTCTGTTGATTTAGACATTCCACGTAGTTTCTGGAGTCGATTGTCGGGGAAATATGGAAATATATTTTTTTGGAAAGAGAAGGTGAGGTTTCGTAACTTTCGTTGTTTCCTGGAATGCCATATTTTTGGGGCTTGATTACTTTTGGCTCTTTGTGATTGAATATGATTTAGCATATGCAAGTTTCTATCAACAAGTTTTTTGTGTTGTTTTATGCTGATACAGGGAGAAGATGCATCAATTGAAGCAGCAGTAATGGCAATATCCAACTGCTTGAGAGAACCTGTAGGCCCCAATAACTGCTCTGAGATAAAGTAGAACCACAACAGATACTAGGAGCAAGCTCTCTGATTTGCACTCCGACAATTTTGTAACATATAACTTTTTGTTTCATGACTTTTATAGCTAGGTGACTGTATAGTCTGTATTATGCAGTAAACACATAAAAGGTGTTAAATAAGGATTCTTTTGTTTTGCAGTATTTTACTTTATGAAAACATTGAAAAGTACTTTTTTTATACTTCGATTGTTTGGGGAACCTCGCAAAATTCGATCAACTGAAACTTAATTCGAGCAACCGTAAAAGATAGTTTCACTTTCCTGAAAGTAATTTACTTTTTAAAATTAGTGAATCTTCTTTCTTAACGTGTCTCTCCCAGTCTTAGGAGTGGTAAAAAATTAATCGACCAGACCTCCTAACTCGAAACTGACCCGGTTCAACCCAAATGGTCAGGGTCGGGTTTTGAAACATGAACTTGAGAAAAATCAAGTTTGTGTTTGAGTCTTTAACTCGAAACCAAATCATTCAAAAGAACCAGATCCCAACAGTTTTAGTTGGTTTGGTTTTGAAATATGAACTCGAGAAAAATCAAGTTTGTGTTCGAGTCTTTAATTGGAAACTAAAGCATTCAAGGTCGGGTTTTGAAACACAAGCCGAAAAAATTAGGTTAGTGTCCGAGTTTCTAACTTGAAACCAAAACATTTAAAGGATCTTGACCTCTTTCTTACTCTCTCGAAAACTTTATTTTTTTAATTTCAAATTGATGTTAAAAAATAGGTATATTAATCATATAAAATTACAAAAAATTTAACATACGTAAAAAATATTGAAAAATACTTTCAAAACATATATTTGATGTAACAACCAAATACTAGAAATTAAAATACTTTATTGAAACACATTGCATTAGAAACTGCTTTAAAAAAAGTGCTTTAGAGCGAAACAAATGGACCTAAATGTGAATCATATTTCCAGTTCCATGGATTGAGTAGCAACCTGGTTTGTTTAGGGAGAAAATTTCTAGTTTCCACTTTCAACCATTCAACTATGAAGGTCTTGACATTTTGCACCTCCATCAATTATTTTTGTTACATTGTACTCAACAACTAATTATTTCAAATACTTTGCATCCTCCCTTAAAATTTTAGATTAATTTGGACAGAAACAATTTTTTTGGTTTGTAAAATGACAATTTTCTCCTCACAAATTTTTTTGGCAGTGACCATTGTACGAGGATAAAATCATAATTTTAAAGATAAAAAAATAAATGTATGTCCAAACTGATGGAAAAGGTTAACGAATGGTACAAAGTGTCAAAAATCAATAGTTTGTGAGTATAATGTGACAAAAATAATAAATCGAGTGCAAAGTGTCACGATCCTAAAATTAAAGGGTGCAAAGTATATTTATCCATTTTTCTTAATTCTAATGCAATGTAAGATGCATGTGATGAACATCTTGGATGTATGATAACTTACATTTGTAGCAATAAGCTAATCAGTTGTAATTAATTAACCCCTTTTTGAAGTTCAACATCTTGTTGCCCTTATTGTTGTGCACAATTTGCTAATGGAATTATTACTTCAGACATGAAGTAACTCTAAGTCCTACTACACTTTGAAGAGGAACTTATAACGCTATTTTCAATAGCATTCAAAGACGGGGGCAGCAAATTGCTTGTCCTTTCTCTGGAGTGTTTTGAATGCAGCGGATGGCCATTCAACGAATCTATAACATTCGACGAACGAGAATTCATATATACAGAGGATGTTCGGTTGGGTAGTTTTTTGAGAATTTTTTGTGTTTTGAGAATTTTTAGGTGATGTTAACTTTATTTGTATGCGTGTGCTAGTTATTTTTAGGTGATGTTAAAAAACATATCCGGTTTGTGTATTCTCAGGATTCAAAAAATCCTGAGAATACACAAATACCGAACAGCCCCATAATCACTTCCCATAAGACATCACTGATTTCGTAGTTGAAGTATTTCGAAATCATATTAGCACAGATTGTTAAGCCTAAACAATACGAAGCTGCTATCAGTTCTTTGTTACAGATTTAAGTCTTCTTCCACCATAATTCAAATTACTCAAATTACAGAGTCTCAAGAAGAAGAAGAGAGACTGATAGAAACTCTGCTCCCCTCTCTCTCTCTCTGCAAACTGTCTATTTTTAAAATATTTGGCTAAAATTTTGATCTAATAAAATAACTATACAATAATCTCTCTCCTTACATTTTTACTAAATAAAATAAATTCACTTTTTTCATTAACTCCCATAAACTAAAATTTTGTATTTTCACGTGCTAAAATTCTGGTACGCAATCACCACCTAAATGTGAGAAAAATCTTCTTTCTTTGTACAAACTTTTTTATTAAGTTTATTTTGTCACCTTCGGCGGATTAAGGCTCCAAATTTGTCATATGACATATCTTTCCTTAAATTGAAGTTTTTTATTAGAGTGATTAAAAAATATTACTGTTTGAAAAAGACTGTATCAAACAAGTGAATTAATATCTAATCATATTAACTCTAGTAATAAACTTCTTAATAATGGCCCTTCAAATTGGGCATTAAGATATATTGGACAGGGGCTATTGGGGCATTCCATGAAGCTTGGGTGATTCCGCTCCCATAGAGGGAGGAAAACCATTAGTCTTGAAGTAGCCCTTTGTCTGCCCTGCCGGGCCTGAATTATATTTTTTTCTGTCTCGTGTGAACATTAGGTTCTAAATAAGTAGTACAATGTGTAATATTTCTCCTATCTATCTCTTTCTCTTATTTTCTTTCATTCCCCTCTCTCTTTATATATATATATATAGAGAGAGAGATCATGTACAAAGTTATTGTAAAGAAAGTGAGCTAGATATATCGAATAGGTTAACTCTCAGCTTTCCCTTTCTTTACACGAGATCTTGTTTAGGATCATCACTATGGACCTTTTAAGATATCTTCTATGTACATACCTATGTACTGACATAATAAGATATGACTATTATTCCTCTCCTCTTTTTCCTTCTCGTTGTCTTCACTTCTACTGTTTATTAACTTCTGAGGTACACGTAACGTCTGACAATTCTTATGTTGATATGACATTTAATGTCTAGCTCATAAATGGGAGCTCAAAAAAGCCTAAGCTACATGATGTCACTAAGGACTTTTTCTTTCTTTCTAAATACTAAGGACTTTATTCAATAGGCTAAGTTTTCATAAATTGCTCTAATCTCAAAGTTATTTTGAAGTTTCCAAGCGTTGTGGACGAGCTTATAAATTAACTCATTTTCCTTATTGTCTTTGAACCTTATCCATCCCCTCACCCCTTTTTTTGAGATTCATCTATTTGTCACCATGGATAATGTGGATCTTCCTTGTTTACTAGTTACCATACCTTTTGAATTGCTTTTCAATGATCCTCTCCCACTTACTAGAATCCCACCTTGCTGCCATATTGGTGTTGGCTCAAATCTGTAGCCAATTTAGGGATTGGATCTATAATCCTTCATTACTGAAAAGGGTTCCCATTAGGGCCTTACCTCATCTCTATCAAAGAGATGAAATTTATATGAGGGGCCTTTGGCGCTTCCTCAGGAGTGGCAACCCTGAAGTCATGTTCCTGAGAGGCTTCGAGAGTTTATTGATGTATCCTTCAGATAACCGTCAATGGACTACTTTCATCCGGCAAGTCATCATCTCGAAAGACGGGGTAGCTTCAGGGGGCTTACACTGCTTGTAAAGTTCGTGTGCTTGAAGGATGAGACATTTATCCCCTTTTGCACACCCTTTACAGTCACATAATAGTTCTTTCCATTCCTGAATTCCGAAGGATGAGGCTTGAAGTTAAACGAATTATAATAGGTGAGTCCCTGATTTCTTCTTAAAATACGTTTATATTTACAAGGATTCTTGTGCTAATCAGGGGGATTGTTATCTTCCCAACCCTAGTGCGGTTTTATGAGGCTTGAGGTTTTATGAACTGTCACTTTTTTTTTTATCTTCATGATCAACATGTAATGTAATGTTAGACTGATAACGTTTCTGATATAAATAGTTTGCGTTAATGTACTTCTTAATTTCAGCTTCTTGTTTTCTTATAAGATATCCTGTTGGACTCCCATAATTCGACCTATAGGAGAGTAGCATTCATACACGCCTTTTTATTATTACGATTACTTGTTCAAAACGACATCGCTCAAGTCATCTTTTACCAACCGGTGTACTTTTGGCCAGGCTTGGGTTTAAGCAACGTGTCAATTATCCCTATCCCTCCGCTTCCTGACCTTTCAAATTTTTCGCGAATTATCTGACCCCAATATTGTCAATGCTACTGTTAGAAACAACGTAGAGTACTTCCCGAGACTCATCATACCCAATCGGCGTTTTAGAGCGTTTAATGCTTCTTTTATTCTTATCACGCAAGCTGTCTTCTCGACTTTCAGACTTCTAGGGTTTTATACATAAAATTGGAGACCTTTCTCCTTTTATTCTAAGTTTTCCTTTAGCCCCAGCCTTATCCTCTATTTCATCATGGATTTACCAAACCATGACCCTCTAATTCCTAATCCGGCCAATGCTTCCTTCCCTATACAGGACTTACATGATTCCTTTATGTCTAGGATTTTTTGTCATATAGTCCGTGAAGGTGGGTTATAAGCCTTCTTTGTGCTTTTGAATACGAATCACCACTGGAGGAAAGTGACCTATAGCTCCCCAATCCTTAGGGAGATCCTGATATTAGAAAATCCCATTTTTCCTTATCATCTCCACTTCCACCTTGCCACCCAAATTTTCATGGACGATCTAGTAAACAATGGGAATGCTAGAGTCGCATATAGGCTAGGAATGGACCTCTTCCTTTGAAGAGGTACCGAGTCGGAGTTTGGCAGAGGAGTGGATCTCTTTTTTTAGGAGGGACGTCGGGCCCGAGGCTAGCAGAAGATTGATTCGTCAATCAACCATGATGGGGTTTCCGAGGTATTTATATGGATTCCATGCTACGTGTTGCAGAGGGGGATGACCTTCATGAAATACATGGGACTCTTAAGGCCTTAAGGATCATTTTAGGACCTGCCTCGGTTCAACTTATAAGAGCCAGTGTGCTCTCTGAAGTTCAATGGCATTGGGGTCTCCGAGGGTTTCAAGATTTTAAATATTATCTTGGAACCTTTACTTATGTGTTGGTACCTGTTAAGGTTTCCTATGCAAAGGTCTTCTAGAATGATTGAGGTTCGGAGAAATGCCAGATTTATCGGGCTTGGGAAGGTTTGTTGCTGCTATTTTATGGGATGATTACCTATGCCTGTTCTGCCTCACCAAGGCTGAAATTAGTTATTTATGGAGGAAATGATTTTCTGTGTCTTTTTTATTTTCCAAGACTGAAACAACTATTTTCGGAAAAGCCAGAACGTCCTGTTAAAAGGAAACATCATGACGACTTTTTATAGTTTTTCTTTTTCTTTTTCCTTTTTTTAGTATGATGTAGCTTGTATGAGCATTTAATTGATACAAAATTTTATTGATCCTTATGTTGTTATGTTGTTTGTTTGTTCGTTCTTCTTCTTCTTTCTTCTATATAAGGTGAAAGTATATCTGATTTTTTTCGGGATTCAGGGTTTTACAATCTTAATTCTCTTTGTTCTAAGAACAAAATATTAAGTTCTTTGTGAATCCAGGTCACTAAGAGCCCATGATTTACTGGTCATGAGAACCATATAATAACAAAACCATTTTTAACCGGCCGATCACAAGAATCTACTGGGCTATCCATTATTCTATTTTCAACGTTACAGGTCTTATCTCACATTTAATGAAGACCGAAATCATCAGAGTTGGCCTCCCTCGAATGACCCGAACCGTCACCTTTTATCTCTTTCTTTACCGCTAGTTCACCTGACAGTAACAGAGAATAATTACGATTCCTGACGTCGATTTATTTACCCAATAAATCATGTATATTCGTTTCCTTTACAGACCCCCAATCGCCGGGTCACACCACTTCTATTGTGCGGCTTTACTTTTTGGGCCTTAAGTTATGGGCCATTATTGTAAGGGAAGTTTCTCCTCCATCACTATTTTTTCTATATACTTAAATATAAGTTATATAACCAACACAAAATGGATACTAACACAATAACAATTTTTCTATAACACCATAATTTTTTAGAAAATCAAACAAGTCCATAAAATCAAAATTAGTCCTTTCATCCATATCCATTGACAAACTTAACAGAAAGTCATGTCACACATACATGCGGTCACCAGGGGTAGATCAACATTTTTTAGGACCTTAGACAAGTCATAAAAATGAGGTACTTTATTTTTTTTTTAAAAAAATTTAATAAATTCAAAATTAAACTATAAATTTGCAAATTACTATTTAAATTTTTGTATTTAAGTTTAGCCAATAAATTGGCTTCAATAGATAAAATTGCTAAGTCATTCAATTTGGAAAATAATCTAGTGCAATTTCGAGACATTTTTTTTAAAGAGCAATCATCAAAAGATCTTAATCTTCTCTGTCCAAACAAAAAATCAAATATGTCATCATACTTTGAAAATAGTGGAAATCTATCTACATGGAAGATATTGCTTGATCTACAATATAATAAAAATAATCATTTTTTGTTAGCCCAATGTTGTTTTTGCAAACAATCTATAATTGATTTTGATGATAATAAAAATTCTAAGTTTTGAAGGCTTTTAGATTTTATATTGTCAATCCACTATTTTCTAAGATATATTTCAAAGGATTGAGGTTTTCTCACTAAAATATTTCTAAGTGCACTTAAACACCATTAGACAAGTTGATAAGATCAAATTTTCATATTGTAGGTGATTAAAAAAGTTTTGGAATGGATTAGACACTTTCAAGTTGCTGAAAAACCTCTCCAGCACTTATAGTGTCGACACACTGAAGACTAGTGTCGACACATTACATTGTCTCCCGAGAGCACAATTTCAAACTAAGTATTTAATGTGTCGACACATTGCACTGTCTCCCGAGAGCAAAATTCCAGACCAACTTTTGAAGTGTCGACATATGCTAACCATGTGTCGACACATGGTGCGAATTTGTAGAAATCCTGGAACGATGCGAGCTCATTCCAAATGTTCTAAAATGACTTGGATGCCCTTCCAACGTCACTTTTGAGGGCTTTGATGACCGTTGAAGTTCTAGGGGCTATAAGAAGAATGAGATGGAGATAGAAGGTGTGGATCGATCATCATTGCAACATCTAGAGAGAGAAAAAGCCAAATCCAAAAATCACTTGCTGATTCCTTCAAGATCATAGCTTTCATTGCTAAATCTTCTTCTCTTGCTCATCATTGAAGACTTAGCCTTCAAAGGGAGAGAAATTTCTTGAAGAAGAAGGAACACACTTGCTATCACTCTTGCCCTAACTTCTAGAGAGAGAAAGTGCCTTGAATAAGAGAGAAGAACTCACTAACCAAAAAGGCTTGTGCTCACACCTTCCAAACTTTAGCTTTCATTCAAGAATCTTGTCTTATTGCACTATATTGAGCTTTTCGTTTGCTGATTTAGCTTAGAGAGCTATTTCACACATTTTGTGCTTTTCACTTGCATATTCGATTTAGAGAGCCATTCTTCTTTGTACGCATTCTTTGTAAAATACTTGAGTGTTGGGTAAACACTTGGTCCTACTTATGAGAGTAGAAGAAAACCCTTGGTTTTGATATTTATGAAGTGAGTTAAAGTGTGAGCTCGAAAAACGCTTTGTAAATATTCCTTAGCACCCCGGAAGCTAAGGTGTATTTGCTATTTGGATAATAGTGAAGGAAGCCTATGAAAGTGAATAACTTTGGGGGTGGACGTAGGCAAGTGTTGGCGGAACCACCTAAAATTGCGGTGTTATCTCTCTAACTCTGTCTCGCTTATTATTTGTTTCATATCTCTATTTGTGGTGTTTTATGCTTTATCATTATTGCTTATATTTTGCTTAGCATTATATACATTCATATCTGCATTTTTAATTGTTAAAGGAGTATTTTTCAGGTCTGGATTTTTATCGAAAAAGGACTAAGTTTTTGATAAACTCAATTCACCCCCTATTGGGTTGTTATTTAGACTCACAATTTTGAAAGATTCCACTCATCTCATTCGAATTTAATTTTTTGAGAACTTAACTTAAGTTAATTAGCAATAACGTAGGCAGTTGTGGTGTCATGTCCCGTGCCAGTACTTACCCCCTAGGCTCGCGTATAGGAATCGTATACACACAATTCAGGGATTACCAAACGATAGAAACTCTTAGGATCGCTTAAATGCCCTCAAATTTACTTAGTGGAAGACTTGTTTTAAAATGATTATTGGTTAAAAGGAAGTTTATAAATCGGTTTAAAACTTGAGCGAAAAAAGTGAAATCACACAAAATATTAAATCGGTATGTTTGCACTTTACTAAAGAAAAACTTAGTTAGTTAACGACTAAAATGAAAATGACAAAATCGTATAAAGTATCGTATTGTATCGTAATAATATGCACTTATTTAGAAAAATCTCACTAACGAATTAGGTTAAAAACTGATTGCTATTGTAAAAGATTATAGCATAATTAAAGAAAATAAACAAACCTTATAGCAAGAAATCAACGTAGAGAAATACACACTTTCCTTTAAATGAACACGGTTTGGTACAAAAGGGGCCTTTGGGAGGATTACAAAAGAATAAGCCTAGGTCATACAAAAATTTGGCATACATATCAATCAGAGCATTAGCAACTACAATATCTGAATCAAATCCAAATTTTGCCAGATCACAGTGGATCATTTTCCCTGGGCCTTTGTCTGCCAACTTAGTAGAGATGGACAGGAGCATCAAATAGCTCACAGCATCGGGTTTCATCTCCATCTTCATCATCTTAAAAAGCATCAACCCTTCGTCATAGTAAGCATTTATTATATAGCCATTGATCAGAGAGTTCCATGAGATGGAATCCCGACATTTCATCTTATCAAATACTTCTTGTGAAGCCACTAAATTACCACATTTTGCATACATGTCAATAAGGATATTACTTGCTGTAATATCAAATTCGACCTTGCTTCTTACCATGTAATCATGAATATATCTTCCAAATTCCATATTGCGTAAGTTAACACAAGAGCGAAGAGTTGATGTGATAGTCAACAAGTCTGGTTGGAATACATTTACCATCTCCATAAATAACTTGATTGACTTCCCAAACAGCCCTGACTGACCGTACCCACAAATAACAGTGTTCCAAGTAACACAGTCTCTTACTACCATCTCTTCCTAAATGCACTCAGATTTAGGTGAGATTTGGTAGCACATGGCCGGCCAAGCTTTGTTAATGGGCTTGGTATGGTTGGGCTTTAGTCTAGGTGGATTTTAAGCCAATTTCGACCCTATAATGAGAGGTAGGTCCAAATCCAATTTGAAAGCCTGAGGCCCAAATGCAATACAATGCAATAATTAAACACTTTTTTTAAATGATTAAACTCCATTAAAATCAAGTCCATGAAATAATTAAAATGAAATTTGATCATCACAATAATATAAGAAAGGAGAAATTATTAAAACATAGGTTAAAAATAAAATATTTAACCAAAAAAGGGAAATTCGGCCATATATTATAATTTAACTAAATTAATGTAAAATATTAGAGAAAATAAAATCAAGTCAAGTAGATAATTTAAACACATGCAATTGCAATAAAAATAGTGATCTTAATTCAAAGATTAGGAATTAAAAGAAAGAAATTCTATAAACAAATAATTAAATTAGAATGCTAAACAAGACACTAAGAACATGCATTTAGAAAAATAAAACAAATAATACGGAAAAGAACACAATTTACTAAAGGTATTAAGTGAAAAACTTTAATACATGAGTCTCAAATGTAGTTCAAAATGTTAGGGGTATTACATGTAACTTGTGATGTTAGGTTTTAGGAGAAGATTTTTTTTGGAAATGATGCTATTATTAGATGATAGTGCTACTGGATAGGATGTTCGATTTTTTATTTTTTATTTTAATTTTTATAAACTAGTTTTTAAATGTTACTATTTTGTAGGCCTCTATTAAGTTTTATTTCAAAAAATTTAGGCTTTTTTTTCTTCTTAATTTTAATTTTGCTAACTTATCTAGCCACCCCCGGCGGTCACGTAGGGGTTGGCAGCTTGGGTAGCTTTAAACGTGTCTCTTTTCCATTGGACTTGATGTGGCTATATGTAATTATTTAATAAAATAGACGTGGCTAATGTTGGTGTGACATGACTTTCGGTTGAATTTGTTAATGTATATGGATAGAAGGACCGAAGTGACTAAACCCGATATATCTATCTTATGAATTTATTAATTTAGGGACTCATTTGATTTTTTTCAAAATCTATGAGCACGGAATTGTATTACTAAAACTCATTTGATTTAGTTCTCATCACGTGGGTTGAAAAAATTGTTCCCTTATTTGCACTTACACATTTGTGGTTTTTTTTTTATTTTGTTATTAAATTGATCCACCTTAAATTAATAAAAAATAGCAGAACTCAGTATGTATTACAGCAAAATTTATAGAACTGTTATGAATTTATGATTCATTACATCGTGGATGATCATTTGACCTTCTAACCTTTGAATTTTTCCACATTTGGATTGGTGTAAATACATATTTATTTTCACAATGCACCTATATAAAGAGATTTTAAAGTAAAATATAAAGAATATATTATAGTTAATATTTTCTCCTTAGTTTGTAACAAAAACAAGTCAACTATACAGGCCACAGGAAAGTGCCAACAGCTCGTGTTATGAGTAGTGGCAGACGGAGGGGGCCAATCCAAAACGTTGATTTGTTTTTTAAAAAATTAATATGTTTCCTGCTTACTGTCCACCCACCGTTCACCCAGCCCTTTTTTTTTAAAAAAAATTAATTACAAAAAAAACACAAGGTCACCTATTTTAATTCAATTTTTCTCACTCTTCCCACTCCCATGGCTCCTCCACCCTCTCACAGTTCTCCCTCTCCAGAACTTCAACCCAGACTCTCTCTCTCCCTCTCTGCCTCTCCAGACCTCCACCGCTGACTCCCTCTTTGCCTCTCCGTGCCTCTCTCCTTTTCTCTCTCTCAAGTCTCGCTGTCTCAGACTCTCAACTGACTCTTTCTCTACGGCTCTCTCTATCTCACTCGATAGGCGTCAGGCAGGTACTGTGATACACTTCATTGTTCAATTTGTTCTGCATATTTGAAATTTAGTCAATTAGTATTTAGTTCATTAAAATGCAGCAAATACTGCCAAAAAAAAATATCCAAACATCGTGTGAAAATTTATTTTATAGATTATTTTATAACTCAATTATTTATTTGAAAGTACAATGTTAGAGTTAATTTAATTGACTAGAGTTATTCGTATTGTAATTTGTTTACGTGATATTCACAGGAGTAATTCCAACTGTACCAACTTTTTGGGTGATCTGCTATTGCTATTTCTGTCTAGTCTCTTCTACCAGTGGATTGATTTGCAAGCCGGTCTCTCCTTGTTTTGATGTGTATTGCTGCACTAAATAGAACTTCGAGCTTCATGTAATGAAAACTTCAAACCTTTTCAGTTTACATGAACGCACACAAGCATTTCTCTTTCCCATCATCTCAAAAGCCATATCTTTTGCTGCAAACTCTAAAGAACTGCGGAAAGTCCATTCGTTGATAACCACGTTGGGGCTGGACCAGTCTGCCTTCTTCTCTGGCAAGCTCATAAGCAGGTATGGCCAACTCAAAGACCCTGCTTTTTCCCTTTCAGTTTTTCGCGGAGTGTCGCCTACCAAAAACGTTTACCATTGGAATTCTATCATTAGAGCGCTTAACCAAAATGGGTTGCTATCTGAAGCTCTTCAAATTTACACTGAAATGCGAAAAACTAAGCTTGAACCTGACACGTACACGTTTCCTTCTGTGATTAACGCGTGTGCGGGGATATGCGATTTGGAGATGGGTAAACGAATACACGGGCATGTTCTGGAAATGGGTTTTGGCTCGGATTTGTATATTGGTAATGCATTGATAGATATGTACGCGAGGTTCGGTGATTTGGACAAAGCACGAAACGTATTTGAGGAAATGGCTCGCAGGGATACTGTGTCGTGGAACAGTCTGATTTCTGGATATAGTTCGAACAGGTATTGGGAGGAAGCTCTGGAAATTTATGACAGGTCTAGAATGGATGGTGTGGTTCCAGATTCGTTTACTGTATCGAGTGTTTTGCTCGCATGTGGAGGCTCTATTGCTGTTCAAGAGGGCCAGCTTATTCATGGGTTGGTTGAAAAGATTGGGATCCATGAAGATGTTATTGTGGCCAATGGGCTTCTTTCCATGTACTTCAAATTCGATAGAGTGAGTGACGCTTCTAAAATTTTCGATCAGATGGTAGTAAGAGACTGTGTTACTTGGAACACTGTTATTTGTGGGTACGGTCAGTCAGGGCTGTTTGGGAAGTCAATCAAGTTATTTATGGAGATGGTAAATGTATTCCAACCAGACTTGTTGACTATCACATCAACTCTTCGCTCTTGTGTTAACTTACGCAATATGGAATTTGGAAGATATATTCATGATTACATGGTAAGAAGCAAGGTCGAATTTGATATTACAGCAAGTAATATCCTTATTGACATGTATGCAAAATGTGGTAATTTAGTGGCTTCACAAGAAGTATTTGATAAGATGAAATGTCGGGATTCCATCTCATGGAACTCTCTGATCAATGGCTATATAATAAATGCTTACTATGACGAAGGGTTGATGCTTTTTAAGATGATGAAGATGGAGATGAAACCCGATGCTGTGAGCTATTTGATGCTCCTGTCCATCTCTACTAAGTTGGCAGACAAAGGCCCAGGGAAAATGATCCACTGTGATCTGGCAAAATTTGGATTTGATTCAGATATTGTAGTTGCTAATGCTCTGATTGATATGTATGCCAAATGTGGCATGGTGGAGCATTCACTGAAGGTATTTGAGAACATGAAAGCTCGTGATATAGTAACATGGAATACGATTATAGCCGCATGTGTTCATTCTGAAAATTGTAGATTAGGATTGAAAATGACCAGCCAAATGAGGGATGAGGGAGTGTCACCAGATGTTGCCTCCATGTTAGGTATCCTTCCCATGTGTTCTTTGCTTGCAGCTAAGCGACAAGGAAAAGAGATCCATGGATGCATTTTAAGGTTTGGTTTTGAATTACATGTTCCAATTGGGAATGCACTGATTGAAATGTACTCAAAATGTGGTAGATTAAAGGATTCAATCCGAGTTTTCATGTGCATGAAAACGAAAGACGTGGTGACGTGGACTGCTTTGATCTCTGCTTATGGGATGTATGGTGAAGGCAGGAAAGCTTTCAAAGCTTTTCTGGAAATGGAAGCAACTGGTATATGTCCTGACCATGTTGCATTTGTTGCTATCCTTTTTGCTTGTAGCCATTCAGGTTTAGTAGATGAGGGCCTGTCTTGCTTTTACCGAATGATGAAAGATTACGACATTGAACCTAGGATTGAACATTATGGTTGTGTAGTTGATCTTCTATCCCGATCTGGACGCTTAACTGAAGCAGAGGTGTTTATCCTTTCAATGCCACTGAGACCAGATGCAAGTATATGGGGTTCTTTACTTAGCGCTTGTCATGCACGTGGAGACATAAAGGTTGCAGAGCGTGTCTCAGAGGAGATCATCAAATTGACTTCAGTTGATACTGGGTATTATGTGTTAGTCTCCAATGTATATGCGGCTTTGGCAAAGTGGGATCAAGTGAGAATGATAAGAAAATCTCTAAAGGCTAAGGGACGCAAAAAACAACCGGGATGTAGCTGGATGGAGATTCACAACATGGTTTACGTTTTTGGAACTGGAGATAAGTCTTTTGAACAGTATGAGGAGGTTTATAAGTTACTAGGGGTACTTGCTGGTTTGTTGGCTAAGGAGGGTTATGTGGCAGACCTGCGATTTGTTCTTCATGATGTTGAGGATGATGAGAAGAGAGACCTGCTTTGTGGGCATAGCGAAAGGCTTGCCATAGCATTTGGATTGTTAAACACAAAACCAGGAACTATGTTGCAGGTGATGAAAAACCTTCGGGTTTGTGGAGATTGTCACACCGTGACAAAGTACATATCAAAGATCACGCAAAGAGAAATTTTAGTCAGAGATGCCAATCGCTTCCATTTGTTCAAAAATGGTAACTGTAGTTGTGGAGATCTCTGGTGATGAGATTCTCCACAATACAATGACGAGCATGGTAAAGTTGAAGCCAATATATTTGTCTAATACAAAGTTTACATGGTTGAAGCTAGATGAAAAGTAGGGAGGTCTAAAGGAAGAAAGAGGTATTTCCTTTGTGTACCCTATAGGTTGAATGAGGCTTCAAGGTTTATTAGAAAATATTTAAGGGTTATTAGAGAAAAACTTTATCAACTACGTTTTATAAATCCAAATTTAATATTTAAATAACTGCAATATAAATTCTCAGGAACTTTAACTCTTGTGAGTTTCTACTCTCAATAATTAATGACTTCAGAGATTTAAATTTTTTCAGTAAACAAGCAGGCCCTAACTGCCATTCAAACATCCCCAAGTATTAGCTAGAAAACATGGTTGGTTTTTGGGACTTGTCTTTGTTCTATCCATGTGATATATGTAATGCCGGTAACCATTTTGTCCTGGGTTATCATAAGATGGTAGATTTAAACAGAAGATATCCCGAACTTTAACTTTGTAGGACTTGAATTTGCAGAGGCAAAGCTTGGGGTCAACAAGCGAGAATTGCTTCCTAAAGAGTTTAGTGCTGCCATTGATGTTTCTGGGTTCCTGTCTGAGGACCAGGTCTGGTTTCTTTCTTCTTGAACTTTGATTCTGCCTTTACAATATCCTATTGTAAATTTATATGTTAATCTATTTCATTTTCTTTCTGCCCCTTCCTTTTTTTGATTGGTTGATTCTTGTTTTCAATCCTTATGTATCTTCTTTGATCCAAGAGTGAATACCTCAGAATTCCTAAATATATCTTCTGGACATAAACTTCACATAAACGAATAGATCCTTTTTGAATGAGTGAATACACCGAAAGAAAATATAGCATTAATTGGTAATGCTGTTTGGTCAACTTGCAGGAGAAAAGACTCGTTCAAGAGATCCGTAATATTGTAAAGGATACTGGGTTTAAGTTGAGAGTCCTGGCGCAGAATTATCCAGAAACAGCAGGTGTGCTTAATGCTTTTTGATCTTTTTGTACTACAATGGTTTTGTTTTTCTTTTTTGTTTTGTTTTTTTCCCATCAATCTGAAGTTGCATCCTTTCTAGCCAACACGGAAATGAGCTAATCGCCACAGAAACAAACATTCTCGAGTGCTGGTGATTAAAGTCTTTGGCAAGTGGATGATAGAACTATTATCTTCGTTGCTGTCATTGCTGACCCAACTTTTGGTACAGTATACAAACATACTCTCGTCCTTTGAGTACCTCTGCCATAGATGCAGGGGCAGCTCCAGGTGGCTGTCTAAAGCCGCCTGGAGCTGCCTTATACATTAAAAGGAAGCCCTATTAAATCTCTATCCATTAACTCTTCATGGCCATTTATAAAGTTTTCTTAATTAAAAGCCATTACCAACACTATAAAGTCTCTCTATTTAAAGGATATTAATCTATAAAATCAACCCTATAAATTTTCCAAGATTAGCTTCCAATTTATTCAAAAACGAGAAGTCTATAAAATCTCTCTAATTAACGGAGATTAACTGTCACGCCCCAAACCACAAAGGCTAGAGGGTGACTAACTTGCAATAAATAATTAGACTTTTCATTTAAAACATGTCTAATAATAAATGCGGAATAAACTTTATATAAAAACTTCAATAAATCTCTCTTAATAAAACTTAAAAAGAAACTCTTTCAGACACAAAGACAAATCTAAACATGATTTAAATCATACTAGAGTCAAACATTTATTCTCATAATCACTCAGCTACCCGCCCACATGCCATCTAAACCTGACTATCGACACGCTTCTGATCAACATCTGAAAATAAGGAAAACAATAGGGGGTGAGTTCGACAACTCAGTAAGCAAAATCATTATGCAAGTGTATATCCCATGAGCCACACTGTAACAGTAAGAGATAGAATATTTAAAATCTTTCTAAACTGTTGAAAGTTGTTTTTGACACTTTCAATAAAACATCTTTATAAATAAAACAGTTTTATCTATATAACATAATACTATAGAAAATCATTTTTATCTGTATATGAAAATCCCTTTAGCAATAACTATGGGTCACGTTTACCCCCGTGACAAGGTTGTGCAGTTGCTACCTAGTTTGGGGATCAGCCAAACTAAGCCAATATTATGGGTAGAATCTTCCTTACTAAGGCTTGGCCATGTC
Source organism: Myrica gale (assembly GCA_963930655.1). Taxonomy (NCBI): domain Eukaryota; kingdom Viridiplantae; phylum Streptophyta; class Magnoliopsida; order Fagales; family Myricaceae; genus Myrica; species Myrica gale. The sequence continues at coordinate 5,088,784 of OZ005613.1, forward strand.
CAAGTGTGCACTCGGTAAGAATCTACAAAAAAAGTCACTCTGTTTCCAGAATGGGTGCACTCAATGGGTTGCAATTGGTACTAATGCGCTGTCTCTGTAACTTTGGGCCTCAGGGTTTGAAAATACATAACATATCATAAAATAAACTTCACTTTGAACTTTGCATCTTTCTCCTCTTTTCATGAAATACATGCATAAATCTTGAACAACAATAAATACCAAAACCTTTGATTTCAATCAATGAAAACATCATGAAATATCATGCACAAATCTTGAATAACAATAAATATCAAAAAGCTTTGTTTTAAATATTGAAAACATCATGAAATATCATTGGACATAAAAATAGGCTCATGTTTACACATTTCATGTTATAATCTATGACAATTTAATCATAAAGTAATGCACATAAAACTCCGAGGGTTTTCATTAAAACATGCAATTTCTCAAATATCACCTCGGTCTTTTAGAAAAATCTAGCATAATAACTCCGCTTACCTGGATCTTCAAGAAAATAAGCCTCTGACTTAGCACCTATCAATACAAAATTTAACGTATTATAATACGCTGAAACGGAAACACAAATGAAACTCTAAATCTGCCCGACAGGATTAATCCGAAATTAACTGGTTAGATTCTAAAATATATCTTACCTATCTCGAGTATCCCTAAAATCCCCTAATTAAACTATGTTCTTCCCTAGGATGTTAAAAATATACCTGTAAAATTTCATATCCAAATTCCTAGTACAACTCAGTTAATAAAATCAAAATTTAACTCTGTTCATGGAGACAAACTATACCCTGAATAATTCGGTACTCATCACTTCCAAAAATTCATAAAGATCTATTAAGATATCCAAAAATCCCGAAATTTATACCAAAGATTTCTATATGGGTTATACGAATATTCATAAAATTGCATGCCGAAATTCGAATCTTATCTATGTCATCCGGTTCAAAATTCAAATCTGTATCAATGAATCTTTCTCAGCAATTCTGATTTCTCTAAACCTAATTTCCGGATTTTCAAACCTATACGAATACATCTCCAAAAATTACGAAACTTTAACTAGGTCCTCCTGCAGATGTCTAGTAGGCAATATATAAAAATCAGAATTTTTCGATGTCTAAAGTTGGCTATAAAAATATAATTCGATCTACTACTCAAATCAAGAACCTAATTTTTCCTTAAACAAATCTTGAACCCAAATTTCAATTACTTCAAGAACCCCATTAAAACTATTTCGAAAATCTGGAAATAATTAGGGCTAGATCTAGACACCCTATGATTTGATCTTTCATAAAAAAATACAAATATAATATCAAGAAATTCGAAATACCTGAATTTACTTCAAGAAATTTCGTCTAGATTGTTGAAAGCAAGAAAACCCTTCTTTTTCTTCTTGTTAGTGTAAAATCAAGGTGTGTAAAAATTAAAACCAATGTGTAAATCTATATATAGACTCACACTAGTAATAGAGTTCCTTTTGAACTCTAAAACTTTTATTTTAAAATAATCATAAAATCTTTCAAATTTTAAAAAGGTTTGACTAGGTCAAAGATAAAAAGTCAACTATTTTAAATGAATTAAACTCAAATTTCAAATATCAAATAACAAATTCAAATAAATTTTAAAAATAGAAGTATTGAGTGTTACATTAACATTCATTTTCCATTTAACCTCACACCTAATATATTTAATTTTTTATAGTTACACAAATATACTCGAAAACCAAAAACAATTGCTAACTGTTTAAACCACTAGTCTATTTAATGTTTTTACTGTTTCGCGCACTTAATAAACAATTAACTACCCATCTTAAAAGGACATAAACTAATAAATCATTTGACAAATTAGGTGAGACTTAATTAGAAAAAATACCGAAAAATCCTCTCTTAAACATTCTATTTTTTACCCTTATCAGTTCTTGGTGCTTCTTAACTCTTATCTTTGGTCTTTTTCTGATCAATATCACCGTCACTAAAGCCTCAGGTGCTATTATTCTAAACTTTTTACTTTGTTTTTTTTATATATGTTGTATTTGTTGTGATATTATTATTTGTACTATAGTCTTATTCTAAAATAATTTGTTTTTTAGGTTTCATTATTTTGTTTTAAAATAATTTTGAGATATTGAATATGAATATACAAATATGGATATGAAAATATAAAAAAGAAAGGAAAAATAGAAAAATTAATTCAATCTAAAAAAAGAGCACTTGATAATTTGCTATTTTTCCGCAAAATAATACTTCATGTACCAATGAAAGATTAACAAATGAAAAATCCTCCCTTTTTATAGAATTGGAAGACAACGTTGAAATAGCAAATCAAAATGACACTAACGACGACTACAACACCCAAACTTTTCATTCGATAAAAAAAAATTAAAGAATTAGAAAAAGATGAGATGAGTAAAAAATTTGTAGACAATGACGAAATGTCAAACAATATTGTTAATATTTTTTTATCCATGTAATTTGCAAAATATTGATATAGACCTAAGAGATTTACTAATAGAAAAATGTTCAGTTAGAGATATTGATTTAAACTTTCTTAAAGATGAAATAAACATTTTTCTACAATATATTATATCCGAAAATTACTAAATGGAGAAAAATACAATAGAAGATGACTAATTTATTCAGAAGATTATGATAAAACTGTATTGTTTTTATTATAAATTATTTAATTCAAAGTCTAACATGAATCAATTAGCCAACGAAGGAAGTAAGGATTGGAAAAATTTAAGGGCATGTTCGTTTTGAGAAAATTTTAAGAATAATGTGAATATTTAGGTGATGTTTAAGCTTTATTGGCATGCGTGTAAATGTTGTTAAATTGTATTGATTGTGTAAAAAAAGTAATGTTGAGTTGTATTGGTATGCGTGTAGGAGTAATGTTAGGAGTTTACATTTAAAAATTTGGATTCAAATTCTAAAATTTTTAGGCAAACGAACATGTCCTTAATTTTAGGCTTAAAAGTTATGAAACCACCAACTAACATATTACTAACATGAATACATGGATTGATTTAGAAATGAGAATATCAAAAAATTCGACAATAGATAAAGACATTCAAGAATAAATCAACAAAGAAAAAAATCATTGGAAAAAGTGTTACTAAGAATTATTGCTATTATAAAAAATATTGCTAAAAACAACTTATCATTTCGCAATAAGAATGAAAAATTTAACAAAGAAACAATGAAAACTTCTTAAGCTTAGTTGAACCGATTGCGGAATTTGATCCAGTAATGCAATAACATGTTCAACGTATTACACAATGAAATTCACAATTATTATCTTGGACAAAACATACAAAACAAATTTATTCAAATTTTTAGTAAGTGAAATTAGAACTATAAAAAGTCAAAGAAATGAAATATTTCTCGGTTATACTTGATTGCACTCTCGATGCAAGTCATCACGAACAAATGACTCTTATATTACTATGTGTAGATATTTCAACAAGTCTAATTAAAGTTGAAGAATGTTTTTTTAGAATTTTTAGAAGCAGATGACACCATAGGGAAAAACATTTTTAATGAATTTATAGATAGAATAAAAAAATATGAACTTGATATTAACGATATAAGAGATAAAGATATGATAATATGAGTCTAATATGAAAGGAAAACAACAAGGTGTACAAAAAAGACTATTAGATATAAATCCTAGAACATTTTACACACTTTGTGGTTGTCATAATTTAAACCTAGTACTTTGTGATATGACTTTCATGCCCTAAAGCTATATCTTTCTTTGGAGTGGTACAATATGTATATACATTGTTTTCTTCCTTTAAAAAAAGTTGAAAAATTCTGCAATATAATGTACTTATATTCACTCTTAAACCACTATCTCAAACACGCTGAGAAAGTTGTATTGAAAGGTTAAAGCAATAAAATTTCAGGCTTCAAAAATAAGAGATGCTTTAGTTCAAATAGCAGAACAAAACTATGATCCTAAAACAAAGAGTGAAGTCACATGCTTAGTTACATATGAGCTTGAAAATTTTGAATTTATTAATCATATATATTTGGTATGATATGTTGATTTAGTTAATAAGATGAGGATTGACATTCTCAAGATTTTCAAGCTCATATGAAGCTAAGCATGTGGCTTCATTCTTTGTTTTACGATCGTCGCTTTGTTCCGCTAATTGAACTAAAGAATGGTTAAAGCTTGAAATTTATTGCTTTAACATTTTTAATACGACTTTCCTAACGTGTTTGCGATAATAGTTTAAGAGTTAATATAGGTACATTATCTTGCAAAAATTTTCAGCGTTTTTAAAGGAAGAAAATAATGTATATATACGTTGTACCAAAGATATGACAACCACAAGGTGTGTAAAATGCTCTAGGATTTACGTCTAATAGTTTTTTTCGTACACCTTGTTCATTTCCTTTCATATTAGACTCATTGTCGTATCTTTGTCCTCTTATATCGTTAATATCAAGTTCATATTTTTTACTATATCTATAAGTTAATTAAAAAGGCCTTCTCCCGTGGTGTCATCTACTTCTAAAAATTCTAGAAAATATTCATCAACTTGTATTGGACTTGTTGAAGTATCTACATGTCATAATACGAGAATCATTTGTTTGTGATGACTTGCATCGGGAGTGCAATCAAGTATAACAAAAAAATATTTCATTTCTTTGATTTTTCTAAATTGTAGTTCTAATTTCACTTGCTAAAATTTGAATCAATTTACCCCCAAGGAGGATAGCTCAATGGTTAGGAGGGGCATCCTCCTTGGGGCTCGACATACCAAGTTCGAGTCTCAAGGTTGTGAGATGGATTTTCTTGCTGCTGGGTGAGTTCTTGACTTATCTGCTCATTGAGTTGTGGGGTCGGTCCAGTGAGCCGTGATTTGTACTTCAGGGTTGGGCCAAACGAGTTCGTCTTTGGGGGATTTCCACATTATCAAAAAAAAAAAAATTGAATTAATTTGTTTTGTATGTTATGTCCAAGATAATGATATGAATTTTACTATGTTGAACATGTTCTTGTGTTATTGGATCAAATTCTGAAATCATTTCAACTAAGCTTAAGAAGTTTCTATTATTTCTTTGGTAAATTTTTTCATTTTTACCTCCGAAATGCTAAGTTTTTTTTTAGCAACATTTTTTTAATAATAACAATAATTCTTAGTAACACATTTTTCCAATGATCTTTTTCTTTGTTGATTTGTTCTAGAATGTCTTTATCTATTGTTGAATTTTTTGATATACTCATGTTAAATCAATCCTGTATTCATGTTATTAATATATTTGTTGGTGGTTTCATGACTTTTAAGCCTAAAACTAAAATTTTTCCCATCCCTACTTCCTTTGTTGGCTAATTGATTCATGTTAGGTTTTGAACTAAATAATTTAAAACAAAAACAATACACTTTATTAGAATCTTTTGAATGTATTAACCATCTTTTATCGTGTTTTTCTTCATTTGATAATTTTCGGATATAATATGTTGTAGAGAAATGTCTATTATTTTGATCTTTAGGAATAAATCATTATCTCTAATTGGACCTCTTTCTATTAATAAATCTCTTAGGTTTATGAAATATTAGCAATTACATGGATAAGAAATATTAGCAATATTGTTTGATAATTGAATCATTGTCTACACTTTTTTTCACTCATCTCATCTCATCTTTTTCTAATTCTTTATTTTTTTTTCTACTGAATCAAAGGTTAGAGTGGGTTGTTAGTGTCATTTTTTTGATTTTCTATTTCAACTTTGTCTTCTTCTTTTTTTATTTATTATAAGCTTCAACTTTGTCTTTCAATTCTATAGAAATAGAGGAGTTTTCATTTGTTAATCTTTCATTGAAACTTGAAGTATTATTTTGTTGATTAATAACAAACTTATCAAGTGCTCCAAATGGTTTATAGTTGTTTTTAAAAGATGGGCGTTTAGTTGGTAGTTAAGTGCATGCAATGATAAAAACATTAGGTGATTAAACGGCTAGCAATTATTTTTGGTTTGTCAAACAGTAGGTTTAACGGCAAATAATGAAGTGAATGTTAATCTCCTTTAATTAAGGAGATTTTATAGGACACCTCTTTTTATTAAAGAGACTATAGGATTTATTAGTTTTTGAATAAATTGGTAGCTAATCTTAAGAAAACTTTATAGGGTTGATTTTATAGACACTTCATTTGAATCAATTGACAATTAATATCCTTTTAATAAAGAGGTTTATAGGGTTGATCCAAGTTCGAGGCTTTAACATTAAATATTCTTTAAATATCTATGAAAGGAAATTTTGAATTGGGAGCCTTCCCTAATTTGTGACCTCAGGCAGCTGCCCCTCTCAACTCGTTTAGTTCCAAGTCAAATTCTTTACAGAGCGGAGCAGTCCGGGGCGAAGCAGAATGTCACCTTGCTCTCAAGAGGCTGCAATTTGGCATGGGATAAGGTCGTATGACCTTCAAATGTGTCCATAGAATTTAGCTTGCTAGTCTGCAATGGTTGAAAAATCTGGATGCTCTATGCACATGCACGGTCCCAACGAGGAATCTTACATATGAGTCTAGGAAAGTGGACATACTGCATAGTCTTTTTCCATAAAAAATGCAGAGCATGCCGCCTCCTCTTCCGCTGTTTACCTCCAGCACCTTTGCCGTCCTTTTACTGTTGGCATTTTTCTGGAAAGTTCCTTCTTGTCTCAGTGCTTGCATGCTCATTGGTAGCTTCCGTCTACCATGACCGCCTCCGCTCCCTCAGTCTTGTTCATGTAGCATTTTGGTGCTTTGCAACCCATTGTTGATAGCTGCGGGTAGCCATCAATTCTCTTCGAATTGGAACGCATAGATCTGCTTGTAGTTTCTTTATCTTTTGTTCTATGTTTCCTTTCCGAAATGTTGCTGGAATCATAGTGGTTTTTGTGTTTATTGTATATCTTGAACTGTGTTTCCATATGCAATGAAGCCCATTGCCGATTGACATGATTCAGATAGAGAGAAAAAGAAATACACGGAGAAAGATAATGAGTTATACTCATGAAGTACTTTAAGAATTTTTGAAAAAAAAATGGAAACAAAACAAAACAAATAAGTTTATACGTATATGGGCCTGGAAAAAGATAGGCTACAACCCTATGAAGGGACAAGGTCTGTTAGGACACATTAGGTAATTCGTTAATGTGTTGTCATCCATCCAATGGTCTGTTAGGACACATTAGACAATTCTCTCTTAGGAGGGAATCCTTCTCCCCTCTGAAGGGGGGGTGGCTCTGTCAGTTTCACTTGCCACCAAACAAGCATCAGGGCTGGATTATGCAAGCGTTGCTATTGAAAGTGACTGTCTAGTTCTCTATCATGTGTAAACCAGAGCCTTCAGCCTGATTGGGAGGCCGGGTGGGAAGGCAATGACATTAGAAAAGCCCTTGATTACCATCCACAATGGGAGCTAATTTGGATTCCTAGAAATTACAATATAGCGGCGCACAATCTAGCCAAGAGGTGTGCGACTAATGATATGTATGGATGCATTAATCTAGGGACAATGTAGGCAAATGTTTATAATGGGAAGTTTGTATTCTATATTGCTCTGGAAAAAAAAGAGAGACTTGAGGATAACAATCTACCTTCACATGGAAGAGATGTTAAGGTTGCAACAGCAAGACGTGGAGTTACAAGGATGCAATAGACTAAGCAACTAATATTTAACTGGAGGTAGGAAAAAGTCATTGTGAAAATGACTCCCAAACACATCAACCTGAGTCCTCACAGTACTCTCTTCTGCACCAACAATTTTCATAATCTGAACTCCATCAATACATTTGCAACAGATAATTGCAAGAACAGAGGCTCAAGGAGAGGAGAGAGAAGGAAAAAAGAAGAAGCAATAAACATAGTCTTCTTGATCTATGAAAAACAGATAAAATCATAGCTGATGTGCCTCATGAAATCCTTCCCGTGGACCCTTGTACTTTCTTCACATCTTTCTCATTGCAATGATTCTCTGCAGGTCACCAGGTTGACAAGGAATTGCAAGGGCTCCCTCCTGGGAAAAGCCGAATTCTTCTTCTGCCTGTTTTAGCAACTTCAAGAACTCCGGATTCTTGAGATGACCCAGCTCGATGACAAACCTCTCTGGTTTCCGACCTTCAGTTGCTACTACCACAAAGTAGCCTTGATTCACCCCTTTAAACACTGAAAGACGAGTCCGCAGCTTTCCCATGAGAGAGCTCAGTATTCCATTGCTTCTCTTCCTTACTCTCCTGTAATCTCCATGCTTAGCCATGTTCCCTTAGAAATCTAAAACGCACCAACTTCTCCAGGTTTTTCTGCAACCAAAAGGGGTATATCTATATCATTATATATCATGTATCCAGTGTCGAACACGAATGGCAGATGAAATAAACGTCCTAGAAAGAAAAGGAGCGTAATTGCCGGACCATCGCACGTGATATTCTATCAATGATCCATTTCACTGCACCCACTTTTCAGGACTAAAGTAGCTGTATCTTTGATATACCAATGTCCGTAACCTGTGTAATGGGGTCTGGTGGAACACTTTACTACGGGATGGCCGGACAAAAAAGTACATGGCGTAATATAAAATGTCTCTCCCTTCAGCTATTCCTTCTCTCTCCAAAGAGTTCAGAAAAGCAGCCAAAAGGACTCGTTCCATAAAAAGATAAGTTTACTTTTTTTGTACGAGATTGCTACTCTTTATACGCATGTCAATTGAAACTTTGTTGCTCCTTACAGATAATGAGAAAAAAAGAAGGAAAACCAACTAAAAAGTACCTTTTCTTTATCTCGTCCGCAGCAACTTTCATTGCTAAAAAAAAAAGGTCTTACAGATAGCTGGGGAAATCCCGACATTAGGGCTGCACAAGCACACCGGAATTTTTCGGTGTAACCGGTACTGGGTTTCCGGTATCCGGCTTCACTGGTGCCGGTGCCGGTGCCGGTTTGAGGTTTTTTACAAAACCCGGTGCTTTTCCCGGTTCCCGGGTTACCCGGTACCGGATTTTGTTTTTTTTTTTTATACAAAACGACCCGTTTTGCAGCCCTGCATACAGAGAGTTCTCGCTCGATCGAGCGCTTGACACCATTTTCTTACAGAGCCTTCTCGCTCGACAGGCGCTCGAGCGCTTTCTTTAAAATTTAAAAAAAAAACGCGTTATTTTCTTTCTTTTCCCCCGACCCAGTTCAGACCCACTCCACTCCATGCCTTTTATTTTCTTTCTTTTCTCTCCACTCTCCAGCACCAGCGGCTAGATCCAGTTCTCCATTCTTCCTCTCTATCTTTACTCTCTAGATCCAGTTCTCCCGTGCTCAAGTCACAGTTCTCTATTTTGCTCAATTTTCGTTTTGGGGGTTAGGGTTCTTCGGTTGTATTTTTATGTTTTTGGCTTGTGATTCAAATGTATCTCTATTTTGTATCTCTATGGTCTATGCTGTCACAAAGAGGAAGAGAGAGAGAGGAAAGGAAGGAGGGAGGGACTGACTTGACTGAGGGAGGGAGGGAGAGGGAGGGAGAGAGAGAGAGAGAGAGAGGGACATACGGGGCTTGCAGTATGTAGTGATTTTAAGAGGAAAAATGCATATGCTTTGTGAGATTTGATTAAGGAGATAGGTGCAAAGGAGAATGATGCATTGAACATGTGTTTGGACTGGAGCCTAGATTTAAAATGCCATCTAGGATGACAATTATGAGGCTTTGCATGAAACATTATTTGAAGGAGAAGGATAAGTTGAAGCATTTGATTCAAACGAATGGGTATAAAGTGTCTTTTACCACAGACACTTGGACATCGATTCAAAATTTTAATTATGTGTGTGTGACTGGACACTACATCGATACTAATTGGGTCTTGCAGAAGAGAGTTTTGTCTTTTAGGAGGGTGCAAGATCATAAGGGGTCTAGTATTGCTAAGGAAATAGAAGACTGTATGAATGATTGGGGGATACAAAAAATCTTTACAATAATAGTTGACAATGCCTCCTCTAATGACACTGTCATTGACCATTTAAAGAGGAGGCAATTGCAAAAAGAAACTCTAGATGGAGGGAGGATTGTTTGTGGCCATGAATTCCTACACTTGAGATGTTGTGCACATATTTTGAATTTGATTGTGTCTGAGGGGTTGAAAGAGGTTGATAAGTCAATTGCTAAGGTTCGGAATATGGTCAAGTATGTTAAGTCATCACCCCAAAGGTTAGACAAGTTCAAAGAATGTGTGCAGATTAAAGAGGTTACATTTACTCAATTTTTGACTTTTGATGTTACCACTCGTTGGAACTCAACTTATTTGATGTTGGATGTGGCTTTGAAGTATCGAAAGGCATTTGAGTTGATTTTGGATGAGGATGGACACTTTATGTTGTATTTGGGCGAAGAGGGGCATGAGAGGAGAGGATTAGGCGCGGCCACGGACGAAGATTGGGAGCACATTCGCCACTTTGTAAAGTTCTTGAAGTTATTTTACGAAGTAACATTAAGAATGTCGGGATCAAGTGTGTCTACAGCTAATGTATACTTGGAGGAGTTGGCTAAGATACATAGCCATTTGGACAAGTAATCTTCTAGTGATGATACTTTGCTTAAAGAGATGACATCCCGCATGAAAACGAAATATGACAAGTATTAGGGTGATTTAATGATAGTGAATAGATTTTTATTTGTTGCAGCGTTGCTTGATCCAAGAAACAAGATGAGTGTACTGAATTATTGGTTTAAGAAAGTATTGGGAGAAGCAGAAGGCGAAGTTATGTCATTGAATGTGAAGACTACTTTAGAACGATTGTTTACTGAATATAAATATAACAATGGCAACCATGGCAGTGTCGGGGAGGTGGGTGACAGTGAGAGAGTGACTTTGGGGGATAACGAGGATTGAGATGAGTTTGATCTTGTAAGGGCTGCTAGCCAAATGTCAGACTCCAAATCTGAGGTTGAGAGATATTTATCAGAGTCAGTTGAATCAAAGACTCCTTCATTTAAAATTTTGCTTTGGTGGAACCTTAACTCTCATAAGTATCCTATCCTTGCCCCCAAAGCTCGGGACGTGTTGGCAATTTCCATTACCACTGTACCTTTTGAGTCAGTATTTAGCACTGGAGGTCGGGTATTGGACCCCTTTCGGAGTTCATTGGCCCCAAAAACTGCAGAAGGTCTCATTTGTGCTCAAAATTGGATGAGATGCGACCCTATTGTGGATGAGGAGGATATGACTTCTGATATGACAGAAGATCCACAAACTTATACAATTGACTCGGGTAATTTTATTTTTGCTTTTGTTAGTTTATTAGTTTCAATAATATTTTTATTTTTATAAATTATAACTTGGTGTATTTAAATATGTTGTGTAGAGTTACCCATCTTGGTGACGGAGATCGAGGAGTAGGGGTTTTGAAGGAGTTACCCATATTTGATTATTTATGATAATCTTACAGTTACGTCTCTAATTCTCTATTACTTTGGACTTTAAATTCTCATCTTATCTTTTAAGATGATCTTTAATTTTATTGTATTTGGAATTTGGATTTCATTATCTTTAGTTATGTCTCTAATTCTCTATTAGATTTTATTGATATGTGATTAATGTACCAAAAGGAAAAAAGGAAAAAAATACATTGCACCAAGTGCGTAAAATAAAAAATGCTTAAAAATGACCTAATATGAATGTAGGATAATCAGAAACCGCCACCGCTAAGGGACGATTTTTGGCCTTAACGATGTAGGTGGCGATTTTTTCAAAACCGGCCTACCCGGTGTAGGTGCCGGTTTTGGCCAAAACCTGCACCTACACCTGGGTTGTGCAGCCCTACCCGGCATAGTCTAGGTCCCCGAACAAACAAGGAACTGAAAATGAGAACTAAAGTAGCTAAACTATTACTAACAGGCTGGCTACTGTGCTCAGCTGCTCAGCTTCAACTACCACCGCATGAGCCCCCTCGGTTGGGTCCTTTTCCTGTTAGAATTCTGAGAGAAAATGGGATGGCAAAAAAGCACCTGCATGAGGATGTAAAAAGAAGCAAATGGATGTCCTAAAGATACCTACACGTGGAATACAGCAGAGAAGGTCCGACCTCAATCACAAAAGGCTATAGCTCGTGAAGATTAATGACAAGGAATGTGGTTTGGGGCCACGCACGTGGATGCTTTATGTTACCACCGAAGCCTCAACAGTCCGCTTCTATGCAGACTGAAATTTTACTCGCAAAAAAAAAAAAAAGTAGAAAGAAGAAAGCACTCTGAAACATCTTTGTGACGTGAAGGGAAGATCCCAAAAGAGTAAGAGAAGTACCGTGGCTACAATATATTCATGCTAACTCGGGAGGATGCACTTTAATCAGGTTTTGTAACATAGGCACTTTTTGAGGCATCCAAACTCCAAATGATTCCTGCTTGTTCAAACCAGATTCTGTCCTGTTATCTCTAACACCCAACCAAATACAAAATCATCTACTGAAACTAAAAGTTTCCATCAATAATATCTCCAGACAAATAATTACTCAGCTCTGGGGACTAAACATTTCCCTTAAGTTTATCCAACAGTAAAGAGTGCAAAACTACTGTGTGATTAGCAACTAATTCTAAATAAGGAGCAATCGAGCTGCTATGACACAGCTAGAGTCACTGAATGAGTGCTTGTTTTGTGTGTGTGGGTTTGGGGTGGGGGGACAAACAAGGGCTACCGCGATAGCTATTAAACCTGGTGGTACAGCATGAAGCTCCACCAGGCTAACAAAACTCGTGCCGTAGGCAAACAATACTAAGTCCTTTAGAGGGTCAAATCTCATCCCTAGGATAGACAATACAATGTAGTCCAGTTACTCTATATACGGAGAGCGATATATATATATTTCTAGAATATACCAACTATTACATTTTACAATATCTTTGGTGATTGACCATTTGCTTAAAGATACACCCTAATGCTCCCCCCCCTTCTTTTCCTCCTGTTTCTTTTCAGTATCTATATGGTATCTTGCCAAAGTCACACATTTAGGAAAAGAAAGGAAAGAAATAACAGTAATACCTCAAAGCAGTTTTAAGGTTGAAACTTAGAAGCCCTGGAGCTCTGTAAAAGGACACAGGACACCAGGTAAAGTAGAGTTGTCTACTCTCTAAACCGATACTGGCATTGTGGTAAGTGACTGGCTATCAGATTTTTCCAAGCCACCCACCATTCAATAATAGGATTCCTACCCTTTTTGTGAGAAATCCACAGATGTCAAGGCACCTATGGACCATCAGGTGATTCACTTATTCTTGCTGAACATCCTCGTAGAAGTGTACAACTAATGTAGAGGATGCTCAACCATTAGCAACAACATGAATTGCAAGCAACTAATTTAGATGGGCATTGGACAGCACTTCTCAGTGTGACATCTAATATAGAACTAAAAATTATGAGTAATGGACACAAGTATGTAATGGCTGCATAATCTTCAAACAGATGAATTACAAATTCCAACCAAACCTGACAGGTTGTATACTTTAACATTATACATACCATCATTACTGCAAAAGATTGTAGTAACTAGAGATTTATGAGTAGGAGTTGGCTTGGAAAGTATATATATGATTAAGCTATAGATTTTGAGACCAGGGTAGAAATTAGAAATCAAATTGGAAACAGCAAAAATAAAAAAGAAGACTTTTACCAGCAATGGCAAATAAAGTCGCCTCATAGTAACTTAGATCTCATCATGCACTAGGTCACTATGGGAAAAGAAAGAGATCAAGAAGAATCAGATATATTACATGGTTCCACACCACTGAGAAAATACAGTAACTCTAACTTCATAATTATGCTTCAGATTTTCATCTGAATAGATAAGCTTGATCCATTATGAAGCAACTACTGAAAATGATACAGGATATCCAAGGGTTTCCAGTTAGCAACATGTAGAGATCCTATGTACACAAGGTTTCCTCCATTTTGGAAATAAAATGTTCATTATTTCTTAGAAAATGAAACAATTTTTATTATTTAAAGAAGAATTGTGATAAAAACTAGATAGAAGAGCATGAGAAATCAAAATAATACTAAATAAGAAACAACACAAAGGTTACATGGTTGACAAATACTAAGGGGAGTAGTATGATAGAAAAACATCTTGAGTTAAATTTTTTTTTCTTTGGATTCTTAAAACATGGTTCAACAATGGCTGTCTCAACAACCCTTTATTCTTTATCACTAAGCAGGCATCTACAGACATTCGATTACAGTGTAAAAATCAATGTACTTGCAATTTTGGATCAGGATGAATGGAACACATTTGGAGAGGCACCAAATATCCAAACCTGATGATAGGATCAAACATAAACACTCTGGTACTATTTTTTTTCAACAAAAGAATTTGAAAATTGACATGGAACATGAGTTTTAAAGCTATGCATATAACACACCACAAGAAACTATGGTGTAAGAGTGAGAAATCATTGTTAGACTCGTATATAAACCTAAGATGTCATTTAGGACTATGCCATTAAATAATATCAACAATAGTTCATCATGAAAGTATGTATGTTTACTAAGGAGAGTCTTTAAGCATATTTTTCACATAGATAACAGATACTCTACACATACTATCAGAGCAAATGGGTACAATGCTCTTATACAGGTCGATCACATGGTTGGTTTACGCTCAAATCCAGAGCCAGGATCATCACTGCTAGGAAAAACCTCGAGCCCAGTGACCAGCGCTTCTGGTGGACCCCGACGACACCTTTGCTCCATCTCCTGGACTGGATCAGGATTCCCAGAGAACAGAGCTTCCACAGAGCCATCCCTTTTGTTCCTCACCCAGCCTTTCAGTCCCAGTTGGGTGGCATTCTCTATTGTCCAGTTCCTGTAGAACACCCCCTGCACCCTGCCCTTTATCACAACCCTGACCTGTACTTCAAAACCCAAAACCATTACTGAAAACCTTAATTTGCACAGATAAAGCTTATAATCAGGTCGTGACTAATAAATCAAGAGAGACCCACCATTTCTACATGACTAAATGAAAACCCATTCCCACGAATGATAAATAAATAGAGAGAAAACCAATTACGATCTACTTACAGAGGAGTTTCGAGTGACCTACTGAACACACATCACGGAATAGAACACGTTATCAATAAATTCGTGTTTTCGCATTCACTACATTACTTGGAACTGACAGGAAACCTAAAAGAGTCTAGACTAACCCCATACTAACAAACGGCTGAGTAAATGCAGAGTTAACAATTACTCGAGCATGATCAAGAACTTAGTCGAGACTGCCAATTATCACAAATTTTCATCGTGTCTCACCTGAAGCGAGTCATTGCTCCCATACTAGTGAAAATCATGGGGGGACAAGAAAAACATATATCACAAATTATGGAAGATAAACTGGAGAGATGGGCAAGTACCGTTTTGGAGGATGGCTGGGTGGAGTCCGTAGCGGCTGCGTGAGAACTAGTCATGAGGGCCAGAGAATGTCGAAAAGGATGTGAACGAGGTCGGCGCAAAGAATGAAGATGAGGACGAGGAAGAAGAAGACGACGGCAAAGCGAAAGAAGAGGATGAGCAGGATGATAGTGAGGAGGATGGAGATGGGCGAGTCAAGGAGGACTACTAGCATTGCTGTCGTGCTTCGTGCAGGCCCAGTTATCCGGGGGATTCCGATATACGGGATCTACTTGTTCTGTGCTGTCGAAACAGTGGCCTCAGTGGTTGTGGGATTACTAATGCCATTCTCTCTCCTTTTTTTTCCCCCCTAAGTGATAGCTGATGCCATTGAATCAAGTTGACTTTGATTCGGGGAGCTTTATAGGATGCGATAGCGGAATCACACTCACAGTGCTTTCCAGAGGTTTCTGAAAGCCATCACTGGCCTCGCCTCGTAGTTTCCAGCGTGGGAGCTCTCAGATATTGTAATCTTCTTACGGGAAAAAAAAATCCCCAAAATTTTTATGATTTGCACCCTTAATTAATTATGTTACAGGCCTTATTCCATTATTATAGACATGTAGGATTTCAAAACTAGGAATATGTTAGGAGAAATTTGATGCTTTCTATGCTAATCGATCCCTCAGGGCGTAGCCTTCTCCTAGAGTGTAGCCTAATGGTTGTCGTGCAGGACCTCCAAGTACCTGACGAACCATATCGAGTGATTGTAAGTGAGCTTGAGTCACACCCCTACCAGGCAAGTTCCTTATTTAACCGCAAATGTGGATGAGGAGCCGAATGCATGCACCTACCGTGTGGAAAGGTCATAACTAGGATTGAACAATGCTGGGCCAAAACCGACCGGCCGACCCAAACAGGTCGAAACCGTCTGGTCCCGGCCCATTCTGAGATAGCTCAGTTCAGCTATAGGCCCAGAATATCCCAGAATCGAGGGCATCGGTTCGGCCCACTGTTTTGGGGGCCTAAGGAGCCGAACCACAACGAGGGCCAAACCGACCGGACCGGGCCGACCACCGAATATGCCCGGCCCAGCCAGTTCTCCCAACTGACGGTTCGACTGTTGGTTGGGGGAACAAGAGAATTGAACCCCTCAGTTTGGGGTGAAAACCGAAGTGAGGGGGTCGGTTTTCACCCCTATTGACTAACTAGCATGTTAGTTCCCCTAATAGACTATGCCTTTATTTTTTTAAAAGGTTAAATACACTTTTTACCCTTGGTTTCTTGCGATTAATGGTAAAATATCTCCGTTAGTCACATGAGATTTATTCCGTTGTCTAAAAGGCCAACTAAGTGGATGTAATTATCACTCTAGGACACGAAAGATTCTCCAAAGTAAAGGTGGGCAAAAATTCCAGAAAGAATCGGAATTTTCGGTTCCACTTCCGATTCCAGCATATACAGGAACTGGAATCAAAAGTCATTTTTGGTAATTTATGGAACCAGTTCCAGAACTAAAAATTTCCGATAGAATTACCATAATTTTTGGTTCCGATTTTTCTCAAATACTAAAATAAAAATAATGCTCAAAATAAAGTATAACATATGAAATTTGATTGAATGTTTATTTTAGAATCTAGATTTTGGATGAATATTTTACATTTATTGTTAATTTATTATGAATAACTAAAAAATACCGATTTTTCAGTTCTGTTTTTATTTTTTAAATAGGGCTCAAAATAAACTATAACATGTGAAATTTGCTTGAATGTTTATTTTAGAATCTATATTTTCTATAAATGTTTATATTTATTTTTAATTTATTATGAATCACAGAAAAAACTTCCAAAAATTCGGTCAAAAAATTATTTATGCTCATCAGGGCCCCAAAAAATATGTCCAAAAAAGTCCATATGCTGAATCGGAATTTTCGGTTTCGGTTTTGAAAATTCTTGTTCCATTCGGGTAGGAACTAGAATCAAAAGTTATTTTTGATAATTTTTGGAACCAAAAATTTTGGTAAAATTATCAGAATTTCTGTTTCGGATTTTTCTGAAAAATAAAAATAAAAATAGTGCTCAAAATAAAGTATAACATATGGAATTTGATTGGATGTCTATTTTACAATGTAATTTTTGGATGAATATTTTACATTTATCGTTACTTTCTGATGAATATGTAAAAAATACCGATTTTCCCGTTCTGATTTTTTTTAAAAAAATATGGTTCAAAATAAAGTATAATATGTGAAATTTGCTTAAATTTTTATTTTAGAATCTATATTTTGGATGAATGTTTACATTTATTGATAATTTATAACAAATAACAGAAAAATCTTCCAAAAATTTGATCCAAAAAAATGTCCAAAAAAAGTTCACATCCAGTGAGTATCATATTTGTTTTCTCCTTGCAATATTTTACATTTCCTAATTAAACCGAGGCAGGACCTTGGTGTTTTTTTATCGCTCTTTTGTTTGTGGACCTATTTTATGGAGGCAAAAGGAGGAGTTCTGGAATCTTCTTCAAAGTCTTAACATTGATGATCCTAATCTTCCATAGTTCCATGGGTCTGCTTGGGAGATTTAAATGACGTCATGGACCACGAAGATAAAAAGGGAGTAAGACGGTGAGTTCGAATGCTTTTAGGGGATTGGCACAATTCATGATTTCTATGGATTTTGTGGATTTGGACTTCATAGGGAGTAAAATTACTTGGTCAAATCGGAGAGTGGGGGAGAGCAAATATCCAGGAAAGGATTGATCGTGCTATTGCAAATCTGCCGTGGAGAGTTAATTTTTCAGAAGCTAGAATATAACATTCTCGTATTGCTTATTCGGACCATTTTCCAATTATTCTTAACCTTTATGGTAAAAATGATTAGGTGGTGAAAAGCTTCAAGTTCCAATCTTTCTAGACAAGGGATCATAGTTGTTTTGGTGATGTGGCAAAAGCTTGGGGAAATAATTTTGGAAGTAATCTAGCTTGGTCTACTTTTCACAAGATTATATCAGATGAGCCATAATATGATTGGCCCAATCCATCAGAAATACACCAGTCCATTAGTATGATAGGTCATAATACGACTAGCCCATTGAAATACATCAGCCCATCCGTCCAAGGCCACCAGCCCAAAATTTATCCCTCCATATTTTCCCACTCAACATTTAAAAGAGTCCTAAGGCTACATTATTAGGACTCCTCTTAGGACTCTAATCCCTCCATTTAAAAGAGTCATAAGACTCACATTATTAGGACTCCTATTAAGACTAATCCCTCCACATATAAATAGGCAAGTATTCCTCTTCATATAAGGGGGAGAAGTCTCATGCTTAATTTCATTCTTTAAGCTTTAATCGAACTTCTCATACTCAAATATTCTTGAAAACTAACTTAGGCATCAAAGTCTCTGGATCAGACGCCGCCACCTCTTCTTGTTCCTTTTCAGGTCTGACCGGCTCCGGGTAGTGGTGGTTTTTGAAATCATCAAATGGCGCCCTCTGTGGGAATTTCTCGAAAAAAGCCACGTTTAAACACTTTTACGTTCATCACACCAACCTTCAACCACCTCCTATACATCCCTCCTTCATCACAATGACTCACTCCGCTGAAAATACCAAACGGCGACCAGCCACTCACGGCCACGGATGTAGAACCCGTCCCTAATAAAAACACTGTGACAAACGCAGAGATCGTCCCCAACAACGAAGCATTGCTAACAAACTTGGTCCAGACTGTGGACAACCTTGCTCACCAGATCAGCATGATCCAGCCGGTCAAACCTCCCCCGTCCCCTCTGTGTTCGTATATGTCTTGTTCACAGGAAGAAACTGCAGACAATAATTCTACTCACCGATCTCCTCCCAAACACATGGGGCGAGTGGCTGGCGAACCACCTTCCATGAGCAGATGGCTGGGCAAGCGGAGCAGATCCGTCTCCTTCAACAAAAGTTGAACAAGGTTGAGAACCCTAAGGGCAACGATTCCTCCATCCTGGTGAATGTTGGTCGTTCCCTGTTTAGAACAACGGTACTGGTGATCCCTGCGACCACCTGGAGATCTTTCATCTGCACATGCATGTCCAATCATACGCAGATATCATTCTCTGTCGTGCGTTCTCATTGACCCTCAAGGGATCGACACAACGCTGGTTCTCTGGCTTGCCGGCAGGAACCATTGACGACTTTGACACCCTCAGCGGTCAGTTCTTGAGCCACTTCATATTCAATCGTCGAATCAATGCCCCTCCTCCTACTTGTTCAGCGTCAAGCAGAACCAAAAGGAAAGCCTGTGCGGTTACATAGAGCGATTCAACCATGAAACCATCACGGTCTCCCAGGCCACTGACGAGGTCAAACTTATGGCATTGATCACAGGCCTCCTGTAAAGCGACTTCCTCAAAACCCTCATGAGGAAAACCCCGACCAATTTTCGAGGATATGTTTGCTGCACGTCTCCATTCAACACCTCCCAACAAGCATGGGACAAAAGGGACCGCTACACTGACCGTTATCACTACATAAATCAGCGACTATGAATCGGCTGAGACCGCTCACCAGGACCAGTGCGGCGTGACCAACCACCTCCGGATGGACGCCCCCTCACTACTTTCATGGCTCTCGACGCTACCCCTAGGGAGACCTTGATGCAGATAAGACAAGACCCAAATGTCAAATGTCGTCCGAAGCTAAAAACGCCACTAGAGATACGAGATCGACCTCGCAGCAGGGAACTAAGAAAATCATGCATGAGTTAAATGTATCATATTGATGATATCTCTTTATCTAACCTAATAATTTCGTTTTATCACAACATATAATCTTGCTTTATTTTATCTAACATGATGACCTATTAGCTTTATCTTACTTGTGCCACAGTCACTCGTACACCAACAAAGTGGTATTAACTCAACCATTGTGCTACATGCACCACCTTGTTACATTGATGTATGCACCTTATGTTACAGTTCTTTGCGCACCTCTTAGTTACAGTGCCTTGAGCGATCTATGTTACAGTGCCTTGCACACCATCTGGTTACAATGTCTTGAGTACCCTATGTTACAGTGTCTTACGCACAGCTTGGTTACAATGTCTTACGTACCCTCTATTACAGTGCCTGGGGCACCGCCTGGTTACATTGCCTTACGCATTGCTTGATTACAGTGCCTTAAGCACCCTATGTTATAGTGCTTGGCACACCACCTGTTTACAGTGCCTTGAGCACCCTGTGTTACAAAGTCTTGCGCACCACCTGGTTACAGTGCCTTTTGCATCTTGTGTTACAGTGCCTTGCGCACCTTATGTTACAGTGTCATGTGCACCACCTTGTTACAGTGCCTAGAGCACCACCACTTATGTTACAGTGTCTTGAGCAACCTGATGTTACAGTACCAAGAGCACCACCACTTATGTTACAGTACCAAGAGCACCACCACTTATGTTACAGTGCCAAGAACACCCTTAATTTTACTGTACCATGGGCACGCCTTGGTCTCAGCGACCCTAGTGAGCACCCTTAATGGTACTATGCCATGGGCACCCCTTGGTCTCAGCAACCCTAGTGAGCACCACATGAGAGGAGCACCTCGGGCGGCTAGTCTTACTCACCAGTGCCACAAGCACTCCTTGGTCCCATCAACCCAGATATCCTATTAATATCTTTTTACCTACCCTTAGAATTTCGTTGCATTTTATCTAACATGACGAGCATTTAATTCCATCTTGTCTGATAATTCAGGAGCATGGTCGTTCTCTGCAAAGTGCTACGAGCACCTTAATGAGTAACCCCGTGACGGGAGTGCGCCAGGTGGCTGTTCTAACTCACCAGTGCCACAGGCACCCCTTGGTCTCAGCAATCCAGATTTCCTATTAATATCTCTTTACCTACCCTTAGAATTTCGTTGCATTTTATCTAAAATGACGAGCTTTTAGTTTTATCTTATCTAATAATTCAGGCGCATGGTCGTTTTCTACAAAGTACTAAGAGCACCCTCAATGAGTACCCCGTGATGGAACACCCATAGCGGCTGGTCTAACTCACCTGTGCCATAAACACTTCTACATTAGCAAATTGGCATCGGCCACCTGTGCCTTCGTCAGCAAATTGGTCTCAGCAACCTATGCCCCTACGCCAGCAAATTGTTAATCTCACAAGGCCAAGAACATCACTACTCTTGAGAACATATATAACTCCGCAACACCAAGGGCACTTCCACACCAGACGACTGGTCTAGTTCGACAGCACCAAAAGGTACCCCTTTATAATAGTGATTGGACTATGAAACCCCGGCTGACTTAATTTGGTTTAAAGGGAGGAACTACTGATGGGCCATAATATGATTGGCCCAGCCCATCAGTATGATGTGCCATAATATGACTGGCCCATTGAAATACACCAGTTCATCCGTCCAAGGCCACAGGCGCTCAAGGCTCCCAACCCAGAATTTATCCTTCCATATTTTTCCGTTCAACGTTTAAAAGAGTCCTAAGGCTCACATTATTAAGACTCCTCTTCGGACTCTAATCCCTCCACATATAAATCCTCTTCATATATGGGGAGAAATCTCATGCTTATTTCCATTCTTCAAGCTTTAATCGTACTTCTCATACTCAAATCTTCTTGAGATCTAACTTAGGCATCAGAGTCTCCGGATCCGACGCCGCCCCCTCTTTTTGTTCCTTTTCAAGTCTACCCGGTTCCGGCTAGTGGTGATTTTTGGCATCATCAATAGCAACTAGAAATGTGTTGCAGGAGTGGAAAAAAAACATTTCTTTGGCAACATCCAAGAGTCTATTGAAAGAATTAAAATGGAGTTGGAGAAAAATCAGGAAAACATGCCTTTTGGTGATAATTTATGGTTTGAAAAACATCTACTTATAGATCTTGATGAACAACAACAACGAGAAGAATTATTATGGAAACAACTATCGCGAGTTACTTTGCTGACTTCAAGTGACCTGAACACAAAATTCTTTCATGTCTCCACAGTTTTGAGGTGTTGCACGAATTAAATTGTGGGGATCAAAAATCAAGATAACTCTTGGGTTTCTGGGAGGCAGGAAATGGGAAACGTTCTTCTTAATTTCAATTCACACTTTTCTTCATCTGAAAATTTATGAGCTCGGATGACTTAGAAGGCATTATTGACCTGATTATAACAGACGAAGAAAACAATGAGTTGATTAGAATTCCAAACAAGGAGGAGATCTGTGCTACACTGGGGGAAAATGAAGGCAGACAAGGCACCCGATCCTGATGGTATGACAACTATATTCTTTGTGCATTTTTGGGAGATAGTAGGTGAAGATGTGGTGAAAACAGGGCAACAATTTTTTATGGAAGGCTATATGCTGCCAATCTTGAATGAAACAAACTTGGTTCTTATTCCAAAAGTGGCGAATCCATCACAAGTTAGCCAATACCGGCCTATTTCCTTGTGCAATGTAGTGTATAAGTTAATTTCAAAACTTAGGGCTAATTGTTTAAAGTTGGTATTGTCCAATCTGGTGTCGCCTTACCAGCGAGCTTTTGTTCCAGGAGACATATACATGATTTTTCACTCCATGAATCATAAGAGGGGAAGAAGTGGGTGGATGACAATTAAGGCGGGTATGGAGAATGCTTAAGAAAGGGTGGACTGAAATTTTTTATTAAAAATCACGAGGAAGTTAGGTTTGCACCCAACTTGGGTTAGGTGGGTTGAAAAATGTATTAAATTTGTATCCTTCGCAATTGTTCTTAATGGTGGGCTGTTTGGGAAAATTTTGCCAACAAGGGGAATTCGTTGAGGAAATCCTCTATCTCCAACTCTCTTTATTCTCTATGCAGAAGTGTTATCTCGATTATTGTTAAAAGAAGAGATAGAAGGAAGATTAAAGGGGTTTCAAATTTGCCGATCAACTCCAAAGATTAATCACTTGCTTTGTAGAGATGATTTACCCCTATTCTTTAAAGCAACAGTGAGAGAGGCAGAGGTGATGTATAGTCTTGGATAAGTATTCAGGGTGGTCTGGCCAAAAGCCAAACGGTGCGAAATCCTTTGTACATTTTAGCAAGAATTTCCATGGTCAGTAGGCTCTTCAGATTTTGAATACTCTAAACTTGAAATGCCTCCCATCTAAAGCAAAACGTTTGGGATTGCCATTGCTTATTCCTTGATCCAGAAGTTCAACGATGGAAGATTTGAAACGAAATCTATTTCAAAAAATCGCGCGATGGAAAGCAAAAATTTTCTTAAGCGGGAAGGACCACTCTCATTAAAGCAGTAGCTTTTGCGATGCCCGCTTATCATCTGGGTTTTTTTTTCTGTTGCCGCAAAATTGGTTCCAACAGGTAGACAACGCTATGAAATATTTTTTGTGGGGATTAAATATGGAGAAAAGTAGAAATCTTACTTTAAAATCTTGGCAATCTTTATGCACCCCAAAAAGTGAGGGAGGTCTGGGGTTAAGGATGATGCATGATGTTAATCTAGCTATGATGGCAAAACTTGCTTGGAAGATGATCACCCAGCCCGATTGTATATGGGTGCAACTGTATTGTGCCAAATATCTGGAGGTTGTAGATTTGTGGTCTGTTGAAGTTGGTCATAAGTCTTCATGGACATGGAATAGTATACTGAAAGTGCCGGACATGGTAAACCGAGCATATTGCAGACTGAAAGTGCGGGACATGGTAGCGGCAATTGTATTTCGGTTTGGAAGGATTTATGGATTCCCTCACTGTTAGAATATTTCCTTAAGGTGACCTAATTTACATATGTAAATAATCTTTTAAAGTTTTAAAGATTATGGTGTCAATTAAATAAGATTATGGAATCTGTAGCAGATTCAAATTTAGAACTAGTTGGATAAAGATTGCAATTTGATTTATGATTTAAATTGGAATTCAAATTGTAAACGATTAGATAAAGATTGCTATTTGATTTTGATTTGAATTTTCTTGATGGAAGGAACAAATCAAAATCTACAACAGATTGAGGGTCCCTGACCTAGCCTATAAATAGAGGCATGTGTATACCATTTATGACATACTCTGAAAGACATAAGCATAGGTTGGAAGAGCCTCTCTAAGAATTTATTTAGATTTACAAAGTTATTCTGCAGAGATTTCGTTCGAGTGCTGAGCAAGATGACTGGAGGTATAGATCCTTCTATTTATTATTCCGCTGCGTTCACAATCATATTTGGTTGATTGTGATTTTACTCTTACATGTGGTATCGGAGCCTCCTTCCATGCTTCTTGTTCAATAAAGCGATCTACTGATTAAATTCAGATTGTCGCTTGAATCAAGAAATAATGGATCTCTGTATCAGTGTATCAAAATAATTTTTTCTTTCTTTGACCGGCTGTCTACTACGTTTTATAATCTCTTCTAAAACAATCCGGTCAACTGAATTTTACAAAATTGCCTTTGTTTTCATGCTATTTTGGTTAGGCAATACCTGTTTGTTCAGAAGCTTGTAGAACTGCAAAACATTTTTGAAAAAAACTGTGTGGGTTGGGTTTTGATTTTGAAAAACCTTCTTGAAACCTTCATCAATGTTTTTGATCCTCTCTTAGCCACGGGTTAGAAACCTGTGGCCTTCAAGAAGCTGCCGGCGACGAGAGGCTCACGACCTTCTTGTTGCCGATGCAGGCGGCGGCGTCCCTTGGACGCCTGGTCGTGCGGCAGCATCCCAAGAGTGAATTGGAACAAGAACAAATGAAAGGTTTGTCATATGCATCTGTAATCGGCAGTTTGATGTATGCTCAGGTCTGTAATAGACCTGATATTGCATTAGCAGTTGGTATACTAGGAAGATACCAAAGTAAACTTGGATTGCGTGCTATGGAGCCACTGCACAGGTATTGTGGTTAAGAAATTATGTTAGTGGTCTCAAAATTGTTGAGTCTGTTGAGAGACCAATTAAGATCTTATGTGACAATTCTGCGGCAACATTCTTTTCAAAGAATCATAAAAGTGGAAGCAGGAGTAAGCACATAGATATCAAATATCTTAGTGTGAGAGAAAACATCAAGAGGCGTGTTGTTTCTATAGAACATATAAGTACTAAGTTGATGCTTGCTGATCCCATGACTAAGGTTTACCGGTAAAACAGTTTAAAGGTATGTGGACCATATGTGGCTTGCTAATTAGTTTTGTACTTAGTTTCTCTCAATTTTTTGATTTACAGACATGAAGTTATTGAAATAAAGATTTATTACGCAAATTCTTTATTATTTATTGTTATCTATGGAGATAAATAAAAAGGACCTGAATGACTTATAGGAAGTTCATTCATAAAGTTTTGATTCCCATAAAGTACTCATATAATGAGTATTGTGCTGGTAATACATGGAAGGGACGACCGATTACGTTACGGTTTTACCGCCATGATTCGTGTGTAGCATTCATTATGTGGGTGGGAGGATTCTATAAATAGTTGGCCATACTAAAGAACTCAAGACACCATTAAGACATATGTCGTCAAGGTCAAGTGGGAGAATGTTAAAATATTTCTTTAATGTGACCTAATTGACATATGTAAATAATCTTTTAAAGTTTTAAAAATTATGGTGTCAGTTATATAAGATTATAGAATCTGTAGCAGATTCAAATTTAGAACTAATTGGATAAAGATTGAAATTTGATTTTGATTTGAATTTCCTTGATGCATAGGCATAGGTTGGAAGAGCCTATCTAAGAATTTATTTAGATTTACAAAGTTACTCTGCAGAGATTTCGTTCGAGTGCTGAGCAAGATGACTGAAGGTAGAGATCCTTTTATTTATTATTCCGCTGCGTTCACAATCCTATTTGGTTGATTGTGATTTTACTCTTACATTCCCTTCCCAATCGTAAACCAGTCCCAAGGAATTTGGCAGTGCAGTGTGACCCGACTTTGAAAGTATGTGAGCTGTTTGACTAGGATACCCATAGGTGGGACGTATCTAAATTATCTTGCCTATTTGATAGGGAATCTGTTGATACTATTTTGAATATTAAACTCTCTCCTAAAGAAAAGGTGGATGGTATTTTGTGGTTGTTGGAAGGGTGTGGGGAATTCTCTACTAAATCTACGTATAGAGAAATAGTATATCAGAGGTGTGGTCGTTCTGAGACATTCTTTTTGGAAGTATCTGTGGAATTTAAAAATTCATGAGAGATTAAAAGTATTCATTTGGAAAGTTGCAGCAGATATTGCTCTGGCTCACACCAATAGTCGAATAGCCATTTCGATTGGGAGTGATTTTGCGGAACAAGAGATGCTATTTGTGTCAATCTTCTCCTGAGTCAACCCAACATTTACTGCTGAAATGTTTTATTCAAGTGATTTGGCGTGAAGGTCCATGGCCTATGGATATTCTAGTATTGGGGCAAATTTCTTTTCTTGATTGGATTAAACGGATTCTTCATCCTTTGAGTTTCGGAGTTCCTGCTGAGGATATTCAATATTTTCAACTCTTCGCAGCTAATGCTATGGATTTGATCTGGTTGAATCGCAATTTAGCAGCACATGGGAAACCCTTTAAGGATCCTTTTCTCATTGGCTGAACATGGAAAGCGAGTTAGCAATCAGCATTGGGAAGCGTGGAAATGCAAGATGCTGGAACTACCCACTCAAGTTTGGCGCCCACCTCCACCTAATTCTATTAAAATTAATGTTGACGCTGCAGTTCGTAATTCTTGGTGATGTTCGTTTTGAGAAAAAATGTAGGATTTTAGACCTCGGCTTTGTTAATGGCAGCATCTCTAAACCTCCTCCAGATGATCCTTTCTTTTTCGCCTGGGAACGATGTAATTTGATGGTCACCTCGTGGCTTCTCAATTCCGTCTCCAAGGAAATTGGCTCTTCTGTCATGTATGTTGATTCAGCTCGCCATGTCTGAAATGATCTGCGAGAGAGATTTACTTAATCCAATGGTCCACGAGTTTTTCACACTCGTAAGAGCTTTGCTACCCTAGTTCAAGACAGTGATTCAGTCAGTACATATTTCACCAAACTCAAGGTTTTCTGGGATCAACTTCAGACATTCTGTCCTGTTGACGTCTGCATATGTGGCTCTGAATGCAAGGCCACAAAATCAATCTTCACTGGCAAAGAACGAGAGTTTATCTTGCAGTTTCTCATGGGATTGAATGAGAAATTCTCTCATGCTCGTGGTCAGGTTCTTTCTTAATGATCCTCTTCCCACCATAAACAAAGTGTATTCTCTTATTGTTCAAGAAGAGGAGCAGCTTGGTGCCAATTCTTCTTTGGTTGAATCTGCTGCTATGGTCCTCAAGACTGCTTATACTCGAGGCTCTAAGACTGACAATGGAGGATACAAGTCTACCAAACCTATTTGCACTCATTGTGGTAAACCTGGACACACAATAGAAAAGTGCTATAGGCTCCATGGCTTTCCTCCCGAATTTAAGTTCACTAAGAGTAGACCTACCTCTGTTCATAATGTCACTCAGGCACGAGAGGATTTGTCACTGTCCGAGTTCTCTAATATTCAAGAGCAATGTCAAAGTCTGATTTCCTCTCTTCAACATCAGTCCTCTACGCCTCCAACTCAATCTTCTGTCAATCATGTTTCGGTATCTCAACCTCTTAATTCTCATCTTACTTCGAATTTCTCAGGTACTATAAGCTCCTTATCTGATCATTTTTTATCTCAGTTGTCCAACAAATCTTTTTCATCCTCCCTACCTTCAACCTCTTGGATCCTTGATACAGGGGCAACAGATCATATGATTTGTTCCCTGGATCTTTTCACTACCATTACATCCACTATTCAAACAAAAATACATCTTCCAAATAATGCTTATGTTACTGCAACACATATTGGCACAGTCACTTTCACATCCGGCCTTACACTTCTCAATGTTCTTAATTTTTTTTCATGAATAAGGTTGGGTAGTTTTATTTGCCCCTATTCAAAAAAAATAATTCAAAATCTCAGAAAAGGAAAAGAAAACACAAAAGTCAACATCTGAATCAACTATCAAACAAAACAAATAATTGTTACTCCCATGTTCTTCATGTTACGGTGAACAGCAAACGAAAATCATACGTTCTTATCCAAATATTCAACAATATCGATGGGATTCAAATTGGCACAAAAACCGGAGGCTGCAAATATTCAAATAGTCAACGTTAAATAAAAAGGAACCTCTGTCTTAAAGAATATAAGTTAAATGCATATTTCATTCCTACGATATTAGCGTTAAAGTTTTAAGTTTGGGACTTAATTTTGTATTTTACTTCTATTTTAATTAAATATGATACGTGTTGGGTCTCTTAATTAAAGAAAAATTCGGCTCACATATGAGGAAAATGTTAGAGAATATAAGTTAAATAATAAAATCTTTTTCTTCTTCCTATCAGTTTAAGTTTAACAGAAAATATAGATTCCTCCTCTCAACCATTTATAATAGGATAAAAGTCCTTACATCTCAAAGAAATTATTTTAAACTCAAAACGAGACCTAACAAAACCTAACCCATTACCATTAAAATATCAAATTTAACAGGGTGCATGTGGATTGTGAATAGGAACAGTTATGCTCTTTCTTTCTCACCAAAATCTTTACTTTCAGACTCCTTAGCCTATAAAAGCACAAAATGAGTTGTAGTGCTTTGTCTACCTAATATTAAGGTGTTGTTTGAGCGTGAAAATTTTGAATATTGGAGTTTGTAAAATATTATTATTTGTGAAAAAATAAAGACATTTTATGGGAGTTGGTAAAAAAATGAAGAGAGAGAAGATTTTTAATAAATATTATAATAATAATAAATTATTTGATGAATTTTTTAATATTAACTCCAAATAATTGTTATTTGGGGTTCAAACAAGTCCTTAAATAGAAGAAGAGAAGATGAATTCAAGCACGACTTTGGACAGTCTCATTGGGAATGAATGGCTGCAAAAGCAAAACCAAAGTGAGTGCCTACAGAATGGGCTATGGTTTTGAAGTCGCTTTTGGGGAATGGATTGAGGGGAGTATGTTTGTTTACTAAAATTTTAACATAATAAAAAATTACAATATAATCTCTCTCTCATCACATCATTACTTTTCACTATAATAAATATTAAAAATCATCTCTCTTTTCAATTTTTCACCAAATCCAATACTTTAAAATTTTAACCTCCCCAAAATTTTAACACTCAAACACAATCTTAGAGCCTTAGATGGATGAAGTGTTCAGGTTAAAGCTTATGTGAAGGATTCAACAAAATACAAGTTTCCCAAAGAGAAATTTGAACCAAATAAAGAATTGATTTCTAATTGTGTCTTGCATTCTACACAAGAAACAAAAGCTCATTGATGAAGAAGAAAGAGTTAGATCACTTTTTGGCATAGGATTGCATAAAGATGAAAATTTCATACAATCATCTGAAATTTATTTAAATTTTTGTGCAAAAAAATGATTGAAGCGACAAAATCAAAATACGTGGCCTTTACGTGGGACAAAAAGCTCCAGAATTCCTTCCATGGAACCACCGCCATTACCAAAGTTGTGATCCATCCTCCTAAACTTCTTTACTCAAAAACGGAAGTTAGATTGGGTTGAATTGATTTCTGTAATTAAGATTTCGAAACGAGCAATCACTTAAATTTGCACTCTTGTTTTGTACATTTCTCTATTTGCTCCCCTTTGCTCTCTGTTTTTTTTTGAAACTTCATCTTCTGTTATTTCTAATTTTCTGTTTAGGGAAAAATATATTTATCACTCATGAATTATCATAGGTTTTGCACTTTGCACCTTAAACTACCACTTAAAACATTGCATCATCTAACTACCAATCTTAGACATTTTGCACTCTTTTCAAATTTACCATAATGCTCTAAACCCACTTTGCATATATTGTAGATATTGTTGTCAATTTATTAAATTCTTAGGAGTATTATTGTCGGACAAATTGTGCAAAATGTCTAACATTGATAATTGAAGGATACAAAAGTGTCTAAAAATTTGACAGTTTCCCCCAAAGTGTCTAAGATTTGTAATTAGAGTGTGAAATATCTCAAAAGTGGTAATTTATAGTATAAAATGTAAAATCTATGATAGTTTTGTGTGCGAAAAAAATTTCTATTTATTTATCTTTCTCAACTCAAGCATTTTTATTAATGTTCACATCATCCCTACTTGAAGTTACTCGAGCCTTGTCGAGGTTGTGTTACAGGTTCTCATCATACATGTCATGCCATGCCATGCCATGCCATCCCATCCCATCAAATTAGTATTTAATATCTATTATTCAAAAGATACCAACACTTTAGGACATAGTCATGGCTGAGTCAGAAATTGGGATCCCATTGAGGAAGTATCCTCCTGTCTTCTTGCTTAGATGCCTGCAAATTTCAGTGTCATTAAGCTTCACTTTCCCCTATAATGCTCTATATTTTGGCTTTGATATTTGATCTATATACAATCAAGAGAAACAAATAGATTTCTCTTGGGTGTTTTAAGTATGAAATTTCCACGCATAACAACACTATTTCGAATCAAATCTTTAGCTTGGGCACATCTTCCAGCGCCCTCAAGACTTCCAATTGCTTCCAATTAGTTAGGAAGCTTCCATCTCACACCCTAGCTAAGAAAAAAACACTGAAAGTACAAAACCCCGTCCCCAACCTCACCCATTACTCCTCAGATATTTCTCTTGTCACTGCTTCACCACCACCGTCACCAACTGCAATGGCTAGAGAACTACTAGACTCAACCCCAATGGGGCACCGTTCGCCTGGCCACCCCATCTGACGTCCCTATCCTCAACCCTTTTTCAACTCTCCTCCCTTCCAATCCTTCACTGTCTTCATCCTTGAGATATCTCATCTTCAAACCCATTCCAGTCTACTCTCCCTCATCCTCTCTTCTCTCCTATTACGCAAACACTTACCTTTACCTCCCAATCCATGATACAGAAAAGAGACCTTCCGATCGATTAAAAACGATGGCCTTGACGTTGTGGTTGCAGGGTTCATCCAATTTTTTCCCAACTACTCAACGTTTTTGTTGAAACCTGGGTTCTATGTGGAGGACTTGTTTGTGCGCAAGTGCTATAGTAGGAAGGGGCTTGGAAAAATGCTACTCTCAGTTGTGGCGGCACAGGCGGTGCAGATGGGATATGGGAGAGTGGAGTACTGGGCAGTGCTGGACTGGAATGTGAACGCAATCAAGTTCTACGAGGAAATGGGTGCGAACGTCTGAAGGATTTGCCAGCTTACTGATGAAGCTCTCCAAACTCATGGAAATGCAAATAATTAATGTTCCCATAGTTATTGTAGTAATCTTGCTTGAGTGGGAGAAAAGGGCCAAGACTTGGGACTCGAGTAAAAAATTGGATTCATAGCTCACCTTTTCTCCTACGTGTCTCAATTTGAGTTTGTGCTTTGGATCCGCTAATTTGTAGTTTCCTAAGCTCCATCGTTCCTAAGCTCCATCGTCTTCTAATATGCTAAAGTTAGGTTTCCTTGTTTGGATCGTTATATGTGCACGTCAAGATCATTATAGGATAAATATAATTTTCACCTTTCAATTATAAGGCTCTTTATACTATGCACCTTAAATTATTATTTTTGTCACATTGCAATTTTAGAAACTTTGCACCTCTTTCAAAAAGTGGTTTTTTGTGGTCTAAAGCTACCATTATAATTAAAATGGTCATAGTAAAAGATATTATGAGGATAAAATTATCATTTTAAAAAAATTATGGATTAAGATGTAAAATGTTAAGACTCTCATAGATAGAGGGTAAAAAGTGTATTTATCTGATGGGTTATAATATGATCGGCCCAACCAGCCCAGTCCTTCATAGCGCAACAACCCAACTAAAATCTCACCTGAACTCATTAGCACATTCAAGGCCTTCGGCCCACTCACATATAAGTTTCCTTCCCCCTTTATATTTTTCCACCCAAATATTCAAACTCAAATATTCAAGCATATGAATTTATCCCTCCATGATTTCCTACTCAAATATTCAAAGGGTCTAAGACCCCCTTTAAGACTATAACCCCTTCACATATAAATAGGCTGATACTCCCCTCA
The DNA here is from genome assembly GCA_963930655.1 of Myrica gale. NCBI lineage: Eukaryota > Viridiplantae > Streptophyta > Magnoliopsida > Fagales > Myricaceae > Myrica > Myrica gale. The sequence goes on from OZ005613.1 coordinate 5,121,173, forward strand.
TATCATCTCATGCTCTGATATCTCTTCTCATTCTTAAGCTTTAATTGCTCTTCTCAGACATAAATCTTCTTGAGATCTAACTTAGGCATCGAAGTCTCTGGATTCGACGCCGCCCCCTATTCTTGTTCCTTTTTAGGTCTGATCGGCTCCAGCCACTGGTGATAACTGATGATGCCAAAAATCACCACTGGCCGGAGCCGATCAGACCTGAAAAGGAACAAGAAGATGGGTGGCGTCGGATATGGAGACTTCGATGCCTAATTTAGATATCAAGAAGATTTATGTCTGAGAGTAGCAATTAAAGCTCGTGGATGAGAAGAGCAATCAGAGCATTCAAGAATGGAATTCAACATGAGAGAATATGAAGAGGAGTACTTGTGTATTTATATGTGGAGGGATTAGAGTCCTAAAGGGGGTCTTAGAACCTTTGAATATTTGAGTGGGAAAACATGGAGGGATAAATTCATATGCTTGAATATTTGGGCGGGAAAATATAAGGGGGAATGAAACTTATATGTGAGTGGGCCGAAGCCCTTGATTGTGCTAATGAGCTTGGGTGGGATTTTAGTTGGGCTGCTGCGCTATGATGGACTGGACTGGTTGGGCCGATCATATTATGGGCATCAGTAGTTCCCCCCATTTAAACGAAATTAAGCCAGTCGGAGTTTCTTAGTCTAATCACTAATATAAAGGGGGCACATTTGGTGTTCTCGAACTAGACCAGTCATCTGGTGTGTAGGTGCTCTTGGTGTTGCAGAGTTATACCTGTTCTCAGGAGTAGTGATATTCTTAGCCTTGTGAGATTAACAACTTGCTGGCGTAGGGGCACAGGTTGCCGAGACCAATTTGCTGGCGTAGGCACAGGTTGTCGAGGCCAATTTGCTAACGTAGGGGCAAAAAAAATTATGGATTAAGATTTAAAATGTTAAGACTCTCATAGATAGAGGTGTAAAATGTATTTATCCATTATACTTATGTATTTATTTTCACATACAACAATCTAGGATGGTTTTTCAAAGGACATTTTCTTAAAGATTAGGCCCAGTTTGGTTGACACAAATGTTTTTTTTTTAAAAATCACAATCACTTTTACATCAACTCCAATAACTTTTTACGAATTTCAACAAATTTTTCATTAATTTCAAGATAATCTACACTACCTCCAATAAAAAAAAATTGGTAGAAATTTTTTTATCCATCCAAACAGGAGAGGTTAAAATTAGAAATTCAACAAACTATTAAAAACAAGGGCATCAAAGTACACCGAAACCGTCTAGAAAGAAAAAAGAAAAAGAAAATCTCATCTTCTACATAATTAGCATCAAATTACAATAATCTCGAATTGTTCTTTCCAGAGACGGGCATTTTATCTGACTGACGGGGATTACAATAACAAAAAGATTTCATTATACCACATCGAACTTATCAGTTCTGAAGAAGTTTATGTTATAGGGTTATCTTTATCCTCAGTTCTGTATATAAATTTATAAATTAGGAATTTTAATATAAGACATTTAAAATAATGAACTGTTACATGAGTTTGATAGATTTAAGGGTTAAATATGTTTTGCGCTCTTCAATTATGGAGTCTTAACACTTTCGCATCACATTCCATTATTTTTGTCATATTGTACCCATCACCTATTGATTCCAGACACTTTACACTATCCTTTAAAATATTCAGTTAATCTGGACATGAAATGATTTTTTGACGTGTGAATTGTTAATTTTGTCCCCATAATATTTTTTAGCAGTGACCATTGTATGAGGGTAAAATCATAATTTTGGAGACAAAAATAAATTTTCATCCCAACTGATGGAAAAATTTAACAGATGGTGAAAATGGTTTGAAATCAATAGTTGGTGGGTACAGACAATGTGACAAAAAATAGAATTGGGTACAAAAGTGTCAGGACTCTATAATTGAAGGGTGAAAATTTTATTTATCTCTAGATTGAAGTCATAGAGCAATATTGACTTGGATAATCAATCACTTATTGCTCGTTACATAGCTCTGTCCCTAAAGCAAACGAGTTTGGTCTTTCAGGGAGATTTCCTAAACAGGATCAGTGAGCAAAACTTCTTGTAGATTAATTAGGCCTGCCTTTTGCTCACAAAATTTTGGTAAACTAATGGGATTTCTGGATATACGAGTCACTTAATTTTTTAACATAGACCTTTGCTGAAAAACTTTAGGTAGACTAACGAAGCTTTTGGATATACGAGTCACTTTTTTAACAGCATTCTGCTCCCAAACTTTTGGTAGGCTAACGGGGTTTCTGGATATATGAGTAACTTTTTTAACATTGAGTAATGGGGCCTTCTCTAGCACCTTTGTATACCAGGTTAGGAAGAATTTCGCCCAGATGAAAAACACACTGATTGAACTAAGCATATAATTGCAAACCTTGGATACTAAAACTGATCCAACAACTCAAGTACTATTTTAAGGCAATAACTTAGCCGCAAATGGTAGAATTTAAATTTACCTTCAGTCACTGAATATAAATACCGTACGTGTTTTCAACCATGTGTTTGAATGCCAAAATTTTTGTGGGGTTAAAATTTGGCTTAATTGCACGTAGGTCCATGTAGTATCACTTTTAACAAATTAGCTCATGCAGTACCACTTTCTACAGACAGGTCCCTGAGGTAACCACTTTAGGTTAAAATTGGTCCATTTATCCAATAGGCGTTAACCCACTAGCGGACTTGCCTGACGTGTCAACAAATGGCACGTCAGCAGCGAATAAGATGACGCCACATGTCCCCATCTCTACGTAGGACGCAGCTTAAATATAAATTAATTTCTATGGTTAAATACATTTTGCCACCTTATTTTTGGAGGTATTTACACATTGCACCCCGATGTATTATTTTTAAGACATAAGTTACACATTTTTTCGATTTTGACCATGACTGTTATCGGAGTGCAATGTGTAAATACTCCTAAAGATAAGGGGTAATGTGTAAATAGTTTGACGAAATCCGTCTAAATTGACGCCCAATTATGGTACATGGTCCAATTCGAAAAAATGTTTAACTTTATGGGTCTAATGTCTCAAAAATAATACATCGGAGTATAATATATAAATACCTTAAAAAATAAGGGATAAAATATATTTAACCCTAATTTCTATTTTACACGCATACATCCTACTAAGCTTTTTTCTTAAAAAAAAAAAAAGGAAAGTAAACTCACCTAAAACTAACATCGTCGCAACACTTATCTCCTCCCCCCCCCCCCCGGCGGCTCTCTCTCTTTCTCTCTTCATCCCCGACTGGAACACTTTCCCATCTTCCGAACCAACCATCAGCCGAACCCCCCCTCCCCACATTAGTTTGCCGAAATATATGTTTTCGACAAAGCCTGTGCGAACTTTGCCACATTACTAGCTCTCTCATTTACGAACTTTGCAACATTGTAGACATAAGGTGCTTCTGCTACTTACAACTAAAGCACTTGCTTAGTTGCTAAAATGCAGTAAAATCAGAGTCCAAGCCAGTACGAATGTAAGCAAAGAATGGACAAGATTACAGAAGAAAAAAAATGGAAAGAACATAAAAAAAGAGTGAATCACCTCACTTTGTGTGTAAAAACAAGAAGTTGAGAGAACTGTTTTGTATAACAAAGTGCGGTTTCATGAAACATCTCTGAGTACACCTATATTGAAAAGGAGAGAAACAAAAAAAATGGAAAGAACATAAAAAAAGAGCGAATCACCTCACTTTGTGTGTAAAAACAAGAAGTTGAGAGAACTGTTTTGTATAACAACGTGCGGTTTCATGAAACATCTCTGAGCACACCTATATTGAAAAGGAGAGAAACAGGTTATTCAGAGTTATCCGAACGATTGCTGAAATATTTGTTTCCGACAAAGCCTGTGTGAATTCCATGTTCCTTGCACAAGTGGGCTAATGGGGGGGGGGGAGGGAGAGGCTATTTTGGGGAAGTGTTCCTCTGTCAGGGATGGAGAGAGAGAGGGGGTGGGAGAAGAGAGGTGCTGCGACGTCCTTCGGTTTAGATGACTTTATTTTTTATTTTTACATTAAAGACACGTGTCATTATTTTTATTCACTGTAAAACGTGGCTTTTTTTACACGTCAGTTAAATCCGTTAGTAGGTTAACGACGGTAGGATGAAGGGACTAATTATAATCTAAATAGGTGACCTCATAGACCTGTTTGTAGAAAGTAATACATCATAGATCAATTTGTCAAAAAATAATACCTTAGGGAATTAAAATGTAATTAAGACTTAAAATTTTGAGTTTATAGTAATTGGTAAAAAAATAAAAAATAAAATATTTAAATAAATAATATAATAAAAATAGTTTTATTAAAAAAATAAATTATTTTTTTAATTTTTTAATTGGGTCAAAACTTTGAAGTTACTGGATCATTTTATATTTTCTTGCTTATACTGCCCCCGACTATTATAGAGGTCCAGGCTAGGCTAGAAGGGCCTGGACAAAAGGTCTGGGTTGTCGTATCCATGCTGATGTTCCAAACGAGATCCATAAGCAGGGATTCCAGCAGATGTGGGCCATAGTCAACGGCATCCAGAAAAGTGGGCCAAATTCAAGGCCCAGTTTGGTTTTCGTCATCCGATAATGCCAATTTACCCTTAAAAAAAAACATATTTTTGGGGTTTGATTTTTGTTTCTTTTTGTTTGCTTTGTTGTCTGGGCATTACCGATTAACCAAATGTGCAAGCAAGCTTTTTCAAGTAGACTTCTCCATCCAAATGAGGAACAAAAGTCAATACCCGAATCAAACAACAAATTAGTCTTTTGCTTCCCCAGGTTGGAATGTTGCGGTCAAATTACTCAAGAAATCAAACAAATTAAGTTTCCGCAACATTCAATAAGATCAATCGAAGTCCAAATAGTATGCTTTTGAAAAATGGAGGCTGAATGTAATCAAGTAGTCAAGACTAAAGAAAATGGGCAACGTGGAAATTAATGCACGTGGGTTGTGAATAAGGAGAGAAGAGATGGATTCAAACAAATGACTATGGGTCAAGGGAGTAGGAATGGCCGGCATAGATAACAAAATTGGCCAACTCTACCAAAAATTTGACTAATTGACTAATTGACATCAATGCAAGATCCATTGCTCTCGACCTAAATACAGCCTTGACTGAAAATGTAAGAGCAAATCTCGGACATTTGAACCGATCTCACAATTAGAGTATCTTTTCGGACATTAACTTAGTCGCAGATGATAAAATTTGAACTCATTAGAGATACACAGTCATCGAAGAATGGAAACCCTTCCTTCCGAGAATTGTGTTATATAGGGCTGTACAACCCCGGTGTAGGTACCGGTTTTGGCCAAAATCGGCACCTACACCGGATAGGCCGGTTTTGAAAAAATTACCACCTACACCTACACCGTTAAGGGTAAAAACCGGCCCTTAGCGGTGGCGGTTTCCGGTGGTCCTACATTAATATTGAGCCATTTTTTTAGCATTTTACGTACTTGGCCCAATGTATTTTTTCTTTTTTCTTTTGGTCCATTAATCACATATCAATAAAATCTAAACTAATGAAATCCAAATTCCAAAATCAATAAAATTAAAGATCATCTTAAAAGATAAGACGAGAATTTAAAGTCCAAAGTAATAGAGACGTCACTGTAAATAGAAACTATTATCTTTTGAAAAATCCAGTTTAGACCCTAACAACACTTAGATGGGAGAATATGTGTTTTCCCTCTAATTAACAAATCAATAACAATTTTAAAACATGTTCAAAACCTAATAGGGTTTCCCTTGGTTTCACAAGGAAAATAAAAAAATTCGGCAATTTTTAAGGCGCTCGAGCGCGGGTCAAACACTCGTCGTGCGCTTATGTTTCTGTCTGAAATTTGCACTGAGCACTCGAGCGCTTGTCTAACGTTAGTCAAACGTGATGACTCTGTCTGAATTTTTTCAAAGGGCGCTCGAGCGTTTGTCAAACGCTGGTCAAACTTGATGACTCTATATGAATTTTTGAACTAAAATGTATTAGAAATTTGAACTAAAATGTAATTGAATGACTGATTTTACAAACATGATATAAATTTAATAGTGATTTGTCAATTTTAAAATTTAGACAATTTGTTAATATTTCATAAAAACTCTTAAACTAATACATTGATTTAAAATTTTTTGTGGTAGAATCTCGACCTCTTGATTTATATTATGCGATGTACTTACCAAAGTTTGACATTAAACTCTTTAATTATGATTTCAATGCCTTCATATATACCCTTTTAAATACAATAAATTTGTAATTTTTCTACCAAAATTCTAAATAACTAGTTCATTCACCTAGCAAGCTTCTTGGTAACTTGAATGTAAGCATTTGATTAGACAAAACCAACAACAAATCTCAAATATTCAAGTGAAACTAAACTATTGAGTAAACCTTGTCATGCTTCTAGAATATTATGTCTTGAGGTAAAACTAAAGTTTAAATTATTGAGTAGAAATTAAAATAAAAAAACTAAAAAAAAAATCCCGGTTTATCTTACACCGGAAAACCCGGTGCCGGTTTAAACCGGGAACCGCCGGTTTTTTCAAAAAACTAAACCTACACCGGCACCGGTTAGACCAAAAACCGGAAACCCGGTGCCGGTACCGGTGCCGGTGCCACCGGAATTTCCCGGTGGCATTGTACAGCCCTAGTGTTATATATCACTCCTTAGGGGCTAAACAGGGGCAAGTGGTCTTACTTTGACTATGGAGCATGCGCTCCAATGTGGAATAGACTTGTAAGACGGAGGGGGTCTTGTAAGACGGAGCGGCTTTAAGACGAAGGAGGGCTTGGACCGATGTATGGGTTGTGTAATCCATAAGCAGGGTGTGGTGGGCCAGTCAATGGCATCTAGAAAAGTGGGCCGTCTACTTACGGCCCAGTTTGGTTTTCCTCATCTGATAATGCCAATTTAACCTTTTAAAAAAAAATTGTTTTGGCTTTGGCTTTGATTTTTTTTTTAGAAAAGAAAACACATGCGTAATACAATAATAATAATAAGTTTTTTAATTGCTTCCCCAGGTTGGAATGTGTTAGAAATACAAATTTTTACACTTGATAAGTGAGACATCCATTAGGGAACACCCAATTGGATTAATTGTGTTAACTCACTTATAAAATTAAAAGGTTTACATGGGGGCTATTTATAAGCCAATAATCTCACTTGCCCACATTGCCTTAGCAATGTGGGACTATATATTTCAACACTCTCCCGCAAACTCAAGGTGGACAGTACTGAGCAGGGAGGTTGCCAGTACTGAGCCGGGAAGATTGCCGGTACTGAGCCGGATAGTTGCCGATATTGAGCCGAATGGTCGCCGGTACTAAGCCAGATGGTCGCCAGAAGGTATCCGGACTAAAGTCGAAAACCTTGCTCTGATATCATGTTAGAAATAAAAATTTAAACTTTGATAAGTGAGACATCCATAATATTGAAATGGATTTATTACCTTTCTCACTTATAAAATTAAAAGGTTTACATAGGGACTATTTATAAGCCAATAATAGAATCATGCGGTCAAATTACTCAAGAAAATCAAACAAACTTTCCGCAATTATTCACTAAGATCAATCGAAGTCCAATGAATGTAATGCAGTGGAAGTAGTCAAGACTAAAGAGAAGGGGCAACATGCAGGATGCACGTGGTAAACAATATACCCCAAAATTATACATACAAAATTAAAATGCACGTTGGTTCTCTTTTGGTTTGTAGAAAATTAAAATAAAATAATCTCTAATGATTCGTATTCTTTTATTTACAAACAAAAAACGATGGAAAGATAAACAATATACCCCAAAAATTATACAAATATAAACTTTGTAAAGTAATGCAAAGTAATAACTATAATTTAAATATACAAATCCAACTTTTTAAAATTGAACACGCCATTTAATGAGTCAACTTAAGATTATGCCGCTTCAAAAGTCTAGATTTGGTTTGGTTTGGTTTTAAAAACATTTTTTGTGTTTGTATTTTTTACAGGTAGTGTAGATTCTATTGAAATTGATGAAAAATTTGTTAAAAACTATTGGAGCTTGTAAAAATTGTGTTAAAAGTTGTTAGAGTTTGTAAAAAGTTATAGAAGTTAATAAAAAAGTATTGAAATTGAAGAAAAAAATGATTGTGAAAATTTTTAAAAACGTTTTGAGATCAAAACAAACGTAACCTAAATTTAAATTTGTATTTTTAAATCACAGCTGTAGTTTTGCATATTTTTTCACGTATTATTTTTGCACAAAATCTATATCACGGGAAGCTCAGAAAATCCATACATGGAATGAAACTGCTAGGAAAAAATTGTCCGTAAATATATTTTAAAATTAGAACAAAAGATCTTCATTTCCAAATTTGTTTTGGGGTCCACAGACTTGTCGAGTTTCAACCCCACTTTTTATCGGCTTTTGTTTGATTATCTTCTTTCCGTTCCGTTTTCAACTCCCTCGTCTTTTCGATCGTCTTTTTTTTGGAAATTATTTTTCTTATTTGTCTTATTTAAATTTGAACTTTACGTGAGGTTCTCACATATAGAGCCAGGTATTGAAAAAAACAAAAACAAAATAAAAATACAATAAAAGAGAAAATATAAACGTATTTTAAGGGTGTCAAGCTCACTCCGTGGCGTGCAAATTCAAACTCCGACACGGCGCCAATGTGTGAATGACGTGGATGGGCCCCACACGTCCCCTTCATGTCTGATGGCTAACTCCACCATGCCCCCCCGTGGATTAGAAATATTCCCCGCACCCCACCGGAACATCCCTCAAAGTCGAACCCCTTTCAGACATTTAAGCCATTACCTACATGTCTACCATGACATGGCATGGCAGTGATGACATGCATACCCATCCAATGCCCATACTATGTCATGTCAAGACCCCAAAACGTCAACATCAAGGAAAAAAAGGCAGCACTTTGAGTCAGAGTCATAGCTGAGTAGGAAATTTGGACCTCATTGATGACGAAGTCCCTGTCTTCGTGCGTAGAGGGACGCCGACAAATTTGGGTGTAAATTAGGATCCCGTTTTATTCTATAATTTATTACGTTTAGGGGTTTCTTTTTTGGGTGGAGGAATTTGATATCTCCACGTCCAGGATTATCTTTTTGCTTTTTGCTTTTTGCTTCCTTAATTACCTTCTCTAAAACAGTTTGGGCCCTTCTTGCTTTGCTCGACCATTCTCGAAACTTCCTACCATTTATCTCGTCAAAACATGGCTATCGCTACTTCTCCCACAGATTATTTTGCTACCAAATATTCTTCGGACATTAGTGGGGAAGGTGAAGGTGTTCCTTTTTCACTAACAAATGTTATTTTTCATAGGAAATGAATATAACTTGTTGCGAAAGTACTCAATTTTAAGAAGTTTCAAAGGCAACGATAATGTTTTTATTTTAAATGTCAAACTAAATAATTAATACTAAGTCGATTTCTTTTTTAATTCTAAGAAATTAATTTAAAGACAGCGATAATATCTTTTTATTTGAAATGTCAAACTATATAATACTCGGTCCATTTTTTTTTTTAATTTCAAGAAATTTCAAAGAAAACAATCAACAATATCATTTTATTTGAAATGTACGTCAAACTATAGAATACTTTTCAAAAAACGTAAGAAACTTTCTGAAAGAAAAGAAGATGTATATATATCTCTTATTTCAGAAAAATAATATATATCTCTTGAACACTACGGCCACTAATACAATTTTTCAGAAATTATTTAGTTCTACCCATTAACAAAGATAATGGTAATTATAAACCAGACGTGCAGGTGGTGTGTAAGTCAACGAGGAGCATTCTTTATAACCCACAGCTTAGGTCACTTCCAATGGCCGGTGACCAAAATGACATGCCGCAATAGTGTTTGTTAGGTACCATTGGCTCCATATGTAATGGATTGCATTAATTATAGGAGATTATTTTGGGTTATTTAAAGGAAAATCATCACAAAGCATGATGTGCTCTGGGGGGAAAAAACAAACAAACAGAAGAATCAAATCGTGATGAGGAAGTACACGTCAGGGCTCAGGAAGGTTCATCCCATGCTGCTCCAACAAACTAATTAGGTTAGACACACACGGGGAAGGACTATTTTAAGCACTTCATTGAGGTGTTTTATGTGGCCCAATGGTGATTTAGATTTCATTTTCTTCTACTTTAATTTATATATATACACCTCACTATAAATTTATAATGTGGGCTTTGGTTGAGGGGAATGACCTCATATCCATATAGGCTCCAGTTAATGTGTGAGTTTCAAACCCTGTGAGTGGTGAGATTACACGGCTGTGATCACACCAGCCGCATCTAACGGTCAAAACGAGACCAACGCATTAATGATCCTCGACCCGAACGAAACCCGCAACCTGCGAGCCTCCCCCCCGAATCGCCTTCGTCTTAAACTCCTCCCCCCCTTTCGAATATCCTCTCGCCCTAACAGAGCCTCCCCCCCGAATCGCCTCGAATCGCCTTCGTCTTCGACTCCTCCCCCCATTTCGAATATCCTCTCGCCCTAACAGAGCCTCCCCCCGAATCGCCTTGAATCGCCTTCGCCTTCGACTCCTCCCCCGTCCATTCGAGCCTTCGACGACACCAAGAACTTCGACTAAAAGGTTCCAGCCTTCGACTCCCTTGCCCAGATTGAAACCGCTGAGGTCGATCCTTTGGCTGTTCGGCGAGATTGAGAAGGTACAGATTAGTGTAGGGTCTGATTGGAGGTTGTGGTTTGTCTGGAAGTGGTTATTGTTGCCTTTTATTGTTGCAATGAGTGATGGATTTTCTGTAGAAGTTCATCTGGAAGTGGTTATTGCATATTGGTGGCGTTATCTTGCTATAAATTTTAGGGTTTTCTTGTTTGTTTGCACTTGTTTGTTTGTAATCAGTAATAATGTAGGTTTAAGAGTAGTGTATTAGCTTGATCTGCACTTGTTTGTTTGTTGATTTTGCCACCTAGATGTTAAATACTGCCATGGCCACCAACACCCGTGACAAGCTTTCCTGTGGTTCCTTTTGGAAATTCACTGTCCTTATTTCTAAATTGTCTGAATTTGTGCATTTTTCTTTTTCTGCAGCCTATTCTAGTTTATATGTCCAAGGTGGATGAGAGTTTCAAGTTTAGCCCAATTAGATGGGAGTCTCGAACAACTTTCCTCTACGAACCGGATATATCAGTAGCATGAGACAGAAGGATCTATTTTCCTTCAAGTTTGAAACTCTAATAAGTAGCATGGCCCTAAAAATACAAGAAAGTGGTTCCAGAGTTCTAAAATACAGGACATATCAGTTAGTGTATCACAGACATCTTGGATATATCATAAACTGAATGAAAGTCTTGGATATAGTTAGCATAATGTTAATTTTAATTCTTTTCCTGTTTTGTTTGGCCATATCTTGTTCAATTAACTAAACTCATTTGAATGGTATGAATATTTATTTTTTCCTGTTTTGCACTGGCATGAGCAGTTCGTGTCTGTAACTTGCATACATAAGTTTTGAACTTGCATACTATTTTTACTGCAACCAATGTGCTTGTGGGACCATAGGAGTCTCGTACTCAGCTTGTTTGCTCAAGGTGGGTTGGGGAAGGGTGAAGGGACATTCCTGTGCACATCTTCTGGGCTAGTCAGGATGAGGTGAAAGGGGCCGAGCTGAGCTACTAACCTAGTTTTTTAAGGTGTTGTGCAATGGGAGGGTGAGGGAATTTGCACAAAACTGTTTGTGATAATGCAATGGGTAAAGACTCTGTCAGCAATACTTGGTGAGGTGCACTTGCAACCATTGACTGTATTATCCATCTGAAACTTCAATAGATCTCATAGCATGAGATGGTCCTGAATCCTCCGATTGGTCATGGGGTTTTACCAAGAGGGGAATAGTTCAATTCAAATCTTATTTGCACAGTTTAATCAATCAGATTCAAAGTTTATAAGAATAGCTTTGCCCAACTCTTTATGAATTGCAGGACATTCGTTAGGCTGTATCAAAGTTGCAGTCTAAGTTGTCAGCAAAAGTGGTACCTCTTATAGAAGGCTTCAATTCAGTGTGCTCTTAGTCTGATTCTGGGGTTGAAAAGCTATCTATTAGCAATTGTAATCACTTAGAAAGAGAGAGATATGTAATTGGTTTGTAAGTTAAATTCTTTTGTTTGACCTTCGGAGAGCACACGAATCGAGCCGTCTGTTGGTGTGTAATGCGCCTTCGGGGAGCACACAACTCGAGAGGATATTCGAGAGGGGGGGAGGAGTTATACGGTAGATCTGTTAGTCGAAGGCGAAGGCGATTCGAGGCGATTCGGGGGGGGGGGAGGCTCTGTTAGGGCGAGAGGATATTCAAAAGGGGGGGAGGAGTTGAAGACGAAGGCGATTCGGGGGGGAGGCTCGCGGGTTGCGGGTTTCGTTCGGGTCGAGGATCATTAATGCGTTGGTCTCGTTTTGAACGTTAGATGCGGCTGGTGTGATCACAGCCGTGTAATCTCACCACTCACAGGGTTTGAAACTCACACATTAACTGGAGCCTATCCATATATCCTAATCCAACAAGAAGCATGCCTTAATTGGGCTTCTAGAACTTGTTATTTTTATGAGCCGTGACATAGGCCGTGACGTGGAATCCCACAGCCAGCTAGAGCCCTTCGTGTGGACTCATCCTGCGCTGAAATGATACCACTAGAGCATGAATTCCACTTATTGACGGCTACTTGGAATATGTTTCATGTCATCATTTTCACGGACCCAATCGGCGTTCATAAAGATGCAGCAGTTAAGTCAAGAGAAAACAGCAGGGAAAAGAAAGGAGAAAAAAAAACAGGAAACATGACCTACTCCACTGAGGAGGAAATGACACATTTCGTGACAAATAGAAACAGAAAACGATCGGTTAATTTCATAGTGCTTAGTTCTGTCAAATGCACGATTATGGGGTGGGGCGGGGTTTATCTTCTTCAGCTCTGTGCTCATTTTATACCCACCGCGGTGGAATGGATTTTATCTTTTGTCAGATTCCTAGTTGGCCCTGAATAATTTGTCTCTTTGCCCGAAAACAAAACAAAGAAGGAAAAAAAAGGAGAGTACATGACAGGCCAGTGTTTTGCTTATAATTTGATTTGGATCTGTAGTTTGATATTGTCTGCAAGACGCAGGATATAAATATATGCTTTGTTTATAGGAAAGGTTACAGACTTGTTACCCTTGTAGTAGGAACATCTACTTACAAGGATCTCAAACTTTTTTTGAGTAGGGGCACAAAGAACTGAAGTCATGCCCGTCTCTATGCTCTGTTTGTTGCGTTTGAGATACATTTTTCTGGTATTTTATATGATGGGAAGGTATAAAGGAGATAACATGTGTGAAAGAGATGTCAATATTCAATATATATATCTGTGAACCTTATCAATATCTGTCATAATCAAAGACTTTGATGGAATAATAGGCACCCATACTATTAAACTATAGTGTAAGATGATGGAGTGCTTCGATCATCATGATCTCCTTATCCTTGAAATGAATGGACGCTACTTTTTATATTTTGAAAATTATACAACGTCCAAATAGAAGTAGTTGTTTTGATTCAGAAAAAAAATTACACTTTGCGCACACTTAATCATTGAGGGACAGTGATACTTTACATAACTTAAACTAGCTACTAATTTCGCTACAGTACACTCCTCAATTACTAACTATTTACACTTTACACTCCACTATTAATTTGGACGTAGATTGTTATTTTAATTCAGTTAAATGACGATTTTACCTTCATATAAAAGGGGTGTTCGGTAGTAAAAAATTTGAGGTATTGGAGTTTGTAAAAAAGTAAAGATAGTTTTATAGGATTTGATGAAAAAGTGAGGAGATGAAAGATTTAAATGAATTTTATAATAATAAAAAAATAATTTGATGAGGAGAGAGATTATGTTATAATTTTTTAATGAGTGAAAATTTTGAGGGGTGAAAATTTCTACACCCGTACACCACCAAAATATAATTACAAAAATAATTACGAAGATAAAATGATCATTCACAAAACATAAATAACAATAACCTTATAAATTAATGGTGAGGGTGTAAAGTTTAAACAACGGTAAATATGAGACGAAAAGTAACGAAATTACTAATTTGAAGTGCATTATTAGCACTCTAATAATTGAGAGTGAAAGATGTGTTTAACCATTTTGCTTCTTATGAAATATAAACTTACGAAAGAAGCATACATTGTTTTTTTGTAAGCAAGCTTGAGATATCATATACACTTTTTTTTCCCTACGCATCGAGATATTATCTTACACAAAGAGTACTACAATAGGAGCGGGGGGACCCTACAGACGCTCCCATACAAATCGGACAAGAAAATAGAACTTAAAAAAGAACTTCGACGGGTTCATGCTTTGAACTAGTTGATCACGAAGATCGATCTCAGCTCCCACGAATCACGACCTTGATAATTAAGTATCATATATATAAAAGCCAATGAGACGCGAAGTGCTTGCGAAACAAGTATGAAAGAGAAAAACAAGTGATCATGTGAAGGAGAAGTAGCCAATTAAGTCATTGAATCGCAGAAGATATATAGTTGCACCTGCCCGGCCATCATATCAAAAATTGCTTCACTTGCCTTGTTGGGAGGTTCATACAAGGCAAGTTGGCATCACGTCCATTTATATATATATATATATATATATATAGGTTCGGAAAATGTCTCCCCTACCCTATCTTCTTAAAACTTGAGGTCCCAAGGAGCAAGGGAGATACACCGCTAGCAGAAAACCTACTGGCATATATAATTTTTGGAAAGAGACAACTATTATACACTACACTTATACTTCATACAATTTGTTCATAGATAGACAATATATATATTCTTCATTACATTTGAGAAAGTTATTTTGTTTCTGATCCCTAGTAACTCATGACACTATCTTTTTTCCTAGCTAGAATCTTCTGGATCTCATTTCGTCTGAAGCTTCTAGAGCTGGAATCCACCTTTCTTTTCGTCTGAAGCTTCTAGAGCTGGAACGTATAACTTTCTTTTCTTGATCCTTTGCCCAGATTTTGATACTTTAAAATATATAATGCGGGATCCTTGAGGAACAGTACTAGTTTTGGGGTAATATTTGTATTTTAAAATATATGGTGGCCTTCTTGAATATCCCACAAAAGGTCAAATGCTAATTAGGTCGAGATCTTACTCCTCTTTTTTTTTTTCCAGTCACGGGTTACAATCAAACAGAAAATGCATGTTAGCTCTGCTCTCATTTCCTTTATGTTGCTGATAAAGGGGGAAAAGGTACTACTTACAAAGGGGATTACTTTCCCTGCATTAAAAAAAATGTTTCTAAACTTCTAAAGGCCTCTTTCATATATGACATAGCTTTTGGCGTTTTGCCAAGGGTCGTGCGTTATCAAAAATAATTAACTTGCTGGGTAAATTAACTAAATGACGTGTTCTAATCAACCACTGCATCAAGAAACTAACAAGATCGAGAGTCTTCTGCTTTTTATATTGGCTTACTTGCTAGCTATCTACCGTGATTCCGCCTATTATATTGTAATTGTCAACTTGTTCTATAACCATCTCAAGGGAAAAAAAAATGTCTAAGAATCTACTCTTCTTGGTACAGAAAACACCAAAAAATACTAACTAGAAACCCTTTGAACACGAGGAGCAGACAACTGACCAAAGATTCAGTATTTTCATCTGGTCTGCCTTCGAAGAATCAAACGTTGTCTTCAAATTTGGGTATCATTAACAAAACACGCAGCAGTCCAGCTTCTTGCAGGCTAGCTTCAACGCTGTTATATGGAAACTGTTGATAATTAAGTCAAAATTAGGAAACAGTAGTACTATTTTAACGTTTCAAAGATGTTTGAACTTTTTAAAGAGCCACTTTTCTTATATTAATTTGTAATCTTCGAGGTATATTAGAATTATGGGGGGGGGGGGGGTGATTTCGTTTCATGGACGTCGTGCTCAATTACCTGTTATTAAATTATTCATAATATGTATTTAGCTGGGGGCCGGTCAGGTTCCTAAAAAACATTATCTTCAGAACATATTATATTAAATCAGTAATTACGGCCCCTAAAAATTTGACTGTCCGAGTCGCTTAGCCTTCGTTGCCATGGAGAGGTAGTTTTTTTTTTATGGCCTTCTCAGATCTGACCCCAAACTGATGGCTGTTTCAACGTTGCAAAAGCCAGAAACGTCACGTAAACATGGTTTATACTTTTCCCCCGATGTCTGGTGGAAACAGATTTTCTCCTGGCCCGAAGAAAAGATTTCTCCATTCGATCGCCTCTGACGTTTCATTGAAACCAACCGCTAATCGAGATTCGTTTTTCCAAGTAATTAAGAGGGACATTTGAATTGAATAACCGTTCTAGCTACAGCCACCTTAACAGTACTATAATTGTGTTTAGAGACAAACATGATATGCACCATTTTCAGATAACACGTGGTGGCATTGTAGACGTTGATTCCATTTCTACGACATGAATTTGCTGAAAAAGAAATAAGTGTGTTGTGGGGTCTCGGCGGCAATTATTCAAACAGTTGTACTACGCGGATTGGTTGTACAAATTCTCGATATGTTTCTGCGTAGGCAAAATTTGTACCAACCGACAACCGGCACTTAGGTAATCCCAAAAGCTATACAGGGTGGTAGGAGAGGAAATGAATGGCCATGATACACCTGGGTCCACCCATAAAGGCCCACATTCAATTAAAGCGTTGTGCCACTAGTCAGACCCAAAGCTACCAAATTCACCGAGGAAACAAGTGAAAAGAAATCCAAAAGTACGACACGTGGAGTCAAAAGGAGCTTTAGGATTTTAGGTTAATCGCCGGCAACCAATTCGGGACCAGTAATGGCAGATGACATTCTTATTATATAAGAAATTAGTACAAAACTTAAATCGTAAAGAACAAATGAACCAACAACAACGGACCCACCCAACAACTGAACCGGCCGGATAGTGGCTATCGTAACCTAAAGCCTTATAACTCGCAATTCTACAGCTACTTGTCCTCGTTCGTAAATTCAAATATTTACTCCTCTTTTTCTTTTTCTTTTTCTTTTTATCTTTCTCTCTATTCTTATTTACACGTTCTGGAAATACCATTGACCAACCACCGTCGGATTTCTGTCACATGACGGAACAAGCGTTGGGATTCTCGTCGCTGAACATCTGCGGCGCGTGCATAAGGTGGGTTGGGGGAACCGTATATCCCTGGTGCACGTACCCATCCGTTACATGCCCTTGGTTCGAGTACCCCTGATCTACGTACCCCTGATGAGCTTCCATCGGGTAGTTCTGGTTGTACGCTACCTGCATCGGGTAACTATGGTTGTACGCTGCTTGCACCGGGTAATTCTGGGCGTACGCATGCCCGTCGTATGGCCAGAACGTAGAAGGCGGGTACGGGTACCCATTGTACTCCATCTTACTGGCCTCCGTCTTCGGCCCACCTCCATCTTTCTTTCCACCGTCTCCACCACCACTACCTTCTTTCTCTTTCTTATCACCTCCGCCGGCGCCACCACCACCTTCTTTCTCTTTCTTGTCACCACCGCCTTCCTTCTCTTTCTTGTCTCCCCCTCCTCCACCGCCTTCTTTCGGTTTGTTCCCTCCGCCTTCATCTTTCTTCGGCGGCGGCGGCACCACGTCAACGCTTCTTTTCAGCTTCTCCCTGAGATAGGGAGCCAGCTCCTTCACGTCCATAGTCCCCTTCACAGTTACTAGATCCTTGGGGGCGTCTATCTCCACCTTATCAACTCCTACGAACCACAGCAAAAGTTCATATGTTAGTTTTACTCAAATGACTGGATTGCCACTCATTGCGTGCGTCAACTGCCTGACCAATAATCTAAAATACCGTAGCTTCGGGAGGTTATCCCTGGAATTTTCATTCCAAACAGTTGAGTAGAGATATAAAAGTAGTAGCACCCGAGGTGGAAGATTTTTTATTATTTTTATTATTTTTTGCGTAGAGAATTGATTTTTGAATTACGTTTGGCCCATGTTTGGGCCTTAACGAATTAAAATAATTGTTTTAATAAAATTAAGAAAAAAGGGTTTGGTGAACTCACCATCGAACTTGGATATGATCTTTCGTATTTTATTCATGCAACCCTCGCAATGCAGTCTGATCTTCAAAACCACCGTAGCCTGGAGCACCAAAAATAACTCGAAATCAGTTAAGAAAATCAGATCTGAACAAATAATGAAAGTGCCTTGCTGGTAACGAAAAGAAAAACATATCTAGGCACGGACCACTGAGACCCTCAACCTTGATTGGTCCAGGCCCCAAGAGCCTTGAGTCAAAGTCGATAATGGCCTCCCACGTGGTTAAAATGGACCGCGTGCAACGCCGTTTTTGGTCCAACTAATTAAAGCCCTAGAAATCGGTCAGCTTCATTAAGAAATTTTTTTGTTCCCTCGATTTTCCGAGCAAGTCAGAGCTGGCAACGGCGCATGTTACGAAACGGGTAGATTCTAGTTCAAACAGAACACAAAGGAGGCGCAGGTTAGTCGAGCGTACCTCTTTGGGTTTCTTCTCCTCTGGCTTCTTTTCCTCTTTCTTCTCCGCCTTCACCTCCGGCTTCTTATCGCCGCCACCGTCTTTCTTGGGCTGAGGAGAGACGAGCTCTACCTTCTTCTTCGTCTTCTCCTCCAGCCTCTGCTTGATCGCCCCGGGGTCCACTTTCCCCGTTACTGTCAATTTGTTTCCCGCACAATCTACCTTAACCTCGTCAACACCTGTATACCATCAATAACAACTCTATTAGCATCAATAGGGAGAGGCAATCGTCGGACGAAAAAAAAAATCATGTCGTTTATTCAAATACTTGATGTTTAATCTTGAAATTCCAGAGAGTTAAAACGGATTATTGGTTCCCTTAGTGTATACTGGATGTAAATTAACTTCACGAAGTCGTAGATTTATGGGTATACCATCGATATTGCGAACGACTTTCTTCACTTTCTTAGCGCAACCCTCGCAATGCATGTCCATCTTGAAAACGGCGGTGACCGGACCGTCGTCTTTCTTGTCGGCGGCCTTCTTCTCCCCATCTTTCTGCAGCCACAAACAAAGAGGAAATAGGAAATTCCTGTTAGAGAATACAGAAAATTCCACAAAATTCTATGCGTTTCGGAACAAATAAACGAAGAGGCAGGCATTAGAATGGAAACTGAAGCTAGACGGACTTAGACTGACCTCGCCCATTGTTGTTAACTAATATCCTAATTAAGGATTCTCAGACCAGTTTTAGGGCGCTATTTTATTTACTAGAACGATCGGCTGAAGAGTACCAATTTGAGGCTAAGCGGAGAATATATAGAGATTAGAGGGAAGAGGGTCGGTTGAGATCTGACGTGTGCGCGAATATTCTATTGTGAGATCTATGATCTATGGAGTATGTTATGTATGATATTTGGGGATGATGTGTGGATGGTCATGATCGTGGTCGTGGGCTTTATTCGATGTTGGTGAGGTCACCCGTGATGGGCTTCGTCCGGAACTGCCACCGAAACGGACTAATCTAATGGTTTGTCCAAGTCATCTAATCTCGACTAGACGCTGATGTGTCAAGCGAAATGACATTACAACCCCTACTGGATCCTACCCTCTTGAGTCCTCTTCCAAGGGTAGAACCGTCGGGTAAATCTCGTTTTGAAAACGGGGGGCCGCCGCAGTTAAAGCAAACAGGTAGCCGTTATTATCGCAGCCAGAAGGCCATGGCAAGCTGAAAGAGTAGAAAGCAGCAACTTGCGGGGGTTGAGAGGTGCTTTATCAAAACAATCTGACATTAATTCAAGGATCAGATTCTTTAAAATTTTGTGTTTTCGTAGAGTTCGATAAAAGACACAATAAATAAAGTTATCATATGGTTTGAAACTTTACATGAATAATTTGGTGTTTAGTTGATCTGCTAAGTTAATATTATCTTCTCTGCGTCTTCATCATTTGCAGTAACAAAAATAAACAATTTGGTGCCTACTTTCAAGATAGGCGTAAATCAATTTTGTCAAATTGACCTGAGATTTTGGCCCTATTCATTGTCCAGTAGTGTACCCTGGAAAGGCACATCCAACCAGAGAGCTTGCCCATGAGGAATTAGGGGGACGAACTCTAGCAATCATGCAATATTGTGCCGTCGCGGCAAAAGCTCACTGTTAGAGATTAGGTTTCTTTCGTTTTTTATTACTGTTTATACGCAATTCTGATTCATGGGTTCCAACGAAAACATGTGTCCCAACGTGGGAAAAAGGGGTTACGCGGGTGTCGGGACAGTGACTTTTCTTGGGGGGGCTTTGAGTCTGAACAGTGGAATGTTGAAGGAGTTAAAATGCACGTAGAAGGGGCGGAGGAGATAAAATTTGACTTTTCTCGGGATGCTTACAATATCAGTGACGTTAGCAATCGATGGAAAAATTGAAACTTTTCCTCTCAAATGGTAGAAATATTTGTAGGGTCCTTTGATTGACTACAAAGGAAACTAGAGAGGTGGGGGGAAGTTAGGACATCAATTTCCACGTTGTGGGTGTCTGGACCCTAGTCTCTACATTCATGTTATCTATGTGGGGACCTCGGCCAGAGGGATTCCTAAATAATTTTGCGGTGGAAGACAAGCAATGAAAAGGGATCAGCCTCTGGAGCAATTAGGATAGAGAACGAGCCGGAACCAGACCTCTCTCTCTCCTTGTGGAACCATATCTCTCTCCCAGTGGAACCACACCTCTCTCTCTCACTCTCTCTCCCACACCTCTCTCACTCTCTCCCCTAATTGCACCTGCAATCCGTATTGTGGGTGATTCTCATCCTAACGAAAGCCCTATGAAAGTGTCACACCGTGGAATCCACACCCCTCTCTCACTCTTTTTATTAATTACACATGCAATCCGAATTGCAGGTGATCATCATCCCATCGAAAGTCCTATGAAAGTAGTACCACGATACCAAGAAAAAAAAGATAGTACAAGCTGATAAAAAAAGACATAGGATGTTTGTTAGAATTTCATTAATATATATCAAATCCTAACAATAATAATTTTTTATTTTTAAGTAATGAGAAACTCAATTCGAGAGACCCATTTTTAAAGGACCGACAAATTTTAAGCCGGTATAATTTATAAGTCACACAAGATCATATCATTTTGATTTTACTAGGAGAATAATCCTAAAAAGTTGTTTACATCACATTTTAGAGCAAATCCTTAAGACTCTAATTTCAAGCAGTGCGGGCGCACATACTATTACTTGCTAGACAAGCATCTAGAAAGCCCAAGAAAAATCTTGCAAGCCCCCCATGTTATCTACGTGGGGACCTCGGCTAAAGGGATTCGTACATAATTTTGCGGTGGAAGACACTACAAAAAAATCCACCTATAGCGGCGGTCACTGTAGCGGCGGTCACCAAAACCGCCGCTACAAGGTGTTTTTAGCGGCGGTTTTAGTAACCGCGGCTAAATGGGGTCTATAGCCGCGGCTACAGAAACCGCGGCTACAGACCCAATTTAGCAGCGGTCTCTATAGCGGCGGTCAATGACCGCCGCTATAGAAAGAGGGTCTACAGCGGCGGTCAACGTGACCGCTGCTGAATCTCGTACCTGTAGCAGCGGTTTTAATACAAACCGCTGCTACAGGTATACCTATAGCGGCGGTCTTTGTAGTGACCGCCACTATAGGTATAATTTTTAAAAAATGAAAAAAATTAGAAAAATAAAATTTTATGTGTTATTTAAGGTTAAAAATTGTTTTATTGACTATTTATTCCTCTTTATACATACTTTTATTTTGTCACATGTTTTTAAAAAAATTTAAGAGACCTACTTAATAAAATATGAAATTAGAGAGAGTGTTATGAATATTGAAGTTGTTATATAGAATTGTGGCACTTTTCGCACATGTGTCGGTTTTTTGGTCATAACTTTGGCTACAAGTATCCGATTCGCGCCCATGACCCCAATTCGGAAAGCTCTTTTCGGCGCGCACGTCGTGGGCACCGAAAATCGCTTCGGTGCGCCTCGTTTCGAGCCCTAAATCCGCTGTTTTCCCTCTCAAAAACCTATTTTTAGCTATTTTAGCTCGGTTTGTGGTTTTTTTGGGACATACACGATTATTTTGAATTCGTTATTGTGAGATTAATTAGCTTATATAATTAAAGTACATAACTTGATATCTGATCATAATTTTGCTCTGAACTTGTTTTAATTAAAATTATTACAGTAGTTAAAAATTAAAGTAAATGTAACTACAAAATACAACTTATTATTAAAGTAAATCTATTTCTTAATGCTGCCCTCTCAATTTTTTAATTTACAATGTCCTAATTTAAGATATAGATTATTATTATGAAAGAGGAAAATTTTTATTTTTATTTTTAAAAAAGCCTCAAAAAACGGTGAGTTTTGAGTTTGTCACTCAAAAACTCACCGTTTTCTCTTTCAATTAAAGCCCGCCTGCCCCCCCCACACCCGCGCCCTTTTCCAATTTCCCCTTCTTCTCCCACGCAGCTGTCCCCCCAGACCCCTTTCAATTTCGTTCAGCCCCCCTTCTCCCCCCAGCCGTCCCCTCCTCCCCCCCTTCTCCTTGTCTCCCTGCCGTCATTTACCACCCACCAGGTCACCCTCCGACCTCCGCAGCCGTCCCCTCAGCCTCTTCTCCTTTGAAACGAAATTAGGTCTCGAAAGACCTAATTCTTCTCCCCGCAGCCGTCACCCTCCGGTCCCCCCAGAATGATGAATCATACATCTTACCAAATAGCTGGAGCACTTGTTCATCTATTTCCCCTTTTTTGTTGGTTCCAGAATGATGAATCATACATCTTACCTGTTCTTTTACGGTTCGACGGTCAGCCTGAAATTGATGAAGAGGTATGGTAACCAATTTATTGGATCATTATTCGGTAATATATGTTCTCTTTTCCAGATATATAGTATATGGCCTTAGCTTTTATGAACAGAATTAACACGTGAAATTCCTGTACATCAGGTTATCTGTAAAAAAATGTGCATTTGCATTTACTTGTCAGTTAACGATGATGCAGGCAATATTTTGTATCGTTTTCCATCTCTACAACGTACAGCTTCTTCTTCTCGAAGGAGTGGAAAAAAGGAATATGTTGGAAGAAGATGGACTGATTGGGTTGGAGGAGTTGAGAAAATTTTCAAGGAGAGGAAATGGGAATTCAGGTTATTTACTACCCCCCTTCCCCCTTCCCCATCTCCCCCAAACAAAACAAAAAAACATGCTGTACGTGGGAAATTTCATATATCATAATATGGGTATCTGTTATTTGTCTTTTTTTGCAGTAAAACTAGTGCTTCACAAAAAGCTATGGTAATTGGTCTGGGCGGGCTTAACTTATTTGGTGTCATTGTTCTTGGAAGCATGTTAAAGTATGGTTCTCTTGCCATTGGTTTTTTCCTGAGTGGTTCTCTTGTTATTAGTTGTCGCTCTAATGGCCCAGCTCTCTTTCTATTTGAAGGGAAATAGCTGTTAAACCTAGTGGATTGATTAAATTTGTTTCCGACATATTTCCTCTCCTTCAGGTATGATTTGTGTCTAAAATTCCAAATGACTTAAGCTGCCTTTGATGGTTCAGTTTTTTTAATTCATGATACTATTTTTCTTTTCTATTAATAACTTTCAACTTGACTTGGTTATAAAAATTTTCAGTTGATTAAGTTCAGCAAGCATGCTTCATTGCTTCCCTGGTGGTTCAGAGGGTTGAAATTTTTTAATTTTGTATCTGTTCTTTGTTCAATTTGAACATATATAGTAAAGGAATATGCAGTTCTCCTCATCCTCTTTTTGGCTGTTCATAACTACTGAGAATTTTTTGAACTTGATCAGACGGAATAAAACTCATTAATCAATGGGGGGAAAAAAAGATGCAAGTGTTTTTGTTTGCTCTTGGAAATGATAGCCAAGGGCTATCTGAAGTTGAAATTTATCCTGTTAACAAATCTTGAATTGTTTCAATTAGCTTATTTGTTTTCTACAGATCGATATAAGATTGCAGCCTTGAGGACTTGTTTCAATTAGCTTATTGGTTTTCTACAGGGTTCCATTGTGGAATCTTTTGGCCACTGCTTCATATATTATGCAGAGATCATGTCTTGATTATTATATAGTGATTTCTTTTCTTATGGTGTCTCTGAGAAATCTGTAGGAGAAGATTGTAGGTTTCTACATTTTGTCCGCATAGTCACTGACCGCCGCTATAGGTGTTCAACTTTTTTAAAACCGTTAAAAAAAATTCGAAAAAAGGTCTATACCGCCGCTAGCGGACCGCCGCTATAGGCTTAGGGTCTTCACCAGCGGTCGCGAAAACCGCCGCTAGAACCTATCCCGACGGAGCTATAGCGGCGGTCGCGACCGCCGCTAAAAAACCGCTGCTATAGCCTATAGCAGCGGTTTTTTGACCTATAGCGGCGGTTTTCGACCGCCGCTATAGGTCGGTTTTTTTGTAGTGAGAATTGCAGCGAAAGCCCTATGACAGTAGTATCACGATACCAGGAAAAAGATAGTAGAAGAACAAGACATAGGATTTTTGTTAGAATTTCATTAATATATATAAAGTCCTTTGAAGTTTCGTGCATTTTTTTAAGTAGTAAGGAGAAACTCATTTGATAGATATATTTTGGAAAAAATTCACTTTGCACTCCTAAATTTTGGAGTCATTTCTAAATTGCACCAACTTTTATCGATTTCCTTAGATCAGTACTTCAAAGTTTATGTTTACGTTGATTTTCACCATGTATATCAAATTCTTGTTACTTCTTACTGCAAACTAACCACGTTTCGTCCACATGACAACTTACAGTTTTAATTATCGATTTTTCCCTTCACGCAAATAGAAGCTTGAACAGAAATAGAACTAGTAAAAAAAACATGACATCCCCGAACAACCTCTTTATTGACCAAAAACTTCTCCTGTACTTAAGGTCAATTGCAAGAACCAGTCAAAAAACCACCACCGCCTCTCTCTGCTCTCCTGACCTCTCTCACCCTCCACCACCTCCACTCCCTCTCACTCCCAGACAAGACCCTCCTCGAAGATTGCAACTACATTGCCAATAGAAGTCATGTCACTACAAGAAATTATGGTTTAAATGACAAAGTTTTGGGTGTCAAACCAAATTTTGTCACCTAAAGTGATTTTTCCATGACAAAATATTAATTTCGTCACCCAAAACCATTCAGGAACTCCAAAACCGTCCGGACCTGTCACAACAACGTTCGGACGTATTGCTGGTGTGCCGACATACACGTGTCGCGAATGAGTGAAGAAAAAAACCGTCACAAAAAAAACATAACGTCCGGACTCTCAAGATACCCGTTTGGACTCGCTGCAGGGTGACAAATTCCACATCGTCGTAACTGAGTAACCATTAGAATCGTCACAATTTCACACTCCCGTCCGGACTCCGTTGATACACAGTCTGAACGAACATTACCTAACGAATAGTAATCGTCAGGCTAGAGTGACAAATTAAAAATCGTCATCAATACTCAATTACGTCCGGACGTCCCCGTTCCAAACCTGCCAATGAACGAGGAGGGTCGGCCTACTAAGGCCGAGGTATTCCGGACCATGCTGGGGGATGATACAGCTATCATGGACGAAGCCTATATGGTACACGGGCATCTACGTCCTTTTTGGCGGATCATGCATCTGATCCTATGCTCCTCCATCGACCCGAAGAAGCACACCACAGAGCTGTCGTATAGCTGGGCCGAGTTCCTATACCTGGTAGTTGTACGGGGGCTATCTGTTGATATAACATCATACATCTACCAGTCCATTCGTGCAGAGGCCTTGAAGATTGATGCTACGACTTCATTGCCGCACGTGATTATTCTGACCCAGTTCCTGCACATCATGCTGGTACCCGAGGGTGGTGACGAGCAGAAGGAGCTTCCATTGGGGGAGATCAACAAGACCACGCTCTCCAAATTGATGACCCAGACACTCCGAGCAATGCAAGCCGCTCGGTTTGCTAGAGGAAGGCGACAGGAGCAGCCCCCGGAGGCAATAGAGAGGGAGGATCCTGGGCAGAGCTCGACCCATGGACTTGGGCCACAGTGACCGAGTTGGATGGATGATATGATGACGGAGCTATCTCAACGGATGCAGTCGGTCTTGCAGCCCACCCATTGCATGTTCAGTGATATCAGTCGTCGTCTGACGACTTTGGAGCAGAAGGTCGTCGACATGGACGCTGGATGGAAGAAGGAGGTCGTTGTTCTTAAGGAGAGTTTGAGGGGCGTGACAACTGGTGCGAAGCTCTTTCCTCTGACTGAGCGGGTCTTGCTGATAGAGGAGCACCTTCGTCATGTCCTAAAACTCACGGATGATGATGATGATGAGGATGATTCGTAGTCTTCCTTATTTACTTTTATTATTACGTTTGTTTTTTTATTATGTTTTGAGGACATTTAATATTTTATTATGTTTTGTGGACATGTATAGATTTTATTTGATGTTTTTGTTCATATTATGTTTTATGTCATGTCATTTCAGTTATGTCATTTGTATTTATTAGAACTTAATATAACGTTTATTTCATTTTAGTTACGTTTATAATTTCGGTACACTTATTCAAAAAAAATATTTATTATTTACATTATTAACTAACTTTGGTTATTTAAAATTTGCTAATAAAGTTAATTAAAAAAATGAATAAAATAAATACATATTGTCGAAAAACGTTCGGACCTAAATTTATCCGTCCGGACTAATTAATGTAAAATCGAACGGTGTCGTATTATATAAAACAAACCGTCCGAACACATGTTTAGACGGTCGAAACTGCTGAAATTCAAAATACCGTCCGGACTTGTTTTAATACCGTGTAGACGTTATTGTTTATTATCAGATGCTATGGTGTTGGTATTTCCTAAACAGTCTCGGGTAATGTAAGGTAGTGTTCGGACGGTATGTGACGGTCCGAACGTATATGTTATTGAGCATACGCTGTCGTTTGAGAATTATTAAAACGGTGTGTTGAACTGTAAGAGGGAGTTCAAACTTGTAAATATTAGTTCGGACGTATACGAAAATTTTGGCGGCATGTATTCCCTCGAAAACTAATACACGTATGCGTCTGAACGTTATTTTATCGGTCCGAACGGTATTCAAACGTATGAAAGTTACAGATTCGCAGACAGTGGAGGAAAAACGGAGAAAAAAAGCAAAGGAGAGATTTGAGCACGAGGAGAAGCGGAGAGCTAATTTTGGGCGTTCAATCTCATTGAAGAGGGTGTGAAAAGAGCATATCTTTGAGAATTTGAAGTTGGATTGCATTTGAGGTTAGTGGTTTTTAAATTGAATTGTTTTAGGATGAAAAACTTTTATTTTAATATATGAAAGCATGTGTTTTTCGAAATTTTAGGTTCTAAAATGATTGTAATGGAGTTTGGGGTTGGTTGTGATGTGTTTATATTGAAGTGTTTGTGATTTGGGTTGAGTTTGACATGGTTTTTGGACTGAAAATTGCGTCTATGCGTCGAAGAAATGTCTTGTTCGACAATCGCAGTCCGGACGGCTTATTTACCGTCCGGTCTCTATTTGTTTGGTCGAACGCTTTGAAAAATGCGCCCGAACGGATTTGTTTATGATTCGGACCGTTATGTAACTTTCGATTGGTATTTGTTGTAATGTCATGCATTCATTTAGTAGCCTTAGACCCCGTTTAAGAATTACACGAAGTTCGGATACCGAACTGGATGTAATTCTTGAATTGTCCACGTTATGGACAGTTTGAGTTTACAATATGCCTAATGTGCGTAATTGTATCTGCTATTGTGGCAGATGTGTTTAGAAATTTCGATGCAAATATCCTTTTGTCCTTCGGATACACATTCAGCATTGAGCTTAGACACTTGCCTTAAATGATATGTGTTTAGGGTCAATGTTATAGGCTTGTATCTGGGGACTGAGGGGAAATGCTATCGAAATTTCTAAAGCATTGATCACAATGGTCGGGTCATTTACGTGCAGTTCGTGATATTGTAAACTTGAATGAGATAAAACCTATCACCTGGAGAAATTAGAGTTGAGTATGAATGTCATCATTGTTTGCATTATTGTTTGTATTTTCGTCTTTGAAGGAACAATCTGGATAAGAGTTGGATTTATGAGGCTGATAGACTCAAAAGTGCGAAGTATAGTGATAGTGTTCGTGATTTTATGAGTGTTGCCCGTAGTTATGCAGATAGTCGGGGTCTGATAAGATGTCCATGTAAGAGATATAAGAATGTGTTGTTCCAACGTGTGGACGGGATGGAGATCATTTATTCATAATTGGGTTTGACCAGAGTTACACTCATGGGTATTTCACGGAGAGTCAATTTCAGGAGTTCCTAACCGGGTGGTGAATTTAGAACCTGAACCGGGCAGCGATGATTCTGAGGGAAACATAATTGAAGATATGAGAGACATGTTAGAAGATTTTGAGGCGGGAGCAGGGGTTGATGAGAATATACCGAATCTTGAAACAGTCCAGTCTGGGTCTGGAGACGGATTTTCTACGTATACCAAGTTATGGGCGGATGCTGAGCGAGAGTTGTATCCCGGGTGTAAGAAGTACTCCAAGTTGTCTTTCGTTGTTAGGTTACTTCATGTGAAGTCAGAGAATAATTTGACTGTAAAGACGTTTGAAGATGTGTTGGGCTTGATAAAAGATGTTTTGCCGGAGGGGGAGACACTTCCTAAATCTTATTACGAGGCGAAAAAGTTAAGAAAGATTTTAGGATTTAGCTACGATAACATACATCCGTGCTTAAATGGCTGTGTATTGTTTTGGAAGGAGCACAGTGAGTTACAAGAGTGTCCGGTGTGTAGGGAATCAAGGTGGAAGTACAATCAAAATAACAAATCAAAGGTTCCTCAAAAAATGTTGCGGTATTTTCCCTTGAAACCGAGGTTGCAGAGATTGTTTTTATCAAGGCAGACGGCAACGGATATGCAGTGGCACCAAGAGAAGCGTGTGGTTGAAGATGGGGTGATGAGGCATCATGTAGACTCTGAGGTATGGAAGGACATCGATAAGAAGTATGAAAGGACGGTTAGCATGCCCTAACTGCAATGCGAACACAACCTCATTTAGGTTGAAACATTGGGGCAAACATTATTTTTTGGGGCATCGCCGATATTTGTCCGCTACGCATGGGTGGAGGCATGATGTCGACATATTTGACGGGAAAAAAGAGTATAGAGTAGCGCCTGAAGAAGTCACTGGAGAAGAGATACTTCAACAACTTGAATCGGTATCGTTATGTTCGTTTGGGAAAACTCAGAATAAGAGAAACCGGGCTGACATTGAGTTAAGTTGGACGAAGCTCAACATATTCTTTGAGTTGCCGTACTAGTCAGAGTTGAAACTTCGACATAATTGGACGGCATGCACATCAGAAGAATATTTGTGACAATGTGTAAGGGAACTTTGATGAACGTCGATGGTAAGAAGAAAGACAATTCTAGTGCTCGGCGGGACTTGACATTAAAGGGCATTAAAAAGGACTTGCATTTGCAAGTTCGGGGTCAGCAGGAGGTGATGCCTCGAGCATTATTTACTTTAAAGAAGACTGAACGTAAGAAATGTTGTGAATGGCTGAAGGGTGTCAAGTTTCTAGATGGATACGCCTCTAACATATCTCGGTGCATGAATGTAAATGAAGGGAACATAATGGGTATGAAGAGTCACGACTCACACGTCTTGTTGCAGCGACTGTTACCAACAATGATACACGGGTTGTTAGGAAACGAAGTATGTACGACGTTGACTGAGTTGAGCTTATTTTTCAGAGACTTGTGCTCAAGAACAGTACGTTTTGACGTTGTGAACCAATTGGAGAAGGATATTAGAATGATTCTTTGCAAGTTGGAACACATATTTCCTCCATCATTTTTTACTATTATTGGTCATTTAGCTGTTCATTTACCTCGAGAGGTGAAACTTAGGGTCCAGTTCAATTTCGGTGGATGTATCCAATGAAGCGATTCGTTAAGAACAGGGCACGGTATGAGGGCTCAATAGCAGAGAATTATGTGTTAGATGAATGTTTAACTTTTTGCTCAATGTATCTTGGTACGGTTGAGACGAGATTTATTATAAAAGATCAGAATTATGTCGACATGGATGATTTAAGTTGTCGATTTTCTGTGTTTACTCAAAGTGTTCGACCACTAGGAGCTGGTAGGGGTCAAGATTTGAATAGAAATGAATTTACAAAAGCGTAGTGGTACGTACTCAACAACTGTTTAGAAATTAGCCAACATATTGAGTAAGCGCTAATGTGAATATTTGCTCACTTAATGGGCATTATAAGTTCATTAGAAGGCACGAAGAAGGATTTCCGTTATGGTTTAAAACTCGGGTATTTATTTAACTTTATCCCTATTATATGTTTAATTTTAATCGGTCATTATGTGTTAGATGAATACTTGACACGTGTTTACTATTTTAGATTCAAACTATGCATAACGAAAATCCGGGCTCGATCTCGAATGACTTGTATGAATTAGCATCCGGTCCGGATCAGCGGACACTTTGTTACTCTGGGGAGCGATGATTCCTCGGAATCGTTTGTTGAAGATTGTAGTGATTCTGAAGAATATTACTCCGAGGACTAAAGTAAATTTATCGTTTCAATTAAATTTGCGATCAAATTTTTGCATTTTTATTTTTTTATTCATTTTGAGTAACATAATTCATTATGTTTTTTTCTCTAATATTGATTTATTTGGTTATAGGTCAACGTCATGCCAGCGGGAGGGAAACGTCTGCTGTGCGATTCATCAGTTCGAGCTGAGAGTAGCTCGGTTACACTAGCAGTGTCGGGTCCTTCGCTTAGGGATAGGAATGAATTAGCGTCCCCTACCACAGCTAGTCCAGTAGGCACCCAGAGTAGTTGTGCGTGTATGTATCTTACCTCATCAATCTATATTAAATATTATGACTTTTAAATCTCTATGCTTAATTGAATTTTAGATTTATTGTTCTTCTTTTGTAGCGACATCCGGAATTAGACACGTTCGAGGTAGTACGCGTGGGATTGCCTTACTCAAGGCTCGCACCGGAGGAAAGCTGACCGTACATATCCCTGATGGACGTACTGGGCGTCCTTAATGCTCTCGAGCCATATTGGTGAGCTCGTTTGACAACATGTCCCATTTGAGAAGAGTAAGTGGAAGGAGGTCCCCGACGAGTTTAAATCGTATGTGATTAACCGAGTGTTGGCAAGTATAATTTATTAAATTTTAATTGTTGAAACTTTTTTACGTTTCTAACTGTTATATATGTTAAGGATGACTTCCAACTAGATTACGACCAAGCCGAGGATCGCATCACTGTGACGTCAACGATGAACACAGCGTACAGGACGCACAAAAATAGAATGTTCCAGCATTAGTCGGTGTTCAATTCCAAAGAAGATGCGTTGGAGCACCCGTATCCGGATATGAACAAGGAAGAATAGACTCGTGTTTGTGATTTATTCGCAAGCGAGAAATTTCAGGTAAAACATTTTCTTTCAGATCTAAACGTTTATTTTAGCCATATGTTTAATTGTGTTACCAATTGTAAATGTACAATGCAGAGGAGGAGTGCAATCAACAAGGAGAATAGTGCTAAGCTGAAGATTGTACACACATCAGGAGCAAGGTCCTTCCAACGCGCTAGAGCGTTGTTAGTAAGTAATAAATTTACATTTTTATTATTTATTATTTAAATAAATGACTTAGATATTTTTATATGCATGTTCTATATTTCTTTTGTGTACAGAAAAATCCAGAATCTGACGAAATTAGTCATTCATTGCTTTATAAAAAGACGCATACTACTAAGGATGGCATGTGGACTTCAGAAAATGGACGAGAAAATTTTGTAAGTTGTAAAGTTAGTTTTAATGATGCATTCGTATGCGTTTATGTTTCATTTGTACTATTTTTATCTACTTTTCTATTTTTTTTTAGGAAAAAATAGAGGCGTTACAATTGCAACACGAGTCAGAGGGAAAGTCATACATCGAAGTGGAGATCTTCACTGAGGTGTTATGCGAGGTTTAGGCCGTTCAGTACGGTCTGTTGGATCATCTTCATCAGCATCGTCTGTTAATTTATCCCTGAGATTGGAGGAGGCCAAATGAAAGATTGAGGAGATAAGGGCTAGACAGTTGGAATATGAAGCGCTTCTGGTTAAGCGGTCAGATATGGAACAGACGATGCGAGAGCATCTGCAAATGATGGCGGAGCAGCAACGGAAGAAAGACGAAGAGCTGATGAAGTTGATGGCGGAGCAGCAATGGAAAAAAGACGAAGAGCAGCAGAAGATGATGCAGGAACAGCAAAAAAACCTAGTGGAACAACAAGAACGGAGGATGCAACTAATGGCGGAGCAGATGCGTGAGCAGCTGATGGAGCAGATGAGACAGATGTAATCTCGTTCGACCCCCAAACGAAAATTTGGGTAAATTTATATATTTTTACTATTTTGTCAGTACTTATCCATTATGTATTTTATTTACTTTTAATAACGATTGCATATTTGTAGATATTTTATTATATCATGAACAGTAAATATCTTCATATTTATATTATTTCATAAATTTTAATTAAATTAATTCAAATATATAGAAAATCGTTCGCACGGGTGTTACATGTCGTTCGCACGGATATTTTTTTGTTGTAGCGTGCGCACACATAGCTATCCGTCCGAACACTTTGCTTTAAATTATATAGTCCGAACGGTGTATATAACGTCCACACGTTCTTAAAATATGAAACCGTGCGCACAACACACCAAAACGTTCGAACGTGTGCAACGTACAAAGAGTCCAAACTGTATATGTAAAAGGTTCGAACCGCGTTTTCAGATAACAAAATAAATTTCTTCATAATGAAACTACGGTGCGACCGTCTTCATGAATACGTCCGGACATATTCACATAAGCGTTCGGACGTTAATATACAACGGTGTGGACGTTAATTGCGTGACAAAATGTATTTTGGTCGTATTGGATTAATCATTCAAATGACCTGTGCGAACGTTCTCTCTGAACGTTCGCACAGCTCATGTGAAGGGATGGACTGTACTGGGCATGAAGATTTTGAATTTCGTCAGTATGGCACCAAAACCTTTTCTGACAGGCTTTAGGTGACAAACAGGGTGACAACCCGATTTTGTCACCGAAAACCTTAGGTGGCGAAATTTGTACTTTGGGTGACAATTTTTTTGTCACCCAAAGTGTTTTTTCTTGTAGCGTGTCACTCAGTACAGCTACGGAAGTTCATCCATCTACGCCTACGCCACCTAACAAAGGTAACAAAGCTGTCATGTATTTTTCCGTCCACACGAATAAGTGAGAGGCTGACAGCTTATAGTTGAAAAACTCATCAACAACTCTTAGAACTCCACAACGTACCCACAGGAGAAAAAACATAGCAGCTCAAGTTCAACCAAAACAATCCAACAAATAGCGAAGACTATCAATCCAATCACGTTCAATCACGTTTGATCGTCTGAGAAGTTAAGCGCAAGATCCCAGTAATGAGCAACTCCAACACCAGCGTATTCGGGTCATAAAAAATATTCCGTTCTTTATTTTCTTAGCGCTTAGCTAGAGTAAGCGTGCGAGCAATGTTACTGTCAATGTGAGCTTGCTCCTGTTTAGTAGCTGCACTCCTGATTTCCTTTTTAAGCCTAGTTGGATCTGTTGCTTCTAAGCCAATAAATTTCATCCGATTGCTCATTTAACCCATACGTTGAACATTTCCTTGGCCTTCCAAGTTTGTAGTGAAGCTTAGTGAGGACTGAAACACGTAAATCAACGAAGACATTTGAAGTTTGCTTGGAGAAAAACATTGAAGTTGGCATTACAGTACCCTTCCTCACCGACCAACCATTTCAATGGAAAAGGTGATGGCTGATGGTGCATCGTCGCAGCTTGCACCATCACCGACCAACCATTTCAATGGAAAAGACCAGAAGATGACGAGCCAATGAAAAATTGCTACAAGTCACAGCTTGCACCATCAACGAAAAAAAAAGAAAAAGAAAATCTTTGTTTGTGTTTTCTCTGCTTTGTCATATAAATATATAAGAACTATCTTGGTTTGATAAAGCAGAATTTTGGACATGTTGAACCAAAGAAACCAAATGGGTATTATGAGACGAGAAGAAATATCAGTGTTGTGAAGGGTTACTGAAAGCTTGCGAACACAAGGGCTCCATGCCTAGAGAGACACATGAGAGCACGAAATAGCCAGTTATATTAGCAAAAGAGATGGACAACGAGCCAGCAGCGAGTTCGAGGGATTAGAGAATGAGGCCAGTTAAACACCATGGGGAAGGTCGTATATGAGGGATTTAGCTTGAGAGATTATATCGGACGCGGGTGGCACAACAAACTGTGTTTTCTTTTTAGGGAAAATCTTTGGGTTCTCTGGGTCGTCTTTTTGTGGGGATGACCAGCGACAAGAAGTCCAAGAGGAGGTGGGTAATAGGCTGTTGCTCTTACTTCTGTCCTTTTCCAGCTGCAGAGATGGTGTTAGTTGCATCAAGTGAGCCAAAAACGTTTGCCTTCATCGTATCCCCGCGATAAACTCCGAAGGCAAGGAAAATGTTCAACGTTAAATGAAGGGCAAAACGGACAATTCAAACGGTAAGTTATCATGTGGACAACACGTGATTAGTTTGCCGTGAGAAGTAATGGAAATTTGAGGTACAAGATAGAAGTCAACGAAAACATGAACTTTGGAGCACTAATATAACAAAATCGATAAAAGTTGGTGCAACTTAGAAATGACCCCAAATTTCAAGGGTGCAAAGTGAATTTTCCCCATATATTTTTAAGGGCCGATAAATTTTGGGTCGGTAAAGTTTACAAGTCATACATGTTAGATCAATTTAATTTTATTAGGAGAATGATCCCAAAAAATTATTTTCATATCAAAAAATTTGAACTTAAAACTTAACTTCATTTAGAGCAAATTCTTAGAACCTAAGGTTCAAGTTGTGTGGGCGCACATACTATTATTACTTAAGAGACAGCCATACAATTGCATTTTAGTGTTTTTTACTAGGATCAAAGTATCGAACATAGGGGCACAAATTTTGCCAAAAGAATAAGAAATGAAATAAAGGATCTATGACCATAGGGATAGAGTGGGATTATAATTGAGCCAAGAAAATAGTATATAATATTTTCTTGGCTTATTTGCAAACGATTAGCTGCCACGAAGTGACAATTCGCGGATCTCAATAGCAGGAGGCGAGCAATGATTTGGATGCATCCAGAAAGAAGTTTAAAAATTTAATGTGGCTATAACTTTGAGTGCCCTCCATTAAAAAAAAAAAAAAAGCACCTTCCTCCAGAGTTGGTATGAGAGACAACTCCCTCGGCCAGTCCATCCCCAAAAGTAACTTTTGAAAAAGTACCATACTTTATTTTTAGAGGAATTCATTTTGCCAATCTCCATTTATGATATCACCTTTTCATGACCTTACGTTCAATGACTTTAATTCAAACCCAAAAGTTAATTTTGTGCCTTCACCCAAAGTATCAGGTTTGGGTCAAGAGCCCACTCGAGTGGCACGGCGCCTCGAGGAGGCTACCTGGTGAGAGCCACCGCGCATGGTGCCCTCGACCTAATTGATTGGGAGGAGACTCTCCTCTTCACTTTTTTTTTATAAGTAAATATTCAATATTTGTAATATATATTTTAATTATTTATATTAATAATATAATATAATACAATTAAATTATAAATAATAAACTCTATCAAATCATTCATTCTCTTAAACTCTTCTACTCACTTTAATGAAATTCAATCTCCAATATAACATATTTCAAAAAATTTATTACATTTTCACAAACTCTCAATTAAACTTACCTCCTTAAATTTTCACACCACTATCAAAATTTTTGGAATTTTTTTTGAAAATACCTCAATTTACACTTGGACAATATTCTATATTCATTGTCGAAACTCAAATTGGCCCAAGACCACTTATTAGTAAAGTTTGGTCTACTTTGCAAATTAAGAACGTTGTCTTCTCAATCTGAAACTTGAGTTGTGCATTATTGGGCACCGACTCTTTCTCTTAAGAAACAGCCATGTCTCTCTCAAGAATATCACGAATAAGTGAGACACTTCTATGGTACTCCAGCTACGATTGGCCGGTATCTTTTATTAATTAATGGCCCAGCAGTCGGGTATATTCCTGCAACTCTTAATCCAAGTAATGATCCGATCTATTAGTTTTCTCTGTAGCAATCGAGTCTGAAGACGGATTTTTGGTCCTTTGTTGGTCGATTCTCTATCTTTTTATTTGGCAATTATTGCTGAGGAGTTGGTTTACTTATTTTACAACTTCAGTAATATAGGTTTTTTATCATATGCTTGACTGTAGTTAATGGGTTGGGTCGACATTATAATTTCTGTATGCCCAACTTTGCGCTCCCATTTTCTCTCGCTAACGACAGTAAAAGAGATGGAAATGCAACCATCATGGACATTAGTGATACTCGTTGCATAGTTATAAGACCCTTTGGTCGAGGAAAAGCAATGAGAAACTTTAGTACTTTTATTGTTAGAGTATAGATGGAAGCAGTTTGTTGGTGACTCGGATGCTGTTAAATTAGAGTCATTGTCCAAATTTGTTTGTGTATTTGAGTATTGGCTTAATTTCGAAAAAAAAGTCTAATTGACTTGTAATCTTGTAATGATTCAAGTTCTGAGGTGAAAGGTGATGATCAGAAAGTTGTTGCTCATGGCCTGGTGCTTACCTGGTGTTCAAGCTAAGCGATTTCGGAGAGCTTGGTTTGCCTGCGACTTGAGTTCTAACTGTTGCTCGAGCGAAATCTGGCGTATTTCAGAAAATCCTAGCTTTCATAATCCTATACATGGAAAAAGTTAGGGTAACTTTCCTTTTCTTTGGTAGGTAACACTTTATTCACCCTTTAATTGTGATAGATAACAATTTATTCACCCTTGTTAGGGTCTAAACTAGGTTTTTCAAAGTTAAAGTTTAGTTTAATTTTGAAATATATGTTTTAGTTTATTGTGCTATTGGTAGTTGCACACGGGAATTAAGTATCTGATTATGAGATTTTGTTCAAGTGTCTGATTATGTGATGAGGACCTCACCCATGATCCAATAAAAACAAGCGTAGCCAACAGCACCATTAGGCCCATGCTTGCTTCGTCCTTTAAGTGGACTTCCAAGTTCTCTCTGGCCTCCCGCGTGATCCAGTCCATATCCGGCCTTTTCTGTAGCTGTTCTTTTCAACAGCAGTATAATGCGCGACCAGCTCTTGACAACGCGCTCAAGCGACTATTTGATTACAGCCTCCTTCTCACCTCCATGAGCTCACTTCATCTCCATTGTTCATATTCAAAACGTAAAAACAGAAGTTAATATAGGAAATATTCCAATCATATTTATGAAAATGGAGACATGAAAATATGCTGAGAGGAGAGAAAACAAATAACTTAAAATTACTCAATTACACTTGCTTTTGTCAAAATTAACAATTTGCCCCTTGCTAATGTCCAAAGCATAATTTTCTCATTTTCTAGTGGAAATGGTGTAATTGTGGAACTTTCTCAAGTGATAAATTAGCAAAATTGTGATACAATCATTGTGACCGTCTCGACGAGCTCAAAAAGGTGGAGGGCTCAAAAAGGGATTTTGTGCACTTTGATGTTTGAACACCCGACCAAACTTTCTACTTTCTCGCCAGAATTTGGCTCTGTGATCTCTAAACACACCTATGATACCACTGTTGGGAAAACAGGGATAAAAAACAATAGAAACGAGACCTACTTTGGAAAGAGAAATCTCATTGACATAACAACAACAATTCTTCACAATCACTCTCTGTCTCTCTGTCTCTCTCTCTCTATTTCTCCTTTCTAATGCTCGGTAAGTGCAATTTTTCTTCATGCTCTACATGTCTAATTATGGGGGCGGGGGGATAAATGCAATTGGCTAGTTGTTTTGGGAAGAGGATAAACTTCAAGTTGGATATGAGCAAGTTCAACCTGCGTGGATAGGATAAGGGCAACTTGCATGGATATGAAACCTTCAGCGAGGACTTCCCGTTGAGCTCTTGCTTCTTCTCTCTTACAAGTTTCCTGGCAAATTCTCAAACTTTGTAATTCTCAAAATGCTTTTTGGACCCGATGCTCAACAACTTCTTGATTTTCCATATGACAGGCAGTAAAACATTAATCTATCTGTAGAGATCCTAACGGATTCTTCAAAGGCACTGGAATAAAGATAGCTTCGCGTGGAGGTTGTGTAGAAGAAAAAAAGTTGACGACGCAATTCTGTTTTCTTTGGGTTTACAGCTGGACGACGCCGTTTGAGAAAAAAATGACAAGCGGATTCATTTGGCAGCTGATGTGGCCATGTGGACATGATGCTGACGTGCCATAGGCTTCCGTTATGTCAAAAGTATAAAATATAAGTGATTTAGATTTAAAGTTTGAATTCGAAGGAAATGAAAAACTGGTATAAACTTATGAATTAAATAGATAATTTTCCTTGATTTTAAAAGAACCGGTTAGTTTTCGGACTTTTTCTTAAGCTGAAACGGGAAAAAAGAAAATGAGGCCGGTTAGGTGGTCATGTTAAATAATATAATATTTGAGTGGGGTTCAATGTAGATGTCCTTTTGAATAACAATTAATTTTATGTGAGTTTCTTTAGCCTGGTAGAAAAAAAGAAGCTTAGGAATTTATGTGAACCTGGATATGCTCGGAATAAGACAAGGAAAACAAACACTGAAAATACTCCAACTTGCCGCACATTTTACCAACATGTGGGCCATCACATTATACCTACAGAGAACCCAGACAATCTTTTAGTCCGCAAACTCTACCAAACTAGTTATGATACCATCAACCAAGGATGAAATCGCCCACAAATTCGGGCTGGTCAAGAGAAAGAATATCATTACAAAGCACCAGAATCGCACTCAAAACAACCCGAGGCCAACATTGTCTAAGATATTGACTTCAAGTTTATACAGAATAAAAAACCATCGAAATATTATGACAATACATGTAAAAGAGAAGAGACTTGTAAGTACGTATTTCAGGGTCAGCCATAAGAGAAAGCATGTTAAAGGTTGATTTAAGATGATAAGTGAAGAAGGAAAGAACAATATGAAATAAAAGAAAATGAAAAAAGAAATGTACGTATACCGTAATGATATCGAAGTTGACAAGAAAAAAAATCAGTAGTCGCTAATTTTTTTTAATAGATAAATAATAAAAGACGTTTAATTCAATTGGCCGGTACCGACTAATGCCTAGAAAAAGAGCGATGGGAATGAAATAGTTTCCACCCTTTTCTTCCTCTTTCACTCCCATCGCACTCTCTCTCTCTAGGCACAAATAAATACTGATTGAGAAGCGGTTCCCATGCACCTCTGTAGTAGTGTTGATTTAGGCAGAAACAGGCCCAACCACCCTCGCTGCCAGTCCTATGTAAGTATAAGAGAAAGAAAAAGAAAAAGAAAGGAAGAAGAAGAAGGGGAAAATACAAGAAGGAAGAAGAGAGAATGAGAAGGAGGGAAAAGAAAGACAGATATAGATGATGAAACGAGGGAGGGAAAGAAGAAAAAGAAAAGAAAAGAAAAGAAATAGATCAGTATCGATTTTTGATATTTCCTTAAAAAAAAACGGTTTCTGTTTTCTCCACACCAGCAGACTCTTTACGGTGGAGGGGGGAGCTCCGGCTCCATCATCCCCCCTCCTCCTTTTTAGTTTTCTTCTCCTCCCTCTTCCTTCTCCCCTCTCCTTCTCTGGTTTGTTTGGACGGCGTTGGAGCCTAACCGACACGACTTGCCTCGACTTCTTGGTCGTACGCGCTGGTTTCTCTCCCTTATCTTGTTTCGGCGAGTCGGCCAAGCTTTCACAAATAGCTTGGATCTTTGCGGTGGAATGGAGAGGCTGGTAGTCGCCTTGATTGCGGAGCTTGGGGAAGTTACGCATGGCAAAGTTGCCTCAGAGCTTGTAGGCATCCCTATCGTAGGCCCAGGCTGCTTCTTCGGTGGTGTCAACGTTGCCCAGCCCGAGACGGGTACAGTTCTTTAGGAGACGGAGCTGATTACACAGATATGGGGTACTCTTCCCGATCGGATTTCCCTTGTTTTCCTGTCGGACGTTTTCCCTCTGCTATTTCGGTCTTACCTCAGTCGGCTGGTAGAGATGGATTTGATCTTCCTCCATTTGCGCCTTCTTGGATCTCGGCTGTACACCTGGAGGCTAATCCTCGGGTTATTTTGGCTAATATCAGTGATTCTAACAAGTTTGACTAGTCCTCAGCCTATTATTGTTGAACACGCTGGCCAGAATAGTCCTCAGCCTATTATAGTCCTCATCCTTATCCCTCCCTTACTTTGCCTGTGCATTCACCAGTTGGAGATCCACCGATCCTGTACTGCCCAGAATCTCCATGGACCTTTCCGTGGCCTATGTTATGCTTTCGCCCGTTTGGGCCAGCCCCTATGTTTAGGGCTTGTTTTATGTTATGCTTTGGCCCGTTTGGGCTAGCCTCTCTGTTTAAGGCTTGCTTCGATTTAATTATATGTTTTTCTATTGTTTGCAATTATAGCTGGGATTGCATGTTTAGCAATCGTCTAGAGTCGGCTCACCAACTCTGTTGGCGGTCCTTCAACGACAGTTCTTTCACAGGTTTTCCGTGTTTCCTAGGGCCCTCGAGCCCGCTCGCTTCGGGCTTCATGTCCGCCACCTCTGTGGACCTTGTGTCCTCTTTAAAAGCCACTTTACTGTTGGCCCCTCCGCTGTCGCTTGTAACGCCTCTTTTGGGTTCTTTTCTTTGTTTTTCTAGGTTGTAATTTTTGTTTGTGTGTTTTTTTTAATATATAGAATTAGAAGTTTCAACAAAAAAGAAAGAAGAAAAAGAAAAGAAAGAAGTGAAAAGAAAAAGACGAAAATAGAGAAAGATAGGAACAAGAATAACAAAGATGAGGAGGGGAAGAGAAGAAAAATGAAAAATAAATTAAAAATCAAGATCTTTTCTTGAAGAACTTTGCTAAATAGCTTTTTTAAGGAGGTAGAAAATTTAATGTAAGATCAAAAGTTCGAAGAAAAATAGAGTTGGAAGAGAGAAGGGAGAGCTTCTTTCTTTAGCAGGGTCCCTATGGTTCTGGAAGAAAAAAGGGAGACTGCGAAGATACAAAATTTACCAAAAAAAGAAGAAGAAGGGGAAAACGCACCTGAGGAGATTAAAAGAGGCGGTGGGCAGGGAAAGGCTGTGGCGGTGGCTGGCTTCGAGGGTCTGGGAAATGTGAGAGGCTGAGATAGTGCTCACTAGTCATCTCCTATTCTTTTGGTATGGACTGGATCACTAGGCTTTGGTCTTCGGCTTGGGCTGTATGTATGGATTGGGCTTTGGGCTTGGGCTTGGGTTGTATTTATAGACCGAACTTGGGTTTGGGCTTGGGATGTATGTAAAAATCTCAACATCAACTTAACTTGAGGCGACATTGTACCCACGACCTCTGAGGTATTCGAAAGTCATAATTGGGTCTCGGCCATTTAGCTCTCTGAGGTAATGATTTTTGGAAAAAGAGGCCCTTTCGTCGACCTCCGTACCACGACGTTAATATTAAATGCTGACATGTCAAATTAATGCAATGTCAATCCAATCAAATTGTGTCACGTGCCCTATTTAAACGTGTCAGCCCATAAATGACACATCAACACCGGTCCAATTAGCCACTCACACCACGCCATTCCCACATCATCTAAGCTTACAAAACACAAAAAAAAACTAAGTTTTTCTCCCTATCCATCTCCGTAAACCACCTCCCATTCTCCTCCCAAAATCTCAAACTTAGTAGAATCTCCACATGTTAGCATTTATAGTTAACATAGGAGGACGAAGGTAGACGGAGGGGCCTCTTTTTCCCGAAATCATTAACTCAGGGAACTAAATGACTAATTTGTTACCTCAGGGATCTAATTACAACTTTTAAATACCTTAGGGGCCTTGGGTGCAATTTCACCGTAAATTTACAACCAAAACTCTCAATTTGGTATTAGACTGCAACAAAGTTGCTTCATCTTAAATGAACATAACCATTCCGTCATTATCTCAATAAGTTCTTACACGTAAAAAGATTGATACATTATCTATAGTTTTTAAAATTCTTTGGAGAATTTATCAAGAAAGGAGAGAAAAATTATTTAAGGAAAACTTCACTTTCCATCTTCAAACTACGAGTTCAATGTCATTTTGGGGTCCCGAACTATCAAGTTAACTATATTGAGCCCTTGAACTATCAAATTTCTCAATTGGATATTAGATAGCAACAAAGTTGTTACATCATCAATGAACATAACCATTTTGTCATTCTTTCAATAAGTTCTTACACGTATCTGTCATTCTTTCAATAAGTTCTTACACGTAAAAAGATTGATATATTATCTATAGTTTTTAAACTTCTTTTTAGAATTTCTGAAGAAAGGGGAGAGAAATCTTTTAAGGAAAACTTCACTTTCCATCTTCAAACTATGGAATATTCAATGTCACTAAACTATGGAATATTCACTTTCCATCTTTTAAAGCAAAGTGTGCTGACGTATAGTTATGCGTGCACGCTAGCATGAAAAAGAGCCGTGCGAACGACATTTAAACACCGTTCGAACGGTTTTCTATATATTTGAATTAATTTAATTAAAATTTTAGAAACAACATAAATATAAATATATTCACTGATCATAATATAATAAAATATCTAGAAATATGCAATAGTTATTAAAAGTAAATAAAATACATAATCGATAAGTACTGACAAAATAGTAAAAATACATAAATCTACCAAAATTTACATTTGGGTGTCGAACAAGATTGCATCTGTCTGATCTACTCCATCAGCTGCTCACTCATCTGCTCCGCCATTAGTTGCATCCTCCGTTCTTGTTGTTCCACTAGGTTCCTTTGCTGCTCCTACATCATCTTCTGATGTCTTCGTCTTTTTTCCATTGCTACTCCACCAATATCTTCATCAGCTCTTCGTCTTTCTTCCGTTGTTGCTCCTCCATCATCTGCAGATGCTCTCGCATCGTCTGCTCCATATCTGACCGCTTGACCAGAAGCGCTTCACATTCCAACTGTCTAGCCCTCATCTCCTCAATCTATAATCTGACCTCTTCCAATCTCCGGGACA
Organism: Myrica gale; assembly: GCA_963930655.1. Taxonomy (NCBI): domain Eukaryota; kingdom Viridiplantae; phylum Streptophyta; class Magnoliopsida; order Fagales; family Myricaceae; genus Myrica; species Myrica gale. The sequence continues at coordinate 5,164,406 of OZ005613.1, forward strand.
AATCAACTGACGATGCTGATAAATATGATCCAATCGACCGTACTGATCGACCTAAACCTCGAACGTAACCCACTTTCGTCCCCAACACCTCAGTGAAGATCTCCACTTTGGTGTACGACTTTCCATTTGACTCGTGCTGCAACTATAAAGCCTCCATTTTTTCCTACAAAATTAGAAAAGAAGATAAAAATAATACATATGAAACATAAACGCATACGAATGCATCATTAAAACTAACGTTACAACTTACAAAATTTTCTCGTGCATCTTTTGAAGTTCACATGCCATCCTTAGTAGTATGCGTCTTTTTATAAAGCAACGAAGGACCAATTTCATCAGATTCTAGATTTTTCTCTACACTAAAAGAAATATAGAACATGCATATTAAAATACCTAAGTCATTTATTAAATAATAAATAAAAAATGTAAATTTATTACTTACTAACAACGCTCTAGTGCGTTGGAAGGACATCGCTCCCGATGCGTGTACAATCTTCAACTTAACTCTATTCTCTTTGTTGATTACACTCCTCCTCTGCATTGTAAATTTACAATTGTTACCACAATTAAGCATATTGTTGGCTTTTGTGAACAATCGAGATTTTGATGATTTCAAAAAATAAATCTTGTTTTATAAAGTGGACATTTTCAAAGACAAAGACGACTTGATAAATGAGCCAAAGACTTGAAGAAAGAAGAACAAGAAGATGCAAGGAGCTCAAAGTGAAGATTCAAGACCTTAGGGTATAATCTTTGTAACTCCTTATTTCACTTTTGACAAGGATTTGAATCATGCACTTGCATATCTTTCAAAACATGCATAAACCGTTTTAAGTTTTGTTTGAAAGATTAAAACATTTTTCAAGGTTTCAAAACACCCCAAACAAACTCTCAAACCTTTTATATACTTAAGGGAAGTAAGTCTTATAAATTGGGTGTTTAAAAGTGGTCAAAACTAGATTTAAAAGAACCGGACTATGCGCTTAAGTTGAAGAGGTCGACCGGTACTTCGACCGCTTGGTATAACGGTTGACCGGTTCATTTTGACAAAAGAGCCTTGAAGCTTCTGACAATATTACCGTTGGATAATGGTAACTTGAAGCGGTCGACCGTCTCGTTTTAACAGACGATTCCCATCGGCTAGTTTTCATATGTAGCCTATAAATACACCTTCATTTCGTCCAAAATGAATAAACAACGACTGCATATCATTTTTACTACTTGAGAAATATTATAAACCTTCCGTTTCTATATTTCTCATATCATTCAAACAAAACACACTTTCATATCCTTGTCTTTGTATGAATAAAAAGATAGTGATTTCCGCTTTCATATCGATTCTTCAAGCGAGTTTTTGTTCTTCAATCTTCCTATCTAGAGAGTTGTTTCCATTAGTGAGGTTGTTTACTAAAGAAGAAGCTTTGAGAGTGTATATCTCAAGCTTGGCGAGGTTGTGAGTGGTGAGATAGAAAAACCACTTGGTTAGGTTTGAGTGTTGAGCCATGGAGAAAACACTTGTACGGTTCTCTAGCACCCGGAAGCTAGAGTGTAAAGCTATTGGAGAATAGTTGAAAACCTCAAGGCTTGGTGAAGGAGCTTGAGGGGTGGATGTAGGTGAGTTTGTCGAACCACCTAAAAATCGAGTGTTTGCTTCTTTTCCCTTATCTTTACTTTTAGCACATATTTACTCTTAATACATATTATATACTTGTACTAAATTATGCTTTACTTTGCAAACACGTCTTTGGGGAATAATATCGAAATTTTTTAGAAAAAAAATTCACCCCCGCTTTGGTTGCCTTAATCCTTTAAACTTGGACTTACACATATGGCTAAAATAAACGTTCAGATCGGAATAAAAATGTTTAACATGAAATTCCTCGCTCGGAAATAAATCACAAACACGAGTCCATTTTTCCTTATTCATATCGGTATACGGGTGCTCTAACGCCTCTTCTTTGGAATTGAACACCTAGTAATGCTGGAACATTCTATTTTTGTGCGTCATGTACGCTGTGTTCATGACATACCTTATTCACAGTGATGCGATTCTCGGCTCGGTCGTAATCTAGTTGGAAGTCATCCTTAACATATAAAACAGTCAGAAACGTAAAAAAGTTTCAACAATTAAAATTTAATAAATTATACTTACCAACACTCGGTTCATCACATACGATTTAACCTCGTCGGGGACCTCCTTCCACTTACTTGTCTCAAATGAGACATGTTGTCGAACGAGCGCACCAATATGACTCGAGAGCATTGAGGACGCCTTGTCATCACCGCTCGTACGTCCATCAGGGATATAGACGGTCAGCTTTCCTCTAGAGCGAGCCTCGAGTAAGGCAATCCCGCGCGTACTACCTCGAACGTGTCTGATTCCGAACGTCGCTAAAAATGAATAACAATAAATTTAATATTCAGTTAAGCATAGAAATTTAAAAGTCGTAACATTTAATAAAGATTGACAGGGTATGATACTTACACAGTATCTTAAGCATCATAACATTTAATAAATTTTATATTCAGTTAAGATCGTAGACGTCACAGTGATGAATCGCTTTGAAGTCGTTTCCCTCCCGCTGGGATAACATCGTCCTGTAACCAAATTTCGACAACATTTCTTCTCAGTCCCCAAATACACGCCTACAACGTTGAGCCTAAACACCTACCATTTAAGGAAAAAATATAAGCTCAATGCTGAATGTGTATCCGAAGGACAAAAGGAGATTTGCATCGAAGACCTGTGAATCAGCCGCGCAACTCCGGAAAGCTGGCAAAGTTACAGTGACAGAGTCAAGCTTGAAAAGAATTGGTGCTATCCACTTTAAACTCCGGGTGTTCGATGAGCACTACGAGGTAGAACACTGAATTCTCATATGGTTTCCAAATAAATTTAATTAAAACAGTGAAATGCTAAAGTACAAAGCAAAATTACCATGTTTCGTAAATAGGTTGCTAATAAGCAAGTAAATGGATCACAGGTGACAAGGTTTGCATTGCTGGAAACTATAAAGGAAGCAGTGCCGGAAATGTGGTCGCCGAAGATGAAGAATGCTTGGGGAGAAGCTTATGATCAGTTGGTTTCAGCGATCAAAACTGAAATGAAGCCTCCCTCGGAGACTAGTTGAATATAATTACTCCTATTATAATCTGCTCCTTTAAATTGAACTAAGTTTGGAATAATCCATGTGCCTTCAAACCAGCACGTGTATTTAAGGTTTTATGTACGGATAGTCCGTAAATTTACATGTGTAATGTTCCTTTTGATTGTGTGCATTTCCATTTTGGGTTTGTAACGTTATGGGCAGCAAATCGCATATTAATGTACGGATAGTCCGTAAATTTACATGTGTAATGTTCCTTTTGTTATGTGCTTTTCGGTCATGGAGAACGTGCCTAGTCCTTAATGGATTATGTTCACACCCCTCCTGATACCAAAGAACGGTCATCATTGGCAGAACCAAGACTCCATAATGCAAAAGTTTCTTAGTGTTAAAATATCAAAAATTAAAGACTAAAAACATTAAAAATTACTGAAATACACATACCGTGATATCGAAAATCATATTAACTAATCAACAATTCACAACTCACAAATTTCAATTTTAACAACTTGTCAAAAACCAAAAGAACCAACATAAGCCCAGACTTTCAATCTCCAACAAAATAAGCACTGACCTCCAATCTCCAACAAATTTTAAAAAACATTCTTACAACATCAACCACTGGGTCGGGGGTTGTTGCACAAAAAACAATCTGGAGCCTGTATAGTTATCTCGTCTTACATAACCCGAGTAATTACATGGTCAGAAGCTCTAGAAAAATACATTACCACAGCCATAGCTTTAATCTGTAGGCAAACCCTTGAGGTTAAATTCATATACTTTGTTCGGAAGGTTTTTTATTTAGATCCTATGACGACAAAGGATTTTCTGACTGAATTTACTAACCCGAAAAAAACAATTTATCACAAAAAAAGGCAAAAAGAAATGATCTTTTTTCTCCCTTATTTACTTTTTGCTAAAGTTTTTTTTGTAAGAAACTTTAATCCGAAATCCGAACTAATTACTTCTTGGAAGGCATAGGGGGAACACAAAACAAAAAATGTATAAAAGTAAAAGACAGAAGGGGGTGGACCTATGATAACGTTTTACTCGTGATGTCACCGATTACTCAAATGTCAACAAATCCATTGAATTCGTCGGCACCAAATCATAGGACGAAGCGTATAAATGATGTTTGGCTCTACGAAGCTCGAAGGGTTAGTACGTAAACCATAATTAAGTTATCTTTTACGAAAGTAGTTTTAAAGATTCGACTTGTAGTGGGAGTATTTTTTGCTCACAAAAAAATTGTTTAAAAAAGAATAAAAAAAAGCTCATCATAGTGAGGCTTAAACATATTTAATAAGTGGGTGTTATGTAAATGTCAAACCCCATTTCTCTTTTGTAATATGTAAGAGAGGACTTGCGCTAGCTAACGTAAAATTGGAAAAAAAATTAATTAACGAATGTGTATGATAGGCACTATTACGAGCACAGTGTTGTTGGCGCAACTCCTAAGGCGAAATGAGAAAAAAAATTTCTTACAAAAATTTCTTAGAGTTAAAATATCAAAAATTAAAGACTAAAAACATTAAAAATTATTAAAATACACATACAATAATATTGAAAATCACATTAACTAATCAAGAATTCACAACTCACAAATTTCAATTTTAACAACTTGTCAAAAACCAAAAGAACCAACATAAGCCCAAACTTTCAGTCTCCAACAACATAAGCACTGACCTCCAATCTCCAACAAATTTTAAAAAACAACCTTACAACGTCAACCACTGGGTCGGGGGTGGTTGCACAAAAAAAAATCTGGGAGCCCGTATAGTTCTCTCGTCTTACATAACCCGAGTAAATACATGGTCAGAAGTTCTAGAAAGATAAATTACCCAAGCCATAGCTTTAATCTGTAGGCTAACCCTTGAGGTTAAATTCATATACTTTGTTTGGACTTAATTTACTAACCGGGAAAAAAGCAATTTATCACAAAAAAAGGTAAAAAGAAATTGATCTTTTTTGTCACTCATTTCCTGGCCAAACACTTGTGAAATGTACTTATATAGAACTGAAAAGAAATCTGTATAAACCATGATACTTATATATGTACGAGAATGTTGGAAGTGCGTCAATTACGTATTTAAGATTATCATAGCCAATTTATGTTCTAAAACTATAAGTTTATGTAACTTTCTCTTTCTTCAGTAGATTATTTTAAAGATCAAAAGTTAAATTCAAAAAAATATGTAAAAGCTAAATGATATACGTTTGTTACTATATGAATTTAATTATCCTAAGATTTCTTAAATTTCTCATTATTTACTATAATTCCTAAAATCACCATTTCAAGGAAAAAAATTGAGCCAAAATTAATATTTCAACAAGAAAAATACTGACTTTATATTTCTTAAAGAAAGATTATTATATGATCATGATATGATTTAATTATTTATGTAATAGATTTATGATCGATTTTTCATTACTTGAGACATGACCGATTTCTACGACAATAAATAATAAACATGTTCAAGTTTTTTTATATATATATATACACTCTCTTAGCTCCCCTATTGGCCATTGTATAGGATGTTCACTCCAACTTTATACAGAATAAAAACCTTCCAAATATTGTGGCAATACCTGTAAAAGAGAAGAGAGTAGTAATTAATATAAGTATTTCATGGTCAGCCATAAGACAACATTAAAGTAAGTGTAGAAGGAAAACAACAATAAAAGAAAATGAAAAAATGCAAGTATAACGTAATAATATATATATATATTTGATAGACGTAACGTAATAATATTCAATATGCCGGTAACCACTGGTGCCTGGAGAAAGAGAGAAGAAGGGAGTAAAATAATGAGACCTAGCGCTCCCTCATTCTCTCTCCCTCTAGGCACAAATAGATACTGTTTGTTTAGGTAGAAAGAGGCCCTGCCACGGAAGAAAGAAAGGAAGAAGAGTGGAAAATGGAAGACGCAAGAAGGAAGGGAGAAAGAGAGAAAAAGGGTGTAAAATAAAGATACCTAGCAATACCTCTTTTCTCTCTCCCTCTGGGCACAAATAGATACTGTTTGTTTAAGGTAGAAATAGGCCCTGCCGGGTAAGAAAGAATAAAGAAAGAAAAAAGAAAAAGAAAGGAAGAAGAGGGGGGAAGCAGAAGAAGCAAGAAGGGAGAATGAGAAGGAACGAAAAGAAAGATAAAAATCGACGACGAAACGAGGGAGAGAAAGAAGAAGAAAAAGAAAAGAAATAAGAGAAAATAAAAAGACGAAATAGTGAAAGATATGAAGAAGAATAACAAAGAGGAGAAGGAGAGGAATAGAAGAAAAAAGAAAAAAAATTGGAAAATTGAAACCTTTTCTCGAAGAAGTTTGATAGCTTTTATAAGCAGGAAGAAAATGTAATGAAAGATCAAAAGTTCGAAGAAAGTAGCGCTTCTTTCTTTAGCAAGGGTCCCCTTTGGTTCACGGAGAAGGTCACCCTATAACCGAACTGATCGAGCCCAAATGACTTCGGCTACCCAAATGCCTTTGGTTGGTGGCCGGTCATCAACTACGTAGGCTTGAGATTAATGGATTTCCCATGCGAGAACACAAATTGATGAATCAAAGACTTGGGGTTGAGGCGGCTGTTGAAGACGGTGGGAAAGAAAAAAGGAGACTGCGAAGATGAAAACACAATGAAGAGTGAAAGAGGCGGTACGTAGGGAGAGGCTGAGATGGCTTGCTTCGAGGGTCTGGCAAATGCGAGAGGCTGAGATAGAGCTCACTAGTCATCTCCAATTCTTTGGTATGGACTGGCCTTGGCTGTATGTATGGACTGGGCTTGGTCTTGGGCTTGGGCTATTGTCAATGTACATGTATAATCTCATCTCAACAATCTAACTTACAAGTAGTTTGTTTTCAAAATTTTATAATCATTATAAAATTTGTTATCTCTTTACTTTTTCGAACACATTTTTCTTTTTTTCACAAATTTTATTTCCAAACGCCATGTTAAATTACTATAAAAAATTCTAGAGACAACAAGGAAGTTGCTACATCGTCAATTAACATAACCATTAGGTCATTTTCTCAATAATATCTTACAAGAAAAAAGATTGACATATTACCTATAGTTTTTAAACTTCTCGGGAGAATTTACGAAGAAAGGAAAGAAATTTTTTAAAGAAAAATCCAGTCTTCAAACTACTTGATCAATGTCATTTTCAATCTAAAATATCAAGTTCATTAATGCATGGCCTCGAATAATATCCCACTGTCAAATCTATGCCACATTTCCAATTTATAACCTGTCAAGATTTGACCTCTGGTACTATTTTGACATATCAATTTTTTAAAGGTGAAAAATAATGAATTTGGATAGTTTAAAGGGTCAATATGAAAAACTTGGTAGTTTGGACCCCAAAAATGACATTGACCCTGTAATTTCAGGGCATAAAGTGACTTTTACCAAAAAAATTATTTCATTCAAATTATCCTTAATAATTTCCAAATAATAATAATAATAATCAATAATACTGTAGCTTGTTTGAGATTTTAGACCTTAGAAAAGTGAACTCATGCAAGAATTATCACTTAAGCACCTTGAAGTTGTCTGGAGTAATTGCTAATTAACATTATATCGGACTTACAGTATATACTGATATCAGTTTGTGACAATTGTGTGAAATGTGGATATATCAGTTGGTGACATTAAATTTGCAAGGATGTAATCCTTTTGTTAATCACACCAGTCCTATTGGTGATATATCCCTGAAATATTTTCTATAATTGAGACCCATGTTAGCCAATCGCTATCGTCTCCTCCAGAAGATTTCAAGAGTAACCATCTAGAGAGATTTGATCCTTATTGTTCATAGAAATTTATATGAAATATTTTTGATTGTTTTAGAAGAATGCAGGCTATGTGAACAACGATCAACCGTCAAAGGAAGATTACTTTTCACTTTGTCATGTTGTCACTGGATCTAGATCCCTAGCATTACCATCGTCCTCTCACTAAGGATGAACTCATGTACATGAATTATATAAAGAAAAAAAGTCATGGCCAATAATTGTTATAACCAATAAATATTTAACTTCTCCTCTCTTAGTCCGTGTAGAGACTTTGAACTAGTAGTTTGATGAATTATCTGCTTACTCTTATTGACAACATTTTTCTGACACAATGCCTACAATAATGATAACTTGCAATTAGAGTTTATGCAATGTTATATACCATCAATCTCAACAACTACAATATGTAATTTGAAATTATACAAGCCATTATTACCTTGCAATCGTCATCCTCCCATTGGTCACATAATTTTTTCCAAACTTCCACATCAGCATCATCAGGTGAGTTTGCTTTTGTGGTCTCTTCTGTCTTAAATTTCTTCCAAACAGAGTGTAACTTGTACTTGTATGACCTGAAAGCCTCGTGCATTTGAGATTTCACGCATAGTTGATATTCCATCTGATTCCGACCAATAACAAAGACACCTGCCCAGTAAGATGGTCAATCTCTCATTTCTGATAAACCTTTACTGCACCTGCCCAATAAGCCTTTATGTGAGACCCCGACTTTATTTTTGTTATTTTGTTGTTTATGACTCCTTAAGTGCGACTTTATTTCTGTTATTCTCTGTCTCCAGTGACAAGTTATATGAATGGAATATTGATCGTTTCTCTGAACAAGAAATTCTTAAAAAACTCCAGCAAATGACTATGGTAGCAAAATCCTACTTAGTAAACCATTCCCTTAGTCATCCAAAGGTCGTTGATTTAATTGTCTCTGGTTTCACTGGTTCTTTACGACAATGGTGGGAAAAGTACCTCACCGAAAGTGATCGTGCTCTCATTCGTTATGCTGTTCAGCATGATGAAGAAGGATTACCAATTTTTCATGAAATATTAGGTCAAGGTGTTAGTGATGGTATTAATACTCTTATTTATACCATTATTAAACATTTTCTTGGTACTCCTAGTAACATTTCATCTAGGATTCTTGACCAATTAAGTAACCTTAAGTGTCCAACCTTAAGTGATTTCCGTTGGTATAAGGATGTATTCATTTCCCGTGTCATGCTTAGGGATGATTGTAAGAATCCTTTCTCGAAAGAAAAGTTCATTAATGTCCTCCCTAATCTCTTTGCCCATAAGATTAGAGAAGTCTTAAGTCAACCCTTAGGGATCATAGATTATGACACCCTGACTTATGGTGATCTTGTTAGTACCATCAACAAAGAAGGTATGAAGATGTGTATTAACGTGAAGATTAATAATCAACTTAGCAAAGATAGAAAAGCAGCTAAGTATAAAATGAGTAATTTCTGCGAACAGTATGGTCTAGCTCCCATAGCACCATCCAGTAGGAAACACCACAAAGAAAGGTCTTCTTTTAGAAAATCACACAAATAACACAAAAAGTCATCAAGGAATTACACACTTCCTGAAGAAAGTAAACCTAGTAAACCTAAATTCTACAAAAAAACCTTTAGGAATAAATCCAAAGACAAAAGTAAAATCAGATGCTACAAATGTAAAAAACTAGGGTTATGTTCGTGTTGAGTAAAAACGTAGGATTTTAGAGAAGTTGTGAATTTTTATGTTGATTAGTGTTTTATTGGTGTTTGTGTAAAGTGGAGAGAGAAATGATTTGATGTAATTGTTTAATAAAAAAATATTAGAGTTATGTGAAAAAGAATAGAGAGAGAAAATTTATGTTGAATAAAAAATTAAAAAATTGTTGGAGATTGTGTAAAATGTATTGGTGTTTGTGTTTGAATTCTAAATATGTTCGGTGGTAGATTTGTAAAATATATTTGACATTTTCCATGTTGAATCTGCTGATCACTTGTTAAACATACTTCTCTTGTGATAACCATAACTTTCTGGCTTTCTTGTCTCTGAAGATCTGCATGCCAAGAATCTATTGAGCGGGACCTAAGTCCTTCATGTCAAAGGACTTAGATAATTCTTCCTTGACTCTTCTGATCATACTAGCATCTTGACCAACAATCAACATATCATAAACATATAATAAGAGTATAACAAAGTTACCATCTGGGAATCTGCGAACATAGACACACTGATATACTACTGTCCTTTTGTAATCATGGCCTACCATGAAAGAATCAAACTTCTTGTACCACTGTCTTGGTGCTTGCTTGAGGACGTAGGGAATTTTCTTCAATTTGCAGACCAAATGCTCTTTCTCTGTAACTTCAAATCCTTCCGGTTGTTCCATGTAGATTTCTTCCTCTAAATCTCCATGAAGAAATGTTGTCTTCATATCCATCTGTTCAAGCTCCAAGTTTAAACTTGCTGTCAATTCGAATATTACTCGGATTGAGGTTATCTTTACTACTGGTGAGAAAATCTTGTCGAAGTCGATTCATTTCTTCTGTTGGAATCCTTTGACGACTAGTCGAGCTTTGTGCTTCACAATCTTTCCATGACTATCTTTCTTTAGCTTTAGTACCCAATTATTTCTCAGTGCTCTCTTTCCTTTGGGAAGTTTAACCAACTCATAGGTCTGGTTCTTCTGCAACGAACTCATTTCTTCATGCATAGCTTGCATCCATTTTTCTTTGTCTGTGTGAGTCTGAGCTTCCTGGAAAGTTTCTGGTTCCCCTCATAACTATATAGAATATAGTCTGATTATGGATATCTCCCTGACAGAATCAATGGGCGGCCTCTTCCAGACCTTCTTGGTTGGGTTCTGTAACTTCAGGTGGAGGGAGTTGTTACTCCCTCTGCTCATATAATGGAGCTTCATACCTCTGTGGTGAGGGGAAACCACGTGGAGATGTCTGTTGATCTCCGAGTTCTAGTGGCTCTACTTCTCTTGTTTCTGCCATCTCTTCTCCATCAAGGATTAATTATGAGCTTCTTGATGCTTCAGTTTGGTCCCATTTCCAGGATTCATTTTCTTCAAAAATGACATCCCTACTGAAAATCACTTTCTTGGTGATGAGATTGTATAACCGATATCCCATTGTTCTGTAACTGTGTCCAACAAGGATACAATTCTCTCATTTATCTTCAAGCTTGGTTCGTCTTGCTTCTGGGATCTTTGTGTAAGCAATAGAGCCAAATACTCTAAGATGACTCACGTTGAGCAGATAAAATGCACATAAAACTACTTCAGCCCATAAACTCTTGGGCATATCTTTATCCTTCAACATGCTTCTGGCCATGTTAAGGATAATGCAGTTCTTCCTCTCAGCCACACCATTCAACTGGGGAGTGTAGGCTGGTATAAACTGATGTTTGATTCTTTGCTGCTTAAGAAATTCTTGGAAAGCACTCGCTGTGTATTCACCACCTTGATCTTATCGTCGATCTTGATGCGATAGCCACTTTGCCTCTCCACAAGAGCTTTGAACTCTTTGAAGATGCCAAATACTTCTAACTTCATCTCGAGAAAAAAGACCCAAGTATTCCTGCTATAGTCGTCGATGAAGGTGAGGAAGTATCGATTTTGTCGATTTGAAATTGGCTTCAACGGACCACATACATATGTATGTACTACTTCAAGTGGCATGGTTGTTCTCCAATCAACTTGTTTTCCAAAGGCATTTCTATGTTGCTTGTTGAGAACACAACTTTCACACATCTCATTTGGGTGGTGGATGTTGGGTAAGCCATTCACCATCTTCTTGTTTCTCAGTTGCTTCAGGCTTTAAAAATTGAGATGTTCATACCTTAGATGCCAGAACCAATCTTTGTTGATGATGATAGTGCTCAGACACCTTGGCGTATCATGCTGAATTGCGAGAGGAAACATCATATTCTTTGCCATCTGGACTCGAGTGACCACCTTCCCTCGAGTGTCTGTAATTGTCAAATGTATATCTTTGAGGTTAATTGTGTAGTCTTTTTCCACTAGTTGTCCGAGGATCAATATTTGGTCTTCATGTCTGGCACATAGTAGACATTGGAGGTGAAAGCATGATCTCCATCTTTTCTCTTGATCAATACATCACCTCTCCCTCGGACTGGGACTTTAGAGAGGTCCCCAAAAGAAATCTCTCCCTGACCTTTCTCATCAAGTTTAGTGAATAGATTCTTCCTGCCAGTCATATGATTACTGGCTCCAGAATCAGGAACCATACATCATGGTTGTGATAGGTTGAGCTATGTGCCATCAGCATCAACGATTCTCCTTCAACTTGCTCTTTCTCTGCAAAGTTGGCACTATCATTGACTTTATTCGTTACTTTTGCACTCGTTACTATAGTGGTCATGCTTGTGGCAGTTGAAGCACTGAATGTTTATTTTATCAGCATTCTGGAGGTTATTGTAACCACCTCTTCTTCCTCTTGGGACGTAATTCTGTTGTCCACGTCCTCCTCTAGGAGATCCTCTTTCGCCTCTTCCACCACCTCTAGGTTCATAGTTTCCAGAGTATCTTCCATGAGGTCCTTGACCTCGTCCTCTTCCTTGTGAAGTCCTCACTTGTTCAAGTTTGTCTGTATTGAGGGACATCCTTGACTGTAGAGCCTGCAAAAAGGACCCGCATCCTCTTCCTTGTTCTGCTCATGTGCTTGTAAAGAACCCACAAGGTCTTCTACAGACATGGTCTCCAGATCTTTAGTTTCTTCCAAGGCCACGATAGTATAGTCAAATTTTGGATCCAAAGATCGAAAAATTTTCTCACAAATTCTCATTTATGTGAGAACTTCACCATTCCTCCTTAGCTGATTGACAACCACCATGACTCGTGTATAGTAATCAGCAATGAATTCAATAGACTTCATATGTAAAGTTTCAAATTCACATCGTAGAGTTTGGAGACGAATTCTCTTAACTTTGTCAGCACTCTTATATGTTTTCTGTAGGGTGTCCCATATCTCCTTGGATGTCTTTGCGGAAGCTATTATTTCGAACATGGCCTCATCTAGTCCTTGGTATATGATTGATTTCGCCTTGCAATCCTTCTTTCGATCAACTTTGAGGATTGTTTTTTGAGCATCTGGTGTCGATGCTTTGGCTTCTTTGGAGGAGATATCCTGGTACCCATCTTCCACAATGTCCATGACATCTTGAGCACCTAGTAGAGCTCTCATCTGGATACACCAAATGTAGTAGCTGTCCTTCGAGAGCTTTGGGATCACGGTTTGCGCAGTCCAATTTGACATCGGATCTCGAATTCCTTAAAACGTGTTCCTAGATTCTGAGACACCGTCGTTTAGTCTGGATGGCCGTAAAACCTTGGGAACCGGTCTTGGTCAAAAACAGGCCAAAAAATGAATCTAGCCAAGTTGACTCGATAGAGAATATTCTTCCGGAATATTCCGTTTAAGATAACGAAATATTCTTCTGTACCGATGGAATATGCTAACAGAGTTAACTGATGTGGCACTGTGGGACCACCTGTTCACATGGCACTGTGGGGCTCACCGATAACGTGGCAGATGATGTGGCAATACGTTGCAGCTGTTGTGGTCGTATTCAACCTCCAGAAATTGATCGGCGCGTAGCTAGAAATTGGGCGGAGTGTGCCGGTGCGTGGTGGCGCGTGAGAGAGAGTGATGGAGCGTTTGGCTTACTCTAGTGGAGTTCTTTTTGCTCTGTTTTCACCGTTGTGACTCAACTAAAAATGATTAGTGAATTACTCCCAAGCATAGGAGGTTGTCAAGTAATACTAGGGAAGTCCTAGATCATCTCCACAAGGAACGATGTGTTCAATTTTTCGTTCCTACCACCATTACAGTAAAAAAAACTATGTTCTATTTACAATGAAAATGATATTTACAAGGGGAAAGGTTGGGTTTTTGGATACCATCCACGATTTTTGAGATTTTGAATTGTGATCAATGTGAGAGCTAAAAACTTAATAAAGAGCTAACAAGAAAACAACGTAATCATAAACGTAGCATGAGAAGGAGTTAAAACTAGATGAACTCAAGTAGTTGTCGAATAAACATCATTTGGCTAAACTTGCTGTAAGAGACATTTCATCAAACACTTTGTACCCAACATCTAGCTAGTCACAATCCATTCATACCCATACTCAATAAAACTAACAAAAGCAAAACCAAACACTATTCTAACATTAAGTGTAAGACCCCGAAGAAACCTTGCTTGGACAAGGCATGATTTTATGTTAAGAAAATGCATGTATAATTATTTTGAATTTCTAAAATGTGATGTTATGATTTAAATGTTATGGATGAGATTTTAAATTTATAGTAACCAATTTCATGTTGCTAGATTAATTGTATAATTTCCTTCAATATTCTTGATTTTAATTTTTGAAGGATTTTCTTATGAATGATTTTGGATTTATTAAGACTTGCATGATGGGCTTAGAAACCTCAATAATGGGCTCACATTGGGTTACCCATGTATGGCCGGTTATTCGATGTATTTGGGCCTTGAAGTTATGACATATGGGCTGCACAAGTACATGTGATGATGGGCCCTTGAAGTGAGATATTGGGCTGCCATGAGGCTTATAACATGTGGTGTATATTGGGCTTATAATGGCATGCTAATGGGCTGCCAAAATAAACATGGAAATGGGCTTGGGAAAGCATGATATTGGGTTGCCATGAAGCCCATGACAATGGGCCTTGTAATGGTGTTATTCGGCCTTAAGGAAGTTGGATATTGGGCCTAAGCCCTTAGGCTTATGAATTGGGCTTTAGGTGGTAATGTTGGGCCTTGGATTAAGGATTTATTGGGCTGCCCAATGGGCCTTGAAGTCAAGTTTATAATATGAGATTAGTATTGCTAATCTTCATTTATTTTACTAAGTAAACTAGGTAGTTGGAATTCAACCAAGTTAACTAAGTGGTGGAACAAGTTTCAAACTAGAAGTTGGATTTATGTGGAGGGGGAGGACACACGTGAATGGCATTAGGGTTTGAATTTTTTTGGTGCAAAGTGTTATACTAGAAAGGCAATGGAGACAAGAGGGAGACAAAAAATGGAAAAGCTGAAAAATGACATGGAAGAGGAAAGAAACACCCTTGGCCGAATTCTTTGTCTACATTCACTCCTTTTGCCTCTTGTGAGAAGCCTTACACGCCTAACACCACCCTCACACACTCATTCACTCATTGACACCCTTTGGTCGACCAACACAAGCCAAGAGAAAGGGAGAGAAAGAGGGAAACACAAGGCCAAACCGAAACCAAGAGAAAGGGAGAGAAAGGTGAGGAACCAAGGGAGAACCGAAACCCTTGGCCCCAAAAGGCTGAGATTGAGCTGCTGTCAAGGAGATTTCGGGTAGGAGAAGAAGGAGGATAAGGAAGAAGAAGAAGGTGAAGTCAAGAGGTGTTGTGCAAGGGAAAAGGGAAAAAGGAAAACAAGGAAGCACTAAGGTAAAACCGGATCTTGTTTTCCTCTTGATGGTCAAACTCTCTTGTGTTTAGATCTTAGGGTTTGAGTTGTTATGCTTGGATATGGTGAGATCTGAATGACTAAGAGCATTAGGTTGCTTAGTAGGTGAAAAAGGGGAAGAAGCTTTCAAGGGATCAAAGGGGAGGAAGGAAGAACAACAAGGTAAGCATGGATCTTGCATCTCTATGTTGGCCGAACCATATGGGGTTGGATATTGAGTTTTTGTTTTCTATTTTAGTTGGACTTTGAACATGGGTATGTGCAAGTGATAGATCTGGACATACATGCTTTAGATCTAAGTTTTAAATGTTGGAAAAATGCAAAGAATAGACAATGTATACTAGAAGAAGTTAGATCTAACCTAGGTTATGTTTTGTTGAATGAAAGTTGAATATTTCCTTAGATCTAGGGCTGTTGATGTGTCTAAAGTAGAGATCTAGTCATGTGGATATTAATGATGAAGATATGAAGTTGACATATGCAAGATAGGTGATAAAATGCAAGGATGAGCAATGTATATTAGAAAAAGGGTTTAGACCTAACATAGGTTGTGCTTGGCCGAATGGTATGTTTGTTTTCCTTTAGATCTTGTGTTGTTGAGGTCTCTAAATGATAGATCTAGAGTTGGTGGTTGTATATGATGAAAATATGAATTTAATACATGCAAGATGGGTCATGAATGCAAAGGAAATGTATATTATAAATTTAGCATGAAAAATGTGGGATTTTGATGTATAGCCAAACCATGTATGCTTTAGGTTTTCATGAGTGGATTGTATATGCTTAGATCTGGACATTGGCCATGTTATGTACAAGATTTATGACCTAATGCATGGTAGATGAGTGCTATGTGTAAAGAATGCATGCAAGGCGATAGAACCAAAGAAAACCTAGTGATGTTGTGATATTTTGAGCTGGCCGAATATTGCTATTAGTGATGATTTGTATTGTGTTTTGATTTTTAGATCCTAAGTTGTGAATTTGTTGAATGGAGGAAGGGGTCACCATTGGAGATGAATTTTGACTAAGGAAACATAAAACATGGTGTTGGCCGAATGCCTAGTGTTGTAGAGACCCTAATTGCTAGTTTGTGATAAATGGAATATAATTGATTAAGATGGATAAATGAGATTAGGATTGGCTAATCGGATTAAAGGATATTAAGGCTTAGAAGCTAGGGTTACAAGGAATTAGCAAAACCTTGTGTTGAAAGCATGTACTAAAGATTTAATTAGAATAAATAGGTCTTGGCCGAAATTACTAAGTGAATCACACTTGTGAAGATTTTAAGTACATTAATAATGGGAGATTTGGATTTAACCCTAATCTATTAATTGATTAAAACCCTAATCGGGAATAGAGATGAATATTTTGTAACATGGTTAATAATTTAATAACCTAAGTTTAGATAATATTATAAGAGTAAATAAAATACTTTAAATGATTAAAAGAATATCAGTGATATATGTATATTATATATATTTAATAATTACGTGCTATTTCTTAAAGTCTAAGAAATATTTGAATCGCTTGTAGGCGATCTACGTGTTTTATACACTACCAAGGAGGACCAAGAGTAAGTGGATACTGTAAGTGGACAGTAAGTGGTTCTTTTCAAAACTGGAATTGGACAGAAAAGGGATATTGTTCTTGAATTCGTAAATACCGACCTTCAATTGGCGGACATTTTCACAAAACCCCTTAATGAGGATAGATTCTGTTTTATTCGCCAAGAGATAGGAATGAGTTTTCTATTGGAATGAATTTTTGAATATAGTTGTGTTTTATCTCTTAATTAATATTGGTTGATTGCATTGATCATGCCTTGAATGTTGGTTGATATTTGTTCAATGATTTTTGTATCATATCTCATGTTTTCTCTAGTGAAACTCTGTGAAAAATCATGTTTTCATGCTATGTGTCGACACTTCAAGAGCCAAGTATCACACATCTGGTTTTAATGGCCTTTTTCTTCACTAGAGAAGCTTGTGTCGACACATATATGCATAGTGTCGACACATAAGCCTTGTACCCGAGAGAGTGTATTCAACACATTCGGGAGCATGACCAATGTGTCGACACATAAGGACTAAGTGTCGACACATCTTTCGTGCAAGACCAATGTGTCGACACATACGGACTAAGTGTCAACACATATATCGGGATTCCTGTTTTTAAAATAGGGATTCATGGGTTGCACAATTCATTTTCAAAAAATTAGGGCACGAAATCTCTCTCTCCTCTTCAGAACTCTTTTTCTCCTCAAATCCACGCGATTCCTTCTCTCAATCTCTCCTCCCACTCACCCAATCACTCTCTCTCAAAACCCCCATGCCAAAACCCCATTTCTCCTCCATTCGGCCACAATGTCTTCACGCCGACCAAAGAGAACCTCCAAGGCGACTTCGACTGCAAATCCGAGGGCAAAGAAGAAGGGGAAGGAGGTGGAAGAACCACTGCCAATGACAGAAGCCTACGTTTACAGGTCAGGCCTCTTTAAGAATAAATTTATTCAAGATTTTAGAGGGAGGAAAGTTCTTGGTGGTAGGTGGATGGATTTCAATTGGTTTAATCAAAATGGGTTTGATTTTAAAGAGATTTTTGAGTACCAAGGATGGGATAAGTTTGTTACTGTGAAATTGGATTGTTTTCCATACCTTGTGAAGTTGGTTTATTCGAATCTCAATATTACATCCGCTGAGAATGTGACAAGTTATGTAAATGCTCAGCACCTAGATTTGTCTGTCACATCGTTGAACTCTGTGATATCGGCCCCCAATGATGGAAAATGCTTCTATGATGCTTATAGTTGGGTGGGGATGTCTGAAGTAGAACCCATTGAGATACTTAGGGTTGTGTTGGAGGATTCAACCCTAGACCGGGTTGTTAAACCCATGGTCAATGCCCTTAGTGTTCATAGACGGATATTGCATCACATGGTATGCAATATCATTTTACCTAGAACGGGCAAATTCGAGTACGTGACATACTTAGAGTTATTTATCATGTACTGTTTAATAACTCGTACTCGAATGAATTTGGGCCATTTGATGCTAAACCACATGAAAGCGGCCATGGAGAAAAAGAAACAAGGGCTGCCATATGGGATGTATTTCACCCATGTGTTTCATGCTTTCGAGGTTAGCATAGTTGGGGAGGTTAAGGAGAAACCCAAAATCTTCCAAGAGTACAATGAGAAAACCCTGAAGTTAATGGGGGTATATGAAGAATGATGAGGGTGTGTGGATTAAGAAAGGTGCGGGGGCACCTCAAATGGTAGAAGAAAGGGGTTCGGAGTCTGAGGACGAACCTGCTGATGAGGCAGAGGTTGAGGCCACTGATAGGGTACCCATGACCGCTGGAGCTCCTCCGAGAGAACGGACTCCAGTGCATGCCACTACTTCACCTTCTGTGTATTCTTCCCGAAGAGAGGTTGGTGGGTCTCGGGATTCACGTCTTAACTCTTTGGCAGCCTCTGTTGAGGAAATTAAAGAGGCCCAGCACCAACTGACCATGAAAATGGACGGTCTCTCCTCTGACGTAAAGACGGTCTTGAGGATATCAAGAAGTTGCTCGGGGAGCATCAACAGCGCATTGACACCATCTCCGAGGATGTACAGGGTGTTCAGTAACAAGTCAACAAAAGCATCAAACTGGCTAGTGATGTAATTCAGAAGACCGTGGATGAGTTCGCCTCAGCATCTGTGCACCTCAAGGAATTCATGGCCAACACTTCTCGAGAAGTGATCTCGGCTACTGAGCGTCATTTGGATGCTGATCGTAATCTTCATCCCCGTGTGATCCGCTGGACGTACTGGTTCTCCACCACCTGGACTAACTGGCTGAAGAAATGGGATGCGCCTACGATCCTCCTCCACTTGGCCAATAGTCCCCGCCTTGTCTTCCCATTCCTCTATCCTTGCCTCTCCCTTGGTCTGATTTTGATGATGCCAAAGGGGGAGAAATAGATAGTTTCGTTTTGATGTAATTTCAGATAGGACATTCCTCTGTACTTATCTTTTGAACATTTGGATGCATTTGTATTTTGGACAATTGTTGGATGAATGTATGGTTTATTCTTGGGATTATGAGCATTGTTTCTTATGTGCATTTATTGGCATATCATTGATGTTAGATATTTGAATCGTACTTCAGGTAATCTCCTTGAAACTCTCCTCTATATGAAGTCTTGTGATCTGAAATTGAATGATGAAGTTTGGGGGAGTTTGGAGGATGTTATAGAAGTGTTTTTACAGGTTTTGAAAATTTGGAAAACCTCTATTTACAAAGGAACTCTTGCAAAATTTTCGTAGAATCTTAAAGTTCTTTTTGCTAAAAACTCATGAAAAACTCCAGCCTAATCTCAGGGGGAGCTTTTCATTTTGGTATCAACGGTTTATTATTAGTTAGGTTTGTCATCATCAAAAAGGGGGAGATTTTTAGCCCAAGGTTGTTTTATAAATAATCTATTCTTGATTTTGATGATAACAAACTTTTCCAACTATTTTGAGACCTTTAGATTCTACATTTGCAAATCTTTTTCAGAAAATGATATCAAGAGTTCTCTAGGCTTAAATTGGCCTTAGATATAATTGAACACCACTACACAAGCTTATTGGACAATCTTTACTTTGTAGGTGTTTTAGGAATGTTTGTTGGTGCCAAGGAAAGCCACTTTTCAGCCTAAGTGTTGAGGGTGTCGACACATGCGACCATGGTGTCGACACATTGGTCATACAGCAGAAGGCGTGTCCCAGGCCAAATTGATGGTGTCGACACATTGAATAGGAGTGTCGACACATTGCACACTCACCAGAAAGCAAGCTTCCAGGCCAAATTGAAGGTGTCGACACATAGACTAAAGGTGTCGACACATTGCACTATCAACAGAAGGCAAGGTTTACAGGCCAAAGCTGATGGTGTCGACATATATGCAATTAGTGTCGACACATTGCACATGCACCCGAAGGCATGTTTCCAAGGTTTTTTGAAGGGTCAACACTTTGAAGAGAAGTGTCGACACATTGGACATAAGTGTCGACACATTGGTCATACACCCGAGAGTGAGTTTCCAGGCAAAACTCCTAGGTGTCGACACATACAGGGAAGGTGACGACACATGCTTCGATTTCTCAGATCCTGGAGCGACGTCATTCACTTAAAAATGTCTCCAAAGGACCCAAATGACCTCCAACGGCTCCAAATCTTTACCAGAAGACCCCTGATGCCCTAGAGACTATAAATAGAAGAAGTTTGAAAGAGAAAACAAGAGCTTCACACGAAAATCATCCTTGCCCTAATTTCTTGAGAGAGAAAGCTCAAAGAAGAAGAAGAGAAGTTCTTACGACCTTGAAATCTCGTGATCCATCTTGTAAATCCTGAAGCCTTCCTTGAAGATCTCATTCTCTTGGCACACGTCAGGTTCTTATACTTGTAGATTTGGCTTAGAGAGCCGTTCCATCTCTTGAGCTATTCATTTGTAGATTTTTCTTAGAGAGCCCTTTAGTTTCTTGAGCTACCCACTTGTACATCCAGCTTAGAGAGCCTTAAATCACTGTACCCAAATCTTGTAAACATTCCTAGTGTTGTGTGAACACTATATCCTACTTGAGAGAAGTAGAAGAAATCCCTAGGGTTTGGGATTTGAGAAACGAGTTGAAGCGTGAGCTCGAAAAACGCTTTGTAACGGTTCCTTAGCACCCCGGAAGCTAAGGTGTATTCACTTGGAGAATAGTTGAGGAAGCCCAAGGAAGTCAATAGCCTTGGAGGTGGACGTAGGCAAGAGATTGGCCGAACCACCTAAAAATACTGGTGTCATCTCTCTAACCCAACCTCTTTTACTTCTGCAGATATTGCTTGATTGTTCTTGTTTATTCATTGTTGTTGTGATCTTTGTTTGCATAGATCTAGTCTTTAGTTTTCCTAGATATAGATCAGAATATTTCTGGGTTTGTTTGAAAAGGTTTCAAAAGTTTTAGAAAACCCAATTCACCCCCCCTCTTGGGTTGTCTTTTAGACTCACATAAGTATTGATTGAGGATTTAACTAAGTTGGCCGAAACTTAGGGTGAACAAAATAGAGCTTATATGTCTCGGGTTGCATAGAGATCTAATGTCCAAGCCAAGAGTTAATTATGATTAAGGTTAGGGATCCATTAATGTAAAGATTTAATTGAATACATGGAATAAAAGAAAGATCAAGATTTAATCCTAAATCAATTAGTTTGTTGATTAGAGTCCTAAATATGAATAGAAATATATTGCAATAGAATTAAATAATTAAATAACCTAAGCTTAATTAGTAGAAAGTAAAAGATTAAATAAGATATTAAGCGGTTAAAAGAATTAAGGCAATGTATAAATCTACAATATCGAAATAAATAAATATATATAGTTGCTGTTTGAAACCGTTGCGATGGACGGGGAGTTCAAGGTTAAGAGGTGAACAAGAGGTTCAATTGGACTAAGAGAAATTCAGCAACTATATTATATCGTTAAGATTAAGTTAAGTGCTTAATTATCACTATTCGTTCCTTAGTGGATTTCAAGATAGGTTTCCTCGAATAGTTCATAGAATCGAGCGTGTTGATATACTTTCATGTAAACATAGTATATTAAGAATCGAACTTATTCTTTGTAGGCAAAGAGCCAATTGAGATCTAAGGAGATTTGTGAGGAGTACTGTAAGTGAATCTTACCCGATTTGGAAAACTGGAATGATACACTGCATGTTTTATTGTGCATGGCAAGATGATTTTAATACAAGTGACATGTATTGTGCACAAAGATGTTTCAAGTACGCATGATGTTTCAAACATGTCATAGCATGATCATTTGCATGAACGCATGAGAGACGTTTTGGTGCAAATGAAATCACGATGTTTTCAAGTGTGGCATGGAATGAAAAAGTATTTATGTTATGATTAAGCCCGGGGGGCTTTGGGTCGGATCCGTACCAAGTTAAGTGAGGTTTATCATCCATACCGAGGAACGTTGATCGAGAAGGATGGATGGATGAAACC
This sequence comes from Myrica gale, assembly GCA_963930655.1. Taxonomy (NCBI): domain Eukaryota; kingdom Viridiplantae; phylum Streptophyta; class Magnoliopsida; order Fagales; family Myricaceae; genus Myrica; species Myrica gale. The sequence continues at coordinate 5,186,822 of OZ005613.1, forward strand.
TAGGACGCCCATACCGATGGACGTTGATCGAGAAGGTTGGGTAAGTCCTTGAGGTATACGCAACCACATCGAGGAACGTTGCTCGAGAAGGTGTGGCACCTCTTATGGGTCGTGTCTAGCCATTAGGCCTGGGGCAACTACGGGCTAGCTCGACCATATGTTAAGTCTCCAAGGGATGGGAGACAGTTCCGATGGGAACAAAACAACCCTGACTTCATGGGGTCAAATGGAGCGAGCCCACATTAAGAGATGAAATGTTTATGAAAAGGCCAAGAGTGGCAAGAGCTTTTAGTGCATGGCATGTGCATCACGGAGCATGCATATGCATCATGGTTTTTATGCACTATCTCATGACTTACAGTTATGCATTTCTTTTCTTAACTCTACAGTGTATTGAAGTAAGTATGTTTTTAAAGTCATGTTTTATCAAAGCTCATGTTTCAAATTGTTGTTCCTTACTGAGTCTTTCGACTCATTGTTTTTAACCGTATCATTCCATATCCACAAGAAGATTGGGGAGCAGAGGATTATCTCACGTAGAAATCCTAGGAGTTCGGGAGTTGGAGTCGGAATTTGGTGAACTCCGAGTTAGCACTAGTGAGTGCTGGTTTGTTTTGAGTGTGGCAGTAGGTTACCCTATTATGTTTTGTAAGAGTTTGCGGACAAGATGCAATGTAAAAACTTTTATGAGTTATAATTCGTTTACCGAGGGGTTATGTTCATTGAGCTTGTATCTCAGCCAACATGTGGATCCTGAGTGAGTCTTCCGATGTGTATTAAAAAAAAAAAGTTTTCCGCTGTAAGAGTTAGTGTAAGCGCTGGAGTGTTCCCGGGGGATGCTCGCGGCTGTCACGGTCCCTGTGGGATGGCGTTCGGGGCGTCACAGTCCCATCCATTTTGATTATTTTCCCGATTTTACCTTAAGCTTAAGTGACAAACATCTTCTAAAAGCCTTAACCTTGAACATTAAAACTTCAGGTTATTAGATGTTAGAAGGAAGTCAGCCTTTAGCTTTGATCTAAAGGATTTACTACAAATGTATTTGTAAGACCCCGAAGAAACCTTGCTTGGACAAGGCATGATTTTATGTTAAGAAAATGCATGTATAATTATTTTGAATTTCTAAAATGTGATGTTATGATTTAAATGCTATGGATGGGATTTTAAATCTATAGTAACCAATTTCATGTTGCTAGATTAATTGTATAATTTCCTTCAATATTCTTGATTTTAATTTTTGAAGGATTTTCTTATGAATGATTTTGGATTTATTAAGACTTGCATGATGGGCTTAGAAACCTCAATAATGGGCTGACATTGGGCTACCCATGTATGGCCTGTTATTGGATGTATTTGGGCCTTGAAGTTATGACATATGGGCTGCCCAAGTACATGTGATGATGGGCCCTTGAAGTGAGATATTGGGCTGCCATGAGGCTTATAACATGTGGTGTATATTGGGCTTATAATGGCATGCTAATGGGCTGCCAAAATAAACATGGTAATGGGCCTAGTAATGGTGCTATTGGGCCTTAAAAAAGTTGGACATTGGGCCCAAGCCCTTAGACTTATGAATTGGACTTTAAGTGGAAATGTTGGGCCTTGGATTAAGGATTTATTGGGCTGCCCAATGGGCCTTGAAGTCAAGTTTATAATATGAGATTAGTATTGCTAAACTTCATTTATTTTACTAAGTAAACTAGGTAGTTGGAATTCAACCAAGTTAACTAAATGGGGAACAAGCTTCAAACTAGAAGTTGGAATTATGTGGAGAGGGGAGATACACGTGAATGACAATTAGGGTTTGAATTTTGTGGTGCAAAAATGTTATACTAGAAAGGCAAGGGAGACATGAAGGAGACAAAAATTGTAAAAGCTGAAAATAGACATAGAAAGGGAAAGAAAACCCCTTGGCCGAATTTCTTGGCCACATGCACTCATTTTACCTCTTGTGAGAACCCTTATACGCCTAACACCACACTCACACACTCATGCACTCATTTTGACACCCTTTGGTCGACCAACACAAGCCAAGAGAAAGGGAGAGAAAGAGAGAAACCAAGGCCAAACCGAAACCAAGAGAAAGGGAGAGAAAGGTGAGGAACCAAGGCCAAACCGAAACCCTTGGCCCCAAAGGCTGAGATTAAGCTGCTGTCAAGGAGGTTTTGGGTAGGAGAAGGAGGACAAGGAAGAAGAAGAAGGTGAAGTCAAGAGGTGTTGTGCAAGGGAAAAAGGGAAAAAGAAAACAAGGGAAACACTAAGGTAAAAACCGGATCTTGTTTTCCTCTTGATGATCAAACCCTCTTGTGTTTAGATCTTAGGGTTTGAGTTGTTATGCTTGGATATGATGAGATCTGAATGAGTAAGAGTATTAGGTTGCTTAGTAGGTGAAAAAGGGGAAGAAGCTTTCAAGGGATCAAAGGGGAGGAAGGAAGAACAACAAGGTAAGCATGGATCTTGCATCTCTATGTTGGCCGAACCATATGGGGTTGGATATTGAGTTTTTGTTTTCTATTTTAGTTGGACTTTGAAAATGGGTATGTGCAAGTGATAGATCTGGACATACATGCTTTAGATCTAAGTTTTAAATGTTGGAAAAATGCAAAGAATAGACAATGTATACTAGAAGAAGTTAGATATAACCTAGGTTATGTTTTGTTGAATGAAAGTTGAATATTTTCTTAGATCTAGGGCTGTTGATGTGTCTAATGAATAAATCTAGTCATGTGGATATTAATGATGAAGATATGAAGTTGATATATGCAAGATAGGTGATAAAATGCAAGGATGAGCAATGTATGTTAGAAAAAGGGTTAGACCTAGCCTAGGTTGTGCTTGGCCGAATGGTATGGTTGTTTTCCTTTAGATCTTGTGTTGTTGAGGTCTCTAAATAATAGATCTAGAGTTGGTGGTTGTATATGATGAAAATATGAAATTATTACATGCAAGATGGGTCATGAATGCAAAGGAGATGTATATTATAAATTTAGCATGAAAAATGTGGGATTTTGATGTATAGCCGAACCATGTATGCTTAGGTCTTCATGAGTGGATTGTATATGCTTAGATCTGGATATTGGCCATGTTATGTACAAGATTTATGACCTAATGCATGATAGATGAGTGCTATGTGTAAAGAATGCATGCAAGGTGATAGAACCAAAGAAAACCTAGTGGTGTTGTGATATTTTGAGTTGGCCGAATATTGCTATGAGTATGATGTATTGTGTTGGTGCTTTGATTTATAGATCCTAGGTTGTGAAATTGTTGAATGGAGGATGGGATCACCATTGGAGTAAAAGTTGTGATTAATTGGTGCATAATGGTAGTGGCCGAATGTTATAGTAATATGAAACCCTAAGTACCATTTATGATTTATGGATTTTCATTATTGTGATGGATAAGGAAATTAGAGTTTAGGCTAGTGGGAATAAATATTGAAGAACCATGATCTTTTGATAAAATATTATTGGGAACCCTAGTTAAGATTTAATCATAGTTGGATATAAGGTTTTAATCGAGTACGTGTAATAAAAAGAGACTTAGGTTTAATTATAAATCTATGAGTATTATTTAACCCTAATCTATTAATTGATTAAAACCCTAATCGGGAATAGAGGTGTAAATATTTTGTAACATGGTTAATAATTAAATAACCTAAGTTTAGATAATATTAGAAGAGTAAATAAAATACTTTAATTGATTAAAAGAATATCAGTGATTATATGTATATTATATATTTAATAATTACGTACTATTTCTTAAGGACTAAGAAATATTTGAACCGCTTGTAGGCGATCTACGTGTTTTATACACTACCAAGGAGGACCGAGTGTAAGTGGACAGTAAGTGTTTCTTTTTCAAAACTGGAATGACACACTGCATCGTTTCATGAACAAGCATGAATTTTAAGCAAGCATAACTTGACATGTGCATTGCATGAATTTTTAAAGAAGAAGTTTATGCAATGATTTTTATGAAAAGACTATGGGAAGTTTTATGAAACGATAAGTTAAGTTAAGGGGCACCGGTCGGTACCGTACCATCAAGATGGACTCCCATACCGAAGGACAATTGTGAGAAGGATGGGTGAATCCACGAGGCTGTGCAACCCACACTGAAGGACATTGAGAAGGTGTGGTGCCTCCAAGGGTCATGTCTAGCCACTGAAGGACAAATGAGAGAAGGTGCGCTAGCTTGACCGAATGTAAGGTCTCCAAGCGAAATCGGAGACGGTTCCAAAGGGAACGCACAACTCTGACTTCAGGGGTTAAATGGAGCGAGCCCACAAGTAAAAGAGATAGAATGGTTGTGAAAGGCCAATAGTGGCACAAGTATGAATAAGTAATTTTCAAGGGCCTGAGGCCGAAATTAAGCAAGAGCATGTACATATCCATGACATGCATGTGCATCACTTATCAAGTTTATTCTCTTTCATGATTAAGCAAGCATAAGTCAAGAACATGTTTCAAGTTATGTATTTCCCTTACTGAGTCTTTTTGACTCACGTGTTTTTAAAAATTGTGTCATTCCAGATGCCACAGGTGAAGAGAGTCAGGAGGACTACCTGACTTAGAAGTTCCCGGATGTTATTCTTATTTTGAGTATGGTGACCTGATCGATGAGATCCGTCACTAATTGAATTCTAAACATTATATGTGTTTTGTATGAAAACTTAATGAGAACCCTGATTATGTACGATTAAGCTCGAATCCCTCGTGGTCTTGTATGTTTCCGCCGTAAGCAAGTAAGTAAGAACGCTGGAGCTATCTGGAGATAGTTCGCGGCTGTCACGTTTCCTACGGGGTGTCGTTCGGGGCGTGACAGTATTAGGACCAACCTCAACGTCCATGCGTTAGTAAAAAGTCCCAAAGATCAAACCTTGTTAATTCAAAGTCATACAAGTGATGCCAACATTAGGGTCCCCAAGTCGATCCTTTGGAATGAAGTAACTTTACCAAGTGACTGGTTGTTGGAAAATGAAAACCCAACCACTAATGTTTCTCAAAACATTAACAAGTTAGACATGATCCAGCAGTATCTAGATGGTACGGTTAGGATTAGTTTTGATGCACCCCGAGGAGGTTTTACACCCTTTAGGATCCAGGAATAGGTAGCCAATCAGCACGTAAGTCTACCTCTAGCCTTCTTGACACCATTAACCGACAACTTAAGGGTATCCATATTAACTCTCATGTTAGTACACTTTTGTATTCGGTTAATTCTCATCTACCAAACCAAGCCTCTGCATGAGGACAATTAGTCGAAGATGTAGAAGATGACGGTCAAGAGTCAACAACCCAAACAGATTTCAGATCTGTTAACCCACAGTTGATGACCATAAGTAAAGCTTTCAAGCCAGACATGAAAAAGCTCAATGCTAATTTTATGTCAAAAGAAAATTCTAGTAAAAAATATCAGTATCGTGAAGGACACACGAAAGCTGAGAAACAAGTCATCTATGACTCATGGCAAGCTTTCATGCATCAGTTAAGTCAAGACATTCCCTTTTTTATTTACTTTGAAAATTACCATTCCATGAATGCCCAAGTTCTCACAAAAGCCAAATGGACTACTTCGGATAAGAAGTCCATTACCTCTAGTCATCCACCGCCCGAAACCATTGTCATAACCCATAAAGGAACTGAGATTACAGCTTCCCCCTTTAAGGTTGCTACTGACAATGATAGTAACAAGAAATTGGTTGAACAAAAAAATTACACCAACCAATGCCTTCAGACTATAGGTAAACAATTAGATAAAATTGAATCCAAGTTAGATGGTCAATCTCTCATTTCTGATAAACCTTTACTTTACCTGCCCAGTAAGCCTTTATGTGAGACCCTGACTTTATTTTTGTTATTTTGTTGTTTATGACTCCTTAAGTGCGACTTTATTTCTGTTATTCTCTGTCTCTAGTGACAAGTTATATGAATGGAATATTGATCGTTTCTCTGAACAAGAAATTCTTAAAAAACTCCAGCATATGACTTTGTAGCAAACATCTACTTAGTAAACCATTCCCTTAGTCATCCAGAGGTCGTTGATTTAATTGTCTCTGGTTTCATTGGTTCTTTACGCCAATGGTGGGAAAAGTACCTCACCGAAAGTGATCGTGCTTTCATTCGTTATGCTGTTCAGCATGATGAAGAAGGATTACCAATTTTTCATGAAAGATTAGGTCAAGGTGTTAGTGATGGTATTAATACTCTTATTTATACCATTATTAAACATTTTCTTGGTACTCCTAGTAACATTTCATCTAGGGTTCATGACCAATTAAGTAACCTTAAGTGTCCAACCTTTAGTGATTTCCGTTGGTATAAGGATGTCTTCATTTCCCGTGTCATGCTTAGGAATGATTGTAAGAATCCTTTCTCGAAAGAAAAGTTCATTAATGTCCTCCCTAATCTCTTTGCCCATAAGATTAGAGAAGTCTTAAGTCAACCCTTAGGGATCATAGATTATGACACCCTGACTTATGGTGATCTTGTTAGTACCATCAACAAAGAAGGTATGAAGATGTGTATTAACATGATGATTAATAATCAACTTAGCAAAGATAGAAAAGCAGCTAAGTATAAAATGAGTCATTTCTGGGAACAGTATGGTCTACCTCCCATAGCACCATCCAGTGGGAAACACCACAAAGAAAGGTCTTCTTTTAGAAAATCACACAAATACCACAAAAAGTCATCAAGGAATTACACACTTCCTGAAGAAAGTAAACCTAGTAAACCTAAATTCTACAAAAAAACCTTTAGGAAGAAATCCAAAGACAAAAGTAAAATCAGATGCTACAAATGTAAAACACTAGGGTTATGTTCGTGTTGAGTAAAAACGTAGGATTTTAGAGAAGTTGTGAATTTTTATGTTGATTAGTGTTTTATTGGTGTTTGTGTAAAGTGGAGAGAGAAATGATTTGATGTAATTGTTTAATAAAAAAATATTAGAGTTATGGGAAAACTTCTTCTTCTGATGACTTCATGACTTCTGGTAAGTCAAGGGCTTCAAAGACTGGCCTACGCCAACTTCCTGTGTAGCTCACATCTGACAACTGGGAGGGGTCATGTGTCTCTATTAACTATCCCTCTACTTCTGTCAATTCTACTGATGGAGGAACTGTCTCAATAAGGGTTTCAGTCTGCTCGGGAAAGTCATCCTCAAACGCACTATCAGGATCAAGTACATATAACAGCTCTGAAACATCAAAGTCATCTACCAAATCAAGTGCATGTACCTCTAAGTCGTCACATCCACTCGGCATCTTGCAGGCATTGAACACGTTCATCTCCAATGTCATATTCCCGAATGTGAGCTTCAGTACTCCACTTCGACAATTAATTAATGCATTAGATGTAGCAAGGAATGGACGGCCAAGAATGACAGGTGCTTGGTAGATACTGGAAACTTTCTGCTGCATATCCAGAACTACAAAATCCACTAGATAGTAAAATTTATCTACCTGAACCAAAACATCTTCAAGTATACCCCGTGGCACCTTGACTGATCTATCAACCAACTGTAGCATGATAGAAGTCTTTTTTAGCTCACCCAATCCCAACTGCTCATATATTGAGAATGGTAGCAAGTTCACACTGCTACCCAAGTCAAGTAATGCTCTCCCAATGCATGATTCACCAATCATAATGGAAATAGTAGGAGTGTCGGGATCATAATGCAAGTTCACACTGTCTGTCTATGCACAGGCATCTCAGGTCGGGGAACTTCCTTTCCGCTTCTTAAAGAAATAATAGCCTTTACTGTTTCATTTGATTCCTCTGAGACATTATGCACTTGTTGCTGCCGATATACTTGAGGATTAGGTTGAGGTTGTGCTGAGAATTTTCCTCTATCAAGAATGCTTAATGTCGTACTCTTCTTATTACTTATTAATGGTGCCCCGTAATTCATTTATGGCCTGAGTGTTCTGACTGTTAGTGGTGGCCTGAATCTGCATGAACTGCTGAAGTGTGTTGGCCATCTGTGCCATACTATCGTCAAGAGACTTCTTTGGTTGAGCAGGGGGTTGAAACTTAGAATGTTGAGCAGCTACATTAGATTGGAATCCTGGAGGTGCTGCTGCAATCTGATAGCTCTGAGAAGTTTGATGTGGTTGATAGTGGTGCTGAGGAGCAGCCGGATGAGATGTCTGCTGAGAAGGTGGTGCATAGGATTGGGGAGGTTGTTGAAAATGCGAAGATTGACCAAATTGATCATTCCTCCGTTAAAAGTTTGGATGATTCCTCCACCCCGGATTGTAAGTGTTAGAGAAAGGCTGATTTGGTGCTCTGTTAACCCAATTTACTGATTGCATCTGATCAGACCCACTCTCCTGTAAAACTGGCATAATCGGACAATCCTGAGTCTTATGGCTAGAATCGGCACATAGAAAACACACCTCCACTGCTTTCGCGGCTTTCACCTTTTATAATTCCATAACCTCCAACCTCCTAGTCAAAGCACTAATACGAGCTTGGACATCAGTACCCTCTTTGACTTCATATTTACCCCCACCACCAATTGCTCTGAGAGGTTGTACTACCAATGGTGTCCGGTCAGATCGTGTATTCCATTGCTGGGCACTTTCAACAAGATAATCAAAGAACTTCAATGCTTCATCAAGTTCCTTGCTAAAGAATTCCCCATTGCACATAGTCTGAACAAACTGCTTGCATTCAGGTGTAAGTGCAGTGTAAAAGTAGTTGACAAGCCTCCAAGACTCAAAGCCATGATGTGGACAGATGTTCATTAAATCCTTGAATCTTTCCCAACAAGCGTGGAAGGTCTCATCACCTCTCCGCATAAAGTGGCTAATTTGCTCTTGCAAAAATTGAGTTCTCTGAAAAGGAAAAAATTTATGTAAGAACTCACGTTGCATGTCAGACCATCTAGAGATAGAATTTGATCTCAAAGAATTAAACTAAATCTTTGGTTTATCCTTTAAAGAGTAAGGAAATAAACGAAGATTAACAAATTCATCTGTTGTAGCTCTAGTAATAAAAGTAGTGCAAGCAAGCTCAAAATCCGTCAAGTGTTGGTATGGACTCTCAGAATCCATCCCATGGAATTGAGGTACTATTGACATCATGCCATGCTTAATTGAAAAATTAGAAGCATCATCAAGTAAAGCAATGCACAATGGTGTTGTGGTGCGAGTGGGCTACAAGTAATCTCTTAATGTTCTAGGTGCTCCTTCAGCCATATCTTCAACAGTAGCAGAATTTTCCAAATCAGAGTTTAAATCGATGCTACTAGTGTCCAACTCAACACTTGGCACACTATCACTATACACAATATCAGCAGAATTCACTCTATATAGTCTATGTGTAGCATCTCTTGCCCAATTCATCAAACATGAGTGCCTAAGAGAGTTATATCAAGTGTATGCGTGTATGATGTGTCAGTGTATGAACTAAAGAACCATGAACTAAAAATGCAAAACGGAATAAAGAAAAATAATGGCAATAGAATGTCAATTGAACTTACCTTATCCAGGCAACGTCACCAAAAACTTGACTCAACTAAAAATGATTAGTGAATTACTCCCAAGCATAGGAGGTTGTCAAGTAATACTAGGGAAGTACTAGATCATCTCCACAAGGAACGATGTGTTCAATTTTTCATTCCTACCACCATTACAGTAAAATAAACTATGCTCTATTTACAATGAAAATGGTATTTCCAAAGGGAAAGGTTGGGTTTTTAGATACCATCCATGACTTTTGAGATTTTGAGTTGTGATCAATGTGAGAGCTAAAAACTTAATAAAGAGCTAACAAGAAAAACACGTAATCATAAACGTAGCATGAGATGGAGTTAAAACTAGATGAACTCAAGTAGTTGTCGAATAAACATCATTTGGCATTAAACTTGCTCTAAGAGACATTTCATCAAACACTTTGTATCCAACCTCTAGTTAGTCAAAATCCATTCATACCCATACTCAATAAAACTAACAAAAGCAAAACCAAACACTATTCTAACATTAAGGAAGTGAAATGAAAACATAACATAACATTTAATCATCCAACCAAAGCAAAACTCAAATATGGAATATGACATTCGGTCCAACTAGTTCTACAAATGAAATGAGAGTGCAACAAAAACTACTACAAAAGATCAAAAGAAAACTAAGCCAAAAGCAACAAGCTTTTGGTCTCTACGATAGCAGCAAGAAAAGCAAAGGAAAAGGTGGTCTTCGGAGAAGAGTTGGGAGACTCGGCAAAAAATAAGACTTTCGAACCCCTCTTTTGCTTTGCACGAAAATGTTCTTTTAAAACCTTTTTTTTTGGGGGGTCTTTGTCGTGACTCAGCAGCAATGCCCTAGGGTTTATTTTCGACTTCCAAAAATACCCTCCAGCATGGCGTCAGTCGAATCGCGCTAGACCGAAGCTCAACGTTTGCTCGAGCGTCCTTTGAAGAAATTCGCACAGAACCGTATCGTGCGACCAACGCTCGTCGTGCCGCTCGAGCAGTTTTTGGAGATTTTCAAACAGAGACTTCACGCACGATCAACGCTCGATTTACCGCTCGAGCGTCTTCGTATTTTCAACAGCAGTATAACGCGTGACCAGCGCTCGACAACGCGCTCAACCGACTCTTTGATTTCATCCTCCCTCTCACTTCCATGAGCTCACTTCATCTCCATTGTTCATATTCAAAACGTAAAAACAGAAGTTAATATAGGAAATATTCCAATCATATTTATGAAAATGGAGACATGAAAATATGGTGAGAGGAGAGAAAACAAATAACTTAAAATTACTCAATTACACTTGCTTTTGTCGAAATTAACAATTCGCCCCTTGCTAATGTCCAAAGCATAATTTTCTCATTTTTTAGTGGAAATGGTGTAATTGTGGAACTTTCTCAAGTGATAAATTAGCAAAATTGTGATACAATCATTGTGACTGTCTCGACGAGCTCAAAAAGGTAGAGGGGTCAAAAAGGGATTTTGTGCACTTTGATGTTTGAACACCCGACCAAACTTTCTACTTTCTCGCCAGAATTTGGCTCTGTGATCTCTAAACACACCTATGATACCACTGTTGGGAAAACAGGGATAAAAGACAATAGAAACGAGACCTACTTAGGAAAGAGAAATCTCATTGACATAACAACAACAACAATTCTTCACAATCACTCTCTCTCTCTCTCTCTCTCTATTTCTCCTCTCTAATGCTCGGTAAGTGCAATTTTTCTTCATGCTCTACATGTCTATTTATGGGGGTGGGGGGATAAATGCAATTGGCTAGTTGTTTTGGGAAGAGGATAAATTTCAAGTTGGATATGAGAAAGTTCAACTTGCATGGATAGGATAAGGGCAACTTGCGTGGATATGAATACTTCAGCGAGGACTTCTCGTTGAGCTCTTGCTTCTTCTCTCTTACAAGTTTCCTGGCAAATTCTCAAACTTTGTAATTCTCAAAATGCTTTTTGGACCCGATGTTCAACAGCTTCTTGATTTTCCATATGACAGGCAGTAAAAAATTAATCTATCTGTAGAGATCCTAACGGATTCTTCAGAGGCACTCGAATAAAGATAGCTTCGCGTGGGGGTTGTGTAGAAGAAAAAAAGTTGACGACGCAATTCTGTTTTTCTTTGGGTTTATAGCTGGACGACGCTGTTTGAGAAAAAAATGACAAGCGGATTCATTTGGCAGCTGATGTGGCCATGTGGACATGATGCTGACGTGTTTTAGGCTTCCGTTAGCTGATGGACGGAAGTGATAAGAGGACTTTTATGTCAAAAGTATAAAATATAAGTGATTTAGATTTAAAGTTTGAATTCGAAGGAATTGAAAAACTGGTATAAACTTATGAATTAAATTGATAATTTTCCTTGATTTTAAAAGAACCGGGTAGTTTTCGGACTTTTTCTTAAGCTGAAACGGGAAAAAAGAAAATGAGGCCGGTTAGGTGGTCATGTTAAATAATATAATATTTGAGTGGGGTTCAATGTAGATGTCCTTTTGAATAACAATTACTTTTATGTGAGTTTCTTTAGCCTTGTAGAAAAAAAGAAGCTTAGGAATTTATGTGAACCCGGATATGCTCGGAATAAGACAAGGAAAATAAACACTGAAAATACTCCAACTTGCGGCACATTTTGCCAACTTGTGGGCCATCACATTATACCTACGGAGAACCCAGGCAATCTTTCAGTCCGCAAACTCTACCAAACTAGTTATGATACCATCAACCAAGGATGAAATCGCCCACAAATTCGGGCTGGTCAAGAGAAAGAATATCATTACAAAGCACCAGAAGCGCACTCAAAACAACCCGAGGCCAACATTGTCTAAGATATTGACTTCAAGTTTATACAGAATAAAAAACCTTCGAAATATTATGACAATACATGTAAAAGAGAAGAGACTTGTAAGTACGTATTTCAGGGTCAGCCATAAGAGAAAGCATGTTAAAGGTTGATTTAAGATGATAAGTGAAGAAGGAAAGAACAATATGAAATAAAAGAAAATGAAAAAAATGTAAGTATACCGTAATGATATCGAAGTTGACAAGAAAAAAAATCAGTAGTCGCTAATTTTTTTAATAGATAAATAATAAAAGACGTTTAATTCAATTGGCCGGTACCGACTAATGCCTAGAAAAAGAGCGACGGGAATGAAATAGTTTCCACCCTTTTCTTCCTCTTTCACTCCCATCGCACTCTCTCTCTCTAGGCACAAATAAATACTGATTGAGAAGTGGTTCCCATGCACCTCTGTAGTAGTGTTGATTTAGGCAGAAACAGGCCCAACCACCCTCGCTGCCAGTCCTATGTAAGTATAAGAGAAAGAAAAAGAAGAAGAAAGGAAGAAGAAGAAGAAGGGGGAAAATACAAGAAGGAAGAAGAGAGAATGAGAAGGAGGGAAAAGAAAGACAGATATAGATGACGAAACGAGGGAGGGAAAGAAGAAAAAGAAAAGAAAATAAACAGATCAGTATCGATTTTTGATATTTCCTTCAAAAAAACGCTTTCTGTTTTCTCCACACCAGCAGACTCTTTACGGTGGAGGGGGAGCTCCGGCTCCATCATCCACCCCTCCTCCTTTTTAGTTTTCTTCTCCTCCCTCTTCCTTCTCCCCTCTCATCCTCTCTGGTCTGTTTGGCCGGCGTTGGAGCCTAACCGAGACGACTTGCCTCGACTTCTTGGTCGTACGCGCTGGTTTCTCTCCCTTGCCTTGTTTCGGCGAGTCGACCAAGCTTTCACAAATAGCTTGGATCTTTCCGGTGGAATGGAGAGGCTGGTAGTCGCCTTGATTGCGGAGCTTGGGGAAGTTGCGCATGGCAAAGTCGCCTCGGAGCTTGAAGGCATTCCTATCGTAGGCCCAGTCTGCTTCTTCGGTGGTGTCGACATTGCCCAGCCCGAGACGGGTACGGTTCTTTAGGAGACAGAGCTTATTACACAGATATGGGGTACTCTTCCCGATCAGATTTCCCTTGTTTTCCTGTCGGACGTTTTCCCTCTGCTATTTCGGTCTTACCTCAGTCGGCTGGTAGAGATGGATTTGATCTTCCTCCATTTGCACCTTCTTGGATCTCGGCTGTACACCTGGAGGCTAATCCTTGGGTTATTTTGGCTAATATCAGTGATTATGACAAGTTTGACTAGTTCTCAGCCTATAATTTTGAACACGCTAGCCAGAATAGTCCTCAGCCTATTATAGTCCTCATCCTTATCCCTCCCTTACTTTGCCTGTGCATTCACCAGTTAGAGATCCACCGATCCTATACTGCCCAGAATCTCCATGGACCTTTCTGTGGCCTATGTTATGCTTTCGCCCGTTTTGGCCAGCCCCTATGTTTAGGGCTTGTTTTATGTTATGCTTTGGCCCGTTTGGGCTAGCCTCTCTGTTTAAGGCTTGCTTCGGTTTAATTATATGTTTTTCTATTGTTTGCAATTACAGCTGGGATTGCATGTTTAGCAATCGTCTGGAGTCGGCTCACCAACTCTGTTGGCGGTCCTTCAGAGACAGTTCTTTCACGGGTTTTCCGTGTTTCCTAGGGCCCTCGGGCCCGCTCGCTTCGGGCTTCATGTCCGCCACCTCTGTGGACCTTGTGTCCTCTTTAAAAGCCACTTTACTGTTGGCCCCTCCGCTGTCGCTTGTAACGCCTCTTTTGGGTTCTTTTCTTTATTTTTCTAGGTTGTAATTTTTGTTTGTGTTTTTTTTTAATATATTGACTTAGAAGTTTAAACAAAAAAGAAAGAAGAAAAAGAAAAGAAAGAAGTGAAAAGAAAAAGACGAAAATTGAGAAAGATAGGAACAAGAATAACAAAGATGAGGAGGGGAAGAGAAGAAAAAATAAAAATAAATTAAAAATCAAGATCTTTTCTTGAAGAAATTTGCTAAATAGCTTTCTTAAGGAGGTAGAAAATTTAATGTAAGATCAAAAGTTCGAAGAAAAATAGAGTTGGAAGAGAAAAGGGAGAGCTTCTTTCTTTAGAAAGGTCCCTACGGTTCTGGAAGAAAAAAGGGAGACTGCGAAGATAAAATTTACCAAAAAAAGAAGAAGCAGGGGAAAACGCACCAGAGGAGATTAAAAGAGGCGGTGGGCAGGGAAAGGCTGTGGAGGTGGCTGGCTTCGAGGGTCTGGGAAATGTGAGAGGCTGAGATAGTGCTCACTAGTCATTTCCTATTCTTTTGGTATGGACTGGATCACTAGGCTTTGGTCTTCGGCTTGGGCTTGGGCTGTATGTATGGATTGGGCTTTGGGCTTGGGCTTGGGTTGTATTTATGGACTGAACTTGGGTTTGGGCTTGGGATGTATGTAAAAATCTCAACATCAACTTAACTTGAGGCGAAATTGTACCCACGACCTCTGAGGTATTCGAAAGTCATAATTGGGTCCCGGCCATTTAGCTCTCTGAGGTAATGATTTTTGGAAAAAGAGGCCCTTTCGTCGACCTTCGTACCACGACGTTAATATTAAATGCTGACATGTCAAATTAATGCAATGTCAATCCAATCAAATTGTGTCACGTGCCCAATTTAAACGTGTCAGCCCATATATGCCACATCAACACCGGTCCAATTAACCACTCACACCACGCCATTCCCACATCATCTCATCATCTAAGCTTACAAAACACAAAAAAAAAAACTAAGTTTTTCTCCCTATCCATCTCCGTAAACCACCTCCCACATTCTCCTTCCAAAATCTCAAACTCAGTAGAATCTCCACATGTTAGCATTTATCGTTAACATAGGAGGACGAAGGTAGACGGAGGGGCCTCTTTTTCCCGAAATCATTACCTCATGGAGCTAAATGACTAATTTGTTACCTCAGGGATCTAATTACAACTTTCAAATACCTTAGGGGCCTTGGGTGCAATTTCACCGTAAATTTACAACCAAAATTCTCAATTTGGTATTAGACTGCAACAAAGTTGCTTCATCTTCAATGAACATAACCATTCCGTCATTATCTCTATAAGTTCTTACACGTAAAAAGATTGATATATTATCTATAGTTTTTAAAATTCTTTGGAGAATTTATCAAGAAAGGAGAGAGAAATTATTTAAGGAAAACTTCACTTTCCATCTTCAAACTACGAGTTTAATGTCATTTTGGGGTCCCGAACTATCAAGTTAACTATATTGAGCCCTTGAACTATCAAAATTCTCAATTGGATATTAGATTGCAACAAAGTTGTTACATCATCAATGAACATAACCATTCTGTCATTCTTTCAATAAGTTCTTACACGTATCTGTCATTCTTTCAATAAGTTCTTACACGTAAAAAGATTGATATATTAACTATAGTTTTTAAACTTCTTTTTAGAATTTTTGAAGAAAGGGGAGAGAAATCTTTTAAGGAAAACTTCACTTTCCATCTTCAAACTATGGAATATTCAATGTCACTAAACTATGGAATATTCACTTTCCATCTTTTAAAGCAAAGTGTGCTGACGTATAGTTATGCGTGCACGCTAGTAATGAAAAAGAGCCGTGCGAACGGCATTTAAACACCGTTCGAACGGTTTTCTATATATTTGAATTAATTTAATTAAAATTTTAGAAACAACATAAATATAAATATATTCACTGATCATAATATAATAAAATATCTAGAAATATGCAATAGTTATTAAAAGTAAATAAAATAAATAATCGATAAGTACTGACAAAATAGTAAAAATACATAAATCTACCAAAATTTACATATGGGTGTCCAACGAGATTGCATCTGTCTGATCTACTTCATCAGCTGCTCACGCATCTGCTCCGCCATTAGTTGCATCCTCCGTTCTTGTTGTTCCATTAGGTTCCTTTTCTGCTCTTGCATCATCTTCTGGTGTTCTTCGTCTTTTTTCCATTGCTGCTCTGCCATTATCTTCATCAGCTCTTCGTCTTTCTTCCGTTGTTGCTCCTCCATCATCTGCAGATGCTCTCGCATCGTCTGCTCCATATCTGACCGCTTGACCAGAAGCGCTTCACATTCCAACTGTCTAGCCCTCATCTCCTTAATCTATAATCTGACCTCTTCCAATCTCCGGGACAAATCAACTGACGATGCTGATAAATATGATCCAATCGACCGTACTGATCAAACTAAACCTCGAACGTAACCCACTTTCGTCCCCAACACCTCAGTGAAGATCTCCACTTTGGTGAACGACTTTCCATTTGACTCGTGCTGCAACGGTAAAGCCTCAATTTTTTCCTACAAAATTAGAAAAGAAGATAAAAATAATACATATGAAACATAAACGTATACGAATGCATCATTAAAACTAACGTTACAACTTACAAAATTTTCTCGTGCATCTTTTGAAGTCCACAACCTTAGTAGTATGCGTCTTTTTATAAAGCAACGAAGGACTAATTTCATCAGATTCTGAATTTTTCTCTACACTAAAAGAAATATAGAACATGCATATTAAAATACCTAAGTCATTTATTTAAATAATAAATAAAAAATGTAAATTTATTACTTACTAACAAGGCTCTAGTGCGTTGGAAGGACATCGCTCCCGATGTGTGTACAATCTTCAACTTAGCTCTATTCTCTTTGTTGATTGCACTCCTCCTCCTCTGCATTGTAAATTTACAATTGTTACCACAATTAAGCATATTGTTGGCTTTTGTGAACAATCGAGATTTTGATGATTTCAATAAATAAATCTCGTTTATAAAGTGGACATTTTCAAAGACAAAGACGAGTTGATAAAAGAGCCAAAGACTTGAAGAAAGAAGAACAAGAAGATGCAAGGAGCTCAAAGTGAAGATTCAAGACCTTAGGGTATAATCTTTGTAACTCCTTATTTAACTTTTGACAAGGATTTGAATCACGCACTTGCATATCTTTCAAAACGTGCATAAACCGTTTTAAGTTTTGTTTAAAGATTAAAACATTTTTCAAGGTTTCAAAACACCCCAAACAAACTCCCAAACCTTTTATATACTTATGGGAAGTAAGTCTTATAAGTTGGGTGTTTAAAAGTGGTCAAAACTAGATTTTAAAAGAACCGGACAATGTGCTTAAGTTGAAGAGGTCGTGTAAGACCCCGAAGAAACCTGTGTCTACTTCATTACTAGATGAAGGATTTCATGGCCTATTCTGTGTTAAAAGAAACCTTGCTTGGCCAAGGCATGATTTTATGTTAAGAAAATGTATGTGTAATTATTTTGAATTTCTAAAATGTGATGTTATGATTTAAATGCTATGGATGGAATTTTAAATTTTATAGTAACCAATTTCATGTTGCTAGATTAATTGTATATCTTCCTTCAATATTCTTGATTTTAATTTTTGAAGGATTTTCTTATGAATGATTTTGGAGTATTAAGACTTGCATGTTGGGCTTAGAAACCTCAAATAATGGGCTGATATTGGGCAACCCAATTATGGCCGGTTATTGGATGTAATTGGGCCTTGAAGTTGTGTCATATGGGCTGCCCAATTACATGTGATGATGGGCCCTTGAAGTGTGATGTTGGGCTACCATGAGGCTTATAACATTTGGTGTACATTGGGCTTATAATGACATGCTAATGGGCTGCCAAAATAAGCATGGAGATGGGCTTTGGAAAGCATGATATTGGGTTGCCATGAAGCCCATGACAATAGGCCTTGTAATGGTGCTATTGGGCCTGAATGAATTTGGACATTAGGCCTAAGCCCTTAGGCTTATGAATTGGGCTTTAGGATATGATGATGGGCCTTGAATCAAGGGCTTAATGGACTGCCCAATGGGCCATGCAAATTAGATTTAGAAAGTTAGATTAATGGAACCAATCTTACTTAAGTTTCCTAAGCAACTAGATTAGGATAAGTAAACTAGGTAGTTAGAATTCAACCAAATGAACTAATTGGTGGAACAAGTCTCTAAATAAAAGTTGGATTTATGTGGTGGGGGGAAGGCACACGTGAATGACAAGAGGAGTTGAATTTTGTGGTGGGAAGAGTTATACTAGAAAGGCAATGGAGACAAGAGGGAGACAAGAAATGGAAAAGCTGAAAAATGACATGGAAGAGGAAATGATGTCATGGCCGAAAATCATGGCTAGGTGCATGTCATTGTCTTACACGCCTATCACCCCTTTTCCCCCCTTCAATTGAGCTCATTTAGGCCACCTTAGTCGACCAACACAAGGCCAAAAGGAGAGAAACACAAGCATAGAGTGTAGAACCGAAATTAAGAGAGAAAGGGAGAAGAAGAGAGAACCAAGGGAGAACCGAAACTCTTGGACCCAAAAGGCTGAGGTTGAGCTGCTGTCAAGGGAATTTGTGTAAAGAGAAGAAGGAGGACAAGGAAGAAGAAGAAAGGAGAAGAAGGAAGTGAAGTGAAAGAGGTATTGTGCAAAGGAAAGAGAGAAAAGGGACAAAGGAGCACTAAGGTAAAAACCCTCTTGATGGCCGAACTCTCTTGTGTATAGATCTTAGAGTTTGAGTTGTTTCATGCATGGATATGATGAGATCTGGATGATTAAGAACCTTAGGTTGTTTAGTAGGTGAAAGAGAGGAGAAGCTTGCAAAGGAACAAAGAGAAAGGAGAAGGAGCAACAAGGTAAAAATTTGGATCTCACATTTCCCATGCTAGCCGAATCCTTCATGTATTGGGATCTTGGGCTTTGATGTTTTATTTTGGTTGGATTTTGATCATGGTTATGTGTAAGTGTTAGATCTGGACATACATGCTTAGATCTAAGATTGAATGTGAAGAAAAATGCAAATGGAGAACAATGCATGTTAAAGGAAGTTAGATCTAGGTCTTGTTGTGTTGGTTGGTTGCAAGTTAATTATTTTCCCTAGATCTATGGATGTTAGTGTATATAAAGTGCAGATCTGGGCTTATCGAACATGAATGAAGGAAGTATGGTGAAAATGTATGCAAAGATGGGTTGTAGAAGTCAATGTGTGCATGATAGGGATTTTAGCATGAAAAGATGTGGGATTTTGATGTATAGTCGAACCATGTATGCCTTAGGTTTTCATGAGTGGTTTGTATATGCTTAGATTTGGACATTGGCCATGTTATGTACAAGATTTATGACCTAATGCATGGTAGATGATTGCTAAGTGTAAAGAATGCATGCAAAGCGAAAGAACCGAAGAAAACCTAGTAGTGTTGTGATATTTTGAGTTGGCCGAATATTGCTATTAGTGATAACTTGTGTTGTGTTTTGATTTTTAGATCCTAAGTTGTGAATCTATTGAATGGAGGAAGGGGTCACCATTGGAGATAAATTTTGACTAAGGACACATAGAACATGGTGTTGGCCGAATGCCTAGTGTGTAGAGACCCTAATTGCTAGTTTGTGATAAATGGAATATAATTGATTAGAATGGATAAATGAGATTAGGATTGGCTAATCGGATTAAAGGATATTAAGGCTTAGAAGTTAGGGTTATAAGGAATTAGCAAAACCTTGTGTTGAAAGCATGTACTAAAGATTTAATTAGAATAAATAGGTCTTGGCCGAATTTATTAAGTGAATTACACTTGTGAAGATTTTATTAAGTACATTAAATAATGGGAGACTTGGATTTAACCCTAATCTATTAATTTATTAAAACCCTAATCGGGAATAGATATATAAATATTTTGTAATATGGTTTAATAATTAAATAACCTAAGTTTAGATATTATTAGAAGAGTAAATAAAATAATTTAAATGATTAAAAGAATTTCAGTGATATATATATATATATATATTTAATAATTACGTGCTATTTCTTAAAGTCTAAGAAATATTTGAATCGCTTGTAGGCGATCTACGTGTTTTATACACTACCAAGGAAGACCAAGAGTAAGTGGATACTGTAAGTGGACAGTAAGTGGTTCTTTTCAAAACTGGAATGACACACTGCATCATTTCATGAACAAGCATGAGATTTTGATCAAGCATGACATGACATGTGCATTGCATGAATTTTTCTAAAGAGAATGTTTATGCAATGATTATGGAAAGATTACGGAAAGTTTTATGAAAAGATAAGTTAAGTTAAGGGGCACTGGTCGGTACCGTACCATCAAGATGGACTCCCATACCGAAGGACAAATGTGAGAAGGATGGGTGAATCCACGAGGCTGTGCAAACCACACTGAAGGACATTGAGAAGGTGTGGTGCCTCCAAGGGTCATGTCTAGCCACTGAAGGACAAATGAGAGAAGGTGCGCTAGCTTGACCGTATGTAAGGTCTCCAAGGGAAATCGGAGACAGTTCCAAAGGGAACGCACAACCCTGACTTCAGGGGTTAAATGGAGCGAGCCCACAAGTAAAAGATATGAAATGGTTGTGAAAGGCCAAGAGTGGCACAAGTATGAATAAGTAATTTTCAAGGGCCTGCGGCCGAATTTAAGCAAGAGCATGTGCATATCCATGACATGCATGTGCATCACTTATCAAGTTCTCTTCTTTCATGAATAAGGAAGCATAAGTCAAGAGCATGTTTCAAAGTTATGTCTTTCCCTTACTGAGTCTTTTTGACTCACGTTTTAAAAATTGTGTCATTCCAGATGCCACAGGTGAAGAGAGTCAGGAGGACTACCTGACTTAGAATGACCCAGATGTTATTCTTATTTTGATTTATGGTGACCTGATCGATGAGATCCGTCACTAGTTGAATTCTAAATATTATATATGTTTTGTATGAAAACTTAATGAGAACCCTGATTATGTAAGATTTAGCTCGAATCCCTCGCGATCTTGTGAGTTTCCGCCGTAAGCACGTAAGCAAGTAAGTAAGAACGCTGGAGCTATTCGGAGAATAGCTCGCGGCTGTCACGATTCCTGCGGGGTGCCGTTCGGGGCGTGACAGGTCGACCGGTTCTTCGACCGCTCGGTATATTGAAGCTTCTGACAATATGACCGTTGGATAACGGTAACCTGAAGCGGTCGACCGGTTCATGTAGCGGTCGACCGACTCATTTTAACAGACGATTCCCAACGGCTATAAACGGCTAGTTTTCATATGTGGCCTATAAATACACCTTCATTTCGTCCAAAATGAATAACCAACGACTGCATATCATTTTTACTACTTGAGAAATATTATAAACCTTCCGTTTCTATATTTCTCATATCATTCACACAAAACACACTTTCATATCCTTGTATTTGTGTGAATAAAGAGATAGTGATTTCCGCTTTCATATCGATTCTTCAAGCGAGTTTTTGTTCTTTAATCTTCCTATCTAGAGAGTTGTTTCCGTTAGTGAGGTTGTTTACTAAAGAAGAAGCTTTGAGAGTGTATATCTCAAGCTTGGCGAGGTTGTGAGTGGTGAGCTAGAAAAACCACTTGGTTGGGTTTGAGTGTTGAGCCATGGAGAAAACACTTGTACGGTTCTCTAGCACCCGGAAGCTAGAGTGTAAAGCTATTGGAGAATAGTTGAGAACCTCAAGGCTTGGTGAAGGAGCTTGAGGGGTGGATGTAGGTGAGTTTGTCGAACCACCTAAAAATCGAGTGTTTGCTTCGTTACCCTTATCTTTACTTTTAGCACATATTTACTCTTAATACATATTATATACTTGTACTAAATTATGCTTTACTTTGCAAACACGTCTTTGGGGAATAATATCGAAATTTTTTAGAAAAAAAATTCACCCCCTCTTTGGTTGCCTTAATCCTTTAAACTTGGACTTACACATCTGGCTAAAATAAACGTTCAGATCGGAATAAAAATGTTTAACATGAAATTCCTCGCTCGGGAATAAATCACAAACACGAGTCCATTCTTCCTTGTTCATATCGGTATACGGGTGCTCTAACGCCTCTTCTTTGGAATTGAACACCTAGTAATGCTGGAAAATTCTATTTCTGTGCGTCATGTACGCTGTGTTCATCGTAGCGTCACAGTGATGCGATTCTCGGCTTGGTCGTAATCTAGTTAGAAGTCATCCTTAACATATAAAACAGATAGAAATGTAAAAAAGTTTCAACAATTAAAATTTAATAAATTATACTTACCAACACTCGGTTCATCACATACGATTTAACCTCGTCGGGGACCTCCTTCCACTTACTCGTCTCAAATGGGACATGTTTTCGAACGAGCGCACCAATATGACTCGAGAGCATTGAGGATGCCTTGTCATCACCGCCCGTACGTCCATCAGGGATATAGACGGTCAGCTTTCCTCTAGAGCGAGCCTCGAGTAAGGCAATCCCGCGCGTACTACCTCGAACGTGTCTAATTCGGGACGTCGCTAAAATTGAATAACAATAAATTTAATATTCAGTTAAGCATAGAAATTTAAAATTCATAACATTTAATAAATATTGACAGGGTAAGATACTTACACAGTATCTTAAGCATCATAACATTTAATAAATTTTATATTCAGTTAAGCATCGTAGACGTCACAGTGATGAATCACATCGAAGTCGTTTCCCTCCCGCTGGCATAACATCGTCCTGTAACCAAATTTCGACAACATTTCTTCTCAGTCCCCAAATACACGCCTACAACGTTGAGCCTAAACACCTACCATTTAAGGAAAAAATGTAAGCTCAATGCTGAATGTGTATCCGAAGGAGAAAAGGAGATTTGCATCGAAATTTCTAAACACATCTGTCACAATAGCAGATACAATTACGCACATTACGCATATTGTAAACTCAAACTATCCATAACGTGGACAATTCAAGAATTATACCAGTTCGTTATCCGAACTTTGTGTAATTCTTAAACGGGTCTAAGGTACTAAATGAATGCATGACATAACAACATACACCGTTCGGAAGTAAGATAATCGTCTGAACCATACATATAAACGTTCGGACGCGTTTTGCAAAAAGTCCGAACGAAAAATAGAGTCTGGACGGTACATCAACCGTCCGGACTGTGATTGTTAAACAAGACAATTCTTCAACTCACAGACTCTATTTTCAGTGGAAAAGCTTGTCAAAATTAACCCAAATCACAAACACTTCAATATAAACACATCACAACCAACCGCAAACTCCATTACTATCATTTAGACCCTAAAATTTCGAAAAAC
The DNA here is from genome assembly GCA_963930655.1 of Myrica gale. Classification (NCBI taxonomy): domain Eukaryota; kingdom Viridiplantae; phylum Streptophyta; class Magnoliopsida; order Fagales; family Myricaceae; genus Myrica; species Myrica gale. Next base: position 5,210,284 of record OZ005613.1, read on the forward strand.
ACATGCTTTCATAAATTAAAAGACATGTTTTTCATCTTAGAACAATTCAATTTAAAAACCACTAAACTCAAATGCAATCTAATTTCAAATTCTAAAAGAGATAATCCTTTCACACCCTCTTCAATGAGATTGGACGCCCAAAATCAGCTCTCCGCTTCTCCTCGTTCTCAAATCTCTCGTTTACTTTTTTTTCCTATTCTTCCTCCACTGTCTGTGAATCTGTAACTTTCATACACTTGAATATCGTTCGGACACAGCACAGGAAGTTCGGACGCATACGTGTATTAGTTTTCAGGGGAATTCATGCCGCCAAAATTTCATATACGTTCGCACCACGATGTAACCGTCCGAACTCCCTCTTACAGTTTAACACATTATTTTTTGTAATTCTCAAATGACATCGTATGCTCATTAACATAGACATTTGGACGGTCCAATATCGTCCGAAAACTACATTACATCACACAAGACCGTTTAGGAAATAAAAACACGATAGCGTATGATAATAAACAATCACTTTCCCACATTAGTAAACACGCGTCCGCATGGTTTTTTGAATATCAGGTGTCCCGAACGTATAAAGAAGTGTTCGGACGGTGTGTTTTATATAATACGACACCGTTCGACCTTACATTAAACAGTCCAGACGGCTACATTAACGTCCGAACGGTTTTGGACGATTTTGTATTTTTTCATTTTTTAATTAACTTTATTAGCAAGTTTTAAATAACCAAAGTTAGTCAATAATGTAAATAATCTGAATTGGATTAAGTTCTAATATCAATATTTTTTTGAATGAGTGTACCGAAATTAGAAACGTAACATTAATTAACATATTCTATAAAGTTCTAATTAATACAAATAGCATAACTGAAATGACATAAATATATCAAGTATCGTCAAAACATAATATGAACAAAAACATCAAATAAAACTAATACATGTCCTCAAAACATAATAACAAAATAAACGTGTTAATAAAAATAAATAAATGTAGACTACTGCTCATCATCATCATCATTATCATCCGTGAGTTTTAGGATGTGACAGACATGAAGAAGGTGCTCCTGAAATTATGTCAAGATTTGCGAAGAAAAAACTTGAGTTTTGAGAGATTTTTTAGGAGAAACGGTTCGGTGTTTGTGAAAATGACGAACTGTTCGTCTTTTCAAAATACGTCGCTAGCGTCCAGACACCACGTAGGTCGTTCGGACTCCGTTCTGCACACGTGACCCAATCAACGTACTTCATATTAAATGCCAAAATTTAAACCGTTTAAAACTGATCGACACAATAACCACGTCCGGACGTTGTATCAAGGAGTACGAACATCTAGTCCGGAAGTTGAAATGAATTGACGCGACGTGGAAGCGCACCTTTGGCTGAATAAACGGCGAATCCAGTCTAGACGTCTGTAAGCCGTGCGGATGGTTACAACCGTTTTCAACTTTCAAATAACGAAAACACGTGTAAGTCATGCGACGGTTGTGAGAATGTCTGGACAGGTGCCTAAACTGTTCCAACGCGTACCTCATTTACTCTCAGTTGCGATATGGGAGTCCGGACGCGCAAGATAATTTACGTAAATAATTTAATATATTTCATTCAATTTAACGCAATGTAATTTGGCACAAATATTTAACTTTATTTATTTAGTTTGAATACATAGAAAATATATATAGTTAAGCATATTTTTATATTAAATATCCGTTACAACTAATCATCAATTTAATTGTAATTGCAAGGTAATTACTCTAACTGTTACATTCTAATTACACTAACCGTTCTGTTAGTGTAATCACCCATTTTATTTTACTAATTATCTGTTTAAATTGTAATAAATTTAATATAGTGAAAAAACATAATTAATATAAAATATAAAAAATAATCCAAATACAGAAGGAAAAACACAATCATAATGTCTTGTACAAGCTGGAAACGGTCATTCAAACGATAAATAAATAATAGTGATAAAGCATAAACAGAAGACTAGTCCAAATCACGAGCTACAACTGGCTCGTCCAAATCTTGTCTGAGGGCATCACGGACATGCGCCAAATGCTCCTCCATATTATCCACCCATCTGACGAGTGTCTGCAACTATACCGGAACGATATAGACAGACTGTGACAACTGAGACAAACGTTCTCTCATCCTTATTAGTTTCATCTGCATAATATTCAACTTTTCCGTTATAGCCCTATCCGTTAGAGCAAGTTTATTCTTCAGACCGGTCAAGCCGCATTGGAGCTCTATGCACAACGAATGTGTCGACTGCACTATTGCCCGAATAGTCTCGTTAACTTCGCTAAATAGTCCTTTGCCGAGGCTGGTCGCTCTGTTTGTCCCCTGATATTGGTGATACTTCTCCCAGAGCATTCTATGGTCAACCTAGCAAAAACCGTCCGATAATGAGCATAAACCGTTCGTACGAACGTCAAACTGCGTCGTTTAAATTTTAGGATGTCCAACCTAACAAAAATTGTCCGAACTTACAATGACCATCCTGACGTTTCATTAAACGTCTGGACGGTGTAAAAAGACTTCCGAACGTGTTTCGATGAACACCAGCAAAACAAAGTTATTTCATAGACACAAAATAACATAAAAAACTAAACAATAGACTGTATTTAATCGAAATACATGAAATTTATGAAGGAAGTTTTACCTGAAGTTCCTTGATAGATCTTAAATGGATAGTGAAAACGTTTGAGAGCAGTGAGTGAGTTTGTGATTTTGACAAAGTCTGGCGGTTGTAATGTGTCCAGTATCCAGCCGAACGTGTTTGATTAGCGTTTAAACTCTTCTCAAAGGTTATATTGACACGTGTCTCTATCAAATTTAAATTCATTAAATATGCCTGATTCGAGAAGGTTCTAGAACTTATACGGTCCGGACATTATTCCTTGCTTCGGACGGTATTGATGCCGAGTGTCTGAAGTTTTGCAACGTGGAACCACACGATTCGCGGAAGAAGCATTTATAATTGTGCGCACCTTTTTTATTGTCAGACAGAACTAGAGTATTTTTTTTCCGTTGGAACACATTTGACAACTTCCGGACTGAATAGAGTGTTCATGACGATTTTTAATTTGTCAGTCTATCCTGACGATTATTATTCATTAGGCAATGTCCACTCGGACGTTGTATAAAAATAGTTCGGAGTGTATTGTAAAAATTGTGATGATTCTAATTATCACTCAGTTACAACGATTTGGAATTTGTCACCCTACAGCGCGTCCGAACGGTTTTCTTGTTCGTCCGGACGTTCTTTTGTTTTTGTGACAATTTTTATCGTCACTCATTCACTACGCTTGTATGTCGTCTGAACGTGGTTGTGACCGGTCCAGAGAGTTTTGGCGTTTCTGGATTGTTTTGGGTGACAAAATTAATATTTTTTCATGGAAAATTCACTTTAGGTGACAAGATTTGGTTTGGCACCCAAAATTTTGTTACCTAACGCTATATTTCTTGTAGTGGAGATTTAGACATGTCATGAAATACAGCAAAACCAAGAAAAAATGTTTTGAAATGAGTATCTAAAGTAATAATGGGCTGATTTTATTTTACTTTGATTTTATTTTACTAAGGGCATGTTCATTTTGAAGAGATTTTTAGGATTTGAAGAATTTTGAGAATTTTTAGGTGAGGATTGAGTTGTATTAGTGTTTGTGTAGAAGTTGTTGATTTTTATTAATAAGTGAGGGAAAAGAAGTGATATTTTTTAAGGTTGTTATTTGTAGATTACCTTTATTGGGACGTGTGTAGAAGAGAAAAACATACAATTATATTTATTATAATTCTGAAAATTCCTTTTATGTTCTACTTTTTTTTTTATTCTGAAAATAATATTTAGATTTATGTTTTTAATTTTATTTTTATTTTATTGTGATACAAATGTTGATATTTATTTATAATATTTATTATAATTCTGAAAAATATTTTATTATTTCTATTTTTAATTGTGATACAAATGTTGATATTTATTTATAATATTTATTATAATTCCAAAAATCCCTTTTATTTTCTATTTTTTATTGCGATACAAATTTTGATATTTACTTATAACATTTACTATATTTATGAAAAATCCCTTTTATTTTCTATTTTCCATTTTTTTATTATGATACAAATGTTGAATTTATTTATAGTAGGGATATAATTTAACAAAAATCCCTTTTGTTTTCTATTTTCTTTGTTATACAAATATATGAAAGATATTGAGGTGTTACCTAGGTGGGAAAGATAAGTCATCAACATGGACGATTCAAAATCATATAACTACCTGCGATTTAAAATACATATAGACTATTCTCATGGACATATTTACTAAAATTAGAAAATCATCGTCCTCCTAAAACAAACATGGAAATAAATCGACAAGATCATCTAGTTCACACTGTCCACCCACAAAGCCTCTGTAATAGAAATTGGAATCACGTCTTCCACTCATTTTTTTAGATCCTATGACGAAAAAAGGATTTTCTGACTGAATTTAATAACCGGGAAAAAAATAATTTATCACAAAAAAAGGCAAAAAGCAATTGATCTTTTTTTCCCTTATTTCCTTTTTCCTAAATTTTTTTTCTGAGAAACTTTAATCCGAAATCATAGGACGAAGCATTTAAACGATGTCTGACTCTACGAAGCACGAAGGGTTAGTACGTAAACCATAATTAAGTTATCTTTTACAAAAGTAGTATTACAGATTCGACCTCTACTCGGAGTATTTTTTGCTTACAAAAAAAAAGTGTTTAAAAAAGATTCAAAAAGAGCTCATCATGGTGAGGCTTAAACATATTTAATAAGTGGGTGTTAGGTAAATGTCAAACCCCATTTCCCTTTTGTAATATGTAAGAGAGGACTTGCACTAGCTAACGGAAAAAAAAAATTAACGAATGTGTATGATAGGCACTATTACGAGTATATGAAGAGTTAAAATTACTTAGACAACTAGCTGGATAAAAATAAAGATTAATTTAGATTAGTATGTGCATAGAATATGGAAGCAACACTTGGTTATGGACATTTGTTGGATAAGTACGTACTATATAGTTTATTATTCAGTTTTTCGATACCCATTAGCATATGTACGAGGGTAAAACCTTACTGTCAAGCCCATCAGCAACTCAACTCAAGATGAAGCAAAAACCATGTTCTCCTCGCCACAAGCAGCCGCTGGTTTTAAGGCACGCGTTGTCACCAGAATGTAGACCCCAAAGAACATGGCTCTTCAAGCCATGAAGATCCGACTCTCATCTTTCTCAAGGATCGGTATAGAAGCTATATATCCGAAATTTGTCAAAATCCCACTGCAGCATTTTAGATATCTCCTTAATTTGTTGACAAAAGAGAAGTCTGTAGTTTGTACTATCAGATTCGAAAACTCGAGCATCGAAACGAAAGAACATGAGCACAGTGGAAGGGAGAGAGTTCACGGAAGACCAAGAAGCTTTGGTGGTGAAGTCATGGACAGTAATGAAGCAGAATGCGGGAGAATTGGCTCTCAAATTCTTCTTGAAGTAAGAAAATGCATGTCGTGTTTTTTCTATTTCTTTTTGGAATTTGGAGTTTAAACAGATAGGAGCGATCGGTAAACTGTTGGGCTCCTTTTTTGTAGGATTTTCGAGATTGCACCGACAGCTCAAAAGTTATTCTCTTACTTGAAAGACTGTAACGTTCCTCTGGAACAAAACTCAAAGCTCAAGTCCCACGCCATGAATGTCTTTATGATTGTAAGCATGCAGGTTACAACTTACTTGTTTGTCACCTAATATGTTTTAGGCTAAGTTTGAATGGGCAAAAATAGTTGAAACTAGTACGTTCAATTTGATGAGAAAGGTTTTGGGGTTTTGAAAAGGTAATAAAGTTTGTAAATAGTTGATGGATTTTATAAAAATGATATTGGAAGAAAAGGTATTGGAGTCGGTGAAAAAGTAGTTGTTAGTTATTGTTATAAAAAATTCTTAACGCCCAAGGATTGGGAAAAAAATGTTTTCGATATTTGGGCTCGTGACCCCTTTCAACTGTGTTTACTTACGCTCTTTTGGGTCTTTTTTTTTCACTTATAAAAATAGCTTCTATACTTTAGTATTTGTATATGGGCTCCGGACCCAATCATGGTTTTAAAGCCGGCCCATATGTTGCTGGGCTCACACTTGGGCCTAAGGCCAACTTGCAAGAACATCGACGCGAGTTATTTCGCGAACGGTTCTTCATTCAATCGAAGGCCCAAAAGCTTGTTCAGCCTAATTCTTTCGACTTATGGGAGATTTTCGACACTTATCGCAGACCTGTGAATCAGCCGCGCAACTCCGGAAAGCTGGCAAAGTTACAGTGACAGAGTCGAGCTTGAAAAGAATTGGTGCTGTCCACTTTAAACTTCGGGTGGTCGATGAGCACTACGAGGTAGAACACTGAATTCTCATATGGTTGCCAAATAAATTTAATTAAAACAGTGAAATGCTAAAGTACAAAGCAAAATTACCATGTTTCGTAAATAGGTTGCTAATAAGCAAGTAAATGGATCACAGGTGACAAGGTTTGCATTGCTGGAAACTATAAAGGAAGCAGTGCCGGAAATGTGGTCGCCGGAGATGAAGAATGCTTGGGGAGAAGCTTATGATCAGTTGGTTTCAGCGATCAAAACTGAAATGAAGCCTCCCTCGGAGACTAGTTGAATATAATTACTCCTATTATAATCTGCTCCTTTAAATTGAACTAAGTTTGGAATAATCCATGTGCCTTCCAGCCAGCACGTGTATTTAAGGTTTTATGTACGGATAGTCCGTAAATTTACATGTGTAATGTTCCTTTTGCTTGTGTGCATTTCCATTTTGGGTTTGTAACGTTATGAGCAGCAAATCGCATATTAATGGAATATTTTGTTTCTTGTGCTTTTTGGTCATGGAGAACGTGCCTAGTCCTTAATGGATTATGTTCACACCCCTAATGATACCAAAGAACGGTCATCATTGGCAGAACCAGGACTCCAGTTGTGGGCGCGACTCCTAAGGCGAAATGAGAAAAAACAATTTCCTACATAATTCAAAAATTTCTTAGTGTTAAAATATCAAAAATTAAAGACTAAAAACATTAAAAATTATTGAAATACACATACCGTGATATCGAAAATCACATTAACTAATCAACAATTCACAACTCACAAATTTCAATTTTAACAACTTGTCAAAAACCAAAAGAACCAACATAAGCCCAGACTTTCAATGTCCAACAAATTAAGCACTGACCTCCAATCTCCAACAAATTTTAAAAAACATCCTTACAACATCAATTACTGGCTCAGGGGTGGTTGCACAAAAAATAATCTGGAGCCTGTATAGTTATCTCGTCTTACATAACCCGAGTAATTACATGGTGAGAAGCTTTAGAAAAATAAATTACCACAGCCATAGCTTTAATCTGTAGGCAAACCCTTGAGGTTAAATTCATATACTTTTTTTGGAAGGTTTTTTATTTAGATCCTATGACGACAAACGATTTTCTGACTAAATTTACTAACCGGAAAAAAACAATTTATCACAAAAAGGGCAAAAAGAAATGATATTTTTTCTCCCTTATTTACTTTTTCTTAAATTGTTTTTTGTAAGAAACTTTAATCCGAAATCCGAACTAATTAAGTCTTGGAAGGCATAGGGGGAACACAAAACAAAAAATGTATAAAAGTAAAAGACAGAAGGGGGTGGACCTAGGATAACGTTTTACTCGTGATGTCACCGATTACTCAAATGTCAACAAATCCATTGAATTCGTCGGCACTAAACCATAGGACGAAGCGTATAAACGATGTTTGGCTCTACGAACCTCGAAGGGTTAGTACGTAAACCATAATTAAGTTATCTTTTACGAAAGTAGTTTTACAGATTCGACTTGTAGTGGGAGTATTTTTTGCTTACAAAAAATTTACAAGGATACTCGGATGCGGATTATGCTGGATGCAAAATTGATAGAAAGAGTACTAGTGGTGCATGCCAATTTATTGGACCCTCACTAGTCTCTTGGTGTTGTAAGAAACAAAATTCCGTGGCTCTATCAACCACGGAAGCCGAGTATATTGCTATAGGCAATTGTTGTGCACAAGTATTGTGGATGAAACAACAATTGGAAGATTTTAATCTTCATTATTCTCTCATCCCAATAAAATGTGACAACACTAGTGCTATAAATGTGAGACCCCGAAAAATCAGTACGTACTCCGTTGTAAGCTTAAGGATTTGGTGATTTGTTTTGAATTAATGGAGGTCATGGTATGATCTAAATTTAATGAGCATTATGGAATTTCAATGGATGAGGTTTAAATTAGCCAACCTTAAGTTTCTGAATTTTCATTTCTTTTCAATATCCTTGATTACTTTAGAAGGATTATCTTATGGATGATGTTATTGGGCTATTAAGGTTTAAATGGTTGGACTTAAGACCTAAAAGAATGGGCTGATAATGGACAGCCCATGCTTGGCCAAAAATTAGGCATGATGGGCCTTGGAATTTAATCAAGTGGGCTGCCCAATTACATGTGATGATGGGCCCTTGAAGTTGTGATATTGGGCTGCTATAAGGCTTGGAATATTAGGTGATTATTGGGCCTTTAGATGTATGCTAATGGGCTGCCATTGGATGGTTATTGGGCTTTAAAGATTTATGTTATTGGGCCTAGCTTTAAAGATTGGTGTTATTGGGCCCTATTCTTTAAACTTGTGAATTGGATTTGAGATTTATTCTATTGGGCCTTGGACCAATGATAATGGGCTGCCTTATTATATTGAGCTTGTGATTGGAATTAAGGTTTAGCCTAATGGGCCTTGAATTATGATGTTGGATTAGCAAGCCCATTAAGTAACCATGAACCCATTTAGTTGGATTTCAACCAAGAGAACTAGACTAGTTCTAAACCAAGGGAGACAAGGGGACATGAAGTGACATTGGCAAAAAAGTGAATTTTGGAGAAACCCCCCCCCCTTGGCCGAAATTTGGACTAAGCTCATGCTCCCTTGCTTTTTGGCTTTTCATTTCACACTTATCACACTTCCTTTTCACTTTATTGTGTCACTTCACCTTATTTGAGTCATATTGGTCGACCAACACAAAGCCAAGACAAGAGAAACACAAGAGGAGAGGAGAGAAACCGAACCATAGGAGAGAAGGAGAGAACCAAAGGTGAAACCAAGGTTTTGAACCAAAAGAGTGGGATTTTGAGCTTGAATCAAGGGGAAGAAGGAGAAGAAGGAGGTGAAGGAAAGGAGAGGTCTTGCAAGGAAAAACAAGGAGAAAACAAGGAAACACCAAGGTAAAGTCCGAATCTCACCATTTTTCCTTGTTGGCCGAACTCTTTGTGGTTGGATCTTGACATTTGTGACTTGATATTGTTGGATCTTGAACTTAGAAACCCTAGGTTATGTGTAAATGTTAGATCTGACTATGTATGCTTGAGATCTAAGTTTGAATGTTAAGAAAAAAATACAAAGGGAGAACAATGTATGTTAAAGGAAGCTAGATCTAAGTTTATGCTAAGTTGGTTGGTTGTAAGTTGTAAATCTCCCTAGATCTATGGTTATGGATGTGTTTGAATGTTTGATCTAAGAGTTTGACCATTGTTATGATGATTTAATGAACAATATACATGTGAAAGAGGTTCCGAACTATGGAAGAAATGCATGATAAAGAGGGAGATAGGACAAGTGTAAGTTTTGGCATAAATCACCATGATGGCCGAACCATGCAACCCTAATTTGCATTTTGCTGCTTATGTTTGGTGTTAGATCTAAGAGCATGAATGAATGTGAGTATGTTCTGACTTGTTATTGGAAAATGCATGTAAGTTTGGTTGTGAATCGAGGAAGTTGCATGCTAATAAATAATGAGAAAAGTCCAAGTGTTCTATGATATGGTGTTGCCGAATGTCACTTTGTCCTTGATCTTGAATTATGTTATGATTGGTAGTTCTTAGGTTGTGAAATTGTTGAATGGAGGATGGGATCACCATTGAAGATAAAGTTGTAATTAAAGAACACATAAGATTGGTGTTGGCCGAATGCCATGAGGAAGAGAAACCCAAATTGCAAGCTTGTAACAATTGGAAATTTTATTTGCTTGTGATGAATAAATAAAATTACGGTTGTGGCCAAACAAATTAAAAGATGTTAATGCTTAAAGGATCGAGTTAAAGGATCAACAAGCCTTGTGATGTTAAGCATGAATTAAGGATTCAATTAGAATGATTTAAGGTTGGCCAACTCCTATTTAGGGCAGAGTGAAACGTAATCGTAATGATATGTATATCGAAGCTAAGGATTAAGAGTCTTGACCTTATGAGGAGAAAAATGTAAACTCTAATCAAAGTTAATGTCTCGGGTTGTATAGAGAAATGCTAATATGCATGTAAAGGAATGACATGTAATTGGGATGATATAACATGCATGTTGGCCGATCGCCTTGATGTATAGCAAGTTCTTGATGTTCCTTGATGGTTAAAAGTATTGCATAATGGTTATATCATGTATAGAACAACAAACTTAAGAGGGAAATAAGGGCAAGAAGGCCACGGGTTGGCCAATGAAGTGAGGATTCAATATATATAAGTTGTGTTTTGACGAGTTGTATTCATTGGTGTTCATGTGAGCTTGAAACACTTAGAGATAAAAGAAGAAGAACATTAGGTCAATCCTAAAGGTTTTGGCAGCAACAATATATCATGTTCCATGAAGTTAAGTGATGGCATTAATAGTTATTAGTCCATGCAAAGGAAGATTAAAAGTGTGGGACCAGGAGAATAAAAACTGGACATGAGATAAGTTGCTGTTTTGATATAGAATTTTTAGGACGAAATGTTGTTGCTGATTTCATGATAGACTTCGGAATCAATGTTAAGGGACAGGAAGAATTAATTGATCAAGTTGGATACGAGTTGGCCACGAAGAAGGTGAAAACAACAACCTTGCACGTATCGAAGAGCGGTTTAGTTCCAGTACTTTGAAGTAATCAAGTTAGGGTTAAGGACTACGAATTCGATATTGGACATCGAGGTTACGAAAGAAGATATAAAGATCGAGTTGAAATACCCTAAAAGTTCACGTAATTGGAGTGGTTTGATAGGTATGATCTTTGCTACTTTCACTTTGATTATGAAAGTTAACAATGTTTATAAGGAAGGTCACATTATGAAATCACATGTTCTAAGATTGGAACTCTGAAACTAAGATCGTAAATGATACGTTGGTATGCTTTGTTGAATATGGATAACTAAGCATTGGAGTATCGCTTGTAGGCGAAGACCGAACTAAGTTCGAGTGGATCGGTATAAGTGCAATAAGTGCAAGGAGTACTGTAAGTGAATCTTACCCCTTTTGGAAAACTGGAATGATACACTGCATGTTTTATTGTGCATGACAAGATGTTTTTAATACATATGAAATGTATTGCATGAAGAATGTTTCAAGTACACATGATGTTTCGAACATGTCATAGCATGATCATTTGCATGAACGCATGAGAGACGTTTTGATGCAAATGAAATTACGATGTTTTCAAGAGTGGCATGGCATGTTCATTTGATAGAAACATGAAAAGTTGTTTTATGCAAATGAAAGAGAATTTATGTTATGATTAAGCCCGGAGGCTTTGGTTGAACCCGTACCAAGTTAAGTGAGGTTCGACATCCATGCCGAGGGACGTTGTTCGTGAAGGATGGATGGATGGACGCCCATACTGAGGGACGTTGTTCGTGAAGGATGGGTAAGTCCGTGAGGTATGTGCAACCACACCGAGGAACGTTGCTCGAGAAGGTGTGGCGCCTCCAAGGGTCATGTCTAGCCACTTAAGGACAAATGAGAGAAGGTGCGCTAGCTGACCGTATGTAAGGTCTCCAAGGGAATTCGGGGACGGTTCCAAAGGGAACGCACAACCCTGACTTCAGGGGTCAAATGGAGCGAGCCCACAAGTAAGAGATACGAAATAGTTATGAAAAGGCCAAGAGAGGCAAAAGTATGAATAAGTGATTTTCAAGGGCCTGGGGCCAATTTCGAGATTTGAAATGCATTTGAAAAGGCCAAGAGTGGCAAGAGATTTTAGTGCATGGCATGTGCATCACGGAGCATGCATATGCATCATGGTTTTTATGCACTAACTCATGATTTACAGTTTTGCATTTCTTCTCTTATCGCTACAGTGTATTGAAGTAAGTATGCTTTTAAAGCCATGTTGTATCAAAGTTCATGTTTTAACTGTTGTTCCTTACTGAGTCTTTCGACTCATAGTTTTTAAATCGTATCATTCCAGATCCACAAGATAACTGGGAAGCAGAGGAGTATCTCACATAGAAATCCTGGAAGTTTGGGAATGGGAGCCGGAGTTGGTGAACTCCGAGGTGGCACTAGTGAGTGCTTATTTTGATTGAGTGGTAGCATGTTGCCCTAGTACGTTTTGTATAAGTTTGCAAACAAGATGCAATGTAAAGACTTTTCTGAATTATAATTCGTATACCGAAGGGTTATGTTCATCGAGCTTGTATCTCAGCCAACATGTGGATCCTGAGTGAGCCATCCTATGTGTAAAAAAAAAAAAAAATTCCGCTGTAAGAGTTAGAGTAAGAGCTGGAGTGTTCCCGGGGATTGCTCGCGGCTGTCCTGGTCCCGCAGATGGCGTTCGGGGCGTGACAATAAATCTCACTAAAAATCCTATCCAGCACTCTAGGACTAAACACATTGAGATAAAACATCATTTTATTAGAGATCATGCTCAAAAAGGGGATATTGTTCTTGAATTCGTAAATACCGACCTTCAATTGGCAGACATTTTCACAAAACCCCTTAATGAGGATAGATTCTGTTTTATTCGCCAAGAGATAGGAATGAGTTTTCCATTGGAATGAATTTTTGAATATAGTTGTGTTTTATCTCTTAATTAATATTGGTTGATTGCATTGATCATGCCTTGAATGTTGGTTGATATTTGTTCAATGATTTTTGTATCATATCTCATGTTTTCTCTTGTGAAACTCTGTGAAAAATCATGTTTTCATGCTATGTGTCGACACTTCAAGAGCCAAGTATCACACATCTGGTTTTAATGGCTTTTTTCTTCACTAGAGAAGCTTGTGTCGACACATATATGCATAGTGTCGACACATAAGCCTTGTACCCAAGAGAGTGTTTTTCAACACATTCGGGAGCATGACCAATGTGTCGACACATAAGGACTAAGTGTCGACACATCTTTCGTGCAAGACCAATGTGTCGACACATACGGACTAAGTGTCGACACATATATCGGGATTCCTGTTTTTAAAATAGGGATTCAAGGGTTGCACAATTCATTTTCAAAAAATTAGGGCTTAAAATCTCTCTCTCCTCTTCAGAACTCTTTTTCTCCTCAAATCCACGCGATTCCTTCTCTCAATCTCTCCTCCCACTCACCCAATCACTCTTTCTCAAAACCCCCGTGCCAAAACCCCATTTCTCCTCCATTCGGCCACAATGTCTTCACGCCGACCAAAGAGAAACTCCAAGGCGACTTCGACTGCAAATCCGAGGGCAAAGAAGAAGGGGAAGGAGGTGGAAGAACCACTGCCAATGACAGAAGCCTACATTTACAGGTCAGGCCTCTTTAAGAATAAATTTATTCAAGATTTTAGAGGGAGGAAAGTTCTTGGTGGTAGGTGGATGGATTTCAATTGGTTTAATCAAAATGGGTTTGATTTTAAAGAGATTTTTGAGTACCAAGGATGGGATAAGTTTGTTACTGTGAAATAGGATTGTTTTCCATACCTTGTGAAGTTGGTTTATTCGAATCTCAATATTACATCCGCTGAGAATGTGACAAGTTATGTAAATGCTCAGCACCTAGATTTGTCTGTCACATCGTTGAATTCTGTGATATCGGCCCCCGATGATGGAAAATGCTTCTATGATGATTATAGTTGGGTGGGGATGTTTGAAGTAGAACCCATTGAGATACTTAGGGTTGTGTTGGAGGATCCAACCCTAGAGCGGGTTGTTAAACCCATGGCCAATGCCCTTAGTGTTCATAGACGGATATTGCATCACATGGTATGCAATATCATTTTACCTAGAACGGGCAAATTCGAGTACGTGACATACTTAGAGTTATTTATCATGTACTATTTAATAACTCGTACTCGAATGAATTTGGGCCATTTGATACTAAACCACATGAAAGCGGCCATGGAGAAAATGAAACAAGGGCTGCCATATGGGATGTATTTCACCCATGTGTTTCATGCTTTCGAGGTTAGCATAGTTGGGGAGGTTAAGGAGAAACCCAAAATCTTCCAAGAGTACATTGAGAAAACCCTGAAGTTAATGGGGTATATGAAAAATGATGAGGGTGTGTGGATTAAGAAAGGTGCGGGGGCACCTCAAATGGTAGAAGAAAGGGGTTCGGAGTCTGAAGACGAACCTGCTGATGAGGCAGAGGTTGAGGCCACTGATAGTGTACCCATGACCGCTGGAGGTCCTCCGAGAGAACGGACTCCAGTGCATGCCACTACTTCACCTGCTGTGTATTCTTCCCGAAGAGAGGTTGGTGGGTCTCGGGATTCACGTCTTAACTCCTTGGTAGCCTCTGTTGAGGAAATTAAAGAGGCCCAGCACCAACTGACCATGAAAATGGACGGACTCTCCTCTGACGTAAAGACGGGTCTTGAGGATATCAAGAAGTTTCTCGGGGAGCATCAACAGCACATTGACACCGTCTCCGAGGATGTACAGGGTGTTCAGCAACAAGTCAACAAAAGCATCAAACTGGCTAGTGATGTAATTCAGAAGACCGTGGATGAGTTCGCCTCGGCATCTGTGCACCTCAAGGAATCCATGGCCAACACTTCTCGAGAAGTGATCTCGGCTACTGAGCGTCATTTGGATGCTGATCGTAATCTTCATCCCTGTGTGATCCGCTGGACGTACTGGTTCTCCACCACCTGGACTAACTGGCTGAAGAAATGGGATGTCGCCTACGATCCTCCTCCACTTGGCCAATAGTCCCTGCCTTGTCTTCCCATTCCTCTATCCTTGCCTCTCCCTTGGTCTGATTTTGATGATGCCAAAGGGGGAGAAATAGATAGTTTCGTTTTGATGTAATTTCTGATAGGACATTCCTCTGTACTTATCTTTTGAACATTTGGATGCATTTGTATTTTGGAAAATTGTTGGATGAATGTATGGTTTATTCTTGGTATTATGAGCATTGTTTCTTATGAGCATTTATTGGTATATCATTGATGTTGGTTATAAGGTTTTGAAACATTGTGGATATTTGAATCGTACTTCAGGTAATCTCCTTGAAACTCTCCTCTATATGAAGTCTTGTGATCTGAAATTGAATGATGAAGTTTGGGGGAGTTTGGAGGATGTTATAGAAGTGTTTTTACAGGTTTTGAAAATTTGGAAAACCTCTATTTACAAAGGGAACTCTTGCAAAATTTTCGTAGAATCTTAAAGTTCTTTTTGCTAAAAACTCATGAAAAACTCCAGCCTAATCTCAGGGGGAGCTTTTCATTTTGGTATCAACGGTTTATTATTAGTTAGGTTTGTCATCATCAAAAAGGGGGAGATTGTTAGCCCAACTAGTTTGAGACCTTTAGATTCTACATTCGCAAATCTTTTTCAGAAAATGATATCAAGAGTTCTCTAAGCTTAAATTGGCCTTAGATATAATTGAACACCACTACACAAGCTTATTGGACAATCTTTACTTTGTAGGTGTTTTAGGAATGTTTGTTGGTGCCAAGGGAAGCCACTTTTCAGCCTAAGTGTTGAGGGTGTCGACAGATGCGACCATGGTGTCGACACATTGTTCATACACAAAAAAGGTGTGTCCCAGGCCAAGATGATGGTGTCGACACATTGAAGAGGAGTGTCGACACATTGCACACTCACCAGAAAGCAAGCTTCCAGGCCAAATTGAAGGTGTCGACACATAGACTAAAGGTGTCGACACATATGCAATTAGTGTCGACACATTGCACATGCACCCGAAGGGATGTTTCCAAGGCTTTTTGAAGGGTCAACACTTTGAAGAGAAGTGTCGACACATTGGACATAAGTGTCGACACATTGGTCATACACCCGAGAGTGAGCTTCCAGGCAAAACTCCTAGGTGTCGACACATATAGGGAAGGTGTCGACACATGCTTCGATTTCTCAGATCCTGGAGCGACGTCACTCACTTAAAAATGTCTCCAAAGGACCCAAATGACCTCCAACGGCTCCAAATCTTTACTAGAAGACCCCTGATGCCCTAGAGACTATAAATAGAAGAAGTTTGAAAGAGAAAGCAAGAGCTTCACACGAAAATCATCCTTGCCCTAATTTCTTGAGAGAGAAAGCTCAAAGAAGAAGAAGAGAAGTTCTTACGACCTTGAAATCTCGTGATCCATCTTGTAAATCCTGAAGCCTTCCTTGAAGATCTCATTCTCTTGGCACACGTCAGGTTCTTATACTTGAAGATTTGGCTTAGAGAGCCGTTCCATCTCTTGAGCTATTCATTTGTAGATTTGGCTTAGAGAGCCCTTTAGTTTCTTGAGCTACCCACTTGTACAGCCAGCTTAGAGAGCCTTAAATCACTGTACCCAAATCTTGTAAACCTTCCTAGTGTTGTGTGAACACTATATCCTACTTGAGAGAAGTAGAAGAAATCCCTAGGGTTTGGGATTTGAGAAACGAGTTGAAGCGTGAGCTCGGAAAACGCTTTGTAACGGTTCCTTTGCACCTCGGAAGCTAAAGTGTATTCACTTGGAGAATAGTTGAGGAAGCCCAAGGAAGTCAATAGCCTTGGGGGTGGACGTAGGCAAGAGATTGGCCGAACCACCTAAAAATACTGGTGTCATCTCTCTAACCCAACATCTTTTACTTCTGCAGATATTGCTTGATTGTTCTTGTTTATTCATTGTTGTTGTGATCTTTGTTTGCATAGATCTAGTCTTTAGTTTTCCTAGATATAGATCAGAATATTTCTGGGTTTGTTTCAAAAGGTTTCAACAGTTTTAGAAAACCCAATTCACCCCCCTCTTGGGTTGTCTTTTAGACTCACAATTGGTATCAGAGCTGAGGTTACTAGCTCATTATCATGACAACCCCAGTTGGCACCACTTTGGCTGAAGGGCAGTCGACGAATCGACCTCCCTTGTTTAATGGGAATGCCTATAACTATTGGAAGGCAAGGATGAGAATTTACATCCAAGCCGTAGACTATGAACTATGGAGAGTTATCTCCAGGGGTCCTAGATTTCCTAGAGACAAGGAAGGTAAGCTGAAAGATGAAAAAGATTGGGATGATGTTGATCTCAAACTAATGTCCTTGAACTCTAAAGCCATGAATGTGCTATACTGTGCACTCGATGCAAACGAGTTCAATCGTATTTCCGGTTGCGATACTGCGAAAGAAATTTGGGATAAACTAGAAGTGTCCCATGAAGGTACTAATCAAGTGAAAGAAAATAAGATTAGTATGCTTGTGCACAATTATGAGTTGTTCAAGATGAAATCTGATGAAACCATTTCTTCTATGTTTACTCGTTTTACTGATATTATTAATGGATTAAAATCTCTTGGTAAAGAGTATACTAATGTTGAAAAGGTGAGAAAGATCCACAGGTGTCTTCCTAAGTCTTGGGAGCCTAAAGTGACAGCAATTCAAGAAGCTAAGGATTTGACAAAGCTCTCACTTGACGAACTCATGGGATCTCTCATGACACATGAGATGAACCAAGTAAAGGAGGATGAGGACGAAGGTAGAAGAAAAAGGGGCATAGCATTAAAAGCAACATGCTACAGTGAAGATGAATCTTCTGAGGATGAGGATGAAGAATTCGCCCTATTCACCAAGAAGTTCAAGAAGTTCTTCCGGAAGAAACAAGGAGATAAAATATTGCCAAGGAAAACTCACTTCAAGGGTGATAACAGCAAGAAGAATGAGATCATATGCTTTGGATACAAGAAGCCCGGGCATATAAAGTCGGATTGCCCCAATCTCGAGACACACAAGAAGTCAAGAGACTTCAAAAGCAAGAAGAAAGCATTCTTGGCTGCATGGGGAGAATCTGATGAAAGCAGCAGCGAAAGTGATGAAGAAGCTGCAAACTTGTGCCTCATGGCAAAGGGAGATGAAGATGAGGTGTGCTTGAAGTCCGAAGATGTCAAGGACCATTGGATTCTTGATAGTGGATGCTCCAAGCACATGACCGGAGATAAAAGATGGTTCAATTCCTTTCGTCCTAAAAACAAAGGATCAGTCACTTTTGGTGACAATGGAAAAGGTAAAATACTTGGAGTTGGAAGCATTGGTAAGTATCCCAATTCCTCAAT
The DNA here is from genome assembly GCA_963930655.1 of Myrica gale. Classification (NCBI taxonomy): domain Eukaryota; kingdom Viridiplantae; phylum Streptophyta; class Magnoliopsida; order Fagales; family Myricaceae; genus Myrica; species Myrica gale. The sequence continues at coordinate 5,228,619 of OZ005613.1, forward strand.
TGATAATGTTCTTATTGTCGAAGGTTTAAAGCATAACCTTCTTAGTATTAGTCAATTGTGTGACAAGGGAAACTGAGTCATTTTTGAATCATCTATGTGTCTTGTCGAAAACATTGAAAACAAGAAAGTTTTGTTTGTCGGACACAGATTTGAAAATGTGTATATTGTTCATTTAGAGAGCATCTCTTCAGAAAACATAAAATGTCTTTCAGCTCTAAATGACAAAGATAGTTGGTTGTGGCATAGAAGGATTGCTCATGCAAGCATGAACTTGATTTCAAAACTTGCCAAAAAGGATCTTGTTTCGGGTTTGCCTAACCTTTCTTTTGAAAAAGATAAGATTTGTGCAGCATATCAAAAGGGCAAACAAACCAAAACCCCCCTTTAAACCCAAAAACATTGTGTCTACTACTAGACCACTTCAACTTCTACACATGGACTTATTTGGTCCAACCCGAACCTTGAGTTTGGGTGGCAAACGTTTTGGCTTTGTTGTTGTTGATGACTTTAGTAGATTTACATGGGTTATATTCTTGGCTCATAAGGATGAGACATTTCATGCATTTGAAAAACTTAGCAAGAAAATCCAAAATGAAAAAGGTTTTGCTATTTCTAGCATAAGGAGTGATCATGGAAGAAATTTTGAAAATTCCTCCTTTGAAAAATTTTGTGATGAAAATGGTATTAACCATAACTTCTCGGCTCCAAGAACTCCTCAACAAAATGGTGTTGTAGAGAGGAAGAATAGGACCCTTGAAGAGATGGCTAGAACCATGCTTTGTGAAAACAACTTGCCTGACTACTTCTGGGCTGAAGCAGTTAACACAAGTTGCTATGTTATGAACCGATGCATGATTAGACCAATCCTCAAGAAAACACCTTATGAGCTATGGAATGATAGAAAACTCAACATTGGATACTTTCATGTATTTGGATGTAAATGCTTTGTCCTAAACAACAACAAGGACAATTTGGGTATGTTTGATGCGAAAGCCGACGAAGGTATATTTCTTGGCTACTCAACTTCTAGTAAAGCTTATCCTATATTCAATAAACGTACTCTAGTTGTAGAAGAATTTGTTCATGTTGTTTTTGATGAATCTAACAATCTTGTGAGGAATGATGACGAGGATGTTATAGATCTCACCAAAGAAGTCGATCAACTCACTATCAACATGGACAAAGAAGAATCAATTGTGAAAGAGGAAGAACCCCAAAAGATTCAAGAGGAATCTCATCACGATGACAATGACTTGCCAAAGTCGTTGAAATACATCAAGAGTCATCCTCCTCAACAAATCATTGGTAATGTTGAAAAAGGGGTAAGAACTAGATCTTCATTTCTTCAAGCCAATAATCTTGCTTTACTTTCTCAACTTGAGCCTAAAATTTTTTCTGAGGCTAAAGATGATGAAAGTTGGATCCATGCTATGAAAGATGAACTAAATCAATTTGATAAAAACCAAGTATGGCATCTAGTTCCTAAACCCAAGGATTATCCAGTTATTGGTACAAAATGGGTTTTTAGAAACAAAATGGATGAATCCGGGGTAGTAGTAAGGAACAAAGCAAGATTAGTAGCCCAAGGTTACAATCAAGAAGAAGGAATTGATTTTGATGAAACCTTTGCTCCTGTTGCTCATTTAGAATCCATTCGCATGTTACTCGCTTTCGCTTGCTATAAAGATTTCAAATTATTTCAAATGGATGTGAAAAGTGCATTTTTAAATGGATTCCTCACTGAGGAAGTTTATGTTGAGCAACCACCAGGATTTGAGGATGAAAATCTCTCAAATCATGTGTACAAGCTCACAAAAGCACTTTATGGATTAAAACAAGCACCTCGAGCATGGTATGAACGTCTTAGTTCCTTTCTAATTGAAAATGGCTTTGTACGAGGAAAAATTGATACAACTCTCTTCACAAAAGAAAAAGAGAATGAATTGTTGATAGTCCAAATTTATGTTGATGATATTATTTTTGGATCTACTAACGAATCCTTGTGTCAAGAATTTGCTCAAGTAATGCAAGGTGAGTTCGAGATGAGCCTCATGGGAGAACTGAACTATTTTCTCGGACTTCAAATCAAGCAAAACAATGAAGAGATCTTCATTAATCAAGCTAAATATACAAGGGATCTCCTCGAACGATTCAACATGGACAATTCAAAACCAATGAGTACACCCATGAGTCCATCCACAAAATTGGAAAAAGATGAGAAAGGTAAGGATGTGGACCAAACAAAATATCGAGGTATGATTGGCTCTTTACTCTATCTTACTGCTAGTAGACCCGATATAATGTTTAGTGTTTGCATGTGTGCTAGATATCAATCATGTCCAAAGGAATCTCATCTCCTTGCAGTTAAAAGAATTTTTAGATATCTTGTTGGCACTCAAAATCTAGGTCTGTTTTATCCTAAGAGTGTTGAATTTAATTTACAAGGATACTCGGATGCGGATTATGTTGGATGCAAAATTGATAGAAAGAGTACTAGTTGTGCATGCCAATTTCTTGGACCCTCACTAGTCTCTTGGTGTTGTAAGAAACAAAATTTTGTGGCTCTATCAACCACGGAAGCCGAGTATATTGCTATAGGTAATTGTTGTGCACAAGTATTGTGGATGAAACAACAATTTTGTTTCATCCCAATAAAATGTGACAACACTTGTGCTATAAATCTCACAACCCTGACTTCATGGGGTCAAATGGAGCGAGCCCACATTAAGAGATGAAATGTGTGAGACCCCGAAAAATCAGTACGTACTCCGTTGTAAGCTTAAGGATTCAGTGATTTGTTTTGAATTAATGGAGTTCATGGTATGATCTAAATTTAATGAGCATCATGGAATATCAATGGATGAGGTCTAAATTTTAAGGTAGCTAATTTAAGTTGTTAGATTAAATGTATTTCTTTTCTATATCCTTGATTAATTTTGAAGGATTATGTTATGGACCATATTATTGGGGTATTAAGGTTTAAATGGTTGGACTTAAAGCCTAAAAGAATGGGCTGAAAATGGATAGCCCAAGCTTGGCCGAAAATTAGGAATGATGGGCCTTGAAATTTAATCAAGTGGGCTGCCCAATTACATGTGATGATGGGCCCTTGAAGTTGTGATATTGGGCTGCTATAAGGCTTGGAATATTAGGTGATTATTGAGCCTTTAAATGTATGCTAATGGGCTGCCAAAATAGTCATAAAGATGGGCTTAAAAGTCATGGTATTGGGCTGCCATGAAACCCATGTTAATGGGCCTCGAAATGTTAATGGGCCTTGGAGAATTAAGTTATTAGGCCTTAGCCTTTAAGCTTATGGAATGGGCTTAAGCTTGTGATGTTGGGCCTTAGCCCTTGGACTTAGGATTTGGACATAATACCTAAGATAATGGGGCCTTTAGATTTATGTTATTGGGCTGCCTAGACCAATGGTATTGGGCTGCCAACATACACATGAAAGTGGGCCTTAAGATTTATGTTATGGGCTTCAAGCCCTATGTTATTGGGCTAGTTACCTTACAACTACATTAGACCAACTAAGTGCCCTTGGAGTAACTAAGTAGTTGGAATTCAAATAAAGGAACCAAGCTAGTTGGCCAAGCATTAAATGAAGACTTGAAATTGTGTGGCTAAGGGAGATGGACGACCAAGACAAGGAGACAAGATATGACAAAGTTGAAAAGTGAGAAAAAGTGAAAAATTGATGTACATTTCACTCTTGGCCGAATGAGTCCAAGTGCAGCCCTCACTTTGTCTTGCCTCTCACTTAAGTTGTTTCCCCTCTCATTGCTTCTCATTTGGTCGTCCAACACAAGGGAGAGAGAAGAGAAAACCAAGAAAGAGAGAAAGGGAGAGGAAGAGAGAACTTGGTGTAAACCGAATGGGTTGAGCCACCAAGAGTGATTTCAAGCTTGGATCCAAGAGGATTTTGTGCAAGGAGAAGAAGGAGAAGGAAGAAGGAAGAAGAAGAAGAAGAAGAAGAAGAAGAAGAAAAGGGGAAGGAGAAGAAAAGAAAAGGGGAAGAGAGAAAAGAAAGCTAAAATTGGAAGGTAATTTTCAGCATCTCTTAGAATCCTTCTCTTGCTTGTTGTGTCCATTAGTTTTGTAAAAGTTCATACTAAATGGATCTAGTATCTTTGGTTATGATTCTTGTGGATTAAAGATGGAAAATATAATTGACAGTCATGGTTTTGGAAAGGAAGGGGATAAGGATACATGTCTTTGGAGAAGGCCGAACCTATACCCCATCATGTGATCTATTATTGTGTTTTGTGTTGGATCTAAGAGTGAGAATGTATGTGGAGATATCCTAAGTTGTTAATGGAGAATACTTGTAAGTTTGGTTTGAAATAAGGAGGTTTGCAAGCAATCAAAGAAATAAGAAAAGTCTAGGTGTTCTAGGAATAATGACGTTGGCCGAATATCCCATTTTGCTAGATCTTGAAGTTATTTCATGATTTATAGATCCTAGGTTGTGAAATTGGTTGCTGGAGAGATTTATATTGAAGATGAAGATTTGACATGTATGCATGAGAGTTGGAAAATGTTAAGAATAAATTTTCATGAGAGTTTTGCTTGGCCGAATGTCTATTTTAGTTAGATCTGGAGTTTAATCAACCCATAGAGTATAATGTGAACTTGGAATTGAAAATGCATGCTTAAGATCCTATCTTGATTGTTAGAAAATGCAAAGAAGGTAAATACATGTTAGGAAAGTTTAGATCTAAACTCACACTATACTTGGCCGGTTGTAAGTTGGATTTTTTTTCCTTAGATCTATTGCTTTTGAGGTTCCTAAGTGTTAGGTCCAGTTATGGTTGTTGTATATGGAGAGAATGGATTAAATATACATGAATTTAAGTGGAAAAAAATGTGAGATAAATGGATGTTGGCCGAATGCCTTGTTCTTGCAACTCTTGAGTTTTAGAATACTCTTAGGTTGTAATGTGATGTTGGATCTGAACTTGTATGCATGAGAACATGAATTGGTTGTTGGAAAGTGCAATAGAAATGGATAATGCATGTAAGAGGAGTTTCGGATGTAGTTATACAATGTTAGGCCGAAATGCATGCTATGTGTAAAATATCTTGGGAATGATTAAAGTATGGATCTTGTAGGCTGATTTGCTAGGTAGATTGTGCACATAAGCCATGGGTTTGACTAAGCTTGAAGAGAAAAGAATGCATGTGATAAGAGAATGAAAATGCATGTTAATGTTATGCATGTTGGTGTTGGCCGAATAGGGTATTGCATGAAACCTTATGTTTGTGCCATGAATTATAGGATCTAGGTTGTGAATATGATAATGGAGGATGGGGTCACAATTGGAGATGAAGTCTTGTACAATAAATGTTTTAAATTGAAGCATGGCCGAATGATTTAGTGAAGAAACCCTAATGACCAATGGATTAGCAAATAAGTGATGCAATCGCATGTGATGCATGAGTGAAATTTAGGTCATGGCCAAATAGGTAAGAGAAAGGAAACCTAATGGTAAGTAAATGCTAAATGAAAATACACTGATATGTCGTGGATGTAAGGTTAGAATATGACCGAATGAATTAGAGGTTGAGAGCCTAAGTTCGATTGTAAAAGACTACATGTATGTGAGAGAGAACAAAGACAAGAAAGCTTAAAGGGCTCGGATTAAAATTGATCTTATGAGGAGAAAAATGTACCCTAGTCAAGGTTAATGTCTCGAATTGATAAAGGTTTAATATCCAAGCCAAGGGTTGTTAATGATTAAGGTTAGTGATTTATTCAGGTAAAGAATTAACCGAATACAGGAAATAAAAGAGAGACTTAAGTTTAATCCTAAATCCGTCAGTTGTTGGTTAGAACCCTAATCGAGAATAGAAATGTATTGTAATAGAGTTAATAATTAATAACCTAAATTTTGTATATTAGTTAAAGAAGATCAAATAAAATGTTTAATGATTAAAAGATTATATTAATATATATATATATATATACGATATCCAGAAAGATATAATATAGTTGCTATTCGGAAACGTTTCGATGAATGGAAGGTAAGAAGTCAAGTGATGAACGGGAAGTTCGAGATGGATTGAGAAATATCCGGCAACTATATTATACCATTAAATTAAGTAATGCGTTGAATTATCGCTACTTGTCCTTAGTGGACTTCAAGATAGGACTGTCGGGTAATTCGTAGGACCAATACGTACCGATATGGTTTCATCTATACGCAGTACATTGAAAGATTGAACCTATTCCTTGTAGGCGAGGAGCCTAGTGAGCAAAGGAGAATTTGCGAGGAGTACTGTAAGTGAATCTTACCCCTTTTGGAAAACTGGAATGATACACTGCATGTTTTATTGTGCATGGCAAGATGTTTTAATACATATGAAATGTATTGCATGAAGAATGTTTCAAGTGCGCATGATGTTTCGAACATGTCATAGCATGATCATTTGCATGAACGCATGAGAGACGTTTTGATGCAAATGAAATTACGATGTTTTCAAGAGTGGCATGGCATGTTCATTGCATAGAAAACATGAAAAGTCGTTTTATGCAAATGAGAAAGAATTTATGTCGTGATTTAGCCCGGAGGTTTTGGTTGAACCCGTACCAAGTTAAGTGAGGTTCGACATCCATGCCGAGGGACGTTGTTCGTGAAGGATGGATGGATGGAACCTGAGACATCCATGCCGAGGGACGTTGTTCGTGAAGGATGGATGAATGGACGCCCATACCGAGGGACGATGTTCGTGAAGGATGGGTTAGTCCGTGAGGTATGTGCAACCACACCGAGGAACGTTGCTCGAGAAGGTGTGGCACCTCCAAGGGTCGTGTCTAGCCATCAGGCCTGGGGCAACTACGGGCTAGCTCGACCAGATGTAAGGTCTCCAAGGGAATTCGGGGACGGTTCCGAAGGGAACGCACAACCCTGACTTCAGGGGTCAAATGGAGCGAGCCCACAAGTAAGAGATACGAAATGGTTGTGAAATGGCCAACAGTGGCACAAGTATGAAATGAATGATTTTCAAGGGCCAAGGGCCAATTTTATAAGCAAGAATGAAAGAAAGATTTTCAAGGGCCTGGGGCCAATTCCGAGATTTGAAATGCATTTGAAAAGCCCAAGAGTGGCAAGAGATTTTAGTGCATGGCATGTGCATCACGGAGCATGCATATGCATCATGGCTTTTTATGCACTAACTCATGAATTACAGTTTTGCAATTCTTCTCTTATCGCTACAGTGTATTGAAGTAAGTATGCTTTTAATGCTATGTTTTATTAAAGTTCATGTTTCAACTATTGTTCCTTACTGAGTCTTTCGACTCATAGTTTGTAAATCGTATCATTCCAGATCCACAAGATAACTGGGGAGCAGAGGAGTATCTCATGTAGAAATCCTGGAAGTTTGGGGATTGGAGCCGGAGTTGGTGAACTCCGAGGTAGCACTTGGGAGTGCTGGTTTTGATCAAGTGGCAGTATGTTGCCCTAGTACGCTTTTTATAAGTTGCGAACAAGATGCAATGTATAGACTTTTCTGAATTATGATGTGTATACCGAGAGGTTATGATCATTGGGCTTGTATCTCAGCCAACATGTGGATCCTGAGTGAGCCATCCTATGTGTATATATTTTTTTAAAAAAAATTTCCACTGTAAGAGTTAGTGTAAACGCTGGAGTGTTCTCGGGGAATGCTCGCGGCTGTCACGGTCCCTGCGGGATGGCGTTCGGGGCTTTAGTAAAAAGTCCCAAATATCAAACCTTGTTAATTCAAAGTCATACAAGTGATGCCAACATTAGGGTCCCCAAGTCGATCCGTTGGAATGAAGTAACTTTTCCAAGCGATTGGTTGTTGGAAAATGAAAACCCAACCACTAATGTTTCTCAAAACATTAACAAGTTAGACATGATCCAGCAGTATCTAGATGGTACGGTTAGGATTAGTTTTGATGCACCCCGAGGAGGTTTTACACCCTTTAGGATCCAGGAACAGGTAGCCAATCAGCACGTAGGTCTACCTCTAGCCTTCCTGACACCATTAACCGACAACTTAAGGGTATCCATATTAACTCTCAGGTTAGTACACTCTTGTATTCGGTTAATTCTCATCTACCAAACCAAGCCTCTGCATGAGGACAATTAGTCGAAGATGTAGAAGATGACGGTCAAGAGTCAACAACCCAAACAGATTTCGGATCTGTTAACCCACAGTTGATGACCATAAGTAAAGCTTTCAAGCCAGACATGAAAAAGCTCAATGCTAATTTTATGTCAAAAGAAAATTCTAGTAAAAAATATCAGTATCGTGAAGGACACACGAAAGCTGAGAAACAAGTCATCTATGACTCATGGGAAGATTTCATGCATCAGTTAAGTCAAGACATTCCTTTTTTATTTACTTTGAAAATTACCATTCCATGAATGCCCAAGTTCTCACAAAAGCCAAATGGACTACTTCGAATAAGAAGTCCATTACCTCGTTAATATTAAATGCTGACATGTCAAATTAATGCAATGTCAATCCAATCAAATTGTGTCACATGCCCAATTTAAACGTGTCAGCCCATAAATGCCACATCAACACCGGTCCAATTAACCACTCACACCACGTCATTCCCACATCATCTCATCATCTAAGCTTACAAAACACAAAAAAAAACTAAGTTTTTCTCCCTATCCATCTCCGTAAACCACCTCCCACATTCTCTTTCCAAAATCTCAAACTCAGTAGAATCTCCACATGTTAGCATTTATCGTTAACATAGGAGGACGAAGGTAGACGGAGGGACCTCTTTTTCCCGAAATCATTACCTCATGGAGCTAAATGACTAATTTGTTACCTCAGGGATCTAATTACAACTTTCAAATACCTTAGGGGCCTTGGGTGCAATTTCACCGTAAATTTACAACCAAAATTCTCAATTTGGTATTAGACTGCAACAAAGTTGCTTCATCATCAATGAACATGACCATTCCGTCATTATCTCAATAAGTTCTTACACGTAAAAAGATTGATATATTATCTATAGTTTTTAAAATTCTTTGGAGAATTTATCAAGAAAGGAGAGAGAAATTATTTAAGGAAAACTTCACTTTCCATCTTCAAACTACGAGTTCAATGTCATTTTGGGGTCCCGAACTATCAAGTTAACTATATTGAGCCCTTGAACTATCAAAATTCTCAATTGGATATTAGATTGCAACAAAGTTGTTACATCATCAATGAACATAACCATTCTGTCATTCTTTCAATAAGTTCTTACACGTATCTGTCATTCTTTCAATAAGTTCTTACACGTAAAAAGATTGATATATTAACTATAGTTTTTAAACTTCTTTTTAGAATTTTTGAAGAAAGGGGAGGGAAATCTTTTAAGGAAAACTTCACTTTCCATCTTCAAACTATGGAATATTCAATGTCACTAAACTATGGAATATTCACTTTCCATCTTCACTTTCCATCTTTTAAAGCAAAGTGTGCTGACGTATAGTTATGCGTGCACGCTAGTAATGAAAAAGAGCCGTGCGAACGGCATTTAAACACCGTTCGAACGGTTTTCTATATATTTGAATTAATTTAATTAAAATTTTAGAAACAACATAAATATAAATATATTCACTGATCATAATATAATAAAATATCTAGAAATATGCAATAGTTATTAAAAGTAAATAAAATAAATAATCGATAAGTACTGACAAAATAGTAAAAATACATAAATCTACCAAAATTTACATATGGGTGTCGAACGAGATTGCATCTGTCTGATCTACTCCATCAGCTACTCACGCATCTGCTCCGCCATTAGTTGCATCCTCCGTTCTTGTTGTTCCATTAGGTTCCTTTTCTGCTCCTGCATCATCTTCTGGTGTTCTTCGTCTTTTTTCCATTGCTGCTCTACCATTATCTTCATCAGCTCTTCGTCCTTCTTCCGTTGTTGCTCCTCCATCATCTGCAGATGCTCTCGCATCGTCTGCTCCATATTTGACCGCTTGACCAGAAACGCTTCACATTCCAACTGTCTAGCCCTCATCTCCTCAATCTATAATCTGACCACTTCCAATCTCCTGGACAAATCAACTGACGATGCTGATAAATATGATCCCATTGACCGTACTGATCGACCTAAACCTCGAACGTAACCCACTTTCGTCCCCAACACCTCAGTGAAGATCTCCACTTTGGTGAACGACTTTCCATTTGACTCGTGCTGCAACGGGAAAGCCTCAATTTTTTCCTACAAAATTAGAAAAGAAGATAAAAATAATACATATGAAACATAAACGCATACGAATGCATCATTAAAACTAACGTTACAACTTACAAAATCAACGAAGGACTAATTTCATCAGATTCTGGATTTTTCTCTACACTAAAAGAAATATAGAACATGCATATTAAAATACCTAAGTCATTTATTTAAATAATAAATAAAAAATGTAAATTTATTACTTACTAACAACGCTCTAGTGCGTTGGAAGGACATCGCTCCCAATGTGTGTACAATCTTCAACTTAGCTCTATTCTCTTTGTTGATTGCACTCCTCCTCCTCTGCATTGTACATTTACAATTGTTACCACAATTAAGCATATTGTTGGCTTTTGTGAACAATCGAGATTTTGATGATTTCAATAAAAAAATCTCGTTTATAAAGTGGACATTTTCAAAGAAAAAGACGAGTTGATAAAAGAGCCAAAGACTTGAAGAAAGAAGAACAAGAAGATGCAAGGAGCTCAAAGTGAAGATTCAAGACCTTAGGGTATAATCTTTGTAACTCCTTATTTCACTTTTGACAAGGATTTGAATCACGCACTTGCATATCTTTCAAAACGTGCATAAACCGTTTTAAGTTTTGTTTGAAAGATTAAAACATTTTTCAAGGTTTCAAAACACCCCAAACAAACTCCCAAACCTTTTATATACTTATGGGAAGTAAGTCTTATAAGTTGGGTGTTTAAAAGTGGTCAAAACTAGATTTTAAAAGAACCAGACAATGTGCTCAAGTTGAAGAGGTCGACCGGTACTTCGACCGCTCGGTATATTGAAGCTTCTGACAATATGACCGTTGGATAACGGTAACTTGAAGCGGTCGACCGGTTCATGTAGCGGTCGACCGACTCATTTTAACAGACAATTCACAACGGCTATAAACGGCTAGTTTTCATATGTGGCCTATAAATACACCTTCATTTCGTTCAAAATGAATAACCAACGACTGCATATCATTTTTACTACTTGAGAAATTTTATAAACCTTCCGTTTCTATATTTCTCATATCATTCACACAAAACACATTTTCATATCCTTGTCTTTGTGTGAATAAAGAGATAGTGATTTCCGCTTTCATATCGATTCTTCAAGCGAGTTTTTGTTCTTCAATCTTCCTATCTAGAGAGTTGTTTCCATTAGTGAGGTTGTTTACTAAAGAAGAAGCTTTGAGAGTGTATATCTCAAGCTTGGCGAGGTTGTGAGTGGTGAGCTAGAAAAACCACTTGGTTGGGTTTGAGTGTTGAGCCATGGAGAAAACACTTGTACGGTTCTCTAGCACCCGGAAGCTAGAGTGTAAAGCTATTGGAGAATAGTTGAGAACCTCAAGGCTTGGTGAAGGAGCTTGAGGGGTGGATGTAGGTGAGTTTGTCGAACTACCTAAAAATCGAGTGTTTGCTTCTTTACCCTTATCTTTACTTTTAGCACATATTGTGAGACCCCGATTTTCTCCTACGTAATTCCTTATGTATTATCTTTTATTTTCCAATGTAATAGCTTTTATCTCTTCATGGGGCTATGTTTTTGGCCAATGTATGGCCTAATTCTTATGTTATGGTATTTCGATTAAAATGAGATTTCATTCCATAAAATCTCTTTAAATAATTTTAATGTCATTTTATGCAAGTTTAAATTATATTTATTTTAGGAGCCGAAATTTGCAAGTAAGTTTCTCTCTTACAAATTTATATTTTTCATTTACTTAATATGTTTCATGGACCATAGAATTTGAATTATGATTTAAGAATTTCTTGTATAAGCCGAAAATGATTAATGGATTAAATGATGAAATTCTTTTGAATACATGGATTGAATATTTTTATATCTTTCATATGTGACATGTATTATTACCATGTGGCCTATATTATTAATAGAATTTCCATTTGAATATTTAATTGATAAGCACACTTGCTTATCATAGTGATAAGCAAACATGATAGGTTAGGAAACTTTTAGGGTGATAAGACCTTGTGATTATTGTAGAGATAGGTTAGGGCCATTATCACATGATAAGATATTATGCTTATGAGGTGATAAGCTATTGGAATGGATTAGATAAGCAAGAGAGCTTATGAAGTGATAAGTTAGGTGAGAGAGAAAAACCAAGTTGAAAGTTGGTTGCAATTTAATGAGGAAGTAACTAGGTTGGTTGAAAAGCAACCAAACAGGGGAGGAGGATGGCTTTTACGTGAATGGCTATAGGGTGAATTTGAAAAGCCATAAAGTGAGGCCATGTGAACTGTAAGAAGTGTAAGAAGTGTAAGAAGTGATAAGACAACACATGGAAGTAAAAAGAGAAAAGAAAAGCAAGGGAGAAGGAGTGATTGTCGATGGACTCATGTGAGGAGAGAGAATGATGTAATTCAAATACAAGCTTTGCTAAGGAGACAAGATTTGATGTGGTGAAAAGATGAAAGAAAGAGAGAGGGAAGGCTTATGTGATTGTCGACCAAGGCCCTCCCTTCACCATTTTTCCTTTTGATTTCTCTCTCTTGTCAATTCACTCTCTCAAGCTTTTTTTCATAGCAATTACTCTCCTTGGGAGACTCATTCTCTCACACCTCTCATTGAAAAGCTTTGGCCAAACTATTCATGCACTCCATTCTCTCCCATTTTCAAGCCTTGGCCGAACCACCCCTTAGAATTCAAGGTTTGCGCATTTTTCTCTTGCACTCTAAACCATACTCTTCTTGCCTTCCAAATCCCATTCTAAAATCCAAGTTCAAACCTCTTTTGTTGTGGACAAAAATCTCTCTTGGTGCAAACACATTTCCTTCCTTGAAAACCCTAACCATTTGACATCATTTCCCTCCAAGCTTACCATATTCTCTTAACCACCATAGAACCTCCTTTAAATTAAGCTTGGACATTTCTAAGGAGGGTGGACCGAAACTTTGAAGGAAGTGAAGTTAGGAAGAGTTGGTAAAGGTTGAAGGTGAGTTTGGTTCTATTGATGATCTTGCCTTAAGTTTCACAAGTACTAACCAAAGGTATTTTATTTTCTAGGTGCTCAAGCTTGGATAAACAACAAGGTAAGGCTAATGTGATGTTGTTGGGTTAGCATGAGTGGCCGAATGACCTATGTATAAGATCTTGAAGTTTAGGTTGTGATATGTCTTGATGTTGTTAGATCTTGAATGCTTAAGAACCCTAGGTTGTTTAAATGCTAGATCTAACCATGGAAACCCTAGATCTAAGGTTGAATGTAAAGAAAAAGGCAAATGGAGAACAATGTATGTTAAAGGAAGCTAGATCTAGGTCTTGATGTGTTGATTTGATGAAAGTTAACTATTTTGCTTAGATCTATAGACGTTAGTGTGTATAAAGTGTAGATCTAAGGTTGATGGAAATATTTGATGAAAAGATAAAGTGTATGCATGCTAGTTAGGTCACAATACAAAGGATGTGCATGTTATGATTTTTAGCATGAAAAAGGTGACATTTTGGGGTATGGCCGAATATGAGATGTGTAGGATTTCATGCATAGTTTTGTATATTTAAATCTGGACATTGACCATGATATGTGCAAGATTTATGACACTATGAATGGTAGATGATTATGTTAAGTATTAGATGCATGCATGTTGAAGGAAACAAAGAAACTTAGTCTTTTGGATGAAATCATGTATGGCCGAATATTATGAGCATAATGCATGGTGATATGCTTTGATTTATAGATATTAGGTTGTGAAATTGTTGAATGGAGGATGGGATCACCATTGGAGTAAAAGTTGTGACTAATTGGTGCATTAAATAGTGATGGCCGAATGTTGTAAGAAATATAACCCTAAGTGCAATTTATAAAAAAAAATGGATTGTCATTGTTGTGATAGGTATAGAAATTAGGGTTTAATCTAGTAGGAACAAATATTGAAGAACCATGATCTTTTAATAAATTATTATTTGGAACCCTAGTTAAGTTTTACTCAGGATCAATTGAGGTTTAAGTCCAAGTTAAGATTTAATCGTGAATAATTTATTAATAGTTTGATATAAGGTTTTAATGGAGTACGTGTAATAAAATGAGACTTAGGTTTAATTCTAAACCTGTGAGTATTAATTTAACCCTAATCGAGGCATGTACATGGATAAATATATTTTTATTTCAATAAAAATATTAATGATTTAATAAACTAAGTTTTGAATATTGTTAAGGAAAAGAATAAATAAAATATTTTTTAATGATTAAATGAATTTCAGTGATATATATATATATCTTTGGTTGATGACCGATTTCAAAAATGAAAATATTTAATGATTGCATACTATTCTTAAAGTCTAAGAAATATTTGAATCGCTTGTAGGCGATCCACGTGTCTGTATACACGACCAAAGAAGACCAAGTGTAAGTGGATACTGTAAGCGGACAGTAAGTGTTCTTTTTTTTCAAAACTGGAATGACACACTGCATCATTTCATGAACAAGCATGAATTTTAAGCAAGCATGAATTTTTAAGCAAGCATGAATTTTTAAGCAAGCATGACATAACATGTGCATTGCATGATTTTTTCAAGAAGAAAGTTTATGCAATGATTTTATAGAAAGAATATGAGAAGTTTTATGAAACGATAAGTTAAGATAAGGGGCACTGGTCGGTACCGTACCATCAAGGTGGACTCCCATACCGAAGGACAAATGTGAGAAGGATGGGTGAATCCACGAGGCCGTGCAAACCACACTGAAGGACATTGAGAAGGTGTGGTGCCTCCAAGGGTCATGACTAGCCACTGAAGGACATTGAGAAGGTGCGCTAGCTGACCGTATGTAAGGTCTCCAAGGGAATTCGGGGACGGTTCCGAAGGGAACGCACAACCCTGACTTCAGGGGTTAAATGGAGCGAGCCCACAAATAAGAAATATGAAATGATTATGAAAAGGCCAAGAGTGGCACAAGTATGAATAAGAAAGATTTTCAAGGGCCAAGGGCAGATTTCACGATCAAACATGAAAGAGATATTCTCAAGGGTCTGGGGCCAACTTCAAGCAAGAGCATATGCATATCCATGAGCATGCATGTGCATCACGAATCAAGTTTATTCTCTTTCATGATTATGCAAGTACAAATCAAGAGCATGTTTTAAGTTTTATGTCTTTCCCTTACTGAGTCTTTTTGACTCACGTTTTTAAAATTGTGTCATTCCAGATGCCTCAGGTGAAGAGAGTCAGGAGGACTACCTGACCTAGAAGCCCAAGAATTTATGTTTCATACTTTTGATGATAGTGACCTGATCGTCACTAACTGGATTGTTATGTGATATATATATGTTTTGTATGAACTTAAGGAGAACCCTGATTATGTAAGATTAGCTCGAACCCCTCGCGATCCTGTACGTTTCCGCCGTAATCAAGTAAAAATATAAGGAAGAACGCTGGAGCCATCCGGGGGATAGCTCGCGGCTGTCACGGTCCCTGCGGGATGCCGTTCGGGGCGTGGCAGTTAAGTTGGTATCAGAGGATCGGAGGGTAGAGCCGAAGAACATAGGGAACGAAGTAGAACCCTAAACCCTAAAGCTTGAGATAACACGTTTAGGACTAGTTACGATAAGAATTTCTGAGGTTGAGGTTGTTCTAAGCTGAACGATAACCTTGAAGTGCAGGATGGCACCTAGGAGACCAACAAGAAGTCAAGAGCCCGAGGCTCCCGGAGTTACCACCGAGGATGTGTTAAGGCACATGGCTCAGCTAGTTGTCGAGCACGTGCAGCCGGGTGCCCATGCTGAAGGGGCCCGAGGACGCCCTGAGGGGTGTACATTCGACCAGTTCAATCGCCTGTACGTTTCCGCCGTAATCAAATAAAATTATAAGTAAGAACGCTGGAGCCATCCAGAGGATAGCTCGCAGCTGTCACGGTCCCTGCGGGATGCCGTTCGGGGCGTGACACATATTTACTCTTAATACATATTATATACTTGTACTAAATTATGCTTTTCTTTGCAAACACGTCTTTGGGGAATAATATCGAAATTTTTTAGAAAAACAATTCACCCTCTCTTTGGTTGCCTTAATCCTTTAAACTTGGACTTACACATCTGGCTAAAATAAACGTTCAGATCGGAATAAAAATGTTTAACATGAAATTCCTCGCTCGGGAATAAATCACAAACACGAGTCCATTCTTCCTTGTTCATATCGGTATACGGGTGCTCTAACGCCTCTTCTTTGGAATTGAACACCTAGTAATGCTGGAAAATTCTATTTTTGTGCGTCATGTACGCTGTGTTCATCATAGACGTCACAGTGATGCGATTCTCGGCTTGGTCGTAATCTAGTTGGAAGTCATCCTTAACATATAAAACAGATAGAAACGTAAAAAAGTTTCAATAATTAAAATTTAATAAATTATACTTACCAACACTCGGTTCATAACATACGATTTAACCTCGTCGGGGACCTCCTTCCACTTACTCGTCTCAAATGGGACATGTTGTCGAACGAGCGCACCAATATGACTCGAGAGCATTGAGGATGCCATGTCATCACCGCCCGTACGTCCATCAGGGATATAGACGGTCAGCTTTCCTCTAGAGCGAGCCTCGAGTAAGGCAATCCCGCGCGTACTACCTCGAACGTGTCTAATTCTGGACGTCGCTAAAATTGAATAACAATAAATTTAATATTCAGTTAAGCATAGAAATTTAAAATTCATAACATTTAATAAAGATTGACAGGGTAAGATACTTACACAGTATCTTAAGCATCATAACATTTAATAAATTTTATATTCAGTTAAGCATCGTAGACGTCACAGTGATGAATCACATCGAATTCGTTTCCCTCCCGCTGGCATAACATCGTCCTGTAACCAAATTTCGATAAAATTTCTTCTCAGTCCCCAAATACACGCCTACAACGTTGAGCCTAAACACCTACCATTTAAGGAAAAAATGTAAGCTCAACGCTGAATGTGTATCCGAAGGACAAAAGGAGATTTGCATCGAAATTTCTAAACACATCTGTCACAATAGCAGATACAATTACGCACATTACGCATATTGTAAACTCAAACTGTCCATAACGTGGACAATTCAAGAATTATACCAGTTCGTTATCCGAACTTCGTGTAATTCTTAAAAGGGGTCTAAGGCTACTAAATGAATGCATGACATAACAACATACACCGTTCGGAAGTAAGATAATCGTCTGAACCATACATATAAACGTTCGGACGCGTTTTGCAAAAAGTCCGAACGAAAAATAGAGTCTGGACGGTACATCAACCGTCCGGACTGTGATTGTTAAACAAGACAATTCTTCAACTCACAGACTCTATTTTCAGTGGAAAAGCTTGTCAAAATTAACCCAAATCACAAACACTTCAATATAAACACATCACAACCAACCGCAAACTCCATTACTATCATTCAGACCCTAAAATTTCGAAAAACACATGCTTTCATAAATTAAAAGACATGTTTTTCATCTTAGAACAATTCAATTTAAAAACCACTAAACTCAAATGCAATCTAATTTCAAATTCTAAAAGAGACAATCCTTTCACACCCTCTTCAATGAGATTGGACGCCCAAAATCAGCTCTCCGCTTCTCCTCGTTCTCAAATCTCTCGTTTACTTTTTTTTCCTATTCTTCCTCCACTGTCTGTGAATCTGTAACTTTCATACACTTGAATATCGTTCGGACACAGCACAGGAAGTTGGGACGCATACGTGTATTAGTTTTCAGGGGAATTCATGCCGCCAAAATTTCATATACGTTCGCACCACGATGTAACCGTCCAAACTCCCTCTTACAGTTTAACACATTATTTTTTGTAATTCTCAAACGACATCGTATGCTCATTAACATAGACATTCGGACGGTCCAATATCGTCCGAAAACTACATTACATCACACAAGACCGTTTAGGAAATAAAAACACGATAGCGTATGATAATAAACAATCATATCTTTTCAAAATACGTCGCTAGCGTCCAGACACCACGTAGGCCGTTCGGACTCCGTTCTGCACACGTGACCCAACCAACGTACTTCATATTAAATGCCAAAATTTAAACCGTTTAAAACTGATCGACACAATAACCACGTCCGGACGTTGTATCAAGGAGTACGAACGTCTAGTCCGGAAGTTGAAATGAATTGACGCGACGTGGAAGCGCACCTTTGGCTGAATAAAAGGCGAATCCAGTCCAGACGTCTGTAAGCCATGCGGACGGTTACAACCGTTTTCAACTTTCGAATAACGAAAACACGTGTACGTCATGCGACGGTTGTGAGAATGTCTGGACGGGTGCCTAAACTATTCCAACGCGTACCTCATTTACTCTCAGTTGCGATATGGGAGTCCAGACGCGCAAGGTAATTTACGTAAATAATTTAATATATTTCATTCAATTTAACGCAATGTAATTTGGCACAAATATTTAACTTTATTTATTTAGTTTGAATACATAGAAAATATATATAGTTAGGTATATTTTTATATTAAATATCCGTTACAACTAATCATCAATTTAATTGTAATTGCAAGGTAATTACTCTAACCATTACAGTCTAATTACACTAACCGTTCTGTTAGTGTAATCACCCATTTTATTTTACTAATTATCTGTTTAAATTGTAATAAATTTAATCTAGTGAAAAAACATAATTAATATAAAATATCAAAAATAATCCAAATACAGAAGGAAAAACACAATCATAATGTCTTGTACAAGCTGGAAACGGTAATTCAAACGATAAATAAATAATAGTGATAAAGCATAAACAGAAGACTAGTCCAAATCACGAGCTACAACTGGCTCGTCCAAATCTTGTCTGAGGGCATCACGGACATGCGCCAAATGCTCCTCCATATTATCCACCCGTCTGACGAGTGTCTGCAACTATACCGGAACGATATAGACAGACTGTGACAACTGAGACAAACGTTCTCTCATCCTTATTAGTTTCATCTGCATAATATTCAACTTTTCCGTTATAGCCCTATCCGTTAGAGCAAGTTAGGTCTTCAGACCGGTCAAGCCGCATTGGAGCTCGATGCACAACGAATGTGTCGACTGCACTATTGCCCGAATAGTCTCGTTAACTCCGATAAATAGTCCTTTGCCGAGGCTGGTCGCTCTGTTTGTCCCCCGATATTGGTGATACTTCTCCCAGAGCATTCTATGGTCAACCTAGCAAAAACCGTCCGAACATGAGCATAAACCGTTCGCACGAACGTCAAACTGCGTCGTTTAAATTTTAGGATGTCCAACCTAACAAAAATTGTCCGAACTTACAATGACCATCCAGACGTTTCATTAAACGTCTGGACGGTGTAAAAAGACTTCCGAAAGTGTTTCGATGAACACCAGCAAAACAAAGTTATTTCATAGACACAAATAACACAAAAACTAAACAATAGACTGTATTTAATCGAAATACATGAAATTTATGAAGGAAGTTTTACCTAAAGTTCCTTGATAGATCTTAAATGGATAGTGAAAACGTTTGAGAGCAGTGAGTGAGTTTGTGATTTTGACAAAGTCTGGCGGTTTTAATGTGCCCAGTATCCAGCCGAACGTGTTTGATTAGCGTTTAAACTCTTCTCAAAGGTTATATTGACACGTGTCTCTATCAAATTTAAATTCATTAAATATGCCTGATTCGAGAAGGTTCTAGAACTTATACGGTCCGGACATTATTCCTTGCTTCGGACGGTATTGATGCCAAGTGTCTGAAGTTTTGCAACGTGGAACCACACGATTCGCGGAAGAAGCATTTATAATTGTGCGCACCTTTTTTTATTGTCAGAACTAGAGTATTTTTTTCCGTTGGAACACATTTGACAACTTCCGGACTGAATAGAGTCTTCATGACGATTTTTAATTTGTCAGTCTATCCTGACGATTATTATTCATTAGGCAATGTCCACTCGGACGTTGTATAAAAATAGTCCGGAGTGTATTGTAAAAATTGTGATGATTCTAATTATCACTCAGTTACGACGATTTGGAATATGTCACCCTACATCGCGTCCGAACGGTTTTCTTGTTCGTCCGGACGTTCTTTTGTTTTTGTGACGATTTTTATCGTCACTCATTCACTACGCTTGTATGTCGTCTGAACGTGGTTGTGACCGGTCTAGAGAGTTTTGGCGTTTCTGGATTGTTTTGGGTGACAAAATTAATATTTTTTCATGGAAAATTCACTTTAGGTGACAAGATTTGGTTTGGCACCCAAAATTTTGTTACCTAACGCTATATTTCTTGTAGTGGAGATTTAGACATGTCATGAAATACACCAAAACCAAGAAAAAATGTTTTGAAATGAGTATCTAAAGTAATAATGGGCTGATTTTATTTGACTTTGATTTTATTTTACTAAGGGCATGTTCATTTTGAAGAGATTTTTAGGATTTGAAGAATTTGAGAATTTTAAAGTGAGGATTGAGTTGTATTAGTGTTTGTGTAGAAGTTGTTGATTTTTATTAATAAGTGAGGGAAAAGAAGTGATATTTTTTAAGGTTGTTATTTGTAGATTACCTTTATTGGGACGTGTGTAGAAGAGAAAAACATACAATTATATTTATTATAATTCTGAAAATTCCTTTTATGTTCTACTTTTTTTTATTCTGAAAATAATATTTAGATTTATGTTTTTAATTTTAATTTTAATTTTATTGTGATACAAATGTTGATATTTATTTATAATATTTATTATAATTCTGAAAAAATCTTTTATTATTTTCTATTTTTAATTGTGATACAAATGTTGATATTTATTTATAATATTTATTATAATTCCAAAAATCCCTTTTATTTTCTATTTTTTATTGCGATACAAATTTTGATATTTTCTTATAACATTTACTATATTTATGAAAAATCCCTTTTATTTTCTATTTTCCATTTTTTTATTATGATACAAATGTTGATATTTATTTATAGTAGGGATATAATTTAACAAAAATCCCTTTTGTTTTCTATTTTCTTTGTTATACAAATATATGAAAGATATTGAGGTGTTACCTAGGTGGGAAAGATAAGTCATCAACATGGACGATTCAAAATCATATAACTACCTGCGATTTAAAATACATATAGACTATTCTCATGGACAGATTTACTAAAATTAGAAAATCATCGTCCTCCTAAAACAAACATGGAAATAAATCGACAAGATCAACTAGTTCATACTGTCCACCCACAAAGCCTCTGTAATAGAAATTGGAATCACGTCTTCCACTCATTTTTTTAGATCCTATGACGAAAAAAGGATTTTCTGACTGAATTTAATAACCGGGAAAAAAAATAATTTATCACAAAAAAAGGCAAAAAGAAATTGATCTTTTTTTTCCCTTATTTCCTTTTTCCTAAATTTTTTTTTTCTGAGAAACTTTAATCCGAAATCATAGGACGAAGCATTTAAACGATGTCTGGCTCTACGAAGCACGAAGGGTTAGTACGTAAACCATAATTAAGTTATCTTTTACAAAAGTAGTATTACAGATTCGACCTCTACTCGGAGTATTTTTTGCTTACAAAAAAAAGTGTTTAAAAAAGATTCAAAAAAAGCTCATCATGGTGAGGCTTAAACATATTTAATAAGTGGGTGTTAGGTAAATGTCAAACCCCATTTCCCTTTTGTAGTATGTAAGAGAGGACTTGCACTAGCTAACGGAAAAAAAATTAACGAATGTGTATGATAGGCACTATTACGAGTATATGAAGAGTTAAAATTACTTAGACAACTAGCTGGATAAAAATAAAGATTAATTTAGATTAGTATGTGCATAGAATATGGAAGCAACACTTGGTTATGGACATTTGTTGGATAAGTACGTACTATATAGTTTATTATTCAGTTTTTCGATACCCATTAGCATACGTACGAGGGTAAAACCTTACTGTCAAGCCCATCAACAACTCAACTCAAGATGAAGCAAAAACCATGTTCTCCTCGCCACAAGCAGCCGCTGGTTTTAAGGCATGCGTTGTCACCCGAATGTAGACCCCAAAGAACATGGCTCTTCAAGCCATGAAGATCCGACTCTCATCTTTCTCAAGGATCGGTATAGAAGCTATATATCCGAAATTTGTCAAAATCCCACTACAGCATTTTAGATATCTCCTTAATTTGTTGACAAAAGAGAAGTCTGTAGTTTGTACTATCAGATTCGAAAACTCGAGCATCGAAACGAAAGAACATGAGCACAGTGGAAGGGAGAGAGTTCACGGAAGACCAAGAAGCTTTGGTGGTGAAGTCATGGACAGTAATGAAGCAGAATGCGGGAGAATTGGCTCTCAAATTCTTCTTGAAGTAAGAAAATGCATGTCGTATTTTTTCTATTTCTTTTTGGAATTTGGAGTTTAAACAGATAGGAGCGATCGGTAAACTGTTGGGCTCCTTTTTTGTAGGATTTTCGAGATTGCACCGACAACTCAAAAGTTATTCTCTTACTTGAAAGACTGTAACGTTCCTCTAGAACAAAACTCAAAGCTCAAGTCCCACGCCATGAATGTCTTTATGATTGTAAGCATGCAGGTTACAACTTACTTGTTTGTCACCTAATATGTTTTAGGCTAAGTTTGAATGGGCAAAAATAGTTGAAACTAGTACGTTCAATTTGATGAGAAAGGTTTTGGGGTTTTGAAAAGGTAATAAAGTTTGTAAATAGTTGATGGATTTTATAAAAATGATGTGGGAAGAAAAGGTATTGGAGTCGGTGAAAAAGTAGTTGTTAGTTATTGTTATAAAAAATTCTTAACGCCCAAGGATTGGGAAAAAAATGTTTTCGATATTTGGGCTCGTGAGCCCTTTCAACTGTGTTTACTTACGCTCTTTTGGGTCTTTGTTTTTCACTTATAAAAATAGCTTCTATACTTTAGTATTTGTATATGGGCTCCGGGCCCAATCATGGTTTTAAAGCCGGCCCATATGTTGCTGGGCTCACACTTGGCCTAAGGCCAACTTGCAAGAACATCGACGCGAGTTATTTCGCGAACGGTTTGTCATTCAATCGAAGGCCCAAAAGCTTGTTCAGCCTAATTCTTTCGACTTATGGGAGATTTTCGAAACTTATCGCAGACCTGTGAATCAGCCGCGCAACTCCGGAAAGCTGGCAAAGTTACAGTGACAGAGTCGAGCTTGAAAAGAATTGGTGCTGTCCACTTTAAACTCCGGGTGGTCGATGAGCACTACGAGGTAGAACACTGAATTCTCATATGGTTGCCAAATAAATTTAATTAAAACAGTGAAATGCTAAAGTACAAAGCAAAATTATCATGTTTCGTAAATAGGTTGCTAATAAGCAAGTAAATGGATCACAGGTGACAAGGTTTGCATTGCTGGAAACTATAAAGGAAGCAGTGCCGGAAATGTGGTCGCCGGAGATGAAGAATGCTTGGGGAGAAGCTTATGATCAGTTGGTTTCAGCGATCAAAACTGAAATGAAGCCTCCCTCGGAGACTAGTTGAATATAATTACTCCTATTATAATCTGCTCCTTTAAATTGAACTAAGTTTGGAATAATCCATGTGCCTTCCAGCCAGCACGTGTATTTAAGGTTTTATGTACGGATAGTCGTTAAATTTACATGTGTAATGTTCCTTTTGATTGTGTGCATTTCCATTTTGGGTTTGTAACGTTATGGGCAGCAAATCGCATATTAATGTACGGATAGTCCGTAAATTTACATGTGTAATGTTCCTTTTGTTATGTGCTTTTCGGTCATGGAGAACGTGCCTAGTCCTTAATGGATTATGTTCACACCCCTCCTGATACCAAAGAACGGTCATCATTGGCAGAACCAGGACTCCAGTTGTGGGCGCGACTCCTAAGGCGAAATGAGAAAAAACAATTTCCTACATAATGCAAAAATTTCTTAGTGTTAAAATATCAAAAATTAAAGACTAAAAACATTAAAAATTATTGAAATACACATACCGTGATATCGAAAATCACATTAACTAATCAACAATTCACAACTCACAAATTTCAATTTGAACAACTTGTCAAAAACCAAAAGAACCAACATAAGCCCAGACTTTCAATCTCCAACAAATTAAGCACTGACCTCCAATCTCCAACAAATTTTAAAAAACATCCTTACAACATCAACCACTGGCTCAGGGGTGGTTGCACAAAAAACAATCTGGAGCCTGTATAGTTATCTCGTCTTACATAACCCGAGTAATTACATGGTGAGAAGCTTTAGAAAAATAAATTACCACAGCCATAGCTTTAATCTGTAGGCAAACCCTTGAGGTTAAATTCATATACTTTTTTTGGAAGGTTTTTTATTTAGATCCTATGAAGACAAACGATTTTCTGACTAAATTTACTAACCGGAAAAAAACAATTTATCACAAAAAGGGCAAAAAGAAATGATCTTTTTTCTCCCTTATTTAGTTTTTCCTAAAGTTTTTTTTGTAAGAAACTTTAATCCGAAATCCGAACTAATTACGTCTTGGAAGGCATAGGGGGAACACAAAACAAAAAATGTATAAAAGTAAAAGACAGAAGGGGGTGGACCTAGGATAACGTTTTACTCGTGATGTCACCGATTACTCAAATGTCAACAAATCCATTGAATTTGTCGGCACCAAATCATAGGACGAAGCTTATAAACGATGTTTGGCTCTACGAAGCTCGAAGGGTTAGTACGTAAACCATAATTAAGTTATCTTTTACGAAAGTAGTTTTACAGATTCGACTTGATAGAAAGAGTACTAGTGGTGCATGCCAATTTCTTGGACCCTCGCTAGTCTCTTGGTGTTGTAAGAAACAAAATTTCGTGGCTCTATCAACCACGGAAGCCGAGTATATTGCTATAGGCAATTGTTGTGCACAAGTATTGTGGATGAAACAACAATTGGAAGATTTTAATTTTCATTATTCTCTCATCCCAATAAAATGTGACAACACTAGTGCTATAAACCTCACTAAAAATCCTATCCAGCACTCTAGGACTAAACACATTGAGATAAAACATCATTTTATTAGAGATCATGCTCAAAAAGGGGATATTGTTCTTGAATTCGTAAATACCGACCTTCAATTGGCGGACATTTTCACAAAACCCCTTAATGAGGATAGATTCTATTTTATTCGCCAAGAGATAGGAATGAGTTTTCCATTGGAATGAATTTTTGAATATAGTTGTGTTTATCTCTTAATTAATATTGGTTGATTGCATTGATCATCCCTTGAATGTTGGTTGATATTTGTTCAATGATTTTTGTATCATATCTCATGTTTTCTCTAGTGAAACTCTGTGAAAAATCATGTTTTCATGCTATGTGTCGACACTTCAAGAGCCAAGTATCACACATCTGGTTTTAATGGCCTTTTTCTTCACTAGAGAAGCTTGTGTCGAGACATATATGCATAGTGTCGACACATAAGCCTTGTACCAGAGAGAGTGTTTTTCAACATATTCGGGAGCATGACCAATGCGATTCCTTCTCTCAATCTCTCCTCCCACTCACCCAATCACTCTCTCTCAAAACCCCCGTGCCAAAACCCCATTTCTCCTCCATTCGGCCACAATGTCTTCACGCCGACCAAAGAGAACCTCCAAGGCGACTTCGACTACAAATCCGAGGGCAAAGAAGAAGGGGAAGGAGGTGGAAGAACCACTGCCAATGACAGAAGCCTACGTTTACAGGTCAGGCCTCTTTAAGAATAAATTTATTCAAGATTTTAGAGGGAGGAAAGTTCTTGGTGGTAGGTGGATGGATTTCAATTGGTTTAATCAAAATGGGTTTGATTTTAAAGAGATTTTTGAGTACCAAGGATGGGATAAGTTTGTTACTGTGAAATTGGATTGTTTTCCATACCTTGTGAAGTTGGTTTATTCGAATCTCAATATTACATCCGCTGAGAATGTGACAAGTTATGTAAATGCTCAGCACCTAGATTTGTCTGTCACATTGTTGAATTCTGTGATATCGGCCCCCAATGATGGAAAATGCTTCTATGATGCTTATAGTTGGGTGGAGATGTCAGAAGTAGAACCCATTGAGATACTTAGGGTTGTGTTGGAGGATCCAACCCTAGAGCGGGTTGTTAAACCCATGGCCAATGCCCTTAGTGTTCATAGACGGATATTGCATCACATGGTATGCAATATCATTTTACCTAGAACGGGCAAATTCGAGTACGCGACATACTTAGAGTTATTTATCATGTACTGTTTAATAACTCGTACTCGAATGAATTTGGGCCATTTGATGCTAAACGAAATGAAAGCAGCCATGGAGAAAAAGAAACAAGGGCTGCCATATGGGATGTATTTCACCCATGTGTTTCATGCTTTCGAGGTTAGCATAGTTGGGGAGGTTAAGGAGAAAACCAAAATCTTCCAAGAGTACAATGAGAAAACCCTGATGTTAATGGGGTATATGAAGAATGATGAGGGTGTGTGGATTAAGAAAGGTGCGGGGGCACCTCAAATGGTAGAAGAAAGGGGTTCGGAGTCTGAGGACGAACCTGCTGATGAGGCAGAGGTTGAGGCCACTGATAGGGTACCCATGACCGCTGGAGCTCCTCCGAGAGAACGGACTCCAGTGCATGCCACTACTTCACCTGCTGTGTATTCTTCCCGAAGAGAGGTTGGTGGGTCTCGGGATTCACGTCTTAACTACTTGGCAGCCTCTGTTGAGGAAATTAAAGAGGCGCAGCACCAACTGACCATGAAAATGGACGGTCTCTCCTCTGACGTAAAGACGGGTCTTGAGGATATCAAGAAGTTGCTCGGGGAGCATCAATAGCGCATTGACACCGTCTCCGAGGATGTACAGGGTGTTCAGCAACAAGTCAACAAAAGCATCAAACTGGCTAGTGATGTAATTCAGAAGATCGTGGATGAGTTCGCCTCGGCATCTGTGCACCTCAAGGAATCCATGGCCAACACTTCTCGAGAAGTGATCTCGACTACTGAGCGTCATTTGGATGCTGATCGTAATCTTCATCCTCGTGTGATCCGCTGGACGTACTGGTTCTCCACCACCTGGACTAACTGGGTGAAGAAATGAGATGTCGCCTACGATCCTCCTCCACTTGGCCAATAGTCCCCGCCTTGTCTTCCCATTCCTCTATCCTTGCCTCTCCCTTGGTCTGATTTTGATGATGCCAAAGGGGGAGAAATAGATAGTTTCGTTTTTATGTAGTTTCTGATAGGACATTCCTCTGTACTTATCTTTTGAACATTTGGATGCATTTGTATTTTGGACAATTGTTGGATGAATGTATGGTTTATTCTTGGTATTATGAGCATTGTTTCTTATGAGCATTTTTTAGTATATCATTGATGTTGGATATTTGAATCGTACTTCAGGTAATCTCCTTGAAACTCTCCTCTATATGAAGTCTTGTGATCTGAAATTGAATGATGAAGTTTGGGGGAGTTTGGAGGATGTTATAGAAGTGTTTTTATAGAATTTGAAAATTTGGAAAACCTCTATTTACAAAGGGAACTCTTGCAAAATTTTCGTAGAATCTTAAAGTTCTTTTTGCTAAAAACTCATGAAAAACTCCAGCCTAATCTCAGGGGGAGCTTTTCATTTTGGTATCAACGGTTTATTACTAGTTAGGTTATTCATCATCAAAAAGGGGGAGATTGTTAGCCCATGGTTGTTTTATAAATAATCTATTTTTGATTTTGATGATAACAAACTTTTCCAACTAGTTTGAGACCTTTAGATTCTACATTTGCAAATCTTTTTCAGAAAATGATATCAAGAGTTCTCTAAGCTTAAATTGGCCTTAGATATAATTGAACACCACTACACAAGCTTATTGGACAATCTTTACTTTGTAGGTGTTTTAGGAATGTTTGTTGGTGCCAAGGGAAGCCACTTTTCAGCCTAAGTGTTGAGGGTGTCGACACATGCGACCATGGTGTCGACACATTGGTCATACACCAGAAGGCGTGTCCCTGGCCAAGATGATGGTGTCGACACATTGAAGAGGAGTGTCGACACATTGCACACTCACCAGAAAGCAAGCTTCCAGGTCAAATTGAAGGTTTCGACACATAGACTAAAGGTGTCGACACATTGCACTATCAACAGAAGGCAAGGTTTACAGGCCAAAGCTGATGGTGTCGACACATATGCAATTAGTGTCGACACATTGCACATGCACCCGAAGGCATGTTTCCAAGGCTTTTTGAAGGGTCAACACTTTGAAGAGAAGTGTCGACACATTGGACATAAGTGTCGACACATTGGTCATACACCCGAGTGTGAGTTTCCTTGCAAAACTCCTAGGTGTCGACACATGCTTCGATTTCTCAGATCCTGGAGTGACGTCACTCACTTAAAAATGTCTCCAAAGGACCCAAATGACCTCCAACGGCTCCAAATCTTTACCAGAAGACGCCTGATGCCCTAGAGACTATAAATAGAAGAAGTTTGAAAGAGAAAGCAAGAGCTTCATACGAAAATCATCCTTGCCCTAATTTCTTGAAAGAGAAAGCTCAAAGAAGAAGAAGAGAAGTTCTTACCACCTTGAAATCTCGTGATCCATCTTGTAAATTCTGAAGCCTTCCTTGAAGATCTCATTCTCTTGGCACACCTTAGGTTCTTATACTTGTAGATTTGGCTTAGAGAGCCGTTCCATATCTTGAGCTATTCATTTGTAGATTTGGCTTAGAGAGCCCTTTAGTTTCTTGAGCTACCCACTTGTACATCGAGCTTAGAGAGCCTTAAATCACTGTACCCAAATCTTGTAAACCTTCCTAGTGTTGTGTGAACACTATATACTACTTGAGAGAAGTAGAAGAAATCCCTAGGGTTTGGGATTTGAGAAACGAGTTGAAGCGTGAGCTCGGAAAACGCTTTGTAACGGTTCCTTAGCACCCCGGAAGCTAAGGTGTATTCACTTGGAGAATAGTTGAGGAAGCCCAAGGAAGTCAATAGCCTTGTGGGTGGACGTAGGCAAGAGATTGGTCGAACCACCTAAAAATACTGGTGTCATCTCTCTTACCCAACCTCTTTTACTTCTGCAGATATTGCTTGATTGTTCTTGTTTATTCATTGTTGTTGTGATCTTTGTTTGCATAGATCTAGTCTTTAGTTTTCCTAGATATAGATCAGAATATTTCTGGGTTTGTTTGAAAAGGTTTCAAAGGTTTTAGAAAACCCAATTCACCCCACCCTCTTGGGTTGTCTTTTAGACTCACAATTGGTATCAGAGCTGAGGTTACTAGCTCATTATCATGACAACCCCAGTTGGCACCACTTTGGCTGAAGGGCAGTCGACGAATCGACCTCCCTTGTTTAATGTGAATGCCTATAACTATTGGAAGGCAAGGATGAGAATTTACATCCAAGCCGTAGACTATGAACTATGGAGAGTTATCTCCAGGGGTCCTAGATTTCCTAGAGACAAGGAAGGTAAGCTGAAGGATGAAAAAGATTGGGATGATGTTGATCTCAAACTAATGTCCTTGAACTCTAAAGCCATGAATGTGCTATACTGTGCACTCGATGCAAACGAGTTCAGTCGTATTTCTGGTTGCGATACCGCGAAAGAAATTTGGGATAAACTAGAAGTGTCCCATGAAGGTACTAATCAAGTGAAAGAAAACAAGATTAGTATGCTTGTGCACAATTATGAGTTGTTCAAGATGAAATCTGATGAAACCATTTCTTCTATGTTTACTCGTTTTACTGATATTATTAATGGATTAAAATCTCTTGGTAAAGAGTATACTAATGTTGAAATGGTGAGAAAGATCCTCAAGTGTCTTCCTAAGTCTTGGGAGCCTAAAGTGACAGCAATTCAAGAAGATAAGGATTTGACAAAGCTCTCACTTGACGAACTCATGGGATCTCTCATGACACATGAGATGAACCAAGTAAAAGAGGATGAGGACGAAGGTAGAAGAAAAAGGGGCATAGCATTAAAATTAACATGCTCCAGTGAAGATGAATCTTCTGAGGATGAGGATGAAGAATTCGCCCTATTCACCAAGTAGTTCAAGAAGTTCTTCCGGAAGAAACAAGGAGATAAAATATTGCCAAGGAAAACTCACTTCAAGGGTGATAGCAGCAAGAAGAATGAGATCATATGCTTTGGATGCAAGAAGCCCGGGCATATAAAGTCGGATTGCCCCAATCTCGAGACACACAAGAAGTCAAGAGACTTCAAAAGCAAGAAGAAAGCATTCTTAGCTGCATGGGGAGAATCTGATGAAAGCAGCAGCGAAAGTGATGAAGAAGATGCAAACTTGTGCCTCATGGCAAAGGGAGATGAAGATGAGGTGTGCTTGAAGTCCGAAGATGTCAAGGACCATTGGATTCTTGATAGTGGATGCTCCAAGCACATGACTGGAGAGAAAAGATGGTTCAATTCCTTTCGTCCTAAAAACAAAGGATCAGTCACTTTTGGTGACAATGGAAAAGGTAAAATACTTGGAGTTGGAAGCATTGGTAAGTATCCCAATTCCTCAATTGATAATGTTCTTCTTGTCGAAGGTTTAAAGCATAACCTTCTTAGTATTAGTCAATTGTGTGACAAGGGAAACTGAGTCATTTTTGAATCATCTATGTGTCTTGTCGAAAACATTGAAAACAAGAAAGTTTTGTTTGTCGGACACAGATTTGAAAATGTGTATATTGTTCATTTAGAGAGCATCTCTTCAGAAAACATAAATGTCTTTCAACTCTAAATGACATAGATAGTTGGTTGTGACATAGAAGGCTTGCTCATGCAAGCATGGACTTGATTCCAAAACTTGCCAAAAAGGATCTTGTTTCGGGTTTGCCTAACCTTTCTTTTGAAAAAGATAAGATTTGTGCAGCATATCAAAAGGGCAAACAAACCAAAACCCCCTTTAAACCCAAAAACATTGTGTCTACTACTAGACCACTTCAACTTCTACACATGGACTTATTTGGTCCAACCCGAACCTTGAGTTTGGGTGGCAAACGTTTTGGCTTTGTTGTTGTTGATGACTTTAGTAGATTTACATGGGTTATATTCTTGGCTCATAAGGATGAGGCATTTCATGCATTTGAAAAACTTAGCAAGAAAATCCAAAATGAAAAAGGTTTTGCTATTTCTAGCATAAGGAGTGATCATGGAAGAAAATTTGAAAATTCCTCCTTTGAAAAATTTTGTGATGAAAATGGTATTAACCATAACTTCTCGGCTCCTAGAACTCCTCAACAAAATGGTGTTGTAGAGAGGAAGAATAGGACCTTTGAAGAGATGGCTAGAACCATGCTTTGTGAAAACAACTTGCCTGACTACTTCTGGGCTGAAGCAGTTAACACAAGTTGCTATGTTATGAATCGATGCATGATTAGACCAATCCTCAAGAAAACACCTTATGAGCTATGGAATGATAGAAAACCCAACATTGGATACTTTCATGTATTTGGATGTAAATGCTTTATCCTAAACAACAACAAGGACAATTTGGGTAAGTTTGATGCGAAAGCCGACGAAGGTATATTTCTTGGCTACTCAACTTCTAGTGAAGCTTATCCTATATTCAATAAACGTACTCTAGTTGTAGAAGAATGTGTTCATGTTGTTTTTGATGAATCTAACAATCTTGTGAGGAATGATGACGAGGATGTTATAGATCTCACCAAAGAAGTCGATCAACTCACTATCAACATGGACAAAGAAGAATCAATTGTGAAAGAGGAAGAACCCCAAAAGATTCAAGAGGAATCTCATCACGATGACAATGACTTGCCAAAGTCTTGGAAATACATCAAGAGTCATCCTCCTCAACAAATCATTGGTAATGTTGAAAAAGGGGTAAGAACTAGATCTTCATTTCTTCAAGCCAATAATCTTGCTTTAATTTCTCAACTTGAGCCTAAAAATTTTTCTGAGGCTAAAGATGATAAAAGTTGGATCCATGCTATGAAAGATGAACTAAATCAATTTGATAAAAACCAAGTATGGCATCTAGTTCCTAGACCTAAGGATTATCCAGTTATTGGTACAAAATGGGTTTTTAGAAACAAAATGGATGAATCCGGGGTAGTAGTAAGGAACAAAGCAAGATTAGTAGCCCAAGGTTACAATCAAGAAGAAAGAATTGATTTTGATGAAACCTTTGCTCCTGTTGCTCGTTTAGAATCCATTCGCATGTTACTCGCTTTCGCTTGCTATAAAGATTTCAAATTATTTCAAATGGATGTGAAAAGTGCATTTTTAAATGGATTCCTCATTGAGGAAGTTTATGTTGAGCAACCACCAGGATTTGAGGATGAAAATCTCTCAAATCATGTGTACAAACTCACAAAAGCACTTTATGGATTAAAACAAGCACCTCGAGCATGGTATGAACGTCTTAGTTCCTTCCTAATTGAAAATGGCTTTCTACGAGGAAAAATTGATACAACTCTCTTCACAAAAGAAAAAGAGAATGAATTGTTGATAGTCCAAATTTATGTTGATGATTTTATTTTTGGATCTACTAACGAATCCTTGTGTCAAGAATTTGCTCGAGTAATGCAAGGTGAGTTCGAGATGAGCCTCATGGGAGAACTGAACTATTTTCTCGGACTTCATATCAAGCAAAACAATGAAGAGATCTTCATTAATCAAGCTAAATATACAAGGGATCTCCTCAAACGATTCAACATGGACAATTCAAAACCAATGAGTACACCCATGAGTCCATCCACAAAATTGGAAAAAGATGAGAAAGGTAAGGATGTGGACCAAACAAAATATCGAGGTATGATTGGCTCTTTACTCTATCTTACTGCTAGTAGACCCGATATAATGTTTAGTGTTTGCATGTGTGCTAGATATCAATCATGTCCAAAGGAATCTCATCTCCTTGCAGTTAAAATAATTTTTAGATATCTTGTTGGCACTCAAAATCTAGGTCTGTTTTATCCTAAGAGTGTTGAATTTAATTTACAAGGATACTCGGATGCGGATTATGCTGGATGCAAAATTGATAGAACGAGTACTAGTGGTGCATGCCAATTTCTTGGACCCTCACTAGTCTCTTGGTGTTGTAAGAAACAAAATTCTGTGGCTCTATCAACCACGGAAGCCGAGTATATTGCTATAGGCAATTGTTGTGCACAAGTATTGTGGATGAAACAACAATTGGAAGATTTTAATCTTCATTATTCTCTCATCCCAATAAAATGTGACAACACTAGTGCTATAAATCTCACTAAAAATCCTATCCAGCACTCTAGGACTAAACACATTGAGATAAAACATCATTTTATTAGAGATCATGCTCAAAAAGGGGATATTGTTCTTGAATTCGTAAATACCGACCTTCAATTGGCGGACATTTTCACAAAACCCCTTAATGAGGATAGATTCTGTTTTATTCGCCAAGAGATAGGAATGAGTTTTCCATTGGAATGAATTTTTGAATATAGTTGTGTTTATCTCTTAATTAATATTGGTTGATTGCATTGATCATGCCTTGAATGTTGGTTGATATTTGTTCAATGATTTTTGTATCATATCTCATGTTTTCTCTTGTGAAACTCTGTGAAAAATCATGTTTTCATGCTATGTGTCGACACTTCAAGAGCCAAGTATCACACATCTGCTTTTAATGGCCTTTTTCTTCACTAGAGAAGCTTGTGTCGAGACATATATGCATAGTGTCGACACATAAGCCTTGTACCCGAGAGAGTGTTTTTCAACACATTCGGGAGCATGACCAATGTGTCGACACATAAGGACTAAGTGTCGATACATCTTTCGTGCAAGACCAATGTGTCGACACATACGGACTAAGTGTCGACACATATATCAGGATTCCTGTTTTTAAAATAGGGATTCATGGGTAGCACAATTCATTTTCAAAAAATTAGGGCTCGAAATCTCTCTCTCCTCTTCAGAACTCTTTTTCTCCTCAAATCCACGCGATTCCTTCTCTCAATCTCTCCTCTCACTCACCCAATCACTCTCTCTCAAAACCCCCATGCCAAAACCCCATTTCTCCTCCATTCGGCCACAATGTCTTCACGCCGACCAAAGAGAACCTCCAAGGCGACTTCGACTGCAAATCCGAGGGCAAAGAAGAAGGGGAAGGAGGTGGAAGAACCACTGCCAATGACAGAAGCCTACGTTTACAGGTCAGGCCTCTTTAAGAATAAATTTATTCAAGATTTTAGAGGGAGGAAAGTTCTTGGCGGTAGGTGGATGGATTTCAATTGGTTTAATCAAAATGGGTTTGATTTTAAAGAGATTTTTGAGTACCAAGGATGGGATAAGTTTGTTATTGTGAAATTGGATTGTTTTCCATACCTTGTGAAGTTGGTTTATTCGAATCTCAATATTACATCCGCTGAGAATGTGACAAGTTATGTAAATGCTCAGCACCTAGATTTGTCTGTCACATCGTTGAATTCTGTGATATCGGCCCCCAATGATGGAAAATGCTTCTATGATGCTTATAGTTGGGTGGAGATGTCTGAAGTAGAACCCATTGAGATACTTAGGGTTGTGTTGGAGGATCCAACCCTAGAGCGGGTTGTTAAACCCATGGTCAATGCCCTTAGTGTTCATAGACGGATATTGCATCACATGGTATGCAATATCATTTTACCTAGAACGGGCAAATTCGAGTACGTGACATACTTAGAGTTATTTATCATGTACTGTTTAATAACTCGTACTCGAATGAATTTGGCCATTTGATGCTAAACCACATGAAAGCGGCCATGGGGAAAAAGAAACAAGGGCTGCCATATGGGATGTATTTCACCCATGTGTTTCATGCTTTCGAGGTTAGCATAGTTGGGGAGGTTAAAGAGAAACCCAAAATCTTCCAAGAGTACAATGAGAAAACCCTGAAGTTAATGGGGTATATGAAGAATGATGAGGATGTGTGGATTAAGAAAGGTGCGGGGGCACCTCAAATGGTAGAAGAAAGGGGTTCGGAGTCTGAGGACGAACCTGTTGATGAGGCAGAGGTTGAGGCCACTGATAGGGTACCCATGACCGCTGGAGCTCCTCCGAGAGAACGGACTCCAGTGCATGCCACTACTTCACCTGCTGTGTATTCTTCCCGAAGAGAGGTTGGTGGATCTCGGGATTCACGTCTTAACTCCTTGGCAGCCTCTGTTGAGGAAATTAAAGAGGCGCAGCACCAACTGACCATGAAAATGGACGGTCTCTCCTCTGACGTAAAGACGGGTCTTGAGGATATCAAGAAGTTGCTCGGGGAGCATCAACAGCGCATTGACACCGTCTCCGAGGATGTACAGGGTGTTCAGCAACAAGTCAACAAAAGCATCAAACTGGCTAGTGATGTAATTCAGAAGATCGTGGATGAGTTCGCCTCGGCATCTGTGCACCTCAAGGAATCCATGGCCAACACTTCTCGAGAAGTGATCTCGACTACTGAGCGTCATTTGGATGCTGATCGTAATCTTCATCTCCGTGTGATCCGCTGGACGTACTTGTTCTCCACCACCTGGACTAACTGGCTGAAGAAATGGGATGTCGCCTACGATCCTCCTCCACTTGGCCAATAGTCCCCACCTTGTCTTCCTATTCCTCTATCCTTGCCTCTCCCTTGGTCTGATTTTGATGATGCCAAAGGGGGAGAAATAGATAGTTTCGTTTTGATGTAATTTATGATAGGACATTCCTCTGTACTTATCTTTTGAACATTTGGATGCATTTGTATTTTGGACAATTGTTGGATGAATGTATGGTTTATTCTTGGTATTATGAGCATTGTTTCTTATGAGCATTTATTGGTATATCATTGATGTTGGTTATAAGGTTTTGAAACGTTGTGGATATTTGAATAGTACTTCAGGTAATCTCTTTGAAACTCTCCTCTATATGAAGTCTTGTGATCTGAAATTGAATGATGAAGTTTGGGGGAGTTTGGAGGATGTTATAGAAGTGTTTTTACAGGTTTTGAAAATTTTGAAAACCTCTATTTACAAAGGGAACTCTTGCAAAATTTTCGTAGAATCTTAAAGTTCTTTTTGCTAAAAACTCATGAAAAACTCCAGCCTAATCTCAGGGGGAGCTTTTCATTTTGGTATCAACGGTTTATTATTAGTTAGGTTTGTCATCATCAAAAAGGGGGAGACTGTTAGCCCAAGGTTGTTTTATAAATAATCTATTTTTGATTTTGACGATAACAAACTTTTCCAACTAGTTTGAGACCTTAAGATTCTACATTTGCAAATATTTTTTCAGAAAATGATATCAAGAGTTCTCTAAGCTTAAATTGGCCATAGATATAATTGAACACCACTATACAAGCTTATTGGACAATCTTTACTTTGTAGGTGTTTTAGGAATGTTTGTTGGTGCCAAGGGAAGCTACTTTTCAGCCTAAGTGTTGAGGGTGTCGACACATGCGACCATGGTGTCGACACATTGGTCATACACCAGAAGGCGTGTCCCAGGCCAAGATGATGGTGTCGACACATTGAAGAGGAGTGTCGACACATTGCACACTCACCAGAAAGCAAGCTTCCAGGTCAAATTGAAGGTGTCGACACATAGACTAAAGGTGTCGACACATTGCATTATCAACAGAAGGCAAGGTTTACAGGCCAAAGCTGATGGTGTCGACACATTGCACATGCACCCGAAGGCATGTTTCCAAGGCTTTTTGAAGGGTCAACACTTTGAAGAGAAGTGTCGACACATTGGACATAAGTGTCGACACATTGGTAGGCAAAACTCCTAGGTGTCGACACATACAGGGAAGGTGTCGACACATGCTTCGATTTCTCAGATCCTGGAGCGACGTCACTCACTTAAAAATGTCTCCAAAGGACCCAAATGACCTCCAACGGCTCCAAATCTTTACCAGAAGACCCCTGATGCCCTAAAGACTATAAATAGAAGAAGTTTGAAAGAGAAAGCAAGAGCTTCACACGAAAATCATCCTTGCCCTAATTTCTTGAGAGATAAAGCTAAAAGAAGAAGAAGAGAAGTTCTTACGACCTTGAAATCTCGTGATCCATCTTGTAAATCCTGAAGCCTTCCTTGAAGATCTCATTCTCTTGGCACACCTCAGGTTCTTATACTTGTAGATTTGGCTTAGAGAGCCGTTCCATATCTTGAGCTATTCATTTGTAGATTTGGCTTAGAGAGCCCTTTAGTTTCTTGAGCTACCCACTTGTACATCCAGCTTAGAGAGCCTTAAATCACTGTACCCAAATCTTGTAAACCTTCTTAGTGTTGTGTGAACACTATATCCTACTTGAGAGAAGTAGAAGAAATCCCTAGGGTTTGGGATTTGAGAAACGAGTTGAAGCATGAGCTCGGAAAACGCTTTGTAACGGTTCCTTAGCACCCCGGAAGCTAAGGTGTATTCACTTGGAGAATAGTGGAGGAAGCCCAAGGAAGTCTGTCACGCCCCGAACGCTAGCCCGAAGGGGGTTAATGACAGCCGCGAACATCCACTCAATGAATGTTCCAGCGTTTCTCTTAATCATGCAGCGGATTTTTTTTTATATACAAATACATAAAACACCTACAACTGAGAGAGATGGGCCAAAGAGATTTACATAAACTTCAACTTACACAATTGACTACAACGGCAATAGTGAAAGCATCCAAATTACATGTCATGTCTGCATGACTGAAGTACAAGTCCTAAGGGATTCCAACAAAACCTTTATATGGACCTACTCATAACATATAAGTAATACATCTTGAATCCTTATACACATAACATAGACATTCACAGGATGCCTGATAGTACTTCCTATGAACTCTTCAACTTCTGATTCTGATAACCACGACTAAGATACTAGACATCAAAAACCTTGAACTCTAATAGTCCAAATAACCCATGACCACCACACGACGGAGGCTCATGATGACTCTTCAAAATTACATCTAACGTTTAATGAACAACAAAGAGGGATGAGGACGTTCCCATCGGTCCCTCTTCTAGATTTTCTCACCTGAATTGTTATCTGGA
The DNA here is from genome assembly GCA_963930655.1 of Myrica gale. Taxonomy (NCBI): domain Eukaryota; kingdom Viridiplantae; phylum Streptophyta; class Magnoliopsida; order Fagales; family Myricaceae; genus Myrica; species Myrica gale. Next base: position 5,266,727 of record OZ005613.1, read on the forward strand.
ATGATACAATTTAAAACATCTGTGAGTCGAAAGACTCAGTAAGGAATTATAATTAAAACATGAACTTGAAATCATGGTTTGGAAATATAAACTTGAAATCGTACACTTGCTTTTAAACTTGAAATCGTCATGAACTCGATATCATAATGAACTTAAAAATCATAAGCATGCACTTGACTTAAAATCATAAGCATGCGCTTAAACTTGAAATAATTACAAACTTGAACATAATGTAATTCAAGTACAACTTGAAATATCACGAGCTTTAACTTGAAATAATCATAACTTGAACTTATCATGTACACATATGTAATTCATGCATGATCATGAATCGTGATGCACGTGTATGCCTCATGATTGCACATGCACATGCACTTGCTCTTGAAAACATCTCTTATACTTATAAAGCTCTTTCTTTTGGAAAATCTTTTCCATTCTTATCCTATGGGCTACTTGAGCTCCATTTACCCCTGGCATCAGGGTTGTGCGTTCCCGTTGGAACTGTCCCCTATTTCCCTTGGGGACCTTACATATGGTCGAACTAGCACACCTTCTCAATGTCCTTCAGTGGCTAGACACGACTCTTGGAGGTTCACACCTTCTTGCAAGCATCCTTCAGTGTGATTGCACATACCTCCCGGACTACCCATCCTTCTTGCAAGCATCCTTCGGTATGGGTGTCCTAGGTGACATCCATCCTTCACGTAAACGTCCTTCGGTATGGATGCACCTTCTGGACTTGGTACGGTACCGACCGACTTGGGTTCATTAACTTACTTGAAACTTAACGTAAAGTAGCATAAAAATGGTACTTTCATTTGCATAAAATTTCTCCTTCTTTCTTATGAGAAAAATAAATGCAATTGCAATTGCTCATGACGTGCTCATGTCATGCTTGATGATGAGTAATCAACTTATCATGCGTGGTTATAAACATGTTATGCTTATTCATAAAAACATGATGTGTATCATTCCAGTTTTGTAAAGCGTAAGTTGCTACTTACAATTTTCACTTACAAACGTAAGCTCCTCTTACTTTGCTTGCTTGTGGGTTGAATGCCCCTTTACCTACAATTGGATCATACCATTGTTATTCATAGGTTTACTAGACGTATAGAGTAATCAATCAATTACTCATGCTTCATCATACAAAATCGTCCTTATTCCTCATTCAATATCTCATACTTATTCCTCGTTCAATATCTCATACTTTGTCATACACATACTTCATCGTACAAAATCATCCAACGCCCACGAAATTTGCCCCAAGTGCCCTCCTCATATAACCTCATGTACAAGACGTAGACTTTACACATACAACTCAAAACTTCCAACCAAAAACAATGATTTCATCACTAGAACAAAGGTTATTGCATCTATTTCACTCCCTTTGGTCTTTTATCAAACACCTAGTATGCAAGTTGGTTTCTCTTGGGTTTATAAATTCCCAAATCTAACCACACTCTCCATGGCTTTGTGCACAATCCATACAACTCTCTAAAACTCACTAGATCTACATTTTCTTCAAAGAAAACACATGAATCTCAAGGAGAAATCTAACAACACACAACCATCACAACAACCAAGGAGAAACTAACAACACACAACCATCAACCATTCAAAAGAAAAAGAGAACATAGGTGAAAATGGGTATGGCTTGGCCGGCCATAAGCACTCACCTTCTTCTCTCTCTCTTTCTTTCTCTTCTTCCTTTCTTCTTCTTCTTTTCTCCTTCTTCTTTCTTTCTTTTCTTCTCTTCTCTTCTTCGGTGGGGAGCTAGGGCAAAATGACTTGTGGGAAAGGGGGGGTTGCCTTATACGTAAAGGGCTTGGGGAAAAGACAAGGCTGCCCTCCCTTATTTCCCCCTTTTTCACATGAATTCCACCTCACGTATTTTCTAGGGATTTAGTTATATGTGTCGACACCATCACTAAAGGTGTCGACACTTACAACACATTTAGTAGGATGTGTCGACACCATCACTAAAGGTGTCGACACTTCCAACACTTGGCCAAAGTGGGAAAAAATGTAAACTCTCGGGTTTCAGTTAGATGTGTCGACACCATCACTCAAGGTGTCGACACTTCCATCACTTGGTCAAAATCCACGGGAGTTCTGGAAAAAGGCGAACTCTCGGGTATCGGTCTAATGTGTCGACACTTTGACCCAAGGTGTCGACACTTACAACACTTAGTCAAAATTCACTTTGGGCTCCAGAAAAGGTAAACTTTCGGGTGTTAGTCTAATGTGTCGACACTATGCTCCAATGTGTCGACACTTACACCAACAATCACTCATTTAATCATACGTACATATTGAGGGAATCATAAACGACATCAATAAGGTAAGGTCGGGATCTCACAGCAATGTTACCTAAAAACAGGGTGCTAAAAATCTTCCTATTCCAACACCCCAATTATGATCCTCCAATTATTTCACTAAATACCCAAATACTCTTCCGCAATAATCAGAGCACATGAAAAGTTGGGGTCTCACAAAGTCAATAGCCTTGGGGGTGGACGTAGGCAAGAGATTGGCCGAACCACCTAAAAATACTGGTGTCATCTCTCTAACCCAACCTCTTTTACTTCTGCAGATATTGCTTGATTGTTCTTGTTTATTCATTGTTGTTGTGATCTTTGTTTGCATAGATCTAGTCTTTAGTTTTCCTAGATATAGATCAGAATATTTCTGGGTTTGTTTGAAAAAGTTTCAAAAGTTTTAGAAAACCCAATTCACCCCCCCTCTTGGGTTGTCTTTTAGACTCACATAAGTATTGATTGAGGATTTAACTAAGTTGGCCGAAACTTAGGGTGAACAAAATAGAGCTTATATGTCTCGGGTTGCATAGAGATCTAATGTCCAATCCAAGAGTTAATTATGATTAAGGTTAGGGATCGAGTAATGTAAAGATTTAATTGAATACATGGAATAAAAGAAAGATCAAGATTTAATCCTAAATCAATTAGTTTGTTGATTAGAGTCCTAAATATGAATAAAATATATTGCAATAGAATTAAGTAATTAAATAACCTAAGCTTAATTAGTAGAAAGTAAAAGATTAAATAAGATATTAAGCGGTTAAAAGAATTAAGGCAATGTATAAATCTACAATATCGAAATAAATAAATATATATAGTTGCTGTTTGAAACTGTTGCGATGGACGGGGAGTTCAAGGTTAAGAGGTGAACAAGAGGTTCAATTGGACTAAGAGAAATTCAGCAACTATATTATATCGTTAAGATTAAGTTAAGTGCTTAATTATCACTATTCGTTCCTTAGTGGATTTCAAGATAGGTTTCCTCGAATAGTTCATAGAATCGAGCGTGTTGATATACTTTCATGTAAACTTAGTATATTAAGAATCGAACTTATTCTTTGTAGGCAAAGAGCCAAGTGAGATCTAAGGAGATTTGCGAGGAGTACTGTAAGTGAATCTTACCCGATTTGGAAAACTGGAATGATACACTGCATGTTTTATTGTGCATGGCAAGATGATTTTAATACAAGTGACATGTATTGTGCACAAAGATGTTTCAAGTACGCATGATGTTTCAAACATGTCATAGCATGATCATTTGCATGAACGCATGAGAGACGTTTTGGTGCAAATGAAATCATGATGTTTTCAAGTGTGGCATGGAATGAAAAAGTATTTATGTTATGATTAAGCCCGGGAGGCTTTGGGTCGGATCTGTACCAAGTTAAGTGAGGTTTATCATCCATAGCGAGGAACGTTGATCGAGAAGGATGGATGGATGAAACCTAGGACGCCCATACCGAGGGAAGTTGATCGAGAAGGTTGGGTAAGTCCTTGAGGTATATGCAACCACACCGAGGAACGTTGCTCGAGAAGGTGTGGCACCTCTTATGGGTCGTGTCTAGCCATCAGGCCTGGGGCAACTACGGGCTAGCTCGACCATATGTTAAGTCTCCAAGGGATGGGAGACAGTTCCGATGGGAACAACACAACCCTGACTTCATGGGGTCAAATGGAGCGAGCCCACATTAAGAGATGAAATGTTTATGAAAAGGCCAAGAGTGGCAAGAGCTTTTAGTGCATGACATGTGCATCACGGAGCATGCATATGCATCATGGTTTTTATGCACTATCTCATGACTTACAGTTATGCATTTCTTTTCTTAACTCTATAGTGTATTGAAGTAAGTATGTTTTTAAAACCATGTTTTATCAAAGCTCATGTTTCAAATTGTTGTTCCTTACTGAGTCTTTCGACTCATAGTTTTTAACCGTATCATTCCAGATCCACAAGAAGATTGGGGAGCAGAGGATTATCTCACGTAGAAATCCTAGGAGTTCGGGAGTTGGAGTCGGAATTTGGTGAACTCCGAGTTAGCACTAGTGAGTGCTGGTTTGTTTTTAGTGTGGCAGTAGGTTGCCCTATTACGTTTTGTAAGAGTTTGCGAACAAGATGCAATGTAAATACTTTTATGAGTTATAATTTGTTTACCGAGGGGTTATGTTCATTGAGCTTGTATCTCAGCCAACATGTGGATCTTGAGTGAGTCTTCCGATGTGTATTAAAAAAAAAAGTTTTTCGCTGTAAGAGTTAGTGTAAGCGCTGGAGTGTTCCCGGGGGATGCTCGCGGCTGTCACGGTCCCTGCGGGATGGCGTCCGGGGCGTGACAGTCCCATCCATTTTGATTATTTTCCCGATTTTACCTTAAGCTTAAGTGACAAACATCTTCTAAAAGCCTTAACCTTGAACATTAAAACTTCAGGTTATTAGATGTTAGAAGGAAGTCAGCCTTTAGCTTTGATCTATAGGATTTACTACAAATGTATTAGAACCAACCTCAACGTCCATGCTTTAGTAAAAAGTCCCAAAGATCAAACCTTGTTAATTCAAAGTCATACAAGTGATGCCAACATTAGGGTCCCCAAGTCGATCCGTTGGAATGAAGTAACTTTACCAAGCGACTGGTTGTTGGAAAATGAAAACCCAACCACTAATGTTTCTCAAAACATTAACAAGTTAGACATGATCCAGCAGTATCTAGATGGTACGGTTAGGATTAGTTTTGATGCACCCCGAGGAGGTTTTACACCCTTTAGGATCCAGGAACAGGTAGCCAATCAGCACGTAGGTCTACCTCTAGCCTTCCTGACACCATTAACCGACAACTTAAGGGTATCCATATTAACTCTCAGGTTAGTACACTCTTGTATTCTATTAATTCTCATCTACCAAACCAAGCCTCTGCATGAGGACAATTAGTCGAAGATGTAGAAGATGACGGTCAAGAGTCAACAACCCAAACAGATTTCGGATCTGTTAACCCACAGTTGATGACCACAAGTAAAGCTTTCAAACCAGACATGAAAAAGCTCAATGCTAATATTATGTCAAAAGAAAATTCTAGTAAAAAATATCAGTATCGTGAAGGACACACGAAAGCTGAGAAACAAGTCATCTATGACTAATGGCAAGCTTTCATGCATCAGTTAAGTCAAGACATTCCCTTTTTTATTTACTTTGAAAATTACCATTCCATGAATGCCTAAGTTCTCACAAAAGCCAAATGGACTACTTCGGATAAGAAGTCCATTAGCTCTAGTCATCCACCGCCCAAAACCATTGTCATAACCCATAAAGGAACTGAGATTACAGCTTCCCCCTTTAAGGTTGCTACTGACAATGATAGTAACAAAAAATTGGTTGAACAAAAAAATTACACCAACCAATGCCTTCAGACTATAGGTAACCAATTAAATAAAATTGAATCCAAGTTAGATGGTCAATCTCTCATTTCTGATAAACCTTTACTTTACCTGCCCAGTAAGCCTTTATGTGAGACCCCGACTTTATTTTTGTTATTTTGTTGTTTATGACTCCTTAAGTGAGACTTTATTTCTGTTATTCTCTGTCTCTAGTGACAAGTTATATGAATGGAATATTGATCGTTTCTCTGAACAAGAAATTCTTAAAAAACTCCAGCATATGACTTGGTAGCAAACATCTACTTAGTAAACCATTCCCTTAGTCATCCAGAGGTCGTTGATTTAATTGTCTCTGGTTTCATTGGTTCTTTACGCCAATGGTGGGAAAAGTACCTCACCGAAAGTGATCGTGCTCTCATTCGTTATGCTGTTCAGCATGATGAAGAAGGATTACCAATTTTTCATGAAAGATTAGGTCAAGGTGTTAGTGATGGTATTAATACTCTTATTTATACCATTATTAAACATTTTCTTGGTACTCCTAGTAACATTTCATCTAGGGTTCATGACCAATTAAGTAACCTTAAGTGTCCAACCTTTAGTGATTTCCGTTGGTATAAGGATGTCTTCATTTCCCGTGTCATGCTTAGGGATGATTGTAAGAATCATTTCTCGAAAGAAAAGTTCATTAATGTCCTCCCTAATCTCTTTGCCCATAAGATTAGAGAAGTCTTAAGTCAACCCTTAGGGATCATAGATTATGACACCCTGACTTATGGTGATCTTGTTAGTACCATCAACAAAGAAGGGATGAAGATGTGTATTAACGTGATGATTAATAATCAACTTAGCAAAGATAGAAAAGCAGCTAAGTATAAAATGAGTAATTTTTGGGAACAGTATGGTCTACCTCCCATAGCACCATCCAGTAGGAAACACCACAAAGAAAGGTCTTCTTTTAGAAAATCATACAAATACCACAAAAAGTCATCAAGGAATTACACACTTCCTGAAGAAAGTAAACCTAGTAAACCTAAATTCTACAAAAAAACCTTTAGGAAGAAATCCAAAGACAAAAGTAAAATCAGATGCTACAAATGTAAAAAAACTAGGGTTATGTTCGTGTTGTGTAAAAAAGTAGGATTTTAGAGAAGTTGTGAATTTTTATTTGATTAGTGTTTTATTGGTGTTTGTGTAAAGTGGAGAGAGAAATGATTTGATGTAATTGTTCAATAAAAAAATATTAGAGTTATGGGAAAACTTCTTCTTCTGATGACTTCATGACTTCTGGTAAGTCAAGGGCTTCAAAGACTGGCCTACGCCAACTTCCTGTGTAGCTCACATCTGACAACTGATAGGGGTCATGTGTCTCTATTAACTTTCCCTCTACTTCTATCAATTCTACTGATGGAGGAACTGTCTCAATAAGAGTTTCAGTCTGCTCGGGAAAGTCATCCTCAAATGCACTATCAAGATCAAGTACATATAACAGCTCTGAAACATCAAAGTCATCTTTCAAAGCAAGTGCATGTACCTCTAAGTCGTCACATCCACTCGGCATCTTGCAGGCATTGAACACGTTCATCTCCAATGTCATATTCCCGAATGTGAGCTTCAGTACTCCACTTCGACAATTAATTAATGCATTGGATGTAGCAAGGAATGGACGTCCAAGAATGACAGGTGCTTGGTAGATAGTGGAAACTTTCTGCTGCATATCCAGAACTACAAAATCCACTAGAAAGTAAAATTTATCTACCTGAACCAAAACATCTTCAAGTATACCCCGTGGCACCTTGACTGATCTATCAACCAACTGTAGCATGATAGAAGTCTTTTTTAGCTCACCCAATCCCAACTGCTCATATATCGAGAATGGTAGCAAGTTCACACTGCTACCCAAGTCAAGTAAAGCTCTCCCAATGCGTGATTCACCAATCATAATGGAAATAGTAGGAGTGTCGGGATCATAATGCATGTTCACACTGTCTGTCTATGCACAGGCATCTCAGGTCGGGGAACGTCCTTTCCGCTTCTTAAAGAAATAACAGCCTTTGCTGTTTCATTTGATTCCTCTGAGACATTATGCACTTGTTGCTGCCGATACACTTGAGGATTAGGTTGAGGTTGTGCTGAGAATTTTCCTCTGTCAAGAATGCTTAATGTCGTACTCATCTTATTACTTATTAATGGTGCCCCGTAATTCATTTATGGCCTGAGTGTTCTGACTGTTAGTGGTGGCCTGAATCTGCATGAACTGCTGAAGTGTGTTGGCCATCTGTGCCATACTATCGTCAAGAGACTTCTTTGGTTGAGTAGGGGGTTGAAACTTAGAATGTTGAGCAGCTACATTAGATTGGAATCCTGGAGGTGCTGCTGCAATCCGATAGCTCTGAGAAGTTTGATGTGGTTGATAGTGGTGTTGAGGAGCAGCCGAAAGAGATGTCTGCTGAGAAGGTGGTGTATAGGATTGGGGAGGTTGCTGAAAATGCGAAGATTGACCAAATTGATCATTCCTCCATTAAAAGTTTGGATGATTCCTCCACCCCGGATTGTAAGTGTTAGAGAAAGGCTGATTTGGTGCTCTGTTAACCCAATTTGCTGATTGCATCTGATCAGACCCACTCTCCTGTAAAACTGGCATAATCGGACAATCCTGAGTCTTATGACTAGAATCGGCACATAGAGAACACACCTCCACTGCTTTCGCGGCTTTCACCTTTTATAATTCCATAACCTCCAACCTTCTAGTCAAAGCACTAATACGAGCTTGGACATCAGTACCTTCTTTGACTTCATATTTACCCCCACCACCAATTGCTCTGAGAGGTTGTACTACCAATGGTGTCCGGTCAGATCGTGTATTCCATTGCTGGGCACTTTCAACAAGATAATCAAAGAACTTCAATGCTTCATCAAGTTCCTTGCTAAAGAATTCCCCATTGCACATAGTCTGAACAAACTGCTTGCATTCAGGTGTAAGTGCAGTGTAAAAGTAGTTGACAAGCCTCCAAGACTCAAAGCCATGATGTGGACAGATGTTCATTAAATCCTTGAATCTTTCCCAACAAGCGTGGAAGGTTTCATCACCTCTCTGCATAAAGTGGCTAATTTGCTCTTGCAAAAATTGAGTTCTCTGAAAAGGAAAAAATTTATGTAAGAACTCACGTTGCATGTCAGACCAACTAGAGATAGAATTTGATCTCAAAGAATTAAACTAAATCTTTGGTTTATCCTTTAAAGAGTAAGGAAATAAACGAAGATTAACAAATTCATCTGTTGTAGCTCTAGTAATAAAAGTAGTGCAAGCAAGCTCAAAATCCGTCAAGTGTTGGTATGCACTCTCAGAATCCATCCCATGGAATTGAGGTACTATTGACATCATGCCATGCTTGCTTAATTGAAAAATTAGAAGCATCATCAGGTAAAGCAATGCACGATGGTGTTGTGGTGCGCGTGGGCTGCAAGTAATCTCTTAATGTTCTATGTGCTTCTTCAGTCATATCTTCAACAGTAGCAGAATTTTCTAAATCAGAGTTTAAATCAATGCTACTAGTGTCCAACTCAACACTTGGCACACTATCACTATACACACTATCAGCAGAATTCACTCTATATAGTCTATGTGTAGCATCTCTTGCCAGATTCATCAAACATGAGTGCCTAAGAGAGTTATATCAAGTGTATGCGTGTATGATGTGTTAGTGTATGAACTAAAGAACCATGAACTAAAAATGAAAAACGGAATAAAGAAAAATAATGGCAATAGAATGTCAATTGAACTTACCTTATTCCGGCAACGACACCAAAAATTTGACTCAACTAAAAATGATTAGTGAATTACTCCCAAGCATAGGAGGTTGTCAAGTAATACTAGGGAAGTACTAGATCATCTTCACAAGGAACGATGTGTTCAATTTTTCATTCCTACCACCATTACAGTAAAATAAACTATGATCTATTTACAATGAAAATGGTATTTACAAAGGGAAAGGTTGGGTTTTTGGATACTATCCATGACTTTTGAGATTTTGAGTTGTGATCAATGTGAGAGCTAAAAACTTAATAAAGAGCTAACAAGAAAAACACGTAATCATAAACGTAGCATGAGATGGAGTTAAAACTAGATGAACTCAAGTAGTTGTCGAATAAACATCATTTGGCATTAAACTTGCTCTAAGAGACATTTCATCAAACACTTCGTACCCAACCTCTAGCTAGTCAAAATCCATTCATACCCATACTCAATAAAACTAACAAAAGCAAAACCAAACACTATTCTAACATTAAGGAAGTGAAATGAAAACATAACATAACATTTAATCATCCAACCAAAGCAAAACTCAAATATGGAATATAAATGGAATATGACATTCGGTCCAACAAGTTCTACAAATGAAATGAGAGTGCAACAAAAACTACTACAAAAGCTCAAAAGAAAACTAAGCCAAAAGCAACAAGCTTTTGGTCTCTACGATAGCAGCAAGAAAAGCAAAGGAAAAGGTGGTCTTCGGAGAAGAGTTGGGAGACGCAGCAGCCACCCAAGAAGCTTTTCGCACCAGGCAAAAAATAAGACTTTCGTACCCCTCTTTTGCTTTGCACGAAAATGTTCTTTTAAAACCTTTTTTTTGGGGGGTCTTTGTCATGACTCAGCAGCAATGCCCTAGGGTTTATTTTCGACTTCCAAAAATACCCTCTAGCATGGCGTCAGTCGAATCGCGCTAGACCGACGCTCAACGTTCGCTCGAGCGTCCTTTGAAGAAATTCGCACAGAACCGTATCGTGCGACCAACGCTCGTCGCGCCGCTCGAGCAGTTTTTGGAGATTTTCAAACAGAGACTTCACGCACGATCAACGCTCGACTTGCCGCTCGAGCGTCTTCGTATTTTCAACAGCAGGATAACGCGCGACCAGCGCTCGACAACGCGCTCAAGCGACTCTTTGATTCCATCCTCCCTCTCACTTCCATGAGCTCACTTCATCTCCATTGTTCATATTCAAAACGTAAAAACATAAGTTAATATAGGAAATATTCCAATTATATTTATGAAAATGGAGACATGAAAATATGGTGAGAGGAGAGAAAACAAATAACTTAAAATTACTAAATTACACTTGCTTTTGTCGAAATTAACAATTCGCCCCTTGCTAATGTCCAAAGCATAATTTTCTCATTTTTTTAGTAGAAATGGTGTAATTGTGGAACTTTCTCAAGTGATAAATTAGCAAAATTGTGATACAATCATTGTGACCGTCTCGACGAGCTCAAAAAGGTAGAGGGCTCAAAAAGGGATTTTGTGCACTTTGATGTTTGAACACCCGACCAAACTTTCTACTTTCTCGCCAGAATTTGGCTCTGTGATCTCTAAACACACCTATGATACCACTGTTGGGAAAATAGGGATAAAAAACAATAGAAACGAGACCTACTTAGGAAAGAGAAATCTCATTGACATAACAACAACAACAACAATTCTTCACAATCACTCTCTCTCTCTCTCTATTTCTCCTCTCGAATGCTCGGTAAGTGCAATTTTTCTTCATGCTCTACATGTCTATTTATGGGGGCGGGGGGATAAATGCAATTGGCTAGTTGTTTTGGGAAGAAGATAAATTTCAAGTTGGATATGAGAAAGTTCAACTTGCGTGGATAGGATAAGGGCAACTTCTCGTTGAGCTCTTGCTTCTTCTCTCTTACAAGTGTCCTGGCAAATTCTCAAACTTTGTAATTCTCAAAATGCTTTTTGGACCCGATGTTCAACAACTTCTTGATTTTCCATATGACAGGCAGTAAAACATTAATCTATCTGTAGAGATCCCAACGGATTCTTCAGACGCACTCGAATAAAGATAGCTTCGCATGGGGATTGTGTAGAAGAAAAAAAGTTGACGACGCAATTCTGTTTTTCTTTGGGTTTATAGCTGGACGACGCCGTTTGAGAAAAAAATGACAAGCGGATTCATTTGGCAGCTGATGTGGCCATGTGGACATGATGCTGACGTGTTTTAGGCTTCCGTTAGCTGATGGACGGAAGTGATAAGAGGACTTTTATGTCAAAAGTATAAAATATAAGTGATTTAGATTTAAAGTTTGAATTCGAAGGAATTGAAAAACTGGTATAAACTTATGAATTAAATTGATAATTTTCCTTGATTTTAAAAGAACCGGGTAGTTTTCGGACTTTTTCTTAAGCTGAAACGGGAAAAAAGAAAATGAGGCCGGTTAGGTGGTCATGTTAAATAATATAATATTTGAGTGGGGTTCAATGTAGATGTCCTTTTGAATAACAATTACTTTTATGTGAGTTTCTTTAGCCTTGTAGAAAAAAAGAAGCTTAGGAATTTATGTGAACCCGGATATGCTCGGAATAAGATAAGGAAAATAAACACTGAAAATACTCCAACTTGCGGCACATTTTGCCAACTTGTGGGCCATCACATTATACCTACGGAGAACCCAGGCAATCTTTCAGTCCGCAAACTCTACCAAACTAGTTATGATACCATCAACCAAGGATGAAATCGCCCACAAATTCGGGCTGGTCAAGAGAAAGAATATCATTACAAAGCACCAGAATCGCACTCAAAACAATCCGAGGCCAACATTGTCTAAGATATTGACTTCAAGTTTATACAGAATAAAAAACCTTCGAAATATTATGACAATACATGTAAAAGAGAAGAGACTTGTAAGTACGTATTTCAGGGTCAGCCATAAGAGAAAGCATGTTAAAGGTTGATTTAAGATGATAAGTGAAGAAGGAAAGAACAATATGAAATAAAAGAAAATGAAAAAAATGTAAGTATACCGTAATGATATCGAAGTTGACAAGAAAAAAAATCAGTAGTCGCTAATTTTTTTTAATAGATAAATAATAAAAGACGTTTAATTCAATTGGCCGGTACCGACTAATGCCTAGAAAAAGAGCAACGGGAATGAAATAGTTTCCACCCTTTTCTTCCTCTTTCACTCCCATCGCACTCTCTCTCTCTAGGCACAAATAAATACTGATTGAGAAGCGGTTCCCATGCACGTCTGTAGTAGTGTTGATTTAGGCAGAAACAGGCCCAACCACCCTCGCTGCCAGTCCTATGTAAGTATAAGAGAAAGAAAAAGAAAAAGAAAGGAAGAAGAAGAAGAAGGGGAAAATTCAAGAAGGAAGAAGAGAGAATGAGAAGGAGGGAAAAGAAAGACAGACATAGATGACGAAACGAGGGAGGGAAAGAAGAAAAAGAAAATAAAATAAACAGATCAGTATCGATTTTTTATATTTCCTTCAAAAAAACGCTTTCTGTTTTCTCCACACCAGCAGACTCTTTACGGTGGAGGGGGAGCTCCGGCTCCATCATCCACCCCTCCTCCTTTTTAGTTTTCTTCTCCTCCCTCTTCCTTCTCCCCTCTCCTCCTCTCTGGTCTGTTTGGCCGGCATTGGAGCCTAACCGAGACGACTTGCCTGGACTGCTTGGTCGTACGCGCTGGTTTCTCTCCCTTGCCTTGTTTCGGCGAGTCGACCAAGCTTTCACAAATAGCTTGGATCTTTCCGGTGGAATGGAGAGGCTGGTAGTCGCCTTGATTGCGGAGCTTGGGGAAGTTGCGCATGGCAAAGTCGCCTCGGAGCTTGTAGGCATTCCTATCGTAGGCCCAGACTGTTTCTTCGGTGGTGTCGACGTTGCCCAGCCCGAGACGGGTACGGTTCTTTAGGAGACAGAGCTTATTACACAGATATGGGGTACTCTTCCCGATCAGATTTCCCTTGTTTTCCTGTCGGACGTTTTCCCTCTGCTTTTTCGGTCTTACCTCAGTCGGCTGGTAGAGATGGATTTGATCTTCCTCCATTTGCACTTTCTTGGATCTCGGCTGTACACCTGGAGGCTAATCCTTGGGTTATTTTGGCTAATATCAGTGATTCTGACAAGTTTGACTAGTCCTCAGCCTATAATTTTGAACACGCTGGCCAGAATAGTCCTCAGCCTATTATAGTCCTCATCCTTATCCCTCCCTTACTTTGCCTGTGCATTCACCAGTTAGGGATCCACCGATCCTATACTGCCCAGAATCTCCATGGACCTTTCCGTGGCCTATGTTATGCTTTCGCCCGTTTTGGCCAGCCCCTATGTTTAGGGCTTGTTTTATGTTATGCTTTGGCCCGTTTGGGCTAGCCTCTCTGTTTAAGGCTTGCTTCGGTTTAATTATATGTTTTTCTATTGTTTGCAATTACAGCTGGGATTGCATGTTTAGCAATCGTCTTGAGTCGGCTCACTCTGTTGGCGATCCTTCAGCGACAGTTCTTTCACGGGTTTTCCGTGTTTCCTAGGGCCCTCGGGCCCGCTCGCTTCGGGCTTCATGTCCGCCACCTCTGTGGACCTTGTGTCCTCTTTAAAAGCCACTTTACTGTTGGCCCCTCCGCTGTCGCTTGTAACGCCTCTTTTGGGTTCTTTTCTTTATTTTTCTAGGTTGTAATTTTTGTTTGTGTGTTTTTTTAATATTTAGACTTAGAAGTTTAAACAAAAAAGAAAGAAGAAAAATAAAAGAAAGAAGTGAAAAGAAAAAGACGAAAATTGAGAAAGATAGGAACAAGAATAACAAAGATGAGGAGGGGAAGAGAAGAAAAAAGAAAAATAAATTAAAAATCAAGATCTTTTCTTGAAGAACTTTGCTAAATAGCTTTCTTAAGGAGGTAGAAAATTTAATGTAAGATCAAAAGTTCGAAGAAAAATAGAGTTGGAAGAGAGAAGGGAGAGCTTTTTTCTTTAGCAGGGTCCCTACGGTTCTGGAAGAAAAAAGGGAGACTGCGAAGATAAAATTTACCAAAAAAAGAAGAAGAAGAAGGGGAAAACGCACTAGAGGAGATTAAAAGAGGCGGTGGGCAGGGAAAGGCTGTGGCGGTGGCTGGCTTCGAGGGTCTGGGAAATGTGAGAGGCTGAGATAGTGCTCACTAGTCATCTCCTATTCTTTTGGTATGCACTGGTTCACTAGGCTTTGGTCTTCGGCTTCGGCTTGGGCTGTATGTATGGATTGGGCTTTGGGCTTGGGCTTGGGTTGTATTTATGGACTGAATTTGGGTTTGGGCTTGGGATGTATGTAAAAATCTCAACATCAACTTAACTTGAGGCGAAATTGTACCCACGACCTCTGATGTATTCAAAAGTCATAATTGGGTCCCGACCATTTAGCTCTCTGAGGTAATGATTTTTGAAAAAAGAGGCCCTTTCGTCGACCTCCGTACCACGATGTTAATATTAAATGCTGACATGTCAAATTAATGCAATGTCAATCCAATCAAATTGTGTCACGTGCCCAATTTAAACGTGTCAGCCCATAAATGCCACATCAACACCGGTCCAATTAGCCACTCACACCACGCTATTCCCACATCATCTAAGCTTACAAAACACAAAAAACAACAACTAAGTTTTTCTCCCTATCCAACTCCGTAAACCACCTCCCACATTCTCCTCCCAAAATCTCAAACTCAGTAGAATCTCCACATGTTAGCATTTATAGTTAACATAGGAGGACGAAGGTAGACGGAGGGGCCTCTTTTTCCCGAAATCATTACCTGAGGGAGCTAAATGACTAATTTGTTACCTCAGGGATCTAATTACAACTTTCAAATACCTTAGGGGCCTTGGGTGCAATTTCACCGTAAATTTACAACCAAAATTCTCAATTTGGTATTAGACTGCAACAAAGTTGCTTCATCTTCAATGAACATAACCATTCCGTCATTATCTCAATAAGTTCTTACACGTAAAAAGATTGATATATTATCTATAGTTTTTAAAATTCTTTGGAGAATTTATCAAGAAAGGAGAGAGAAATTATTTAAGGAAAACTTCACTTTCCATCTTCAAACTACGAGTTCAATGTCATTTTGGGGTCCCGAACTATCAAGTTAACTATATTGAGCCCTTGAACTATCAAAATTCTCAATTTGATATTAGATTGCAACAAAGTTGTTACATCATCAATGAACATAACCATTCTGTCATTCTTTCAATAAGTTCTTACACGTATCTGTCATTCTTTCAATAAGTTCTTACACGTAAAAAGATTGATATATTATCTATAGTTTTTAAACTTCTTTTTAGAATTTCTGAAGAAAGGGGAGAGAAATCTTTTAAGGAAAACTTCACTTTCCATCTTCAAACTATGGAATATTCAATGTCACTAAACTATGGAATATTCATTTTCCATCTTCACTTTCCATCTTTTAAAGCAAAGTGTGCTGACGTACAATTATGCGTGCAAGCTAGCAATGAAAAAGAGCCGTGCGAACGACATTTAAACACCGTTCGAACGGTTTTCTATATATTTGAATTAATTTAATTAAAATTTTAGAAACATAAATATAAATATATTCACGGATCATAATATAATAAAATATCTAGAAATATGCAATAGTTAGTAAAAGTAAATAAAATACATAATCGATAAGTACTGACAAAATAGTAAAAATACATAAATCTACCAAAATTTACATTTGGGTGTCGAACGAGATTGCATCTGTCTGATCTACTCCATCAGCTGCTCATGCATCTGCTCCGCCATTAGTTGCATCCTCCGTTCTTGTTGTTCAATTAGGTTCCTTTGCTGCTCCTGCATCATCTTCTGGTGTTCTTCGTCTTTTTTCCATTGCTGCTCTGCCATTATCTTCATCAGCGCTTCTTCTTTCTTCCGTTGTTGCTCCTCCATCATCTGCAGATGCTCTCGCATCGTCTGCTCCATATCTGACCGCTTGACCAGAAGCGCTTCACATTCTAACTGTCTAGCCTTCATCTCCTCAATCTATAATCTGACCTCTTCCAATCTCCCGGACAAATCAACTGATGATGCTGATAAATATGATCCAATCGACCGTACTGATCGACCTAAACCTCGAACGTAACTCACTTTCGTCCACTTCGGTGAACGACTTTTCATTTGACTCGTGCTTCAACTGTAAAGCCTCAATTTTTTCCTACAAAATTAGAAAAGAAGATAAAAATAATACATATGAAACATAAACGCATACGAATGCATCATTAAAACTAACGTTACAACTTACAAAATTTTCTCGTGCATCTTTTGAAGTCCACATGCCATCCTTAGTAGTATGCGTCTTTTTATAAAGCAAGGAAGGACTAATTTCATCAGATTCTGGATTTTTCTCTACACTAAAAGAAATATAGAACATGCATATTAAAATACCTATGTCATTTATTTAAATAATAAATAAAAAAATATAAATTTATTACTTACTAACAACGCTCTAGTGCGTTGGAAGGACATCGCTCCCGATGTGTGTACAATCTTCAACTTAGCTCTATTCTCTTTGTTGATTGCATTTCTCCTCTGCATTGTACATTTACAATTGTTACCACAATTAAGCATATTGTTGGGTTTTTTGAACAATCGAGATTTTGATGATTTCAATAAATAAATATTGTTTATAAAGTGGACATTTTCAAAGACAAAGACGAGTTGATAAAAGAGCCAAAGACTTGAAGAAAGAAGAACAAGAAGATGCAAGGAGCTCAAAGTGAAGATTCAAGACCTTAGGGTATAATCTTTGTAACTCCTTATTTCACTTTTGACAAGGATTTGAATCACGCACTTGCATATCTTTCAAAACGTGCATAAACCGTTTTAAGTTTTGTTTGAAAGATTAAAACATTTTTCAAGGTTTCAAAACACCCCAAAAAAACTCCCAAACCTTTTATATACTTATGGAAAGTAAGTCTTATAAGTTGGGTGTTTAAAAGTGGTCAAAACTAGATTTTAAAAGAACCGGACTATGTGCTTAAGTTGAAGAGGTCGACCGGTACTTCGACCGCTTGGTATATTGAAGCTTCTGACAATATGACCGTTGGATAACGACTTGAAGCGGTCGACCGGTTCATGTAGCGGTCGACCGACTCGTTTTAACAGACGATTCCCAACGGCTATAAACGGCTAGATATAAATACACCTTCATTTCGTCCAAAATGAATAACCAACGACTGCATATCATTTTTACTACTTGAGAAATATTATAAACCTTCCGTTTTTATATTTCTCATATCATTCACACAAAACACACTTTCATATCCTTGTCTTTGTGTGAATAAAGAGATAGTGATTTCCGCTTTCATATCGATTCTTCAAGAGACTTTTTGTTCTTCAATCTTCCTATCTAGAGAGTTGTTTCCGTTAGTGAGGTTGTTTACTAAAGAAGAAGCTTTGAGAGTGTATATCTCAAGCTTGGCGAGGTTGTGAGTGGTGAGCTAGAAAAACCACTTGGTTGGGTTTGAGTGTTGAGCCATGGAGAAAACACTTGTACGGTTCTCTAGCACCCGGAAGCTAGAGTGTAAAGCTATTGGAGAATAGTTGAAAACCTCAAGGCTTGGTGAAAGAGCTTGAGGGTGGATGTAGGTGAGTTTGTCGAACCACCTAAAAATCGACTGTTTGCTTCTTTACCCTTATCTTTACTTTTAGCACATATTTACTCTTTATACATATTATATACTTGTACTAAATTATGCTTTACTTTGCAAACACGTCTTTGGGGAATAATATCGAAATTTTTTAGAAAAAAAATTCACCCCCTCTTTGGTTGCCTTAATCCTTTAAACTTGGACTTACACATATGGCTAAAATAAACGTTCAGATCGGAATAAAAATGCTTAACATGAAATTCCTCGCTCGGGAATAAATCACAAACACGGGTCCATTCTTCCTTGTTAATATCGGTATACGGGTGCTCTAACGCCTCTTCTTTGGAATTGAACACCTAGTAATGCTGGAACATTCTATTTTTGTGCGTCATGTACGTTGTGTTCATCGTAGACGTCACAGTGATGCAATTCTCAGCTCGGTCGTAATCTAGTTGGAAGTCATCCCTAACATATAAAACAGTTAGAAACGTAAAAAATTTTCAACAATTAAAATTTAATAAATTATACTTACCAACACTCGGTTCATCACATACGATTTAACCTCGTCGGGGACCTCCTTCCACTTACTCGTCTCAAATGGGACATGTTGTCGAACGAGCGCACCAATATAACTCGAGAGCATTGAGGATGCCTTGTCATCACCGCCCGAACGTCCATCAGGGATATAGACGGTCAGCTTTCCTCTAGTGCGAGCCTCGAGTAAGGCAATCCCTGATAACAGTTTTGGCGTTCCTGGATTGTTTTGGGTGACGAAATTAATATTTTTTCATGGAAAGTTCACTTTAGGTGACAAGATTTGGTTCGACACCCAAAATTTTGTTACCTAACGCTATATTTCTTGTAGTGGAGGTTTAGACATGTCATGAAATACAGCAAAACCAAGAAAAAATGTTTTGAAATGAGTATCTAATGTAATAATGGGCTGATTTTATTTGACTTTGATATTGAGGCTTAATAAAGCTAAAGCTAAGGTAAAGATGTCTTGTAGAGTTCAGTTTACTTTACTCATGCATAGAGGCGGAACTACACAGTCACGATTTGCAGACGACCGACCCCATCGCCCTGAAAAATCCTTCAAAAATTTTTTTGGGTTAATTACATTTCCCCTCCATGAACTTACACCCCAATCTCAAATACTCCCTTATACTCGAACTCGTTATAACCCACCACCATGGATTAAGTGTATTGTTTCAATTCGCTTTTTGACTAAGTTTAGGCGTTAAATAGGATATTTTCCATCATACGTGATGGGCACGTGACATCCAAATCACTCTAAAAGACCAAAATGCCCGCATTCCATTCAACTAAAACTCAGCCAAAATGTGGTGCGTTTTGACAGAAGAATGGGTTTGTCTTCACTGTAACATCTCTTCTAGGGTTTGTTTTGTATCATGGATCAACTTCCTTTGTGCATCTCCAAAACCAAACCTGGATTTTATACCGTAATTCGTGTAACCCTCTCTCCCTCTCTAGCTTTGTTTCAGATATTCGTTGGCTTCGCTTGAAATATATAATGATCAAAATATCTTGGCCGTGTGTGTCCTCTATCGTTATCTGTCAGAATCTTCGTGTCTTGGGTCCAAGTTTGAATCCTTTTGCACCCTATTGCATCACCAATCATTCCCTCGCTGCCTCTAGATAGTTCTCATCCCACTTCTTCTTTCTTTTTTCTCCTATTGGATATTAATTTCTCCCAAGATCACGTAAATTCGTCGCTTTCTCAGTCTTGAGGACATAGTGGAACTTGTAAGTTCGCCGTTTGTCATCTGGAGTCCAGTTGTAAACTCTCCACATCACAACATTCGGTTCCTCAAGTTCAGAGTCGTCATGTTTGAAGCTTCTGACACACGGACAACAAGCACAGATTCGGGTTCTATGGCAGCTGCAACAATTTGAATTGTCTGTCTTTTTCCAGTTTATGTAAATGATCATTTCTACAGATCCGGTATTTCGACGCTCAAATTATTATTTCGGAGATCAAAACTAACCGTCACCGGAAAATTCCAGTGGGCACCTACAACTGCTTGCAATTCTTCAGGGTCTTACGGATTAATCCAAAGAGAGAACCGAACAGATTGTTACCGTAAAGGAACATGTTGTGCAGTGAGGTGGCATTGAAGAGCTGGGAAGGTATGGAGCTGTAGAAATTGTTGGTGTGGAGGTTGAGACGCCTTAGATAAACCAAGTTCCCGAGCTCGGACATAATATACCCCCGGAAGATTTCTTTCGGCCATGGCGATCCTAACCCTGTTCTCCCGTGAAGCTCATGCATGAAACGCCGGTCCAACGACACTTCATGTCGTCATTCTCGTTCTAATCGGAGAAAATCGAGGCATCATAGGCTCTATCCATGGCTAATTTCCAGGAGAGCAAAGGCAGGTCGTCTGGGGTGAGAGAGCAAGAGAATTTTACTAAGGGCATGTTCATTTTGAAGAGATTTTTAGGATTTGAAGAATTTTGAGAATTTTTAGGTGAGGATTGAGTTGTATCAGTGTTTGTGTAGAAGTTGTTGAATTTTATTAATAAGTGAGAGAAAAGAAGTGATATTTTTTAAGGTTGTTATTTGTAGATTACCTTTATTGGGACGTGTGTAGAAGAGAAAAACATAAAATTATATTTATTATAATTCTGAAAATTCCTTTTATGTTCTACTTTTTTTTATTCTGAAAATAATATTTAGATTTATGTTTTTTATTTTTTATTTTTATTTTATTGTGATACAAATGTTGATATTTATTTATAATATTTATTATAATTCTGAAAAAATCTTTTATTATTTCTATTTTTAATTGTGATACAAATGTTGATATTTATCTATAATATTTATTATAATTCCAAAAATCCCTTTTATTTTCAATTTTCTATTTTTTATTGTGATACAAATTTTGATATTTAATTATAACATTTACTATATTTATGAAAAATCCCTTTTATTTTCTATTTTCCATTTTTTTATTATGATACGAAAACCTTACTGTCAAGCCCATCAGCAACTCAACTCAAGATGAAGCAAAAACCATGTTCTCCTCGCCACAAGCAGCCGTTGGTTTTAAGACACGCGTTGTCACCCGAATGTAGACCCCAAAGAACATGGATCTTCAAGCCATGAAGATCCGACTCTCATCTTTCTCAAGGATCGGTATAGAAGCTATATATCCGAAATTTGTCAAAATCCCACTACAGCATTTTAGATATCTCCTTAATTTGTTGACAAAAGAGAAGTCTGTAGTTTGTACTATCGGATTCAAAAACTCGAGCATCGAAACGAAAGAACATGAGCACTGTGGAAGGGAGAGAGTTCACGGAAGACCAAGAAGCTTTGGTGGTGAAGTCATGGACAGTAATGAAGCAGAATGCGGGAGAATTGGCTCTCAAATTCTTCTTGAAGTAAGAAAATGCATGTCGTGTTTTTTCTATTTCTTTTTGGAATTTGGAGTTTAAACAGATAAGAGCGATCGGTAAACTGTTGGGCTCCTTTTTTGTAGGATTTTCGAGATTGCACCGACAGCTCAGAAGTTATTCTCTTACTTGAAAGACTCTAACGTTCCTCTAGAACAAAACTCAAAGTTCAAGTCCCACGCCATGAATGTCTTTATGATTGTAAGCTTGCAGGTTACAACTTACTTGTTTGTCACCTAATATGTTTTAGGCTAAGTTTGAATGGGCAAAAATTGTTGAAACTAGTACGTTCAATTTGATGAAAAAGGTTTTGGGGTTTTGAAAAGGTAATAAAGTTTGTAAATAGTTGATGGATTTTATAAAAATGATGTTGGAAGAAAGGTATTGGAGTCGGTGAAAAAGTAGTTGTTAGTTATTGTTATAAAAAATTCTTAACGCCTGAGGATTGGAAAAAAATGTTTTCGATATTTCGGCTCGTGAGCCCTTTCAACTTTGTTTACTTACACTCTTTTGGGTCTTTGTTTTTCACTTATAAAAATAGCTTCTATACTTTATTATTTGTATATGGGCTCCGGGCCCATTCATAGTTTTAAAGCCGGCTCAAATGTTGCTGGGCTCATACTTGGGCCAAAGGCCAACTTGCAAGAACAGCGACGCGAGTTATTTCGCGAACGGTTCGTCATTCAATCGAAGGCCCAAAAGCTTGTTCAGCCTAACTCTTTCGACTTATGAGAGATTTTCGACACTTATCGCAGACCTGTGAATCAGCCGCGCAACTCCGGAAAGCTGGCAAAGTTACAGTGACAGAGTCAAGCTTGAAAAGAATTGGTGCTGTCCACTTTAAACTTCGGGTGTTCGATGAGCACTACGAGGTAGAACACTGAATTCTCATATGATTGCCAAATAAATTTAATTAAAACAGTGAAATGCTAAAGTACAAAGCAAAATTACCATGTTTCGTAAATAGGTTGCTAATAAGCAAGTAAATGGATCACAGGTGACAAGGTTTGCATTGCTGGAAACTATAAAGGAAGCAGTGCCGGAAATGTGGTCGCCGGAGATGAAGAACGCTTGGGGAGAAGCTTATGATCAGTTGGTTTCAGCGATCAAAACTGAAATGAAGCCTCCCTCGGAGACTAGTTGAATATAATTACTCCTATTATAATCTGCTACTTTAAATTGAACTAAGTTTGGAATAATCCATTGCCTTCCAGCCAGCACGTGTATTTAAGGTTTTATGTACGGATAGTTCGTAAATTTACATGTGTAATGTTCCTTTTGCTTGTGTGCATTTCCATTTTGGGTTTGTAACGTTATTGGCAGCAAATCGCATATTAATGGAATATTTTGTTTCTAGTGCTTTTTGGTCATGGAGAACGTGCCTAGTCCTTAATGGATTATGTTCACACCCCTCAAGATACCAAAGAACGGTCATCATTGGCAGAACCAAGACTCCAGTTGTGGGCGCGACTCCTAAGGCGAAATGAGAAAAAACAATTTCCTACATAATGCAAAAATTTCTTAGTGTTAAAATATCAAAAATTAAAGACTAAAAACATTAAAAATTACTGAAATACACATACCGTGATATCGAAAATCATATTAACTAATCAACAATTCACAACTCACAAATTTCAATTTTAACAACTTGTCAAAAACCAAAAGAACCAACATAAGCCCAGACTTTCAATCTCCAACAAAATAAGCACTGACCTCCAATCTCCAACAAATTTTAAAAAACATCCTTACAACATCAACCACTGGGTCGGGGGTGGTTGCATAAAAAACAATCTGGAGCCTGTATAGTTATCTCGTCTTACATAACCCAAGTAATTACATGGTCAGAAGCTCTAGAAAAATAAATTACCACAGTCATAGCTTTAATCTGTAGGCAAACCCTTGAGGTTAAATTCATATACTTTGTTTGGATGGTTTTTTATTTAGATCTTATGACGACAGACGATTTTCTGACTGAATTTACTAACCTGAAAAAAACAATTTATCACAAAAAAAGGCAAAAAGAAATGATCTTTTTTCTCCCTTATTTCCTTTTTGCTAAAGTTTTTTGGCTCCTAAGGCGAAATGAGAAAAAAAAAATTCCTACATAATGCAAAAATTTCTTAGTGTTAAAATATCAAAAATTAAAGACTAAAAACATTAAAAATTACTGAAATACACATACCGTAATATCGAAAATCACATTAACTAAGCAACAATTCATAACTCACAAATTTCAATTTTAACAACTTGTCAAAAACCAAAAGAACCAACATAAGCCCAAACTTTCAGTCTCAACAAAATAAGCACTGACCTCCAATCTCCAACAAATTTTAAAAAACAACCTTACAACATCAACCACTGGGTCGGGGGTGGTTGCACAAAAAAAATCTGGGAGCCCGTATAGTTCTCTCGTCTTACATAACCCGAGTAATTACATGGTCAGAAGTTCTAGAAAGATAAATTACCCAAGCCATAGCTTTAATCTGTAGGCTAACCCTTGAGGTTAAATTCATATACTTTGTTTGGAAGGTTTTTTTTTTTAGATCCTATGACGAAAAAGGATTTTCTGACTTAATTTACTAACAGGAAAAAAAGCAATTTATCACAAAAAAAAGGCAAAAAGAAATTGATATTTTTTGTCACTCATTTCCTCGCCAAAGACTTGTGAAATGTACTTATATAGAACTGAAAAGAAATCTGTATAAACAATGATACTTATATATGTACAAGAATGTTGGAAGTGCGTCAATTACGTATTTAAGATTATCATAGCCAATTTATGTTCTAAAAATATAAGTTTATGTAACTTTCTCTTTCTTCAGTAGATTGTTTTAAAGATCAAAAGTTAAATTCAACAAAATATGTAAAAGCTAAATGATATACGTTTGTTACTATTTGAATTTATTTATCCTAAGATTTCTTAAATATCTCATTATTTACTATAATTCCTAAAATCACCATTTCAAGGAAAAAAAATTGAGCCAAAATTAATATTTCAACAGGAAAAATACTGACTTTATATTTCTTAAAGAAAGATTATTATATGACCATGACATGATTTAATTATTTATGTAATAGATTTATGATCGATTTTTCATTACTTGAGACATGACCAATTTCTACGACAATAAAAAATAAACATGTTCAAGTTTATATATATATATATACACTCTCTTAACTCCCCTATAGGCCATTGTATAGGATGTTCACTCCAACTTTATACAGAATAAAAACCTTCCAAATATTGTGCCAATACCTGTGAAAGAGAAGAGAGTAGTAATTAATATAAGTATTTCATGGTCAGCCATAAGACAGCATTAAAGTAAGTGTAGAAGGAAAACAACAATAAAAGAAAATGAAAAAATGCAAGTGTAACGTAATAATATATATTTGATAGACGTAACATAATAATATTCAATATGCCGGTAACCACTGGTGCCTGGAGAAAGAGAGAAGAAGGGAGTAAAATAAAGAGACCTAGCGCTCCCTCATTCTCTCTCCCTCTAGGCACAAATAGATACTGTTTGTTTAGGTAGAAAGAGGCCCTGCCATGGAAGAAATAAAGGAAGAAGAGTGGAAAATGGAAGACGCAAGAAGGAAGGGAGAAAGAGAGAGAAAGGGAGTAAAATAAAGATACCTAGCAATCCCTCTTTTCTCTCTCCCTCTGGGCACAAATAGATATTGTTTGTTTAAGGTAGAAATAGGCCCTGCCGGGTAAGAAAGAAGAAAGAAAGAAAGAAAAAAGAAAAAGAAAGGAAGAAGAGGGGGAAACAGAAGAAGCAAAAGAAAAGAAAGATAAAAATCGACGACGAAACGAGGGAGAGAAAGAAGAGGAAAAAGAAAAGAAATAAGAGAAAATAAAAAGACGACATAGAGAAAGATATGAAGAAGAATAACAAAGAGGAGAAGGAGAGGAATAGAAGAAAAAAGAAAAACAAATTGGAAAATTGAAACCTTTTCTCGAAGAAGTTTGATAGCTTTTATAAGGAGGAAGAAAATGTAATGAAAGATCAAAAGTTCGAAGAAAGTAGCGCTTCTTTCTTTAGCAAGGGTCCCCTTTGGTTCACGGAGAAGGTCACCCTATAACCGAACTGATTGAGCCCAAATGACTTCGGCTACCCAAATGCCTTTGGTTGGTGGTCGGTCATCAACTACGTAGGCTTGAGATTAATGGATTTAACATGCGAGAACATAGATTGATGAAGCAAAGAATTGGGGTTGAGGCGGCTGTTGAAGACGGTGGGAAAGAGAAAAGGAGATTGCGAAGATGAAAACACAATGAAGAGTGAAAGAGGCGGTACGCAACGAGAGGCTGAGATGGCTTGCTTCGAGGGTCTGGCAAATGCGAGAGGCTGAGATAGAGCTCACTAGTCATCTCCAATTCTTTGGTATGGACTGGCCTTGGCTGTATGTATGGAGTGGGCTTGGTCTTGGGCTTGGGCTATTGTCAATGTACATGTATAATCTCATCTCAACAATCTAACTTACAAGTAGTTTGTTTTCAAAATTTTATAATCATTTTAAAATTTGTTATCTCTTTACTTTTTTATACACATTTTTCTTTTTTTCACAAATTTTATTTCCAAACGCCATGTTAAATTACTATAAAAAATTCTAGAGACAACAAGGAAGTTGCTACATCGTCAATGAACATAACCATTAGGTCATTTTCTCAATAATATCTTACAAGAAAAAAGATTGACATATTACCTATAGTTTTGAAACTTCTCTGGAGAATTTACGAAGAAAGGAAAGAAATTTTTTAAAGAAAAATCCAGTCTTCAAACTACTTGATCAATCTCATTTTCAATCTAAAATATCAAGTTCATTAATGCATGGCCTCGAATAATATCCCACTGTAAAATCTATGCCACATTTCCAATTTATAACCTGTCAAGATTTGATCTATGGTACTATTTTGACATATCAATTTTTTAAAGGTGAAAAATAATGAATTTGGATAGTTTAAAGGGTCAATATGAAAAACTTGGTAGTTTGGACCCCAAAAATGACATTGACCCTGTAATTTCAGGGCGTAAAGTGACTTTTACCAAAAAAATTATTTCATTCAAATTATCCTTAATAATTTCCAAATAATAATAATAATAATCAATAATAGTGTAGCTTGTTTGAGATTTTAGACCTTAGAAAAGTGAACTCATGCAAGAATTATCACTTAAGCACCTTGAAGTTGTCTGGAGTAATTGCTAATTAACATTATATCGGACTTACAGTATATACTGATATCAGTTTGTGACAATTGTGTGAAATGTGGATATATCAGTTGGTGACATTAAATTTGCAAGGATGTAATCCTTTTGTTAATCACACCAGTCCTATAGGTGATATATCCCTGAAATATTTTCTATAATTGAGACCCATGTTAGCCAATCGCTATTGTCTCCTCCAGAAGATTTCAAGAGTAACCATCTAGAGAGATTTGATCCTTATTGTTCATAGAAATTTATATGAAATATTTTTGATTGTTTTAGAAGAATGCATGCTATGTGAACAACGGTCAACCGTCAAAGGAAGATTACTTTTCACTTTGTCATGTTGTCACCGGATCTAGATCCCTAGCATTACCATCGTCCTCTCACTAAGGATGAACTCATGTACATGAATTATATAAAGAAAAAAAGTCATGGCCAATAATTGTTATAACCAATAAATATTTAACTTATCCTCTCTTAGTCCGTGTAGAGACTTTGAACCAGTAGTTTGATGAATTATCTGCTTACTCTTATTGACAACATTTTTCTGACACAATGCCTACAATAATGATAACTTGCAATTAGATTTTATGCAATGTTATATACCATCAATCTCAACAACTACAATATGTAATCTGAAATTATACAAGCCATTATTACCTTGCAATCGTCATCCTCCAATTGGTCACATAATTTTTTCCAAACTTCCACATCAGCATCATCAGGTGAGTTTGCTTTTGTGGTCTCTTCTGTCTTAAATTTCTTCCAAACAGAGTGTAACTTGTACTTGTATGACCTGAAAGCCTCTTGCATTTGAGATTTCACGCATAGTTGATATTCCATCCGATTCCGACCAATAACAAAGACACTCTGTATGACAATTGCCAACATGAAATCATTAGGTGAAAAATAAAATCCAGCAACCAATGCAAAAACAATCACAATTATTGAATCTTTTACATACCACCACATGGGCTTAAAGCTTGTCCTTATCTTCCTTAGACACGAACGACCAACTCTTGTAACCAAGATTAGCAAAATGCTTTATGATAAAGGTTACCCTCTCACTAAAAACTCTTGCATAATTACTATATCTCTATGTTATATCTTCTATGCAAGCATGCATACCGCCAGATTGGACGGTTTTACATTTCAATTTACATGCATTTATGCATCCGCCTTCATGGATGGTTTAAACTTCTATTACATACATACCGCCTTCGTGGGTGGTTTAGTCATTATTTTATGATTTCTTAAGTAAACTTATTTTAAGACCATTTGCAAGTTGATACCCATTAAATGGCCTATTATTTGCCGATCTTTGGGTTTAACAAAGCTTGTCCCTTCACAAGAGGTCTTCAAAATTAATTTTAATTTATCTGCTGCTATTTTCTCCGTTTCTATCTTCCATGGCTCGCCTCCATCATTCTCTTTCTAATTCTCATTTTTTCCGCCCTTTCAGGTAACCCGTCTACACACCCTGGTCTATCTAGCAAATCCACTAGTACACCCAAGGAAAAACTCTTTGGTATCAGAGCCAAAGCGACTGGTTGTTGGAAAATGAAAACCCAACCACTAATGTTTCTCAAAACATTAACAAGTTAGACATGATCCAACAGTTTCTAGATGGTACGGTTAGGATTAGTTTTGATGCACCCCGAGGAGGTTTTACACCCTTTAGGATCCAGGAACCAGGTAGCCAATCAGCCCGTAGGTCTACCTCTAGCCTTCCTGACACCATTAACCGACAACTTAAGTGTATCCATATTAACTCTCAGGTTAGTACACTCTTGTATTTGGTTAATTCTCATCTACCAAACCAAGCCTCTGCATGAGGACAATTAGTCGAAGATGTAGAAGATGACGGTCAAGAGTCAACAACCCAAACAGATTTCGGATCTGTTAACCCACAGTTGATGACCATAAGTAAAGCTTTCAAGCCTGACATGAAAAAGCTCAAAGCTAATTTTATGTCAAAAGAAAATTATAGTAAAAAAAATCAATATCGTGAAGGACACACGAAAGCTGAGAAACAAGTCATCTATAACTCATGGCAAGCTTTCATGCATCAGTTAAGTCAAGACATTCCCTTTTTTATTTACTTTGAAAATTACCATTCCATGAATGCCCAAGTTCTCACAAAAGCCAAGTGGACTACTTCAGATAAGAAGTCCATTACCTCTAGTCATCCACCGCCAGAAACCATTGTCATAACCCATAAAGGAACTGAGATTACAGCTTCCCCCTTTAAGGTTCCTACTGACAATGATAGTAACAAGAAATTGGTTGAACAAAAAAATTACACCAACCAATGCCTTCAGACTATAGGTAAACAATTAGATAAAATTGAATCCAAGTTAGATGGTCAATCTCTCATTTCTGATAAACCTTTACTGCACCTGCCCAATAAGCCTTTATGTGAGACCCCGACTTTATTTCTGTTATTTTGTTGTTTATGACTCCTTAAGTGCGACTTTATTTCTGTTATTCTCTGTCTCCAGTGACAAGTTATATGAATGGAATATTGATCGTTTCTCTGAACAAGAAATTCTTAAAAAACTCCAGCATATGACTATTGTAGCAAACATCTACTTAGTAAACCATTCCCTTAGTCATCCAGAGGTTGTTGATTTAATTGTCTCTGGTTTCACTGGTTCTTTACGCCAATGGTGGGAAAAGTACCTCACCGAAAGTGATCGTGCTCTCATTCGTTATGCTGTTCAGCATGATGAAGAAGGATTACCAATTTTTCATGAAAGATTAGGTCAAGGTGTTATTGATGGTATTAATACTCTTATTTATACCATTATTAAACATTTTCTTGGTACTCCTAGTAACATTTCATCTAGGATTCATGACCAATTAAGTAACCTTAAGTGTCCAACCTTAAGTGATTTTCGTTGGTATAAGGATGTCTTCATTTCCCGTGTCATGCTTAGGGATGATTGTAAGAATCCTTTTTCGAAAGAAAAGTTCATTAATGTCCTCCCTAATCTCTTTGCCCATAAGATTAGAGAAGTCTTAAGTCAACCCTTAGGGATCATAGATTATGACACCCTGACTTATGGTGATCTTGTTAGTACCATCAACAAAGAAGGTATGAAGATGTGTATTAACGTGAAGATTAATAATCAACTTAGCAAAGATAGAAAAGCAGCAAGTATAAAATGAGTAATTTATGCGAACAGTATGGTCTACCTCCCATAGCACCATCCAATAGGAAACACCACAAAGAAAGGTCTTCTTTTAGAAAATCACACAAATACCACAAAAATTCATCAAGGAATTACACACTTCCTGAAGAAAGTAAACCTAGTAAACCTATATTCTTCAAAAAAACCTTTAGGAAGAAATCCAAAGACAAAAGAAAAATCAGATGCTACAAATGTAAAAAACTAGGGTTATGTTCGTGTTGAGTAAAAACGTAGGATTTTAGAGAAGTTGTGAATTTTTATGTTGATTAGTGTTTTATTGGTGTTTGTGTAAAGTGGAGAGAGAAATGATTTGATGTAATTGTTTAATAAAAAAATATTAGAGTTATGTGAAAAAGAATAGAGAGAGAAAATTTATGTTGAATAAAAAATTAAAAAATTGTTGGAGATTGTGTAAAATGTATTGGTGTTTGTGTTTGAATTCTAAATATGTTCGGTGGTAGATTTGTAAAATATATTTGACATTTTCCATGTTGAATCTGCTGATCACTTGTTAAACATACTTCTCTTCCGATAGCCATAACTTTCTGGCTTTCTTGTCTCTGAAGATCTGCATGCGAAGAATCTATTGAGTGGGACCTAAGTCCTTCATGTCAAAGGACTTAGATAATTCTTCCTTGACTTTTCTGATCATACCAGCATCTTGACCAACAAGCAACATATCATAAACATATAATAAGAGTATAACAAAGTTACCATCTGGGAATCTGCGAACATAGACACACTGATATACTACTATCCTTTTGTAATCATGGCCTACCATGAAAGAATCAAACTTCTTGTACCACTGTCTTGGTGCTTGCTTGAGGACGTAGAGAATTTTCTTCAATTTGCAGACCAAATGCTCTTTCTCTGTAACTTCAAATCCTTCCGATTGTTCCATGTAGATTTCTTCCTCTAAATCTCCATGAAGAAATGTTGTCTTCATATCCATCTGTTCAAGCTCCAAGTTTAAACTTGCTGTCAATTCGAATATTACTCGGATTGAGGTTATCTTTACTATTGGTGAGAAAATCTTGTCGAAGTCGATTCATTTCTTCTGTTGGAATCCTTTGACGACTAGTCGAGCTTTGTGCTTCACAATCTTTCCATGACTATCTTTCTTCAGCTTTAGTACCCAATTATTTCTCAGTGCTCTCTTTCCTTTGGGAAGTTTAACCAACTCATAGGTCTGGTTCTTCTGCAACGAACTCATTTCTTCATGCATAGCTTGCATCCATTTTTCTTTGTCTGTGTGAGTCTGAGCTTCCTGGAAAGTTTCTGGCTCCCCTCATAACTATATAGAATATAGTCTGATTATGGATATCTCCCTGACAGAATCAATGGGCGGCCTCTTCCAGACCTTCTTGGTTGGGTTCTGTAACTTCAGGTGGAGGGAGTTGTTACTCCCTCTGCTCATATAATGGAGCTTCATACCTCTGTGGTGAGGGGAAACCACGTGGAGATGTCTGTTGATCTCCGAGTTCTAGTGGCTCTACTTCTCTTGTTTCTACCATCTCTTCTCCATCAAGGATTAATTATGAGCTTCTTGATGCTTCAGTTTGGTCCCATTTCCAGGATTCATTTTCTTCAAAAATGACATCGCTACTGAAAATCACTTTCTTGGTGATGAGATTGTATAACCGATATCCCATTGTTCTGTAACCGTGTCCAACAAGGATACAATTCTCTCATTTATTTCAAGCTTGGTTCGTCTTGCTTCTGGGATCTTTGTGTAAGCAATAGAGCCAAATACTCTAAGATGACTCACATTGAGCAGATAAAATGCACATAAAACTACTTCAGCCCATAAACTCTTGGGCATATCTTTATCCTTCCAACATGCTTCTGGCCATGTTAAGGATAATGCAGTTCTTCCTCTCAGCCACACCATTCAACTGGGGAGTGTAGGCTGGTATAAACTGATGTTTGATTCTTTGCTGCTTAAGAAATTCTTGGAAAGCACCCGTCTTATCGTCGAGTCTTGATGCGATAGCCACTTTGCCTCTCCACAGGAGCTTTGAACTCTTTGAAGATGCCAAATACTTCTAACTTCATATTGAGAAAAAAGACCCAAGTATTCCTGCTATAGTCGTCGATGAAGGTGAGGAAGTATCGATTTTGTTGATTTGAAATTGGCTTCAACGGACCACATACATATGTATGTACTACTTCAAGTGGCATGGTTGTTCTCCAATCAACTTGTTTTCCAAAGGCATTTCTATGTTGCTTGTTGAGAACACAGCTTTCACACATCTCATTTGGGTGGTGGATGTTGGGTAAGCCATTCACCATCTTCTTGTTTCTCTTCTTGTTTCTCAATTGCTTCAGGCTTTCAAAATTGAGATGTTCATACCTTAGATGCCAGAACCAATCTTTGTTGTTGATGATAGTGCGAGAGGAAACATCATATTCTTTGCCATCTGGACTCGAGTGACCACCTTCCCTCGAGTGTCTGTAATTGTCAACTGTATATCTTTGAGGTCAATTGTGTAGTATTTTTCCACTAGTTGTCCGAGGATCAATATTTGGTCTTCATGTCTGGCACATAGTAGACATTGGAGGTGAAAGCATGATCTCCATCTTTTCTCTTGATCAATACATCACCTCTCCATCGGACTGGGACTTTAGAGAGATCCCCAAAAGAAATCTCTCCCTGACCTTTCTCATCAAGTTTAGTGAATAGATTCTTCCTGCCAGTCATATGATTACTGGCTCCAGAATCAGGAACCATACATCATGGTTGTGATAGGTTGAGCTATGTGCCATCAGCATCAACGATTCTCCTTCAACTTGCTCTTTCTCTGCAAAGTTGGCACTGTCATTGACTTTATTCGTTACTTTTGCACTCGTTACTATAGTGGTCATGCTTGTGGCAGTTGAAGCACTGAATGTTTATTTTATCAGCATTCTGGAGGTTATTGTAACCACCTCTTCTTCCTCTTGGGTACGTAATTCTGTTGTCCACGTTCTCCTCTAGGAGATCCTCTTCCGCCTCTGCCACCACCTCTAGGTTCATAGTTTCCAGAGTATCTTCCATGAGGTCCTTGACCTCGTCCTCTTCCTTGTGAAGTCCTCGCTAGTTCAAGTTTGTCTGTATTGAGGGACACCCTTGACTGTAGGGCCTGCAAAAAGGACCCGCATCCTTTTCCTTGTTCTGCTCATGTGCTTGTAAAGAACCCACAAGGTCTTCTACAGACATGGTCTCCAGATCTTTAGTTTCTTCAAAGGCCACGATTGTATAGTCAAATTTTGGATCCAAAGATCGAAAAATTTTCTCATAAATTCTCATATCTGTGAGAACTTCACCTTTCCTCCTGAGCTGATTGACAACCACCATGACTCGTGTATAGTAATCAGCAATGAATTCAATAGACTTCATATGTAAAGTTTCAAATTCACATCGTAGAGTTTGGAGACGAATTCTCTTAACTTTGTCAGCACTCTTATAGGTTTTCTGTAGGGTGTCCCATATCTCCTTGGATGTCTTTGCGGAAGCTATTATTTCGAACGTGGCCTCATCTAGTCCTTGGTATATGATTGATTTCGCCTTGCAATCCTTCTTTCGATCAACTTTGAGGATTGTGTTTTGAGCATCTGGTGTCGATGCTTTGGCTTCTTTGGAGGAGATATCCTGGTACCCATCTTTCACAATGTCCAGGACATCTTGAGCACCTAGTAGAGCTCTCATCTGATACACCAAATGTAGTAGCTGTCCTTCGAGAGCTTTGGGATCACGGTTTTCGCAGTCCAATTGGACATCGGATCTCGAATTCCTTAAAACGTGTTCCTAGATTCCGAGACACCGTCGTTGAGTCTGGAAGGCCGTAAAAGCTTGGGAACCGGTCTTGGTTGGTAAAAAACCGGCCAAAAAATGAATCTAGCCGAGTTGACTCGATAGAGAATATTCTTCCGGAATATTCCGTTTAAGATAACGAAATATTCTTCTGTACCGACGGAATATGCTAACAGAGTTAACTAATGTGGCACTGTGGGACCACCTGTTCACGTTGCACTGTGGGGCTCACCGATAACGTGGCAGATGATGTGGCAATACGTTGCAGCTGTTGTGGTCGTATTCAACCTCCAGAAATTGACCGGCGTGTAGCTAGAAAGTGGGCCGAGTGTTGCCGGTGTGTGGTGGCGCGTGAGAGAGAGTGATGGAGCGTTTGGCTTACTCTAGTGGAGTTTTTTTTGCTCTGTTTTCACCGTTGTGTGACTCAACTAAAAATGATTAGTGAATTACTCCCAAGCATAGGAGGTTGTCAAGTAATACTAGGGAAGTCCTAGATCGTCTGCACAAGGAACGATGTGTTCAATTTTTCGTTCCTACCACCATTACAGTAAAAAAAACTATGTTCTATTTACAATGAAAATGGTATTTACAAGGTGAAAGGTTGGGTTTTTGGATACCATCCATGATTTTTGAGATTTTGAGTTGTGATCAATGTGAAAGCTAAAAACTTAATAAAGAGCTAACAAGAAAACCACGTAATCATAAACGTAGCATGAGATGGAGTTAAAACTAGATGAACTCAAGTAGTTGTCGAATAAACATCATTTGGCTAAACTTGCTGTAAGAGACATTTCATCAAACACTTTGTACCCAACCTCTAGCTAGTCACAATCCATTCATACCCATACTCAATAAAACTAACAAAAGCAAAACCAAACACTATTCTAACATTAAGGAAGTGAAATGAAAACATTACATAACATAACATTTAATCATCCAACAGTCCAACAAGTTCTACAACTGAAATGAGAGTGCAACAATAAATGAAAAGAGTGTATTCGATGTAACGACAACAAAAGAAAACAATGAAAACAACTCTAAAGGAAAGAACCGAAAGCAGCAAAAACTACTACAAAAGCTCAAAAGAAAACTAAGCCAAAAGCAACAAGCTTTTGGTCTCTACGGTAGCA
Source organism: Myrica gale (assembly GCA_963930655.1). Taxonomy (NCBI): domain Eukaryota; kingdom Viridiplantae; phylum Streptophyta; class Magnoliopsida; order Fagales; family Myricaceae; genus Myrica; species Myrica gale. The sequence goes on from OZ005613.1 coordinate 5,301,557, forward strand.
GCAAGAAAAGCAAAGGAAAAGGTGGTCTTCGGAGAAGAGTTGGGAGACTCAGCAGCCACCCAAGAAGCTTTCCGCACCAGCCAAAAAATAAGACTTTTGAACCCCTCTTTTGCTTTGGACGAAAATGTTCTTTTAAAACCTTCTTTTGGGGTGTCTTTGTCGTGGCTCAGAAGCAATGCCCTAGGGTTTATTTTCGACTTCCAAAAATACCCTCCAGCATGGCGTCAGACGTATTGCGCTGGAGAGATGCTCAACGTTCACTCGAGCGTCCTTTGAAGAAATTCGCACAGAACCGTATCGTTCGGCCAAAGCTCATCGTGTCGCTCGAGGGATTTTTAGAGATTTTCAAACAGCGACTTCACGCGCGATCTGCGCTCGACCTGCCGCTCGAGCGTCTTCGTATTTTCAAACAGCAGCATAACGCGCGACCAGCGCTCGACAGTGCTCTCGAGCGACTCTTTGATTCCAGCCTCCCTCTCACTTCCATGAGCTCACTTCATCTCCATTGTTCATATGCAAAACGTAAAAACAGAAGTTAATATAGGAAATATTCCAATCATATTTATGAAAATGGAGACATGAAAATATGGTGAGAGGAGAGAAAACAAATAACTTAAAATTACTCAATTACACTTGCTTTTGTCAAAATTAACAATTCGCCCCTTGCTAATGTCCAAAGCATAATTTTCTCATTTTCTAGTGGAAATGGTGTAATTGTGGATCTTTCTCAAGTGATAAATTAGCAAAATTGTGATACAAGGGTCACAATGACTTTACCTCTCACAATTTCAAACAATATCAGCATCTTTCAAATATTTAGTATCTCCTCTTAATAGTATTGAGGCAAAAAGTCTAGAGAAATTACGATTTATCACCTTGACTCTCTCTTAGTCCTCATTTCTACCACTGGTTGTCCAAAAGAGTTTCAACCTTAAGATTGATCAATATTGATCCTAACTACTTCAAAGCTGAAGCGTCTAGCCAGTTTTCGCTCCAACTCTGTTCTTAAGGGTTGTCGAGATTTCCAAACCCCCAAAGTTTAGGCAACTGTTTCTAGCCCTTGATTCAATAACAACTTAAGTTGCCCTTTTTTGTTTTGGAATGGCACAGCTCGGTAGTCCTATAGTGTACTTCTCTCTATTCTAGTCAATGGTATGTAGATGAAGACTACTGAGAGATATCAGGTAAAAGAAATAGCTATTTCTTAGAATGTTTTGCCCTTCATCCTGTGAGAGCTAATTCTAAGGTCAAGCTCAGAAAACTTCCAAAGTTTGAACCTAGAGAGTTCACATCATCATTCATGTTTCCTCAATGTCAAATTTGAATGCTCGAGAAGGAAAGAGTTGTCAACATGCATTAATAAAGTTCAACCACCATCACCATCTTACTAGGAGTCAGCAATTCAGCCTAATCACAGTAAAATGCAATATGGTAATGACAAGTGTAAATGAATATATTGCATGATTGCAAAACGTGCAAAACCCTCCCCTCAACTAAATGAAACATTGTCCTCAATGTGAAAGCATAAAGGGAAACAAAAGAAAGATGGGAACACAGAGAAGCAAACCAAAAGAATGACAACAGAAAATCACAACCAACAAGTGCAAAAGAAAAGGAAAAGAATGAACATAATAAATAAAACAAAAAACAAAAAATAAAAAGGAAAGGTTAGAGGACTCCCCTGGCGTCTTGCACAAGCAAGATTTCTTCATTTGGATCGAAGGGAGTCATAAATGGCTTGAGACGTTGTCCATTAACTATGAAGCTATTTCCATTTTTTGGATCGACAATGTCTACCACACCATGAGGATGAACCTCTATTTAATGATGTATGGGCCATCCTATCGGGACTTCAGCTTCCCAGGAAAAAGTTGCAGTCGGGAGTTATAAAGCAGCACTCACTGATTAGGGAGAAGTTGTTTGTCTTTAATCTTCTTGTCATGTAGTGACTTCATCCGCTCCTTTGCCAAACGGGCATTGTCATAAGCTTCCCTCCTTGCTTCATCGAGCTCAGAAATCTGCAACTTTCTTAAACCTTTGGCAGCATCAAGTGAAAAGTTAATCTGTTTTATAGCCCATAAAGCACGATGTTGAATTTCAACTGATAGATGACAAGCCTTACCATAAACTAATCTGTAAGGGGACATCCCTAAATTAGTTTCGAATGCAGTTATATAGGCCCAGAGAGCATCAACAAATTTTTCGGACCAATCCTTTCAAGAGCGAAATCACTAGCATCGGTCATAATTTCAAAAGGCAAGTCCCACCGAGGTGGTTGCATAATGGGTGCAACTGTCAAGTGTTTCTTCGAGGTCTCAAAGGCATGTTTGCACTCATCAGTCCACACGAAAGTAGTATCATTTTGCAATAAAGTACACAACGGTTTAGAAATACCACTAAATCCTTGAATGAAACGCCTATAAAAGCTAGTATGGCCAAGAAAAGACCGGATATCCCTCACTGTACTAGGGACAAGTAATTGAGAAATCAGCTCTATCTTGGCTCTGTCAACCTCTATACCACGCTCAGAAACTAGATGACCAAGTACCAAGCCACTACTCACCATAAACTGACATTTCTCCCAATTCAACAGCAAATTCTTCTCTTCACATCTTTTCAAGACAGCAGTTAAATTTTTCAAGCAATCATCAAAAGATTTACCAAACACAGAAAAATCATCCATAAAAACTTCACACATATCATCTAGCATGTCAGAAAAGATGCTCATCATACAACGCTGAAAAGTAGCAGGTGCATTACATAAACCAAATGACATTCTACGAAAAGCATAAATACCAAATGGACAAGTGAAGATGGTCTTCTCTTGATCCTCTGGTGCTAGAAGAGAAAAACATAAAATTATATTTATTATAATTCCGAAAATTCCTTTTATGTTCTACTTTTTTTTATTCTGAAAATAATATTTAGATTTATGTTTTTAATTTTAATTTTTATTTTATTGTGATACAAATGTTGATATTTATTTATAATATTTATTATAATTCTGAAAAATTCTTTTATTATTTCTATTTTTAATTGTGATACAAATGTTGATATTTATTTATAATATTTATTATAATTCCAAAAATCCCTTTTATTTTCTATTTTCTATTTTTTATTGTGATAAAAATTTTGATATTTACTTATAAGATTTACTATATTTATGAAAAATCCCTTTTATTTTCTATTTTCCATTTTTTTATGATGATACAAATGTTGATATTTATTTATAGTAGGGATATAATTTAACAAAAATCCCTTTTGTTTTCTATTTTCTTTGTTATACAAATATATGAAAGATATTGAGGTGTTACCTAGGTGGGAAAGATAAGTCATCAACATGGACGATTCAAACTCACATAACTACCTGCGATTTAAAATACATATAGACTATTCTCATGGACAGATTTACTGAAATTAGAAAATCATCGTCCTCCTAAAACAAATATGGAAATAAACCTATAGATCAACTAGTTCATACTGTCCGCCCACAAAGCCTGTGAGACCCCGATTATTTCCTATGTTATTTCTTATGTATTAGTTTTTAATTTCCGATGTATTAGCTTTAATTTTATTATGGGGCCATATTTTTTGCCAATGTATGACCTAAGCTTTATGTTAAGGTACATCAAATAATATGGGATTTTATTTCCTGAAATTTTTCCTAAATAATTTTCTTGTCATTTTGGGAAGTTTTGAGCAAAGTTTAAATTATATTTTCCTAGGAGCTGAAACTTGCAAGGTGAGTTTCTCTCTTATGTATTTATATTTTCCATTTGCGTAGTATACTTCATGGTCCATAAAAATTTAATTATGATTAAAGGTTTTTATATATAGGCCGAAAATAATTAAATGGAATAAAATCATGAATTTCTTTTAAGTATTGAATATTTTTGTGTGTCATTAATAGGTAGCATATATTATTATTATGTGACCTAAATTAATAAGTTGAATTATCATTAGAATAATAGATGAAAAGTTACTAGGCATATGATAAAGTTCAAGAGAGATTAAAATTGATAAGCACACTTGCTTATCGTAGTGATAAGCAAACATAATTATAAGTTAGGGAAACTTTTTAGGTAAATAAGTCATTGTGGCTATTGTAGAGATAGGCTAGAGCCATTATCTTAAGATAAGATATCATGCTTATGAGATGATAAGCTAAGTGATTGAACTAGATAAGCTAGAGAGCTTATAGGAGATAAGTTAGGTGAAATAGTAACTAAATTGAAAGTTAGTTGTGGGAGAGTAACTAAGTTAGTTGCAATGCAACCAAACAACATAAATGAGAGTTAAGAGGAGGCCATTTACGTGAAGTGCATAAGGAGAATGGAAAAGCCAAAAGTTATTAACCCATGTGAGTTGTAAGAAGTGATAAGAGATGCATTCATGTGACAAGACAACTCAATGGAAGTGAAAAGAGAGAAAAAGCAAGGGAGAAGGGTGAGCTTCACGTGAATAACAAGTGGGAAGAAGAGAGAAATCAATTCAAAGTTCATAGCTTCAGGAGACAAGAGTTGATGTGAGAAAAAAGTGAAAAGAAGAAAGAGAAGAGAGAAGCCAAGCTTGGTCGGCCAAACCCCCAAATTCACCCCCCTTTCTTTCCTTCTCTCTCTCTTGTTTTTATCAAACACCTCATTTCAATTTCCAACTCACCTTGGGAGACTCAATTGCTCATGTGAGTTCCCTCACACTTGGCATTTCACTTCACTCTCCATTTTCCCTCACTTGGCCGAATACCTCATTCTCTCTCAACCCTCCCTTTTTCCTCTCTTGGCCGAATCACTCCCTTGAGCTCAAAGCCTTGCTCTTTTCCTCTTGCAACCTAAACACTCTACAAAGTTCAAGTATAGTCCTCTCTTTGTGGTGATCGAACCCTCACATTGTGCAACACCATTTCCTCTTTTGAAAACCCTACTCATTTAGCCACTTTTCTCTTGAAGAAATTTAGTTCATTCCTTAGAGCTAAATCATTCAAGTTTACCATCTTTCTCTCCACCATAAAACCTACCTTAGCAACTTAAATCAAGCTTGGAACCACTCTAAAGAGGGTGAACCGAAAGTTGGGTGAAGGAAAGAAGGATTTTTGGTGAAGATTTGGTAAAGGTAGAGGTAGGCTTGATTCTACTAAGTGTTAGTGCTTAAAGTTCTTTCTAAATTCTAACTTAAGATATTTATTGTGCTAGGTACTCAAGGCTTGTGATAATCATCAAGGTATGGCCAAAGATGTGGGTTCTTAGTTTTGAATATGGTGTTGGCCGAATATCTCATAGTTGGATCTTGAGTTAGTGTCTTGATTTTTGTTAGATCTTGAGGTTATGAGATCAACCGTAGGATATAATGTTAGATCTAGCTATATGAGCATGAGATCCGAACTTAAATGTTAGAAAAATGTTAAAGGATGAATAATGCATGCTAGTATGGTTTTAAAATGCAAAAGGTATGCATGATGCAAGTTTTGCCATGAAGGGTTGTGATTTATGGTGTTGGCCGAAACTTATAGGTGTTGGAGCTTCAAATATATTTTGTTAAATGTCAAGTTGATGAATGGCCATGACATGTATAAAGGTTTAGTGAACACATGCATATAGTCTAGACTTGAAATATAATAGGTTGCATGCAAATCGAAAGGGCTAATCATTTGATGAATATGTGTTGGCCGAATTTGGCATGATGCTAGATCTAGAAGTTGTGTTGTGATTGGTAGATCCTAGGTTGTGAATCTGAAAAATGGAGGATGAGATCACCAATGGAGAAGAAACTTAGACAAGAAATGCTTAAAATGGTGTATGGCCGAATGACCTAAGATGTGTAACCCTAATAGCAACTCCCATGAATAAGAATTTTGATTATATGTGATGGATAGAAAAAATTAGGGTTATGGCTAAATAAGTTAGAAGATTTAAGCTCAATCATAAAACCCGTCATATTAGTAAGAGAAAAACATAGATAATAAGTTTAAAGATTCGGATTAAAAGAATTAGCAAAGCTTTGTGGTATTAAGTATTGATTGAGGATTTAACTAGGTTGGCCGAAACTTAGGGTGAATAAGATAGCCTATATTTCGGGTTACATAGAGGTTTAATGTCAAGCCAAAGATTAAGTATGATTAGGGTTAGTAATTGGTGAAACTTAAACACTTAGTGTAATATATGTGATAAAAGAAAGATTTAGATTTGATCAAAGTGCAATTGGCTTCCTAAATTAGAATACCTAAGTAAGATGATTGATAAGAAATTTCTATATAAAACCTTTGAGAATAATATTATATTTTCAGAAATATATCTTTGGGTATTAACCGATTTAAAATGCAAATATTTAATTTATATGATTACGTACTTATTTCTTAATGCTAAGAAATGTTTGAATCGCTTGTAGGCGATCTACGTGTCTTTATACATTATCGAGGAGACCAAGAGTAAGTGGAATTAGTAAGTAGTTCTTTTTCAAAACTGGAATGACACACTGCATCGATTCATGAACAAGATGAGATTTTGAGCAAGCATGACATGACATGTGCATTGCATGAATTTTTCTAAAGAGAATTTTTTTATGCAATGATTTTATGGAAAGATTATGGAAATTTTATGAAACGATAAGTTAAGTCAAGGGGCACTAGTCGGTACCGTACCATCAAGATGGACTCCCATACCGAAGGACGAATGCGTGAAGGATGGGTGAATCCAAGAGGCTGTGCGAACCACACTGAAGGACATTGAGAAGGTGTGGGACTCCAAGGGTCATGTCTAGCCACTGAAGGACGAATGCGAGAAGGTGTGCTAGCTTGACCGTATGTAAGGTCTCCAAGGGAAATAGGGGACGGTTCCAAAGGGAACGCACAACCCTGACTTCAGGGGTTAAATGGAGCGAATAAGCCCACAAGTATGAATAAGTGATTTTCAAGGGCCAAGGGCCAATTTTACAAGCAAGCATGAATGAAAGATTTTCAAGGGCCTGGGGCCGAATTCAAGCAAGAGCATATGCATATCCATGACATGCATGTGCATCATGAATTAAGTTTTTTTTTCATGATTAAGCAAGTATAAGTCAAGAGCATGTTTTAAGTTTATGTTTTTCCCTTACTGAGTCTTTTTGACTCACGTTTTTTTTAAAATTGTGTCATTCCAGATGCCTCAGGTGAAGAAAGTCAAGAGGACTACCTGACTTAGAAGGACAAAGATTATGTTCATATTTTGATGATTGTGACTTGATCAATGAGATCCGTCACTTGTTGGGTGTTAAATATGTTATGTATGTTTTGTATGCAAACTTAATGAGAACCCTGATTATGTTATGAGTTAGCTCGAATCCCTCGTGATCCTGTACGTTTCCGCCGTAAGTACGTAAGAATGTAAGTAGGAACGCTGGAGCTATCTGGGGGATAGTGACGAAAAAGGATTTTCTGACTGAATTTAATAACCGGGAAAAAAAATAATTTATCACCAAAAAAGGCAAAAAGAAATTGATCTTTTTTTCCCTTATTTCCTTTTTCCCAAATTTTTTTCTGAGAAACTTTAATCCGAAATCATAGGACGAAGCATTTAAACGATGTCTGCCTCTACGAAGCTCGAAGGGTTAGTAAGTAAACCATAATTAAGTTATCTTTTACAAAAGTAGTATTACAGATTCGACCTCTACTCGGAGTATTTTTTGCTTACAAAAAAAAGTGTTTAAAAAAGATTCAAAAAAAGCTCATCATGGTGAGGCTTAAACATATTTAATAAGTGGGTGTTAGGTAAATGTCAAACCCCATTTCCCTTTTGTAATATGTAAGAGAGGACTTGCACTAGCTAACGTAAAATTGGAAAAAAAATTAACGAATGTGTATGATAGGCACTATTACGAGTATATAAAGTGTTAAAATTACTTAAACAACTAGCTGGATAAAAATAAAGATTAATTTAGATTAGTATGTGCATAGAATATGGAAGCAACACTTGGTTATGGAAATTTGTTGGATAAGTACGTACTATATAGTTTATTATTCAGTTTTTCGATACCCATTAGCATACGTACGAGGGTAAAACCTTACTGTCAAGCCCATCAGCAACTCAACTCAAGATGAAGCAAAAACCATGTTCTCCTCGCCACAAGCAGCCGCTGGTTTTAAGGCACGCGTTGTCACCCGAATGTAGACCCCAAAGAACATGGCTCTTCAAGCCATGAAGATCCGACTCTCATCTTTCTCAAGGATCGGTATAGGAGCTATATATCCGAAATTTGTCAAAATCCCACTGCAGCATTTTAGATATCTCCTTAATTTGTTGACAAAAGAGAAGTCTGTAGTTTGTACTATCAGATTCGAAAACTCGAGCATCGAAACGAAAGAACATGAGCACAGTGGAAGGGAGAGAGTTCACGGAAGACCAAGAAGCTTTGGTGGTGAAGTCATGGACAGTAATGAAGCAGAATGCGGGAGAATTGGCTCTCAAATTCTTCTTGAAGTAAGAAAATGCATGTCGTGTTTTTTCTATTTCTTTTTGGAATTTGGAGTTTAAACAGATAGGAGCGATCGGTAAACGGTTGGGCTCCTTTTTTGTAGGATTTTCGAGATTGCACCGACAGCTCAGAAGTTATTCTCTTACTTGAAAGACTCTAACGTTCCTCTGGAACAAAACTCAAAGCTCAAGTCCCACGCCATGAATGTCTTTATGATTGTAAGCATGCAGGTTACAAATAGTTGATGGATTTTATAACAATGATGTTGGAAGAAAGGTATTGAAGTCGGTGAAAAAGTAGTTGTTAGTTATTGTTATAAAAAATTCTTAACGCCCAAGGATTGGGAAAAAATGTTTTCGATATTTGGGCTCGTGAGCCCTTTAAACTATGTTTACTTACGCTCTTTTGGGTCTTTGTTTTTCACTTATAAAAATAGCTTCTATACTTTAGTATTTGTATGTGGGCTCCGGGCCCATTCATGGTTTTAAAGCCGGCCCATACGTTGCTGGGCTCACACTTAGGCCTAAGGCCAACTTGCAAGAACATCGACGCGAGTTATTTCGCGAACGGTTCGTCATTCAATCGAAGGCCCAAAAGCTTGTTCAGCCTAATTCTTTCGACTTATGGGAGATTTTTGACACTTATCGCAGACCTGTGAATCAGCCGCGCTACTCCGGAAAGCTGGCAAAGTTACAGTGACAGAGTCGAGCTTGAAAAGAATTGGTGCTGTCCACTTTAAACTCCGGGTGGTCGATGAGCACTACGAGGTAGAACACTGAATTCTCATATGGTTGCCAAATAAATTTAATTAAAACAGTGAAATGCTAAAGTACAAAGCAAAATTACCATGTTTTGTAAATAGGTTGCTAATAAGCAAGTAAATGGATCACAGGTGACAAGGTTTGCATTGCTGGAAACTATAAAGGAAGCAGTGCCGGAAATGTGGTCGCCGGAGATGAAGAATGCTTGGGGAGAAGCTTATGATCAGTTGGTTTCAGCGATCAAAACTGAAATGAAGCCTCCCTCGGAGACTAGTTGAATATAATTATTCCTATTAAAATCTGCTCCTTTAAATTGAACTAAGTTTGGAATAATCCATGTGCCTTCCAGCCAGCACGTGTATTTAAGGTTTTATGTACGGATAGTCCGTAAATTTACATGTGTAATGTTCCTTTTGCTTGTGTGCATTTCCATTTTGGGTTTGTAACGTTATTGGCAGCAAATCGCATATTAATGGAATATTTTGTTTCTTGTGCTTTTTGGTCATGGGGAACGTGCCTAGTCCTTAATGGATTATGTTCACACCCCTCAAGATACCAAAGAACGGTCATCATTGGCAGAACCAGAACTCCAGTTGTGGGCGCGACTCCTAAGGCGAAATGAGAAAAAACAATTTCCTACATAATGCAAAAATTTCTTAGTGTTAAAATATCAAAAATTAAAGACTAAAAACATTAAAATTATTGAAATACACATACCGTGATATCGAAAATCACATTAACTAATCAACAATTCACAACTCACAAATTTCAATTTGAACAACTTGTCAAAAACCAAAAGAACCAACTTAAGCCCAGACTTTCAATCTCCAACAACTTAAGCACTGACCTCCAATCTCCAACAAATTTTAAAAAACATCCTTACAACATCAACCACTGGCTCAGGGGTGGTTGCACAAAATACAATCTGGAGCCTGTATAGTTATCTCGTCTTACATAGCCCGAGTAATTACATGGTGAGAAGCTTTAGAAAAATAAATTACCACAGCCATAACTTTATTCTGTAGGCAAACCCTTGAGGTTAAATTCATATACTTTTTTTGGAAGGTTTTTTATTTATATCCTATGACGACAAAGGATTTTCTGATTGAATTTACTAACCGGAAAAAAACAATTTGTCACAAAAAAAGGCAAAAAGAAATGATCTTTTTTCTCCCTTATTTACTTTTTGCTAAAGTTTTTTGTAAGAAACTTTAATCTGAAATCCGAACTAATTACGTCTTGGGAGGCATAGGGGGAACACAAAACAAAAAATGTGTAAAAGTAAAAGACAGAAGGGGGTGGACCTAGGATAACGTTGTACTCGTGATGTCACCGATTATTCAAATGTCAACAAATCCATTGAATTCGTCGGCACCAAATCATAGGACGAAGCGTATAAACGATGTTTGGCTCTACGAAGCTCAAAGGGTTAGTACGTAAAGCATAATTAAGTTATCTTTTACGAAAGTAGTTTTACAGATTCGACTTGTAATGGCAGTATTTTTTGCTTACAAAAAAATTGTTTAAAAAAGATTCAAAAAAAGCTCATCATGGTGAGGCTTAAACATATTTAATAAGTGGGTGTTATGTAAATGTCAAACCCCATTTCCCTTTTGTAATATGTAAGAGAGGACTTGCGCTAGCTAACGTAAAATTGTAAAAAAAAAAAATTAATTAACGAATGTGTATGATAGGCACTAGTACGAGCATAGTGTTGTGGGCTCAACTCCTAAGGCGAAATGAGAAAAAAAATTTCCTACACAATGCAAAAAATTTCTTAGAGTTGAAATATCAAAAGTTAAAGACTAAAAACATTAAAAATTATTGAAATACGCATACAATAATATCGAAAATCACATTAACTAATCAACAATTCACAACTCACAAATTTAAATTTTTACAACTTGTCAAAAACCAAAAGAACCACCATTAGCCCAAACTTTCAGTCTCCAACAACATAAGCACTGACCTCCAATCTCCAAAAAATTTAAAAAAACAACTTTACAACATCAACCACTGGGTCGGGGGTGGTTGCACAAAAAAAAATCTGGGAGCCCGTATAGTTCTCTCGTCTTACATAACCCGAGTAATTACAATGTCAGAAGTTCTAGAAAGATAAATTACCCAAGCCATAACTTTAATCTGTAGGCTAACCCTTGAGGTTAAATTCATATACTTTGTTTGGAAGGTTTCTTTTTTAGATCCTATGACGAAAAAGGATTTTCTGACTTAATTTACTAACCGGAAAAAAAGCAATTTATCACAAAAAAAGGCAAAAAGAAATTGATCTTTTTTGTCAGTCATTTCCTGGCCAAACACTTGTGAAATGTACTTATATAGAACTGAAAAGAAATCTGTATAAACCATGATACTTATATATGTACGAGAATGTTGGAAGTGCGTCAATCACGTATTTAAGATTATCATAGCCAATTTATGTTCTAAAACTATAAGTTTATGTAACTTTCTCTTTCTTCAGTAGATTATTTTAAAGATCAAAAGTTAAATTCAAAAAAATATGTAAAAGCTAAATGATATACGTTTGTTACTATATGAATTTATTTATCCTAAGATTTCTTAAATATCTCATTATTTACTATAATTCCTAAAATCACCATTTCAAGGAAAAAAAAATTGAGCCAAAATTAATATTTCAACAGGAAAAATACTGACTTTATATTTCTTAAAGAAAGATTATTATATGACCATGACATGATTTAATTATTTATGTAATAGATTTATGATCGATTTTTCATTACTTGAGACATGACCGATTTCTACGACAATAAATAATAAACATGTTCAAGTTTATATATATATATATATATATACACTCTCTTAGCTCCCCTATTGGCCATTGTATATGATGTTCACTCCAACTTTATACAGAATAAAACCTTCCAAATATTGTGGCAATACCTGTAAAAGAGATGAGAGTAGTTGTCACGCCCCGAACGACATCCCGCAGGGACCGTGACAGCCGCGAGCTATCCCCCGGATACCTCCAGCGTTCTTACTTACATTCTTACGTGCTTATAGCGGAAACGTATAGGATCGCGAGGGATTCGAGCTAAATCTTACATAATCAGGGTTCTCATTAAGTTTGCATACAAAACATATATATAACATATTAAAACCCCACTAGCGACGGATCTCATCGATCAAGCCACTATCATCAAAATTATGAACATAATTCTTGTGCTTCTAGGTTAGGTAGTCCTCCCGACTATCTTCACCTGAGGCATCTGGAATGACACAATTTTAAAAACGTGAGTCAAAAAGACTCAGTATGGGAAAAACATAAACTTGAAACATGCTCTTTACTTGTACTTGCATAATCATGAAAGAGAATAAACTTGATTCGTGATGCACATGCATGTCATGGATATGCATATGCTCTTGCTTGAATTCGGCCCCAGGCCCTTGAAAATATTTCTTTCGTACTTGCTTGTAAAATTGGCCCTTGGCCCTTAAAATCACTTATTCATATTTGTGGGCTTATTCGCTCCATTTGACCCCTGAAGTCAGGGTTGTGCGTTCCCTTTGGAACCGTCCCCGATTTCCCTTGGAGACCTTACATTCGGTCAAGCTAGCGCACCTTCTCGCATTCGTCCTTCGGTGGCTAGACATGACCCTTGGAGGCCCACACCTTTTCAATGTCCTTCAGTGTGGTTTGCACAGCCTCTTGGATTCACCCATCCTTCTCGCATTCGTCCTTCGGTATGAGAGTCCATCTTGATGGTACGGTACCGACCAGTGCCCCTTGACTTAACTTATCGTTTCATAAAACTTTCCATAGTCTTTCCATAAAATCATTGCATAAACATTCTCTTTGAAAAATTCATGCAATGCACATGTCATGTCATGCTCGATTAAAATCTCATGCTTGTTCATGAAACGATGCAGTGTGTCATTCCAGTTTTGAAAAAGAACCACTTTCGGTTTCCACTTACTATTCCACTTACACTTGGTCTTCCTTGGTAGTGTATAAAGACACGTAGATCGCCTACAAGCGATTCAAATATTTCTTAGACTTAAGAAATAGTACGTAATCATATAAATTAAACATTTGCATTTTTGAAATCGGTTATCAACCCAAAGATATATATATATATATATATATATATATATCATTTTAATTCTTAATCATTTAAAATATTTTATTGCAATATATTATATATATACATATACATGTCTCGATTAGGGTTTAATTAACATCAACGAATTTAGGATTAAACCTAAGTCTCCCATTATTTCATGTGCTCTACTAAAACCTTACATTAAACCATTAATAACTTTAATCACGATTATATCTTGACTTAGACCTTAACCTCAATTAATCTGAGATACTAACCCTAACTAGGGTTTCGAATATTTTCATTACATGTTCATGGTTCCTCAATATTATTCCAATTAGCCTAATCCCCAATTTCAAGTATCCAACACAACAATTATAACCTATTTATCATAATTTACAATTAGGGTTCCTTCACATTAAACATTCGGCCAACACTAAATTTTTATGCATCCTTTAATCACAACTTCAACTCCAATGGTGATCCCATCCTCCATTCAACAATTTCACAACCTAGGATCTAAGAATCCAAACACCAATACAATATATCATGCATTATACCATTCGGCCAGCACATGTATTCATCCAAATAATTAGGTTTCTTTTGAAACTTTTGTTTTGCATGCATCCTTCATATTTCATAATTATCTATCATGCATTAGGTCACTAATCTTACTCATATCATGGCCAATAATCAGATCTATACTTGAACAACATAATACATGGACATCTAAGCATACCATATTCGGCCATACTTCAAAATGTCACATTTTTCATGCTAAAAATTATAACATGCATATCCTTTGCATTTATGACCTATTTGCATGCATTAACTCCATAGATCAGAACCTCTTTCACATGTATATTGTTCTTTACATCATCATGACCATAGTTAAACACTTAGATCTAACATTAGAGAGACCAACAACACAAGATCTAAAAGGAAATAAGCATACAATTCGGCCATCACTATATTCAACCAACAACATCACATTCTTGGCCTTACCTTGATAATTATCCCAAGCTTGAGTACCTAGAACAATAAAATGCCCTAAGTTAGTACTTATGAAAAAATTTAGGCAAGATCATTAAATAGAATCAAGCCTACCTCTACCTTCACCAAACTTTTACCCAAACTCCTCCTTCCTCCAAGTTTCGGTTCACCCTCCTTAGAATATATCCAAGCTTGATTTGAGGTGCTAAGGTGGGTTCTATGGTGGGGGAAAAAATATGGTAAGCTTGAATGATTAGTTCTAATGGAAATGAACTAACTTCTTCAAGAGAAAGGAGGCTAATGAGTAGGGTTTTCAAAGAAGAAAATGGTGTTGCACAAGGAGAGATTTGGTCACCACAAAGAGAGGTCTAGACTTGAGCTTTTGGAGTGTGATTTAGAATGCAAGAAGAAAAGAGCAAACTTTGAGCTTAGATGAGGGGTTCGGTCAAGAGGAGAAAAATAGAGAGAGAGTTGAGAGTGATGAGGTATTCGGCCAAGTGAGGGAGAAATGGAGAGTGAAGTGAAATGGTGAGGTTCGGCCAATGCATTTGCAAGTGTGAAGTGTGAGAGAATGAGTCTGCCAAGGAGAATTATGACTATGACACATGACTTGAGATGTTGAGATGACAAGAGAGAAGTTTGAAGGAGGAAAAGGGGGATGAATGGGGTTTGGCCGACCAAGCATGCTCTCCTTCTCTCCTCTTTTCATTTCACCTTTTTCTCATATCAATCCTTGTCTCCCTAAAGCATGAACTTGCATTGATTCCTCTCTCCTTTTTCCCTCTTGATCCATACGTAATTCACTCTTTCTCCTTTGCCTTTTTCTCTCTTTTTACTTCCATGTGTTGTCTTGTCACATGAATACACCTCTTACACTTCTTACAACCTCACATGGCATTTAATTTTTTTGGCTTTCCATTCACCTCATGCTCTTCACGTAAAAGGCCCTCTCTTGATTTCCATTTATGTTGTTTGGTTGAATTCCAACCAACTTAGTTACTCTCACATTTGAAACGCAACTAACTTTCAACTTGGTTACTATTTCACCTAACTTATCTACTATAAGCTCTCTAGCTTATCTAGTTCATTCTATTAGCTTATCATCTTATAAGCATGATATCTTATCTTATGAAAAGTTTCCCTAACTTATCATTATGCTTGCTTATCACTATGATAAGCAAGTGTGCTTATCATTTTAAATCTCTCTTAACTTATTATGTGTCTAACAACTTATCATATATTATTCTAATGATAATTCAACTTATTAATTTAGGTCAAATAATAAGAATATAGGCCACCTATTAATGATACACAAAAATATTCAACACTTAAAAGAAATTCATGATTTTATTCCATTTAATTATTTTCGGCCTATATATAAAAACCTTTAATCATAATCTAAATTTTATGGATTATTAAATATATTAGGAAAATGAAAAATATAAATTCATAAGAGAGAAACTCACCTTGCAAATTTCGGCTCCTAGGAAAATATAATTTAGGCTTTGCATAAAATGACAAGAAATTATTTAGGACATTTCATGAAATAAAATCTCATTTTAATTGATGTACCATAACATAAAACTTAGGCCATACATTGGCCAAAAATATGGCCCCATAATAAAATTAAGGGATAAATGATATTTTGGTCCCTGAAGTTTGGGTGGAAATCAAATTAGTCCCTTAACAATTTTTTTTATCAATCAGGTCCTTATAGTTTGCATGTAAATCAAATTAGTCATTTATCAATTTTTTTCATCAATCGGGTCCCTGATCTTTACATGCTTTTATATTAAGTTCTTCCGTCCAAATTCGTCCACTGACTTAATGGTAAGTGTCAACCTGATCTGCTCGGGATGGAGAGCTGAGAGGATCGAGAGGCCCGAGCAGGACGGGCTGCTATCAAATTAGTCCATTATCAATTTTTTTCATCAATCGAGTCTCTCATCTGTACATACTTTTATATTAAGTCTTTCTGTCCAAATCTGTCCACTGACTTAACGGTAAGTGTCAATCTGATCTGCTCGGGATGAAGATCTGAGAGGATCTAGAGGCCCAAGCAGGTCGGTCGCGTGCAAAAATACTATATAAAAGCAGTCTGAGCATCCCGAGCACAAGCAACCCAACATCCTGAGCACAATCAGCCCGAGCATCCCGAGCATAAGCAGATCGAGAGGCCCGAGCACCAAGGCCGCTCGTGCAAATGCTATATAAAAGTAGCCCGAGCATCCTGAGCCACTAGCAGCCCGGCCTGCTCGGGCCTCTCGATCCTCTCAGCTCTCCATCCCGAGCAGATCAGGTTGGCACTTACCGTTAAGTGAGTGGACGAATTTGGACAGAAGGACTTAATATAAAAGCATGTAAAGATGAGAGACTCGATTGATGAAAAAAATTTGATAACAGACTAATTTGATAGCAGCCCGGACTTGTCAGGCCTCTCGATCCTCTCAGCTCTCCATCCCGAGCAGATCAGGTTGACACTTACCGTTAAGTCAATGGACGGATTTGAACGGAATGACTTAATATAAAAGCATGTAAAGATCAGGGACCCGATTGATGAAAAAAATTGATAAGGGACTAATTTGATTTTCATGCAAACTACAAGGACCTGATTGATGAAAAAAATTGTTAAGGGACTAATTTGATTTTCACCCAAACTTCAGGGACCAAAATATCATTTATCCCTAAAATTAAAGCTAATACATCAGAAACTAAAAGATAATACATAAGAAATAACATAGGAAATAATCGGGGTCTCACAGTAGAAATTAATATATGTATTTCATGGTCAGCCATAAGACAACATTAAAGTAAGTGTAGAAGGAAAACAACAATAAAAGAAAATGAAAAAATGCAAGTATAACGTAATAAAAAATATATATATATATATATATATTATTTTTTTTGATAGACGTAACGTAATAATATTCAATATGTCGGTAACCACTGGTGCCTAGAGAAAGAGAGAAGAAGGGAGTAAAATAAAGAGACCTAGCGCTCCCTCCTTCTCTCTCCCTCTAGGCACAAATAGATACTGTTTGTTTAGGTAGAAAGAGGCCCTGCCACGGAAGAAAGAAAGGAAGAAGAGTGGAGAATGGAACACGCAAGAAGGAAGGGAGAAAGAGAGAAAAAGGGAGTTAAATAAAGATACCTAGCAATCCCTCTTTTCTCTCTCCCTCTAGGCACAAATAGATATTGTTTCTTTAAGGTAGAAATAGGCCCTGCCAGGTAAGAAAGAAGAAAGAAAGAAAAAGAAAAAGAAAGGAAGAAGAGGGGGGAAACAGAAGAAGCAAGAAGGGAGAATGAGAATGTGAGACACCAACTTTTTCAATCTTTGTAAAAGAATTATGACTCCTTAAGATGTGCTCTAATTATAGAGAAAGACAGATATAGGGGAATTAATCTAAGGATATGTCTAGGTGAATATTTCCCCTAGCACTTTGTGCATCTATAATTGTAATTGAATTGATATGTTGTTGTAGTTTTGACAATATTGAAATTGAGTATTTGGGGATTTAGTTGAAATAATTGGAGGATCAGAATTAGGGTGTTGGAATAAGAAGATTTTTCTTAGCACCCTGTTTTTAGGTAACATTGCGCTCGACCAGCGGGCAACAGGCGCTCGAGCGGCCTTAAGGAAATATGATGGACAGTGTCTTGTCATTTGACCAACGCTCGACAGGTGCTCGAGCGGCCCTTGGGAATTCTATGTAGTGAGTTGGACAGTAAGTTGGCGCTCGACCGGTGCTCGACTGGCGCTGGAGCGGGACCAGTTAAAATTCCATATATGATGAATTTGGAGTTCCAATGGAAGACTTGTGAACCCTAACATTGAGGAAAGTTGTATAAGCTTAGTTAAGAAATTTATTGAGGTTAAGATGGTGGGAAGTCGATAGACATTAGCCCAGGCATGGTATGATGTAAAGTATTGAGTAAGGGATAGTGTAAGGATTATATTGAGGATGTATGTATGGATAATTAATTTCAAGTTGTGTTTAGGGGGATTTTTCCCCAAACGTTTTTATGAGTTTTAAGCTAGGATCTGACTGGTATATTAATTGCCATTAGATTGAGCAATTGAGATTGATGGAATTGTTTTATTAATGGAAAATGTCCCTAAGTTACAAGATTTGAAAATATTTTAATTAGGGGCTTTAGCCTTGGAAATATGAGAATCCTTGGAATAAAAATGAGGAGATATATTAGAGTTAATTGTGGGAGTGGCAGAAAAGAAAAATAAATTTTCTTTAGGGGCAGAAAAGGAAAGAAGGGGGAAGATTGAGGGATAAGAAGGGAAAGTAAGGGGATGGACAGTTTTGCCTTTTCCCTTCCCCCAAGCTCTCCCGTATAACCAGCCCCCCTAAATTAAAAAACACCTTGTCCTAGCTCCCACCGAAGAAGAGAAGAGAAGAAAGAAGAAGAAGAGAAGAGAAGAAAGAAGAAGAAGAAGGAGAGAAGAAAAGAAGAAGGAGAAAGGAAGAAGAGAAAGAAAGAGAAGGAGGTGAGTGGTTATGGCCGGCCAAGCCATACCCATTTCCACCCATGTTCTCTTTTTCTTTTGAATGGTTGTTGATTGTGTATTTGTTTGATTTTCTCCTTGTCATTCATGTGTTTTCTTTGAGGAAAATGTAGATCTAGTGAGCTTTAGAGAGTTGTATGGATTGTGCACAAAACCATGGAGAATATGGTTAGATCTGGAACTTTAAAAACCCAAGAGAAACATAGATACACACTAGGTGTTTGATAAAAGACCAAAAGAAGTGGGATAGATGCAATAGCATTTATTTGAGGTAATGAGATCATGGTTTTGTTTGAAGCTTTGATTTGTAGGTGTTAAGTGGAAGTCTGGAATATGAGGTTATAAGAGGAGAGCATGTTAACACAAATTTCGTGTGTATTGGATGTATAATGTGTCTGAAATATGGACTGACGCTCGACAGGCGCTCGAGCGCCCTTCAAGAATTATTCATGCAGAAACTTCACGCTCGACCGACGCTCGACAAGCGCTCGAGCGTCCCTTAACACTTTTATACAGAGGCATAACGCTCGACGAGCGCTCGACCGACGCTCGAGCGGCTTCCTTTGAATTTCAAGAATTTTTCCTGAAATTTGTAGTTTCCTATTGACCTATTAGGAGACCCTACTAGGTTTTTCACTTAAGAAAATACCTTGTGGTGTAAGATCACCAATTAGAAGTCAAGGATATAGATGATTTTATATGATGAAGTATGTGTATGACGAAGTATGAGATATTGAATGAAGAATAAGGACAATTTTGTATGATGAAGCGTGAGTAATTGATTGATTACTCTATACATCTAGTAAACCTATGAATAACAATAGTATGATCCAATTGTAGGTAAAGGGACATTCAACCCACAAGCAAGCGCAGTAAGTGGAATTTACGTCGGTAAGTGAAAACTTACTTGTTATAAAAACTGGAATGATACGCAGCATGTTTTTATGAACAAGCATAACAGGTTTATAACCAAGCATGACAAGTTATTTCTCAACAAGCATAACATAGTATACGTATTTGCATGAAAGCATGAAAGAAGTTTTTGTGCAAATGAAAAAATGAAAGTTTTATGAGATCAAGAAAGTTTTATGAGATATTTGTCATCAAGCATGACACGTCATGAGCATTTGCATGATTTTCTGGAAGAAAAAGAAAGTTTTGTGCAAATGAAAGTATGAGAAGCATTTTATGATAAATTGATTACTCATCATCAAGCATGACATGAGCACGTCATGAACAATTGCATTTGCATTTATTTTTCTTATAAGGATGAAAGAAAAAATTTATGCAAATGAAAGTACGATTTTATATTACGAAAAGTTAAGAGGCTAAACAAGATGATCGGTACAGTACCAAGTCAATAAGGTGCATCCATACTGAAGGACGTTTACGTGAAGGGTGGATGTCACCTATGGCACCCATACTGAAGGATGCTTGCAAGAAGGATGGGTAGTCCAGGAGGTATGTGCAATCACACTGAAGGATGCTTGCAAGAAGGTGTGAACCTCCAAGGGTCGTGTCTAGCCACTGAAGGACGAATGCGAGAAGGTGTGCTAGCTCGACCATATGTAAGGTCCCTAATGGAAATAGGGGACAGTTCCAATGGGAACGCACAACCCTGATGCCAGGGGTAAGTGGAGCTCAAGTAGCCCATAAGATAAGGATTGGAAAGATTTTCCAAAAGCAAGAGATTTATAAGTATAAGTGATGTCTTCTAGAGCAAGTGCATGTGCATATGCAATCATGAGGCATACACGTGCATCAAAATTCATGATCATGCATGAATTACATACGTTTACATGATATTTCAAGTTAAAGCTCATGATATTTCAAGTTCAAGTACGTGAACTACATTATGTTCAAGTTCATAATTATTTCAAGTTCATGATGATTTCAAGTTTAGATTTCAAGTTTAAGTGCATGCTTATGATTACAAGTTCAGGTGCATGCTTATGATGTTAAGTTCATTATGATTTCAAGTTCATGATGATTTCAAGTTCAAGTGCATGCTTATGATTTTAAGTTCATTATGATTTAAAGTTCATGATGATTTCAAGTTCAAGTGC
Source organism: Myrica gale (assembly GCA_963930655.1). NCBI lineage: Eukaryota > Viridiplantae > Streptophyta > Magnoliopsida > Fagales > Myricaceae > Myrica > Myrica gale. The sequence continues at coordinate 5,322,414 of OZ005613.1, forward strand.
ATGCTTACGATTTTAAGTTCATGATTATGAGTTCAAGAACAAGTTCATGGTTTCAAACTCACGATTTCAAGTTCATATTTTCAAACCATGATTTCAAGTCCATGTTTTAATTATGATTCCTTAAATTGTACTATTCCAGATAACGTTTCAGGAGGAGAAATCTAGAAGAGGAACCGACGAGAATGACCTTTTCTCTTTTGTTGTTCATTAGAGGATTCAAGATGTTATGAGTAGGTCAATGTGAAGAGGATTTGATGGAATCCCTTAAATCATGTACTTCAGCTGTGCAGCCATGCGATGTCATTAAGATGCTTGCTCTATTCCGAGGAAATCGTTTTGGGTAAGTTGAAGTCATAGTAAATCTCTTTGGCCCGTCTCTCTCAGTTAGATGTGTAAAAAAAAAATTCCGCTGCATGATTAAGAGAAAAGGCTGGAACATTCATTGAGTGGATGTTCGCGGCTGTCATTAACCCCCTTCGGGCTAGCGCTCGGGGCGTGACAGAGAAGGAACGAAAAGAAAGATAATAATCGACGACGAAACGAGGGAGAGAAAGAAGAAGAAAAAGAAAAGAAATAAGAGAAAATAAAAAGATGAAATAGAGAAAGATATGAAGAAGAATAACAAAGAGGAGAAGGAGAGGAATAGAAGAAAAAAGAAAAACAAATTGGAAAATTGAAACCTTTCCTCGAAGAAGTTTGATAGCTTTTATAAGGAGGAAGAAAATGTAATGAAAGATCAAAAGTTCGAAGAAAGTAGCGCTTCTTTCTTTAGTAAGGGTCCCCTTTGGTTCACGGAGAAGGTCACCCTATAACCGAACTGATCGAGCCCAAATGACTTCGGCTACCCAAATGCCTTTGGTTGGTGGCCGGTCATCAACTACGTAGGCTTGAGATTAATGGATTTCCCATGCGAGAACACATATTGATGAAGCAAAGACTTGGGGTTGAGGTGGCTATTGAAGACGGTGGGAAAGAGAAAAGTAGACTGCGAAGATGAAAACACAATGAAGAGTGAAAGAGGCGGTACGCAGGGAGAGGCTGAGATGGCTTGCTTCGAGGGTCTGGCAAATGCGAGAGGCTGAGATAGAGCTCACTAGTCATCTCCAATTCTTTGGAATGGACTGGCCTTGGCTGTATGTATGGACTGGGCTTGGTCTTAGGCTTGGGCTATTGTCAATGTACATGTATTATCTCATCTCAACAATCTAACTTTCAAGTAGTTTTTTTTCAAAATTTTATAATCATTATAAAATTTTTTATCTCTTTACTTTTTCATACACATTTTTCATTTTTTCACAAATTTTATTTCCAAACGCCATGTTAAATTACTATAAAAAATTCTAGAGACAACAAGGAAGTTGCTACATCGTCAATGAACATAACCATTAGGTCATTTTCTCAATAATTTCTTACAAGAAAAAAGATTGACATATTACCTATAGTTTTGAAACTTCTCTGGAGAATTTACGAAGAAAGGAAAGAAATTTTTTAAAGAAAAATCCAGTCTTCAAACTACTTGATCAATGTCATTTTCAATCTAAAATATCAAGTTCATTAATGCATGGCCTCGAATAATATCCCACTGTCAAATCTATGCCACATTTCCAATTTATAACCTGTCAAGATTTGACCTCTGGTACTATTTTGACATATCAATTTTTTAAAGGTGAAAAATAATGAATTTGGATAGTTTAAAGGGTCAATATGAAAAACTTGGTAGTTTGGACCCCAAAAATGACATTGACCCTGTAATTTCTGGGCGCAAAGTGACTTTTACCAAAAAAATTATTTCATTCAAATTGTGAGACCCTGATTATTTCTTATGTTAATTCTTATGTATTAGCTTTTAATTTTATTATGGAGCCATATTTTTGGCCAATGTATAGCCTAAGCTTTATAAATAAGGTACATCAATTAATATGAGATTTTATTTCATGAAATTTTTCTATTACATTATTTTCCTTTCATTATGAAAGTTTTGTGCAAGGTTAATTATATTCTCCTAAGAGCCGAAACTTGCAAGGTAAGTTTCTCTCATGTATTTATATTTTTTTTCATTTGCCTAATATATTTCATAATCCATAAAATTTAATTATGATTAAAGATTTTTATATATAGGCCGAAAATAATTAAATGAAATAAAATCATGAATTTCCTTTAAGTGTTGAATATTTTTGTGTATCATTAATAGGTGGCCTATATTATTATTATTTAACCTAAATTAATAAGTTGAATTATCATTAGAATAATAGATAATAAGTTATTAGAAATATGATAAGTTAAGAGGGATTTAAAATGATAAGCACACTTGCTTATCATAAGTGATAAGCAAGCATAATGATAAGTTAGGGAAACTTTTCATGCAATAAGTGGATGTGGCTATTGCAGAGATAGGCTAGAGCCACTATCATAAGATAAGGGATCATGCTTATGAGATGATAAGCTAAGAGAATGAACTAGATAAGCTAGAGAGCTTATAGGAGATAAGTTAGGTAAAATAGTAACCAAGTTGAAAGTTAGTTGCATTTCAAATGTGAGAGTAACTGAGTTGGTTGGAAGGCAACCAAACAAAGCAAATGAGAGTTAAAGAAATGGCTTTTACGTGAAGGACATTAAGTGAATTTGAAAAGCCAAAAGTAAATTGCCATGTGAAGTGTAAGAAGTGTAAGAGCACTTAATTGACAAGACAACACATGGGAAGTGAAAAGAGAGAAAAAGCAAAGGAGAAAGAGTGAATCACGTATGGATCAAGAGGGAAAGAGGAGAGAGAAATCAATGCAAGGTCATGCTTTAAGAGACAAGAATTGATGTGAGGAAAAAGGTGAAAAGAAGTGAGAGAAGGAAAATGCAAGCTTGGTCGACCAAGGCCTCATTCCTCCCCTTTTCCCCTTCAAACTTCTCTCTTGTCATTTTCACTTTGTCCTTGTCATTTGTCATAGTATTAACTCTCCTTGGGAGATTCAATTGCCTCAATTCACACTTAGCATTTCACTTCACTCCTCATTTTCCCTCACTTGGCCGAATACACCATTTCCTCTCAACCCTCTCATTTTTCTCTCTTGACCGAACCCCTCATCTAAGCTCAAAGTTTGCTCTTTTCTTCTTGCATTCTAAATCACACTCCAAGAACCTAAGTTAGATCTCTTTTGTGGTGACCAAATCTCTCTTTGTGCAACCCCATTTCTTCCTTGAAAACCCTAATCATTAGCCTCATTTCTCTTGAAGAAGTTAGTCCATTTCCATTAGCACTAATCATTCAAGCTTACCACATTCTTTTACCCACCATAGAACCCACATTAGCACCACAAATCAAGCTTGGACATATTCTAAGGAGGGTGAACCGAAATTTGGAAGAAGGAGGAGTTTGGGTAAAAGTTTGGTGAAGGTAGAGGTAGGCTCGATTCTCTTTAGTATTCTTGTCTAAAGTTTTTCATAAGTGCTAACCTAGGGCATTTTATTTTTCTAGGTACTCAAGCTTGGGATAATCATCAAGGTAAGGCCAAAATGTGTTGTTGTTAGTTAAGCATAGTGATGGCCGAATTATATGCTTAGACCTTGTGTTGTTGGTCTTTCTAATATTAGATCTAAGTGTTTAACTATGGTCTTGATGATGTAAAAACAATGTACATGTGAGAGAGGTTCGGATCTATGGGGTTAATGCATGCGAATAGGTCATAAATACAAAAGGAGAACAATGTATGTTAGATAAGTTTAGATCTAGACTTATGTTATGTTTGGCCGAATGTAAGTTGGATATTTCCTTAGATCTATTGTTGTTGAAGTTTCTAAAGTGTAGATCTAATGTTGATGGGAGTATTTGATGAAGATATGAAGTTGATGCATGCTAGTTAGGTCACAAATGCAAAGGATATGCATGTTATAATTTTTAGCATGGAAAATGTGACATTTTGATGTATGGCCGAATATGATATGCTTGGGTCTTCATGTATAATTTTGTATATGTTTAGATCTGGACATTGGCCATGATATATGCAAGATTTATGACTTAATGAATGGTAGATAATTATGTTAGGTAAAGGATGCATGCAAATTGAAGGAAACAAAAGAAAATATAATTATTGGATGAAAAACATGTGTTGGCCGAATGGTATAATGTATGATATATTGTGTTGGTGTTTGGATTCTTAGATCCTAGGTTGTGAAATTGTTGAATGGAGGATGGGATCACCATTGGAGTTGAAGTTGTGATTAAAGGATGCATAAAAATTGGTGTTGGCCGAATGTCATAAGGAAGAGAAACCCTAATTGTAAATTATGATAAACAGGTTATAATTGTTGTGTTGGATACTTGAAATTGGGGATTAGGCTAATTGGATTTTTATTGTTATGATGAACACTTGGGATTAGGGTTTTGACCAATTGGAATACAAGCTTGAAGAACCATGAGCATGTAATGAAAATATTCGAAACCCTAGTTAGGATTAGTATCTCGGATTAATTAAGGTCAAGGTCTAAGTCAAGATGTAATCGTGATTAAGTTTATTAATGGTTTAATGTAAGGTTTTAGTAGAGCATATGTAATAATGGGAGACTTAGGTTTAATCCTAATTTATTAATTGTTGATTAAAACCCTAATCGTGAATAGATATATAAGTATATTGTAATAGAGTTTAATAATTAAATAACCTAAGTTTTGAATATTAGTTAAAGAAAAGAGTAAATAAAATATTTAAATGATTAAAAGAATTTAAGTGATATATATATATATGTATATATATGATATCAAAGAAGTATAATATAGTTGCTATTCGGAAATACTCCGATGGACGGGAAGTACGAAGTTAAGGGATGAACAGGAAGTTCAAATTGGATTAAGAGAAATCCGGCAACTATATTATACCGTTAAATTAAGTTAATCGCATAATTATCGCTATTCATTCCTTAGTGGATTTCACGATAGATTTCCTGGAATAGCTTAGTAGAACCGAAACGTATCGATATATTTTATCGGATGCTCAGTGTATTGAGAAGGAGATCTATTTCTTGTAGGCATCGAGCCAAGTAAGAATCGGGAAGGAATTTGCAAGGAGTACTGTAAGTGAATCTTACACTTTTATGAAAACTGGAATGATACACTGCATGTTTTATTGTGCATGGCAAGATGTTTTTAATACAAGTGACATGTATTGTGCATATAGAATGTTTCAAGTACGCATGATGTTTCGAACATGTCATAGCATGATCATTTGCATGAACGCATGAGAGACGTTTTGATGCAGATGAAATTACGATGTTTTCAAGAGTGGCATGGCATGTTCATTTCATAGAAACATGAAAAGTTGTTTTATGCAAATGAAAGAGAATTTATGTTATGATTAAGCCCGGAGGTTTTGGTTGAACCCGTACCAAGTTAAGTGAGGTTCGACATCCATGCCGAGGGACGTTGTTCGTGAAGGATGGATGGATGGACGCCCATACCGAGGGACGTTGTTCGTTAAGGATGGGTTAGTCCGCAAGGTATGTGCAACCACACCGAGGAACGTTGCTCGAGAAGGTGTGGCACCTCCAAGGGTCATGTCTAGCCACTGAAGGACGAATGCGAGAAGGTGTGCTAGCTTGACCGTATGTAAGGTCTCCAAGGGAAATAGGGTACAGTTCCGATGGGAACAGCACAACCCTGACTTCAGGGGGTTAAATGGAGCGAGTAAGCCCACAAGTATGAATAAGTGATTTTCAAGGGCCAAGGGCCAATTTCAAGTACAACAATCACTTTCGCACATTAGTAAACACGCGTCCGCACGGTTTTTTGAATATCAGATGTCCCGAACGTATAAAGAAGTGTTTGGACGGTGTGTTTTATATAATACGACACCGTTCAACCTTACATTAAACAGTCCAGACGACTACATTAACGTCCGAACGGTTTTGGACGATTTTGATATTTTTTCATTTTTTAATTAAATTTATTAGCAAGTTTTAAATAACCAAAGTTAGTTAATAATGTAAATAATCTGAATTGGATTAAGTTCTAATATCAATATTTTTTTGAATGAGTGTACCGAAATTAGAAACGTAACATTAATTAACATATTCTATAAAGTTCTAATAAATACAAATAACATAACTAAAATGACATAAATATATCAAGTATCGTCAAAACATAATATGAATAAAAACATCAAATAAACCTAATACATGTCCTCAAAACATAATAAAAAAATAAACGTGTTAATAAAAATAAATAAATGTAGACTACTGCTCATCATCATCATCATTATCATCCGTGAGTTTTAGGATGTGACGGACATGAAGAAGGTGCTCCTGAAATTATGTCAAGATTTGCGAAGAAAAAACTTGAGTTTTGAGAGATTTTTTAGGAGAAACCGTTCGGTGTTTGTGAAAATGACAAACTGTTCGTCTTTTCAAAATACGTCGCTAGCGTCCAGACACCACGTAGGCGGTTCGGACTCCGTTCTGCACACATGACCCAATCCGGAGTACGAACTTCTAGTCCGGAAGTTGAAATGAATTGACGCGACGTGGAAGCGCACCTTTGGCTGAATAAACGACGAATCCAGTCCAAACGTCTGTAAGCCGTGCGGACGGTTACAACCGTTTTCAACTTTCGAATAGCAAAAACACGTGTACGCCATGCGACGGTTATGAGAATGTCCGGACGGGTGCCTAAACTGTTCCAACGCGTACCTCATTTACTCTCAGTTGCGATATGGGAGTCCAGACACGCAAGGACAGAGTCCGAACGGCTAGCATATTAATTTTTGAGGTTAAATTCACTCAACTTACTTTACTTAACAAAACTTAATTTATTTAACTGATGTAATTTACGTAAATAATTTAATATATTTCATTCAATTTAACGCAATGTAATTTGGCCCAAATATTTAACTTTATTTATTTATTTTGAATACATAAAAAATATATATAGTTAAGCATATTTTTATATTAAATATCCGTTACAACTAATCATCAATTTAATTGTAATTGCAAGGTAATTACTCTAACCGTTACAGTCTAATTACACTAACCGTTCGTTAGTGTAATCACCCATTTTATTTTACTAATTGTCTGTTTAAATTGTACTAAATATAATCTAGTGAAAAAAAATAATTAATATAAAATATAAAAAATAATCCAAATACCGAAGGAAAAACACAATTATAATGTCTAGTACAAGCTGGAAGCGATCATTCAAACGATAAATAAATAATAGTGATAAAGCATAAACAGAAGACTAGTCCAAATCACGAGCTACGACTGGCTCGTCCAAATCTTGTCTGAGGGCATCACGGACATGCGCCAAATGCTCCTCCATATTATCCACTCGTCTGACGAGTGTCTGCAACTATACCGGAACGATATAGACAGACTGTTACAACTGAGACAAACGTTCTCTCATCCTTATTAGTTTCATCTGCATAATATTCAGCTTTTCCGTTATAGCCCTATCCTTATTAGTTTGGTCTTCAGACCGGTCAAGCGGCATTGGAGCTCCATGCACAACGAATGTGTCGACTGCACTATTGCCTGAATAGTCTCGTTAACTCCGTTAAATAGGCGTTTACCGAGGCTGGTCGCTCTGTTTGTCCCCCGATATTGGTGATACTTCTCCCAGAGCATTCTATGGTCAACCTAGCAAAAACTGTCCGAACATGAGCAAAAACCGTTCGCACGAACGTCAAACTGCGTCGTTTAAATTTTAGGATGTTCGAACCTAACAAAAATTTTCCGAACTTACAATGACCATCCTGACGTTTCATTAAACGTCCGGACGGTGTAAAAAGACTTCCGAACGTGTTTCGATGAACACCAGCAAAACAAAGTAATTTCATAGACACAAGTAACACAAAAAACTAAACAATGGACCCTATTTAATCGAAATACATGAAATTTATGAAGAAAGTTTTACCTGAAGTTCCTTGAGAGATCTTAAATGGATAGTGAAAATGTTTGAGAGCAGTGAGTGAGTTTGTGATTTTGACAAAGTCTGGCGGTTTTAATGTGCCCAGTATCCATCCGAACGTGTTTGATTAGAGTTTAAACTCTTCTCAAAGGTTATATTGACACGTGTCTCTATCAAATTTAAATTCATTAAATATGCCTGATTCCAAAAGGTTCTAGAACTTATACGGCCCGGACATTATTCCTTGGTTCGGACGGTATTGATGCCAAGTGTCTGAAGTTTTGCAACGTGGAACCACACGATTCGCAGAAGAAGCATTTATAATAGTGCGCACCTTTTTTTATTGTCAGAACTAGGGTATTTTTTTCTGTTGGAACACATTTGACAACTTCCGAACTGAATAGAGTGTTCATGATGATTTTTAATTTGTCAGTCTATCCTGACGATTATTATTCATTAGGTAATGTCCACTCGGACGTTGTATAAAAATAGTTCGGAGTGTATTGTAAAAATTGTGATGATTCTAATTATCATTCAGTTACGACGATTTTGTTTCTGTGACGATTTTTATCGTCACTCATTCACTACGCTTGTATGTCGTCTAAACGTGGTTGTGACCGGTCCAGACGGTTTTGGCGTTCCTGGATTGTTTTGGGTGACGAAATTAATATTTTTTCATGGAAAGTTCACTTTAGGTGACAAGATTTGATTTGGCACCCAAAATTTTGTTACCTAACGCTATATTTCTTGTAGTGGAGATTTAGACATGTCATGAAATACAGCAAAACCAAGAAAAAATGTTTTGAAATGAGTATCTAAAGTAATAATGGGTTGATTTTATTTGACTTTGATATTGAGGCTTAATAAAGCTAAAGCTAAGGTAAAGATGTCTTGTAGAGTTCAGTTTACTTTACTCATGCATAGAGGCGGAACTACACAGTCACGATTTGCTGACGACCGACCCCATCGCCCTGAAAAATCCTTCAAAAAAAATTTTGGGTTAATTACATTTCCCCTCCATGAACTTACACCCCAATCTCAAATACCCCCTTATACTCGAACTCTTTATAACCACCACCATGGATTAAGTGTATTGTTTCAATTCGCTTTTTGACTCAGTTTAGGCGTTAAAGAGGATATTTTCCATCATACGTGATGGGCACGTGACATCCAAATCACTCCAAAAGACCAAAATGCCCCCTTTCCGTTCAAATAAAACTCAGCCAAAATGTGGTGCATTTTGACAGAAGAATGGGTTTGTCTTCACTAGCTTTGTTTCAGATATTCGTTGGCTTCGCTTGAAATATATAATGATCAAAATCTCTTGGTCGTGTGTGTCCTCTATCGTTATCTGTCAGAATCTTCGTGTCTTGGGTCCAAGTTTCAATCCTTTTGCACCCTATTGCATGACCAATCATTCCCTCCCTGCCTATAGATAGTTCTCATCCCACTTCTTCTTTCTATTTTCTCCTATTGGATATTAATTTCTCCCAAGATCACGTAAATTCGTCGTTTTCTCAGTCTTGAGGACATAGTGGAACTTGTAAGTTCGCCGTTTGTCTTCTGGAGTCCAGTAGTGAACTCTCCACGTCACAACATTCGGTTCCTCAAGTTCTGAGTCGTCGTGTTTGAAGCTTCTGACACACAGACAACAAGCACAGATTCGGGTTCTATGGCAGCTGCAACAATTTGAATTGTCTGTCTTTTTCCAGTTTATGTAAATGATCATTTCTACAGATCTGGTATTTCGACGCTCAAATTATTGTTTCGGAGATCAAAACTAACCATCACCGGAAAATTCCGGTGGGCACATTGCAAGAGAACTTGTTTCCCGTGAGAACCAGCCCCTACAACTGCTTGCAATTCTTCAGGGTCTTACGGATTAATCCAAAGAGAGAATCGAACAGATTGTTACCGTAAAGGAACATGTTGTGCAGTGAGGTGGCATTGAAGAGCTGGGAAGGTATGGAGCTGTAGAAATTGTTGGTGTGGAGGTTGAGACGCCTTAGATAAACCAAGTTCCCGAGCTCGGACAGAATATACCCCCGGAAGATTTCTTTCGGCCATGGCGATCCTAACCCTATTCTCCCGTGACGCTCATGCATGAAACGCCGGTCCAACGACACTTCATGTCGTCATTCTCGTTCTAATCGGAGAAAATCGAGGCATCATAGGCTCTATCCATGGCCGATTTCCAGGAGAGCAAAGGCAGGTCGTCTGGGGGTGAGAGAGCAAGAGAATTTTACTAAGGGCATGTTCATTTTGAAGAGATTTTTAGGATTTGAAGAATTTTGAGAATTTTTAGGTGAGGATTGAGTTGTATTAGTGTTTGTGTAGAAGTTGTTGATTTTTATTAATAAGTGAGAGAAAACAAGTGATATTTTTTAAGGTTGTTATTTGTAGATTACCTTTACTGGGACGTGTGTAGAAGAGAAAAACATAAAATTATATTTATTATAATTGTGAAAATTCCTTTTATGTTCTACTTTTTTTTATTCTGAAAATAATATTTAGATTTATGTTTTTAATTTTTATTTTTATTTTATTGTGATACAAATGTTGATATTTATTTATAATATTTATTATAATTCTGAAAAAATATTTTATTATTTCTATTTTTAATTGTGATACAAATGTTGATATTTATTTATAATATTTATTATAATTCAAAAAATCCCTTTTATTTTCTATTTTCAATTTTTTATTGTGATACAAATTTTGATATTTACTTATAACATTTACTATATTTATGAAGAATCCCTTTTATTTTCTATTTTCCATTTTTTTATTATGATACAAATGTGATATTTATTTATAGTAGGGATATAATTTAACAAAATTCCCTTTTGTTTTCTATTTTCTTTGTTATACAAATATATGTAAGATATTGAGGTGTTACCTAGGTGGGAAAGATAAGTCATCAACATGGACAATTCAAAATCATATAACTACCTGCGATTTAAAATACATATAGACTATTCTCATGGACAGATTTACTGAAATTAGAAAATCATCGTCCTCCTAAAACAAACATCGAAATAAACCCACAAGATCAACTAGTTCATACTGTCCGCCCACAAAACCTCTGTAATAGAAATTGGAATCACGTCTTCCACTCATTTTTTTGATCCTATGACGAAAAAGGATTTTCTGACTGAATTTAATAACTGGGAAAAAAATAATTTATCACAAAAAAAGCCAAAAAGAAATTGATCTTATTTTTTCCCTTATTTCCTTTTTCCTAAATTTTTTTTTGTGAGAAACTTTAATCCGAAATCATAGGACGAAGCATTTAAACAATGTCTGGCTCTACGAAGCTCGAAGGGTTAGTACGTAAACCATAATTAAGTTATCTTTTACAAAAGTAGTATTAAGAATTCGACCTCTACTCGGAGTATTTTTTGCTTAGAAAAAAAAAGTTTAAAAAAGATTCAAAAAAAGCTCGTCATGGTGAGGCTTAAACATATTTAATAAGTGAGTGTTAGGTAAATGTCAAACCCCATTTCCCTTTTGTAATATGTAAGAGAGGACTTGCACTAGCTAACGTAAAATTGGAAAAAAAAAATTAACGAATGTGTATGATAGGCACTATTACGAGTATATGAAGAGTTAAAATTACTTAGACAACTAGCTGGATAAAAATAAAGATTAATTTAGATTAGTATGTGCATAGAATATGGAAGCAACACTTGGTTATGGACATTTGTTGGATAAGTACGTACTATATAGTTTATTATTCGGTTTTTCGATACCCATTAGCATACGTACGAGGGTAAAACCTTACTGTCAAGCCCATCAACAACTCAACTCAAGATGAAGCAAAAACCATGTTCTCCTCGCCACAAGCAGCCGCTGGTTTTAAGGCACGCGTTGTCACCCGAATGTGGACCCCAAAGAACATGGCTCTTCAAGCCATGAAGATCCGACTCTCAACTTTCTCAAGGATCGGTATAGAAGCTATATATCCGAAATTTGTCAAAATCCCACTGCAGCATTTTAGATATCTCCTTAATTTGTTGACAAAAGAGAAGTCTGTAGTTTGTACTATCAGATTCGAAAACTCGAGCATCGAAACGAAAGAATATGAGCACAGCGGAAGGGAGAGAGTTCACGGAAGACCAAGAAGCTTTGGTGGTGAAGTCATGGACAGTAATGAAGCAGAATGCGGGAGAATTGGCTCTCAAATTCTTCCTGAAGTAAGAAAATGCATGTCGTGTTTTTTCTATTTCTTTTTGGAATTTGGAGTTTAAACAGATAGGAGCGATCGGTAAACTGTTGGGCTCCTTTTTTGTAGGATTTTCGAGATTGCACCGACAGCTCAAAAGTTATTCTCTTACTTGAAAGACTCTAACGTTCCTCTGGAACAAAACTCAAAGCTCAAGTCCCACGCCATGAATGTCTTTATGATTGTAAGCATGCAGGTTACAACTTACTTGTTTGTCACCTAATATGTTTTAGGCTAAGTTTGAATGGGCAAAAATAGTTGAAACTAGTACGTTCAATTTGATGAAAAAGGTTTTGGGGTTTTGAAAAGGTAATAAAGTTTGTAAATAGTTGATGGATTTTATAAAAATGATGTTGGAAGAAAGGTATTGGAGTCGGTGAAAAAGTAGTTGTCAGTTATTGTTATAAAAAATTCTTAACGCCCAAGGATTGGGAAAAAAATGTTTTCGATATTTGGGCTCGTGTGCCCTTTCAACTGTGTTTACTTACGCTCTTTTGGGTCTTTGTTTTTCACTTATAAAAATAGCTTCTATACTTTAGTATTTGAATATGGGCTCCGGGCCTATTCATGGTTTTAAAGCCGGCCCATATGTTGTTGGGCTCACACTTGGGCCTAAGGCCAACTTGCAAGAACATCGACGCGAGTTATTTCGCGAACGGTTCGTCATTCAATCGAAGGACCAAAAGCTTGTTCAGCCTAATTCTTTTGACTTATGGGAGATTTTCGACACTTATCGCAGACCTGTGAATCAGTCGCGCAACTCCGGAAAGCTGGCAAAGTTACAGTGACAGAGTCGAGCTTGAAAAGAATTGGTGTTGTCCACTTTAAACTCCGGGTGGTCGATGAGCACTACGAGGTAGAACACTGAATTCTCATATAGTTGCCAAATAAAGTTAATTAAAACAGTGAAATGCTAAAGTAGAAAGCAAAATTACCATGTTTCGTAAATAGGTTGCTAATAAGCAAGTAAATGGATCACAGGTGACAAGGTTTGCATTGCTGGAAACTATAAAGGAAGCAGTGCCAGAAATGTGGTCGCCGGAGATGAAGAATGCTTGGGGAGAAGCTTATGATCAGTTGGTTTCAGCGATCAAAAGTGAAATGAAGCCTCCCTCGGAGACTAGTTGAATATAATTACTCCTATTATAATCTGCTCCTTTAAATTGAACTAAGTTTGGAATAATCCATGTGTCTTCCAACCAGCACGTGTATTTAAGGTTTTATGTACGGATAGTCCGTAAATTTACATGTGTAATGTTCCTTTTGCTTGTGTGCATTTCCATTTTGGGTTTGTAACTTTATGGACAGCAAATCGCATATTAATGGAATATTTTGTTTCTTTTGCTTTTTGGTCATGGAGAACGTGCCTAGTCCTTAATGGATAATGTTCACACCCCTCATGATACCAAAGAATGGTCACCATTGGCAGAACCAGGACTCCTGTTGTGGGTGCGACTCCTAAGGCGAAATGAGAAATAACAATTTCCTACATAATGCAAAAATTTCTTAGTGTTAAAATATCAAAAATTAAAGACTAAAAACATTAAAAATTATTGAAATACACTTTCCGTAATATCGAAAATCACATTAACTAATCAACAATTCACAACTCACAAATTTCAATTTTAACAACTTGTCAAAAACCAAAAGCACCAACATAAGCCCAAACACAAATTAAGCACTGACCTCCAATCTCCAACAAATTTTAAAAAACATCCTTACAACATCAACCACTGGCTCAGGGGTGGTTGCACAAAAAACTATCTGGAGCCTGTATAGTTATCTCGTCTTACATAACCCGAGTAATTACATGGTCAGAAGCTCTAGAAACATAAATTACCACAGCCATAGCTTTAATCTTTAGGCAAACCCTTGAGGTTAAATTCATATACTTTTTTTGGAAGCTTTTTTATTTAGATCCTATGACGACAATTTATCACAAAAAAAAGGCAAAAAGAAATTATCTTTTTCTCCCTTATTTACTTTTTGCTAAAGTTTTTTTTGTAAGAAACTTTAATCCGAAATCCGAACTAATTACTTCTTGGAAGGCATAGGGGGAACACAAAACAAAAAACGTATAAAAGTAAAAGACAGAAGGGGGTGGACCTAGGATAACGTTTTACTCGTGATGTCACCGATTACTCAAAGGTCAACAAATCCATTGAATTCGTCGGCATCAAATCATAGGACGAAGCGTATAAACGATGTTTGGCTCTACGAAGCTCGAAGGGTTAGCACGTAAACTATAATTAAGTTATCTTTTACGAAAGTAGTTTTACATATTCGACTTGTAGTGGGAGTATTTTTTGCTTACAAAAAAAATGTTTAAAAAAGAATAAAAAAAAGCTCATCATTGTGAGGCTTAAACATATTTAATAAGTGGGTGTTATGTAAATGTCAAACCCCATTTCCCTTTTGTAATATGTAAGAGAGGACTTGCACTAGCTAACGTAAAATTGGAAGAAAAAAAATAATTAACGAATGTGTATGATAGGCACTATTACGAGCACAGTGTTGTTGGCGCAACTCCTAAGGCGAAATGAGAAAAAAAATTTCCTACATAATGCAAAAAATTTCTTAGAATTAAAATATCAAAAATTAAAGGCTAAAAACAGTAAAAATTATTGAAATACACATACAATAATATCGAAAATCACATTATCTAATCAACAATTCACAACTCACAAATTTCAATTTTAACAACTTGTCAAAAACCAAAAGAACCAACATAAGCCCAAACTTTCAGTCTCCAACTACATAAGCACTGACCTCCAATCTCCAACAAATTTTAAAAAACAACCTTACAACATCAAGCACTAGGTCGGGGTGGTTGCACAAAAAAAAATCTGGGAGCCCGTATAGTTCTCTCGTCTTACATAACCCGAGTAATTACATGGTCAGAAGTTCTAGAAAGATAAATTACCCAAGCCATAGCTTTAATCTGTAGGCTAACCCTTGAGGTTAAATTCATATACTTTGTTTGGAAGTTTTTTTTTTTAGATCCTATGACGAAAAAGGATTTTCTGACTTAATTTACTAACCGGAAAAAAAGAAATTTATCACAAAAAAAGGCAAAAATAAATTGATCTTTTTTGTCACTCATTTCCTGGCCAAACACTTGTGAAATGTACTTATATAGAACTGAAAAGAAATCTGTATAAACCATGATACTTATATATGTACGAGAATGTTGGAAGTGCGTCAATTACGTATTTAAGATTATCATAGCCAATTTATGTTCTAAAACTATAAGGTTATGTAACTTTCTCTTTCTTCAGTAGATTATTTAAAAGATCAAAAGTTAAATTCAAAAAAATATGTAAAAGGTAAATGATATACGTTTGTTACTATATGAATTTATTTATCCTAAGATTTCTTAAATATCTCATTATTTACTATAATTCCTAAAATCACCATTTCAAGGAAAAAATTGAGCCAAAATTAATATTTCAACAGGAAAAATACTGACTTTATATTTCTTAAAGAAAGATTATTATATGACAACATTAAAGTAAGTGCAGAAGGAAAACAACAATAAAAGAAAATGAAAAAATGCAAGTATAACGTAATAATATATATATATATATTTGATAGACGTAACGTAATAATATTCAATATGCCGGTAACCACTGGTGCCTGGAGAAAGAGAGAAGAAGGGAGTAAAATAAAGAGACCTAGCGCTCCCTCATTCTCTCTCCCTCTAGGCACAAATAGATACTGTTTGTTTAGGTAGAAAGAGGCCCTGCCACGGAAGAAAGAAAGGAAGAAGAGTGGAAAATGGAAGACGCGAGAAGGAAGGGAGAAAGAGAGAAAAAGGGAGTAAAATAAAGATACTTAGCAATCCCTCTTTTCTCTCTCCCTCTGGGCACAAATAGATACTGTTTGTTTAAGGTAGAAATAGGCCCTGCCGGGTAAGAAAGAAAAAGAAAAAAGAAAAAGAAAGGAAGAAGAGGGGGGAAACAGAAGAAGCAAGAAGGGAGAATGAGAAGGAACGAAAAGAAAGATAAAAATCGACGACGAAACGAGGGAGAGAAAGAAGAAGAAAAAGAAAAGAAAAAAGAGAAAATAAAAAGACGAAATAGAGAAAGATATGAAGAAGAATAACAAAGAGGAGAAGGAGAGGAATAGAAGAAAAAAGAAAAACAAATTGGAAAATTGAAACCTTTCCTCGAAGAAGTTTGATAGCTTTTATAAGGAGGAAGAAAATGTAATGAAAGATCAAAAGTTCGAAGAAAGTAGCGCTTCTTTCTTTAGCAAGGATCCCCTTTGGTTCACGGAGAAGGTCACCCTATAACCGAACTGATCGAGCCCAAATGACTTCGGCTACCCAAATGCCTTTGGTTGGTGGCCGGTCATCAACTACGTAGGCTTGAGATTAATGGATTTCCCAAGCGAGAACACAGATTGATGAAGCAAAGAATTGGGGTTGAGGCGGCTGTTGAAGACGGTGGGAAAGAGAAAAGGAGATTGCGAAGATGAAAACACAATGAAGAGTGAAAGAGGCGGTACGCAGGCAGAGGCTGAGATGGCTTGCTTCGAGGGTCTGGCAAATGCGAGAGGCTGAGATAGAGCTCACTAGTCATCTCCAATTCTTTGGTATGGACTGGCCTTGGCTGTATGTATGGACTGGGCTTGGTCTTGGGCTTGGGCTATTGTCAATATACATGTATAATCTCATCTCAACAATCTAACTTACAAGTAGTTTGTTTTCAAAATTTTATAATCATTATAAAATTTGTTATCTCTTTACTTTTTCATACACATTTTTCATTTTTTCACAAATTTTATTTCCAAACGCCATGTTAAATTACTATAAAAAATTCTAGAGACAACAAAGGGTGAGAGAGCAAGAGAATTTACTAAGGGCATGTTCATTTTTAAGAGATTTTTAGGATTTGAAGAATTTTTAGAATTTTTAGGTGAGGATTGAGTTGTATTAGTGTTTGTGTAGAAGTTGTTGATTTTTATTAATAAGTGAGAGAAAAGAAGTGATGTTTTTTAAGGTTGTTATTTGTAGATTACCTTTATTGGGACGTGTGTAGAAAAGAAAAACATAAAATTATATTTATATTGATGTTTATTTGTAATATTTATTATAATTCTGAAAATTCCTTTTATGTTCTACTTTTTTTTTATTCTGAAAATAATATTTAGATTTATGTTTTTATTTTTATTTTTTTATTGTGATACAAATGTTGATATTTATTTATAATATTTATTATAATTCTGAAAAAATATTTTATTATTTTCTATTTTTAATTGTGATACAAATGTTGATATTTTTTTATAATTTTTATTATAATTCCAAAAATCCCTTTTATTTTCTATTTTTTATTGCGATACAAATTTTGATATTTTCTTATAACATTTACTATATTTCTGAAAAATCCCTTTTTTTTTTCTATTTTTCATTTTTTTATTCTGATACAAATGTTGATATTTATTTATAGTAGGGATATAATTTAACAATAATCCCTTTTGTTTTCTATTTTCTTTGTTATACAAATATATGAAAGATATTGAGGTGTTACCTAGGTGGGAAAGATAAGTCATCAACATGGACGATTCAAAATCATATAACTACCCTGCGATTTAAAATACATATAAACTATTCTCATGGACAAATTTACTGAAATTAGAAAATCATCGTCCTCCTAAAACAAACATGGAAATAAACCCACAAGATCAACTAGTTCATGTTGTCCCCACAAAGCCCCTGTAATAGAAATTGGAATCACGTCTTCCACTCATTTTTTTAGATCCTATGACGAAAAAGAATTTTTTGACTGAATTTAATAACCGGGAAAAAAATAATTTATCACAAAAAAAGGCAAAAAGAAATTGATCTTTTTTTTCCCCTTATTTCCTTTTTCCTAAATTTTTTTTTGTGAGAAACTTTAATCTGAAATCATAGGATGAAGCATATAAACGATGTCTGGCTCTACGAAGCTCGAAGGGTTAGTACGTAAACCATACTTAAGTTATCTTTTACAAAAGTAGTTTTACAGATTCAACCTGTACTCGGAGTATTTTGTGCTTACAAATAAAAGTGTTTAAAAATGATTCAAAAAATGCTCATCATGGGGAGGCTTAAATGTATTTAATAGGGGTAAACTCATAGTTAGCCCCTTATGTTTGGGCAAAAATCATAGTTAGCCCCGTATTTTTCAATCTAACAATTTGATACTCATAACTTTCAAAACCTATCAATCTTCGCCCCTCGTCTAAATTAGACGAGAAATCAAACGGAAAAGTATGAAAAATGACCAAAATGCCCCTCCAAAGTAAAATTACTAAAAATATTTAAAAAATTCATTAAAAATAAAAATGATATTTTTTTAAATAAAACTATATTGAAACTCTATTTCAAGAATATATTTATTTTAATTTATTTCTTAAATTTATTATTATTATTTAAAAAAATAGCTTTGGAGGGGCATTTTGGTCATTTTGCGTGAATTTCCGTCGGACTTAACACCTGATTTAGACGGGAAGCTAAGATTGATAGGTTTTGAAAGTTATGGGTCTCAAATTGTTAGATTGAAAAATATGGGGCTAACTTGATTTTTGCCCAAAGATATGGGTCTAACTATGAGTTTACCCCTATTTAATAAGTGGGTGTTATGTAAATTTCACACCCCATTTCCCTTTTGTAATACGTAAGAGAGGACTTGCGCTAGCTAACGTAAAATTGAAAAAAAAAATTAATCAACGAATGTGTATGATAGGCACTATTACGAGTATATGAAGAGTTAAAATTACTTAGACAACTAGCTGGATAAGAATAAATATTAATTTAGATTAGTATGTGCATAGAATATGGAAGGAACACTTGGTTATGGACATTTGTTGGATAAGTATGTACTATATAGTTTATTATTCGATTTTTCGATACCCATTAGCATACGTACGAGGGTAAAACCTTACTGTCAAGCCCATCAGACACTCAACTCGAGATGAAGCAAAAACTATGTTCTCCTCGCCACAAGCAGCCACTGGTTTTAAGGCATGCGCTGTCACCCGAATGTAGACCCCAAAGAACATGGCTCTTCAAGCCATGAAGATCCGACTCTCATCTTTCTCAAGGATCGGTATAGAAGCTATATATCCGAAATTTGTCAAAATCCCACTGCGGCATTTTAGATATCTCCTTAATTTGTTGACAAAAGAGAAGTCTGTAGTTTGTACTATCAGATTCGAAAACTCGAGCATCGAAACGAAAGAACATGAGCACAGTGGAAGGGAGAGAGTTCACGGAAGACCAAGAAGCTTTGGTGGTGAAGTCATGGACAGTAATGAACAGAATGCGGGAGAATTGGCTCTCAAATTCTTCTTGAAGTAAGAAAATGCATGTTGTGTTTTTTCTATTTCTTTTTGGAATTTGGAGTTTAAACAGATAGGAGCGATCGGTAAACTGTTGGGCTCCTTTTTTGTAGGATTTTCGAGATTGCACCGACAGCTCAAAAGTTATTCTCTTACTTGAAAGACTCTAACGTTCCTCTGGAACAAAACTCAAAGCTCAAGTCCCATGCCATGAATGTCTTTATGATGGTAAGCATGCAGGTTACAACTTACTTGTTTGTCACCTAAAATGTTTTAGGCTAAGTTTGAATGGGCAAAAATTGTTGAAACTAGTCCGTTCAAATTGATGAAAAAGGTTTTGGAGTTTTGTAAAGGTAATAAAGTTTGTAAATAGTTGATGGATTTTATAAAAATGTTGTTGGTAGAAAGGTATTGGAGTCGGTGAAAAAGTAGTTGTTAGTTATTGTTAAAAAAAAATTCTTAACGTCCAAGGCTTGGAAAAAGAAATGTTTTCGATATATGGGCTCGTGAGCCCTTTCAACTGTGTTTACTTACGCTCTTTTGGGTCTTTGTTTTTCACTTATAAAAATAACTTTTATACTTTAGTATTTCTATATGGGCTCCGGGCCCATTCATGGTTTTTAAGCCGACCCATATGTTGTTGGGCTCACACCTGGGCCTAAGGCCAACTTGCAAGAAAAGCGACGCGAGTTATTTCGCGAACGGTTCGTCATTCAATCGAAGGCCCAAAAGCATGTTCAGCCTAATTATTTCAACTTATGGGAGATTTTCGACACTTATCGCTGACCTGTGAATCAGCCGTGCAACTCCGGAAAGCTGGCACAGTTACAGTGACAGAGTCGAGCTTGGAAAGAATTGGTGTTTTCCACTTTAAACTCCGGGTGGTCGATGAGCACTACGAGGTAGAACACTGAATTCTCATATGGTTGTCAAATAAAGTTAATTAAACACTGAAATGCTAAAGTACAAAGCAAAATTACCATGTTTCGTAAATAGGTTACTAATAAGCAAGTAATCGGCAGAACTATCTTGGTGAAATGTCTGAGATGCACTACACGAAGCGTCACCAGAGCTGCTCGTGTCGTCACCTTCGTAACTAACTCCTGGTAGTCAGGAACAAATGCCTCTGGATCGCCTTGCTCTAATAGGAAATTGTGAACAACAACACATGCCATTATGATATTCCGTTGACTGGTTAGCTTATATCATGGCATCTTGTCAAGTATGACAAACTTTCCCTTCCATTTATCGAACATTCGCTCCACTATATTGCGATGTAATGAATGTCGGTAGTTGAAGAGCTCATTCGGTCCTTTTGCCTCTCCGGACTCTCGAAATCGACTCAAATGATACCTAGTCGACCTGTGAGGCGACAGAAATCCATTCAAGCAAGGGAGGCTTGAATCTACTACGTAAAAATAACCTGCAATGTCAATGTAACAGTTAGCTACAGTTAACCTCCTCACCAGTATCCAATGCACCTCCAATAATACATAAGTTGTACCTGGCTTATGCATTGGATACTCGTTTATCAGGCTTTAAATAGCGTCCATTAAAACACGAGCATCATGGTTTGTACCCTCCCATCCACAATACACAAATGTGAACTTTCCTAAGAAGTCAACTGCACATAGCACATTCTATGCCAAAAAACCCTTTCGACATCGGTACACGTCATGTAGCGACTTGGGCACCCAACAACTAATGTAAGTTCCATAAATGGCATCAATACAATCCTACAAATAATTCGACACTCGTAATACATATATTGTGATTGTTGGTAATCCAATTTATACGAAATATGTTAATGCTTTTGCAAAAGGACAATAAAAGACAAGTACCTTGAACCATGGGTAGTAATTACGATTGCCTCGTACGTACGGGGGCACTCCTTCCATGTGAGTTGCCCGTAAGAATTGACGTGTTCTGTAGGAGGCGTCGAGACATGGGTTGGGCTTGTGCCCTTTTTCTTCGGCCCTCATCAATTAACTCTAAAACATATAATTCATCACTGCTATAAGCATATTGGTCATTATTGTCCGTGTGGTTGCTCTTTGTATCAATTGGGACAAAATCTACTTGCTTATCATGTTCCGACTAAATTGGTTCATCACTGTTAAAGGGATTGCCTTCCTCCGACTCTTATGGTTCATATCACCACTATAGTTGTCGTCATGCTCAGGATCCATTTAATCTACATTGAATAAGGGAATTAATAAAAGAGGTTTTCAAATTTAAATACTACATTGTTAGCTCAAGGTTGCTTTGTAAACAATCCACATTTGATTTTGATGATAAAAAAATTCTAAATTTTGAAGACTTTTAGATTTTATATTGTCAATCCAGTATTTCTTAAAAAATAATTTCAAAATAGAGGTTATTTATCAAAATTATTTTTAAAAGTACTTGAACACTATTACACAAGTTGATAAGATCAATTTTTCATAATGTATGTGTTTAAAGAAGTTTTGGAATGGATTGAACACTTTCAAGATACTGATTTTTCTCTCCAGCACTTATAAGTGTCGAGACATTGAAGACTAGTGTCGACACATTGCACTGACACTAGAAAGTTGAATTCATGGTGTCGACACTAGAAAGCAAAAATTTCAGACTAAGTTTCAATGTGTCAACACATTGAACTGTCTCCATAGAGCACATTTCCATACCAATTTTTGAAGTGTCAACACGTGCTGACCTTGTGTCGACACATACCACGAAGCCACTAGAAAATGATGTTATATATGATGAGAGCTTACAGAAACTAACCAATTTTTCCGTCTAAAGAATCTCCATTCATGGTTAATTTCGTCCTGGATTGAGATTATAATCTCTTGATCACACGTGGATGTATTAAGTTGTGAATGAAGGATCATCAAGTATAGGTGGAGTGGGACATGATAAATAGGAAATAACAAGGTCATAATGTTGTCGGAGGAAGACAATGGATCCTGAGCATGATGACAACTATAAAACATGACTTAAAACAAATAATTATGAGCATGAAACACAACAATGAAACAAATAATTCTACGCAGCATAGGCAACTTTCCAAAGAAAACACAACAAACATGACGTAATGCTGAAAAAGAAAACAAAACACAAATCTGGGAGACTAAACAAGAACCACCACCATAAAACAGACAGAAATGGAAGGCAACCAAATACATAACATTCGAAATTATAAATATATAAGTACTCAAAGTATTGAAAACATCATCGTGAAAACAGAAAATACCCTACTCATAAGATAGTTCAGCTTGCACTAACAGAAAGCAAAAACTGAATAAAGTTTCAACATAAAATTATAGTACAAACATAATATACTAGTTAAAAATTTAAATACTACTTCATGTGAATCACGTAGTGTCGACGTTTCTCCGCGTGGATCCTCATGAATGCTTGTCTAAAGGTGGAACTCTCTTATACGATCCACCACCATGGCAGCGACCTCTACTTCTAGAGGAGGGTCAATAGCGTAGACGCCATCAATGCACTCATCCTCGAGAGTAGTGCGGGAAATGTATGAACTTGCAATCTGATTAGCCTTGGCCCTTAAATAATTCTAAGATGCCTCTTCCCAGGGGTCTACCACAGTCTCCCCATCCCGGGACTGCTTCTTACATAGACCGCTACCCAAACGCATAGGAGATGGGCGCTTTCGAGTCCCCCTTGTATCCCTCCAGAGGTGTAAGGAAGAGGAGTGTCATCATCCGTAAGGTCAATTTGTACAGATCGAGCACGCTCAACAATGTTGAGATGTCGCTCTTCCTCTTCAGTTGAAGGGCCTTGAGCCGGTGCACGCCGCATGAGTCCATTCGGTTGTATATCTTCCTCTGTGGTTTTGCAGCTTCAACGTTCCCTTCGTCGGCCATAGTTCGAGGCAAACGTCTCCACATCTTGCTGCTCGTATGATTGCCAGAGATGCCTTCTTTCACGTCAACAGGGGAGGAGAAAATCGAAAAATAGACCGAAGTAAGCTTTTGTCAAGTGAAATGGCCATATTCACCCTCAACTAACTCAACGCAGAAGAAATCAGTCGGGCTTTTTCGTCCATTCACAAGCCCTTCGAATTTAATTCACTGACCATGTGGGGGCCACATGTTTTACACACCCATTTTACCCTTCTCCTTTTATGTCCTCAACGGAATAAAGTAGGATACTTCGGTAATTCATCATCACCAGGGCAAATTTGGAAACAAATTAGCTGCATCCTTCATTTCTTCATGTTCGGTTTGAATAGGTAAAAGCTTGAATGCGAATTTTCAAAAATTCAACCAAACGAACAAGCCCTAAGCTTTCCGAAATAAATGACCAAGTAGCAGAAGACTACGACCGAGAAGAGGTTCTTGTCTTTCATTATGGTCAAAACGCATCGCATCTTCAAGTGTGTTTAATGTTTAGTCGAATAGTTAGGGTGCGGGAGGGACAATTTGGTCTTTTCGCTTGGTCTGGGTATCACGTGCTCTGCACGCGTGACAGAAAACATTCACTTTAACGTCAAATATGGGTCAAAAGGTGAATCATAACGTGCCACATAATCCATGGGGGTGAGTTGTCACGAGTTCTAGTACACTGGGGTATTTGAGATTGCCATGTAAATTCGTGGGGGATTTTTGTAATTAACCTTTTTTATGTCTTAAGCCCAGTCCACCCCCAACACAGTCACTATGGTACATAGGGACGTTGGTGCTTAGGCTTCTATATGCCCAGGTTGGTCGTAATAGCTTTTTGGTATTCCATTCTTTGTGTAATTTCTGTTGAAAAGTGACACCATTCGATTGAGTGGGCTCCCAATTGATCTTTGGGCTCAACATTTTGGGCTTTCATATGGAACCTTTGATCAGGGTTAATAAAAAAATTGGATGTCTTTTTTTTCCTTTATATTTTACAACGTTTTCAGAATATGCAGTCTCGTTGGATCCAATTGCCACCTCTCAGTATCATAAATAGTACGATACATGTATCTCAATTTTTTTAGTGTTTTAGTCCTTAATTTTTGATATTTTAACTCTAAGAATTAAGATATTTTTTTGCATTAACTTGTAATTTTTTCTTAGGAGTTTGACCCATATCGATTGGATTCTTGGTTCCACCGCTGCTCATGCATTGGGCCATTGTTTAATATCTAGTCAACATCATGTATTAGGGTTTAGGTTTTCAACCACTTGCTCTAGCCAACAGGAAGGATCATGATTGCTTTACGTGTCGTTGTCCTTTTTTTGAATTCAGATCTTGTTGTGGCTAGCTTTTTCATGCAGTGGTAGTGTTGTTATACGAAACCGATTATTATCTGAAAAAAGATAAATCTACGACAAAAGAAAACAGAGGAGGCCGCAAAATCTGAGGTTGTTGAGATCCAGAAATGAACCTTCTCGAGAAAGAATTGGACGAGGAAATTGACAAAGAAAATTTGCTAGAATGATTAGGTTGTGATTTAGAATGGTTAGTCCAAACACAATCTTTTACTTTTAAATTTGTTAGACATAAGTTAATTTCTTAAAGATTATGGAACATAAGATTTGCTGAGATTTCTTTTTGAAGTTTAGAGGCAAATATGTAAAAATTTATTTATTATCTGATTTCTTTTTGAGTATGTGCTGAGAATTTTTTTGAAATTTTTGGGGTGGTATAAACTTTTTTAAAAAAAATGAACTACAAAAAACATCTCATTTAAAGTTGTACATCAAATACTGATGTAACTGTATAATAACTTGAAATACCAATGGTATTAGGGTTATGTTTGTGTTGAAAAATTTTTGGTATTGGGTTTAGTGAAAAAGTGAAAAGAGGTAATTTTTTATTTTTTTGTAATTTTTATATTTTTTTATGGGAGAGAGAGATTATATTGTAGTATTTTATTGTGAGTTAGTGAAATATTTTGTGAAATTTTTGGTGCAAACGCACCCTAGGAGGCCCAAATTCCAAGTGAAGCCCATAACGGTAGGTTTTTAACATTTTCCTATTAACGGTACGCCTGGCATGTCATCGAGCAGGTCCATGTAAATAGCCTAGGCCCAACAACCCCTGTTATCCAACGGGCGGGGCAAATATGCGAAAACATCTAGCGAAGCGTGCGGGTGAACCGCGCCTTGTCACTCTCTGCCACACTCTCACACCACCACCATGCCTGCAAACCCTGCTGCGCTCCATATCCTCCACCAGCGCCTCAACGTCTACCTCTCATTTAAGCCCTTCTTGCTTTCTCTCCCAAACTTCTCATCTCCATCCCTTAGTTTTGTTCACAGTCGCAGATTCCTCAGGCCCAGACTGCCATTTCCCATAACCCCTAGGAACCTCTCTTCTTTATCTTCTACCTCTGCAGCGCAGTCTGTCGGTGATAATGGCGGTGGTGGAGGTAGGTCTGGTGCAGTCTCTCCTCCTCCAATCACGGAAGACGTGCAGAAGATCGACGTCAATCCTCCCAAGGGAACCAGAGACTTTCCCCCCGAAGAAATGCGCCTCCGCAATTGGCTCTTTCACAATTTTCGCGAGGTCTGGGTTTATAATTATATGTTGGCTCTTTCACAATTTTCGTGTGTTTGTTTGCATTTCATTGGAGGTGGTTGTGAAATATTGGTGAATGGAATTTAGGTTTCGAGGTTGTTTGGGTTCGAAGAGGTTGATTTTCCGGTGCTGGAGTCGGAGGCGTTGTTCATTAGAAAAGCCGGGGAGGAGATTAGGGACCAGGTTTGTCTATACTATATTGGTGTTGTTTCATTCTTTTAAATGTGTTTCATTTTTTATTTATCAAAAAAAAAAAGAGGAGCTTCATTTTTCTCTCAGGTTCCCAGTGCATACTTGATATTAAGCTCGAAAGTTGCCTAAATCACTTAGTATTCCCTTAGAGCAATCAGCTGCGGTAGTAAGTAAATCATATTTGAAATTACATGGTTTATTAATTTCTCTAACTCGATTCAGCTGGAGGCGATTGTTTAAATTCACAATATCATCTTTCCTTGTAATCATTCTTCCAATATTCCATATCATGGGAGTTTTCGAGGTGGCAAGATTTTGTACTTGAAAGGAACAGAACTGGTACAGTGACTTGATAATAATTTCCAAATCATAGTGTAGCTTGTTTGAGACCTCAGAAAAGTGAAGTTGTGCAAGAATTATCACTTAAGCACCTGGCAGTTGTCTGGAGTAATTGCCAAATAACATTAGCTCGGAGGGACAGTATAAACAGATGTCATTTTTCTGATAATGGTGCAAAATGTGGAGATATCAGTTGGTGACATTTGCAAGGTTGTAATCCTTTTGTTAATGATACCAGTGCTATACCTGATCCCTGAAAGATGTTCTATAACTGAGACTCATGTTAGCCAATCGATATCGTCTCCTCCATAAGATTTCAAGAGTAACCAACTTGAAATAATGCAAAAACATGCGGGCTCATCCTCACTTGTGTGCTTTTGTCTATATCTTGGGTGTTCCCTTGTTTTTCTGCAAACAGTCAACGGTTACATCTGCTAAAAAAGATCTATATCATTGAACAGCTGTACTGTTTTGAAGATCGTGGAAATCGTCGAGTTGCATTGAGGCCTGAGCTCACTCCTTCTTTGGCGAGGCTTGTGATACAGAAAGGGTATTGGTTTTGATTCTGAGGTTTCATTTGCATGTTTTTTTTTTATAAGTAAGCCAATCCTATTAAAGATAAGAGAAACAAAGAACACATAACAACGGAGTCAACAGTACAGCAGATTATACTGAAAACCCCTACACGCAAATGAGAAAACAAAGAAAAAACGGAAAAAGAGACACTGGGCAAAGCACAGAGGCCGAAGAAAAAGCCCTCTAGCCACTGGGCAAAGCACAAGGCCCAAAGAAAAAGAGACAGCAAACAAAAACGCCCTCAACTCTCTCGCCACTGGGCAAAGCACAAGAAAAAGCCCCTCCTCCAAAAGATGACAATAGACAAAACCTCCACCAACGTACGCCCAAAGCCCTAGAAGATTCCCTGACAGTTCAACTCAATATTCAGGGCATCATGGAAACAAGGCCCGCCCTTTGTTCTTAGTCTTCCTAGCGATCGAAGAAGACCCTTCATAGTTAACCAAAGAGTACAATCCCTGCAACTCCCTTAGCATCTTCCCCCCTGATTTTCTAGACTTAGTAGAACTGAGTTGCACCCTGATTTTCATTTGCATGTCAAAAATGCATAATGTACTTTATTCATAGTTAACCAAAGACCCTTCATAGCGATCGAAGAAGACCCTTCATAGTTAACCAAAGAGTACAATCCCTGCAACTCCCTTAACATCTTCCCCCCTGATTTTCTAGACTTAGTAGAACTGAGTTGCACCCTGATTTTCATTTGCATGTCAAAAATGCATAATGTACTTTATTCTTACAAGGGTCTTTTTCCTAGTATTTAACTTTGGGTTTTACAGTCTTTATTTACTTATGTTTTTCATATCCAGGTACAGATGCCGAATTTGATCTGCATGTTTTTCTTGTCCAGAAAATCTGTTTCTCTGCCATTGAAATGGTTTGCTGTAGGACAATGTTGGAGATATGAGAGAATGACAAGGGGAAGGCGCCGTGAGCACTATCAGTGGAATATGGATATCATTGGTGTACCAGAGGTTACGGTAGGGGCTGTGAACTTCAATTTATGAACTTTGTCACTGGTTTAGTTTTTGTTCCTCTACTAACTTAACTGTTGTTGGTCTTTATGTGCACTGAACAACAATTGTGGAAGTTTCTAACCATCATAATACTTTGTTAAAGTTATGACTTCGTGATAGTCAAAATATTAAATTTAGCTTCTGACATTGCTCCTCTTGCTTTTTCTACCTGTCTCTCTGAAGTACATACTCTCACACATACACAGTTATGTTGTTTCCTCTTTCAAAACACAATGTAGTTTTAGTCCATACAATTGTGATGGATGATCAACTCTTTCCTTCATTGTCTCAAACCTCCTTCTATTGTTTAAAACTTCAATCAAGTCCTTCATATTGGACTCTAGGATCCAAGTCCATCAATTACCATCATATCTGTATGCAGTTTTACATTCATTTCCGGTCAAGCTTATTATGTGCTTTTCTGCTCTAGGCTGAGGCCGAACTTATTTCATCTATAGTCACATTTTTCAAACGAATAGGAATTACGGCGTCAGATGTTGGCTTCAAGGTTTCTAGCCGAAAGGTGTGTTCAACTCTCTTTTTCTTTGGGATGGCTGGCAGGGGGGAAGGGTTACGAGAACTGAAGATATAATTGTGAGTCTTTTCCTTTGTGTCAGGTTTTGCAAGAAGTTTTAAGGTGCTACTCTATTCCTCAAAATTTATTCAACAAAGTTTGCATAATCATAGACAAGGTGAGTACTCAAGGTTGCACTTTTTTAAGACATGATTGCTCATTTGGAACATCTAGCACGTTTCTGTTCTGGCTTGTTTTGCTTTACTGCTCAAAATGTTTATGACTCATTCTCGTCCTTGATTTCAGACCCAATAATGTTTAGTCATTGATAATTTGTATTCTTCAAAAGTTTTGTTCGTTTTCCTTTTCAGTTTATACTAGACATTGTTAAATCGATCTTGTGGTTCCGATGCATAAGCCTAATGCTAATAATCTCTTTGCCAATCTAGGTTAAACACAGTTGACATGCATTGCATGTGTTATAGGGTTCTGGAATATTTTTGGTTCTTGGGTGCTTACTGGTCAGGGTTCAATGAACCGTGTTCTTTATTTGGATTTAGAGATCTTATATCACTACAAGTTGCTTCTATTCCTTGTTGGTTGTACTTATCATTCAGAAAGTTAATAAATGATTAAATGTTCCATTTTTCTAGAATTTTAAGTTTTTAAAATAATTGGTGAGTTAGCATGGTGTTGGAGATTCAATCTTTAACTCTACACTTTATTCCTCTTCCATTTAAGTGTTTCATGTTTTGGGTCTCTTGTGGAGACGAGCCTGGCCCAAATGTAAGATAAGTATTAGAATTTTAATTAAATGAATATCTTTCTCATTATGTTAAGTTTTTAGAGCAACTAGTAATTTAACTATAAGCATGTGTCACCTCAATTTTAAGGTGCTTATTTCCTCGAATTGTAATCATTTTCTGGGGGGTGCGCCTTGATCTGCCTGCAGATAGAGAAAATTCCATTGGATGAGATAAAGAAAGAGTTGAAGTCCGCTGGTGTATCAGAAGATGCTGTTGAGGAGCTATTGCATGTTCTTTCCATTAAGTCGTTGACGAAATTGGAAGGTATACTTTTCTGTCATTTTATGAACAATTTGTTAACATACTATTTTTTGTCCACAAAAGATAATGTCATTTCGTGTTTCTCCTCACATTCAAAAAGTTCATTTTAATAAGTAAACTGATGAATTCTTTTTCTGAAATTATCTTGGGCTATAGAAATTCTATTCAACCAATTTATGACATATATTCTATAAATACCATGTCTGTTCGCCTTCCCCATGTCCTTAAAGATAGAAACCTTTCATGCTCTGTGAAATCATGTTTCTAATCTGTCATAAGTTTGCAATGTGTCGAGAATTATAAATAATGAATTACAAATATCTATTTTCTTTTCAAAGCTTTAGGAAAGACAACAATTGACGCTGTCCATTGGTTTTGGTAAAATGTATCAGTTTGTCAAAAATGAATCAGTTGATGCAATTTTGTATGCAGAGATTCTTGGGAGTGCTGGAGAAGCTGTTGCTGATCTGAAGCAGCTATTCTCCCTTGCTGAAAAATTTGGTTATTCTGAGTGGATCGAGTTTGATGCCTCTGTTGTGCGCGGGCTTGCTTACTACACTGGCATTGTATTTGAGGTGAGATTTTTTTGTATTGTTGTTGTTCTTTCTTTCACCTTGTGTTCTAAATACGCACATCAATACCTAATGAATTCGAGTTGAGATCACTTCCATCCATTTATTAGGTGCTACCTTTGTAGTGGGGTTATTCCATCAATACTCTTAGAGGAAAAGAGGAAGTATTGCCTTTGTTGGCTGTTAAATGGTGTCGTGGAAATTGCACTGATGTTTTGTATAACGTGGATGCTTAGAGGCAGTAGTTGAGGCTATGACGGCTAAAGGCTGTGGGCCTCATTATATTGGCATTATGTCTAGTTCTTAATTTCCAAGCTGCTGAAACATGTAAAGGCGCGTGATAGTAGGTTCGAAGTTGATTATAAAGAGAGTACAAGTACTTTCATTAAAAGTAATTATCACTGGTACTCCAAAGTTGTTTCCCGGTGTCCATTATATTTGTGCGAGTAACATGTTGGCATTGGTATGACATTTTAGTGTAAGTATTACTAGCTTATGCATGAAGCAAGTGGCAAGCATAGCACATGTATTCCTGGTGCAATATTGAAAATCCTAATGTGGCTAAAAGATGGTACTCTAATATATAGATTGACATATGTTGCTTAGTCTGCATGTTAGGAAAACAAACCCTGTACTAAAAACACGTAATATATAGATCCAGCCTTATTTGTTTTCCTTTCAATGATGAATAGTCTTCCCATAAATGGAATTACACAGATGCATGCTATTAATTGATCATAGAGATTAAAGTTGTCTTTGGGGTTGATTCAGAGCAGCTATTATTTCACTGATGGAAATGCTTCTTTCTGTTGAGATGAGCACAATGACATTGTTTAAATAAAGTAGGTGCATTTTTGTTTTTCTCCCTCTCCCAAAAATGTTCTCAACTTTTTCTCCTTGCAGGGTTTTGATAGAGAAAGAAAGTTGCGAGCCATTTGTGGGGGTGGGAGATATGACCGATTACTCTCGACATTTGGGGGCGATGACCTTCCTGCATGTGGCTTTGGATTTGGTGATGCTGTTATAGTAGAAGTAAGTATATATATATATATATATATTTTTTTTTTTTTTTTTTTGATAAGCGTAAGTTTATCTGTTTATTAATCTCTAGTACGCTAGGTGCTGCTAAACTAGTTGAATTTGGGCTGCTATTGGAGGTGGTTATTGTGAATAAGTATGGTAGTGTGATGGGTGATTGGAGAACCAATGAGATCCATGGTTCTCATGGTGTGAGCCTGTGGAAATACATCAGCGATGGATGGGATTTCTTCTATGGGAATCTCCGCTTTGTGGCGGGTTGTGGACTTAGAGTTAGCTTTTGGCACGATGTTTGGCGTGGTGAGAGGCCTTTGAAGCTCGCTTTCCCTCTCCTGTTCTACCTAGCAAGGTGTAAGGAAGCACCGTTGGCGGATTGTTAGGAGGAGGGGTCCGATCATGGGGTGTGGAATATTCAGTTTGCTCGAGCCGCCAATGATTGGGAGCTGGTCAAATTTTCTGCTTTCTACTATCTTCTTTACTCCGTGGTTCTAAGGAGAAGGGACACAGATAAATGGGTTTGGAAAGGCGATAAGAAAGGGGTTTTTTCGGTGAAGTCATTGTATGGGCTCCTTCTTGGTGGTATGGGTGCGGCATTTCCATGGAGGCAGATTTGGAGGACTGCGGTGCCACCGCGCATTTCATTTTGTGTGTGGGAGGCGGCTCAAGGGAAGGTTTTGACCATTGACAACTTAAGGAGGAGAGGCCTTTGCTTGATCAATTGGTGCTTTCTTTGCAGGAGAGACGAGGAATCTGTGGACCATCTGTGGACCATGTGCTTCTACACTTCTCGGTAGCGAGAGAATTGTGGGTGCATTTGCTAAGTATCATTGACTACCCTTGGGTCATGCCTATAGGGGTGGGCGAGGTGCTGAAGTGTTGGAAGCGGTCATTTGACAACCCTTTGGCTTCGGCGGTGTGGAGGATGATACCTTTGTGCATTTGGTGGAGCTTGTGGAGGGAGAGGAATGACAGATGCTTCGAAGATTCGGAGTTGTCAGCTTTTGAAGGGCAAGATGTTGCATACTTTGTTTTTGTGGGCTAATGTTGTGTTGGGTCTCCTTTTATAGACTTCTGTGATTTTATCAGTTTTATAGCATGTTTACTGTAGATGGTTCAATATAGCTCCTTGTACTGTTATGTCACCTTTTTATTTCAATAAAGCTTTTCTTATAAAAAAAAACAGTCAGACTATGTTGCACTTACCAAATAAGCTACGTTTGCCCCACTGAAATCTTATAAACTATAATGTGCTTTCAACCTTGGGGACCAGTTCACACAATATTTTACGTATTGTCATGTAACATTTCTCATGGTATATGGACTGAATGAATGCCACATCTTACATCTTTTTTCCTGACAGACTGGGTTTGAGTTTCCATATCTAGTATGAGGTGAATCACTATGCTTGTCTCCGAGCTGTTTAGGTGCGTGTTCCTTGGTTAACGTCCAGGGCTCACTGAAGAGGAGTCAATATTTAAACCGAGTTGAGCTTGTATTAGGATGGTCCTTTGTGAGCAAACTTGGGTGCAAGAAATGTTTTATTTTTATTTTATGACTTCAGTATTGTCACACCGGGACCAGGATACCTGCAGTAAGGCATTCTGCTTGAAAACTTTATGCTTTATTTTGGTAGATTTGTTGCGTACATATATGTCCCGAATGTTTGCTTGAATGATCCCTTTTCTTTCCCTGAGATGCTTGAATGTTCTTGTGCTTTGTGTATGTGTAGTCTTTCCTTTTCCCTTTGGGTAACCGTGTACATGTCTTTGTGCTCCTTGTTACGGATTGGGATTGCAGTTGCTCAAGGAGAAGGGACTTGTACCAGAACTTAGCCTTCAAGTGGAGAATATTGTGTGCGCTCTGGATGTTGATCTCCAAGGCCCAGCTGCTACAGTCGCTGGCTTACTCAGAGGAAAAGGCCAGAGTGTTGATTTGGTCTTGGAAAGCAAACCACTTAAATGGTATGATTCCATTTTGTTATCACGGTATAAGTTTCTAAGGCAATTACTAATCTTTATGGAGATGTTATTGTATATACTTATCTCTATTCTGCTTCAGGGTTTTCAAACGAGCTGCACGAATAAATGCCGACCGGCTGATATTGGTGGGAAGTTCAGAGTGGCAAAGGGGTATGGTTGGTGTGAAAATTCTCTCTTCTGGTGAACAGTATGAAGTCAAACTTGATGAACTGGAATGATAAGATTTGATCAGAGGGATTGATTTATTGATTCCTTTCCTTCTTGATAAGTCAGTTTGACCTTAGATAAATCAATATTTTTTTCTTTTGAGAATTAGGTAATTGTATTTGTATTTTTGTCGAACGTTTAATGAAATTACCTCATTTTTTGTGCATGTACTGTATGGCAAAATTTTATGTTACTCTTTAGCTATGGGAATTATGCATAAAATCTGTATGGCTGAAAAAATTGTAGCCACCTAGTTTTGGGCAATGATTACCCCCACAAGATAGGATTTTTAAGTACAAGTTTGTTTGGGCAAATGGTCAGTCGATGTTGTTCAAATTTGAAACCATGGTACAATCCCCCATTGTGTTGAAGTTGTATAGCTATGCAGTAAAAGAAGAAAGTGACCGAGTGTGCAACTATCTTCCTC
Organism: Myrica gale; assembly: GCA_963930655.1. NCBI lineage: Eukaryota > Viridiplantae > Streptophyta > Magnoliopsida > Fagales > Myricaceae > Myrica > Myrica gale. The sequence continues at coordinate 5,356,278 of OZ005613.1, forward strand.
ACGAAGAAGAATGCGTAGATGAGATATTTTCCGGGCTGACACCCTCTGCACAGCATATTTGGGAAGCGGCAACCATGTTATCTAGAATGATTCTTGAACTTGGATTCAGTACATGTCATTCCTACTGTATTACCAAATTTCCATCTGGCCTGAACCAAACCCAATTCCTGGGTGATGTACGTGTTGATGTATTTTGTAGGATTTGGAGTGTATTGAGAATTTTTAGATGATGTTAGAGTTGTATTGATATTTGTGCATAAGTTGTTGAGGTGTAAAAAAATTAATGATGATTTTTAAAGTTTTTTTTTCAAATATTTTGAATTTATTTATTTATTTATTAAAAGTTGAATATTTAAAAGGTATAAAAAAGGTAAGAAAACGACAAACATTTGAAACGTAAATCAGTTGAGGAAATGACAAGCTTGCAGGAGACTGATAAAAGTTACTCACGCAGGCGACAAGCTGATAAGCTTGCAGTCCGCACGCAGGGGGAGGGGGGGAAATGACCAAATAACCCTTTAAAAATCCATTTTATCCTTTGGTTTTGATGTATGTAACGAATGAATGGAGGGTATTTTAGTAATTCTTTATAACTATGTCCAGGGTAAAATCGGAAACTACAAGTACAGTATCCTCAAAAAAATCATGTTAGTTGGGATTGTGATTTTAATTGAATGCGAATTCGGCCAAAATCAAGAACACCCTGGTTCTCAAACAGACAAGGAATGGTGTTTCAAAGAAAATCCTCATCGGGTTGGAAGTCTGCATTAAATATTACTACAAAATTCACAATCTGCGACTTACTGCTTCTCTAAACCCTCTTTAAGAGCACCAGCCTAGTAACCATTTGTGTTTTTTTTTTGGTTAATGAAAGAGGACGGTACCTCAAATTTTTTAGAGAAGCACTTGTGTCGGACGAATACTGTGCATAAAAACAGAATAGCCACTAAGCCTCGCGTGTTGTTCCTTGTTTCATACTTCACATTCACCCCTTTCCAATCCATCCGGGACCTCTCCAATTCAACTAGGTCTTGCATATACGTACAAAAAAAGTTTTTGCAATTTTTGGATTTAGCGTCTGGGTTTTATTGAGGTTGAGATATACCTGTAAAACTTCACTGGTAAAGTCGTCAAGAACTTGAACTATGAGTCGAGCTGATGGGCATGAAAGCCCACACGCTGCTCCAATGGAGAGTTTGTAAACCGCGGGATAAAATCAATGAATATATGTAGGTACATTGTTTTTTTTTTAAACCAATTTGTTGAAAGCAGCTAAAAGAAACCATGCATATCAGAAGACCGGATATGCTCGAAAATATCGTCCTCAGAAAAGAACCCTTCCTTACCAAACCGAGCTGCCCACTTAACTAAATTGTGAGCCATCTCATTACAACGTCTAGGCACCAAGCAACTTTCTACTCAACAAACTCAAGAATCCCAGCCCGAATATGATTCACAAAAGTTACAGCAGCCCACAAGCAAGCCTGGTCAGAAGAGAGCACATCCTTGCACAATAGGAGAGAATCGCATTCAAAAACAGCACGACACCAGCGCCTCTTACGAACCAAAGAAACCGCTTCCGCAAGAGCAAACGCTTCACTAATATTGGGTCCATAGTAGCTAATGGTTCCGTGTATATCATGCAGAGGGAACTGAAAGAATCTCTAACAAAGATAGTTATCTAAGACCCGTTTGGACGTACAGCCACATCCGAATTAAGCTTCACACAAAACCCAACTGAGGAGGATTCCAATGAAGATTCGCACTCCTCCCCACTTCAACCCAAGCAGCCGAATGTTCCATATATTTTGGTCTGATCGGCTTAAGCATATCACCAGTATTAACCGGTTGAGAAAGGTGAACCACTTTGTTACGAGTGTGCCAAATAACATCCATCACGATGGCCGCATTAACCACAAAAGCTCGCAAATTCCGAGCCTCAATATTAAACGCACGATCAGCTTGAATAATAGTCAGAATCAGCTCTGCAGAACTAGCAAGGGGAATCGAGTCCATCTGCACAGCCCACAAAGATTCCCGCCTAGCAATACTTGCCACACTACAGTAGACATGGAGATGGAGGGAGTCTTCTGGCGCTTGTCTACACAAGGGGCAGAGAAAAGCATCATCATCCTCCCTATGCAAAATCCTTCCCAGACTTCCTTTGGTTTCCAAAGCACCCTTTGCAACTTTCCAAAGCAACAGTTTAAGCCTGTCTTGAATTTTTATCTTCCACAACAGAACTTTCCACAAAGGATTGGAAGGCGCCCTCAAAGCTTGTTCAGCATCCAGAATGGACTTGACAGAATGTTATTCGGCTTCTAAAAATGTAGCTGAGACTTTTTGTTATTGTTCCTCTTTTTTTTTCTCACTGGACCTTATTAACTACGGGCCTCTTTTGGTTGAAGAGGGCAAACAAAGTTGGGCTTATTATTCCAAGTAGGAGGCCCATGCAGCATTCGCCGGCCCAACAGAAAAGCAGACAGCTGAGGTATCATAATAATGTCCTATCGGAAAACACGCATCTCTTGGCTTTTCTGTTCATTATTGGCAACAATAAAAAATTAGTATGTCCGTTTTCACCATTTTTTCAGGATTCTAAGTATATTCAAAATTCTACCACCGAACATATTCAGAATTCAAACACAAAAACCAATACATTTTACACAATCTCCAACAACTTTTTAATTTTTTATTCAACATAAATTTTCTCTCTCTATACTTTTTCACATAACTCCAATACTTTTTTATTAAACAATTACATCAAATCATTTCTCTCTCCACTTTACACAAACACCAATAAAACACTATTCAACATAAAAATTCACAACTTCTCTAAAATTCTACATTTTTTCTCAAAACGAACATCACCTAGTACTCCTCTCCGTTCCCAATTCTGCGAGGGAAGCATGTGTCTGTCTGCATTGTATTTTCCTTTTTTCCACCTTTTTTTTGTTGGGTGACTCCAAAAAACAAAACTAAAGGATAGGATTTGATTCTTTCGGAGATGGAGAATTGATTTTATAAATAATGAAAAGATGTTAAAGTTTGTGAAAAAATATGAAATAATTTTTTGTCCTATAGAATCGACACTATACGAGTTGACATTGTCCTATAACATATTCATAGGTGGAATAGAGGGACACTATACAATGTTTTGATGATAACAATAGAAATAATTGAGATATGGAGCAAAGGAGATCCAAAATGAGAACGAAGCGATCAAGCAACAACACCTTCGATGGAAGTGCTCTTAAATTGAAGACTCAATATGCTAGGGTAAGCTTTGTAACTCTAAGACTTCATCTTTAACAAGGATTTGAACCACACACTTGCATATTTCTTCAAAACATGCATGAATTTTTTTACCACATTTTTTGAAGATCAAAACATTTTCAATGGCTTCAAAATATCCCAAATATACTCCCAAACCTTTTATATACTTATGAGAAGTTAGCCTTTAAAATTAGGTGTTTTAAGTTGGTCAAAATCGAGTTTTTAAATCAACAAGATCATGCTTAAGTTAAGGAGGTCGACCGGCCGACCGCTTGATATAGCTATCGACCGGTTAATTTTGAAAAGGATGAAAATAGCCGTTTTGACCTCTGACATTATGATCATTGGGTAACGGTAACTTGAAGCGGTCAACCAGTTCATATAGCGGTCGACTGACTCGTTTTAACAGACGACTCCCAACGACTATTTTTCTCATGATGCCTATATAAAGTCATTCTCACACCTTTTAAACACAACTCAATCGTACAAAATCATTTTACAAAGGCAAACAGCGATAAAAAAACCTTTCAATCCTTATTCAAACATCATTCACACATAATCATCACTTTAACATCCTTGTTATTGTGTAAAGCCTAAGAGCTAGATATTTTTCATTATAAAATCTACTCCATGAAGGGAGGTTTAGAGGGAAATTTTGTTCAACCATATACATTTCTAAGAGAGTGATTCTCTTGTTTCCTCTCGATGCGGGTTGTTCATCGAAAGAAAGAGTTTGGAGAGGTTTGTTCTCAAACTCGTTCTCGAGGCTTGAAGAGGGTTTTTCCTCAAGCTCAAGTGAAGAAATCTCAAGGCTTGAAGAGGGTTTTCTCAAGCTCAAGTGAAGAAACCTCAAGGCTCGATAAAGGAGCTTGAGGGGTGGATGTAGGCGGGTTTGCCGAACTACCTAAAAATCTTGTGTTTGCTTCTCTTCCCTTATCTCTTTATATTGTGCTACTAGTTTCTTGTTCTAATTTTTATCTCCATATTTGAGTTGCAATATATATACTTGTGTTTAATCTTTTATTGCAATCATTTCTCTTTGTGGGACTTGTAGCTAGCAAACACATTCTTTAGTGTGAGTTTCGAAAAAATATTGAAACTCAATTCACCCCCCTCTTGGGTTGCCTTAATCCTAGGACTTTCAATTGGTATCAAAGCCTGATGTTTATATTTACAAGATTTAACAATCTTGAGTTAGAATGTCAACCTCAAGCTTCAACACTCATGTTGAAGGACTTTCCACACTTAGACCACCATTCTTTAATGGTAATGATTATGCATATTGGAAAGTTAGGATGATAATTTATCTTCAATCTATTGATTATAATCTATGAATTTGTGCTTTAAATGGACCACATTATCCTATGAAAGCCGTAGATGAGAAAATTGTACCTAAGACCGTTAATGAGTATACCGATGAGGACAATAGAAGATCTATGAACATTCTATATTATGTATTAGATAGAAATGAATTCAATAGACGATTTACTTGGCATAGTGCAAAGGAAATTTGGCATATTTTATAAATCACGCATGAAGGTACGAACCAAGTAAAAGAATCTAAGATAAGCTTGCTAGTTCATAACTATGAATTGTTTAAAATGAAACCGGAGGAAAACATTAGTGACATGCTTACTAGATTTACGAATATTGTAAATGGTTTAAATTATCTTGGAAAAGTGTACACTAACTTCGATTTGGTGAGAAAAATTCTTAGGTTACTACCAAAGACTTGGGAAGTCAAAGTCACCGCTATTCAAGAAGTGAAGGACCTCACCAAATTGCCTTTGGAAGAGCTTGTTGGATGAGGTATATCTCTTGGATCTTGAAGATTCAAAACCTTCATATGATGAATTATAAAATGTTTTGATGACTTATACATTACGTTTGAAAATTTTAAACTCAAATACAATGTTTTGAAAAAGAAGCATTCACTAGCTACAAGTGACTTTGATTCCTTAAATGATGTACAAGGAAATTTGAAGCTAGATAATGAAGAATTGAAACTAAAAGTTTCAAGCTTGGAGATTGAGAACAAAGCTTTCAAAGAAGGTTACTCGTCAAAACACCATTCTTGAAAAGTTCACTCAAGGAAGCAAAGCCTTGGAGAACATTCTAAATAGTCAAAGATGTGTTTTTGACAAAAGTGGTTTAGGTTACAAGACTCATCAAAATGAAAAGTATTTCAAAATTTCTTTGTCAAAGCTAAATCCTCAAATGAATCTTTTCACACTTGCAACTTTTGCAACAAGAATGGACATCTAATATTTAATTGTCCTCTTAAGAAACTTGGGTGCAAAGCTCTTGGAAAAGTATGGGTTCCAAAGGGAACCGTGGCTAATCTAAGTGGACCCAAAAAGGTTTGGGTACCAAAAAATATTTTCTTCATTCTTTTGTAGGATTCAAGAAGGTTGGAGCAATAAAAAGTACTTGGATGAAACTTGCCTATCAAGAAGGCTTGTGACATTTGAGGACAAATTCTAAGGGAAACCTTTGGTAAATTCTAAATCCTTAATTAAGAATAAATTCTAAATATGCCAATGCAAATGTATTTATCCTTGACATATTTCTTGCATTTATTCACAAATGTGAGATCTCACTTGATTTCATTCATATGAGCATCAAACTTGTTGATATTTTCATAAAACCCTTGAGTAATGATAGATTTCGTGATCTTAGACAATATATTGGGTTTTTAGATGCAAATGCTCTTTGATATGCTATCTTATTGATTTGCATGATTTTTCATTGTTTTGATGTTTTTAAACATGTTTAAAATGCTTTTATGACTTGTTACATGTTTGACATTCATCAAATACATCATTCCATTTCACTTTTGAGCCTTGAAACCTCATTTCTCGAGACTAATCTCTATAGCGGTCGATCGTGTGGAACCGCTACACGAAGTGGTCGACCATGTGGAACCGCTACACAAAGCGGTCGAATATGTGGAACCGCTACACTAAGCGGTCCCCAGTTAGTAGAACTTGTTCTATCAAGTGGTCGATGTACAGGAACCGCTATATCAAGCGGTTGACCGCCTCGTCGAGTCTATATATACTACAACTCACATTTGGTCGACTGGCCTACCTCCTCCCATGAACCGCTTCATTTCTCTCGAACCAAACACTCTCAAAGCCTTCTCAAAACACCATAACATGCCCCAAAATCGATCCCCATCATCTCATATCATCATTTTCGGGCTAAGCCCTCTCTTTTTTAGTGGATTTACATCAAAATCCGGTCAGCAATAGATTTTTAGGGATTTCAGCCTCCCTTGAAACCCTAACCCTAGATCTCCACATTTCAACCTTTTTTCTCTCAAAATTCTTGATCTCTACCATCATGCCAAGGACAAAGCATGCTGCCATAAATGACACTGAGCGAGCGGGGTCATCTCGTGCTTCAGATTCCGGTGAGCCTGATTACTTTTTTCGTACTTCTGAATGTGCTAAGAAATTTCACAGTGACTTTTCAAAGTGAAAAGTCATGCTGGGTAGGAAAGTGAATATAGAATCACTTTCCGATTTTGAGATTAAGCGTCCATATGTGAAAAAGGGTTGGCAGAGTTTGTTGGATATGGGTAACGAAGTGATTCCCAAATATGTTAGGATGTTTTTCTCTAATATGACTGTTGGTTGGGAAGCAGGAGGATTATTTATAGTTAAGAGTACGGTTGGAGGAGGAGATATTATTTTGAATGAAGTAATTCTGGGTGATATTTTGGGTATCCCACATGTTGGGATTCGAGCTTATGAGCTTAAAACTTGGCCCATGTGTAATGACTTTGATTATGGAGAAGCCCTAATTTACCTCCTAGGTAATGGTGTGACAAAATATGCACCTAGAAAAATCCATGCTAACCAATTACCTATTCGTTTAAGATTGCTTCATTTGATTTGCACCCATAACTTGATTCCTTGGGGTGGACACCGAGAGGAGATGACTTTTATGGATGTCTTTGTGCTGGAGCGTTTCCTGAAGGAGAAAAAGTTCAATCTTCCTTACATTATGCTCAAACATATGGAAGTAGCTTATGACTCTAAGAAGAATCTACCTTATGGCTTGCTGTTTACCCAGATTTTTAGATATTTTGGTGTTGCACTCAGTCTTTGAAAGCGAGACACTTTGACCAAGTGTGAGCAATTTGATACTGTGGTCTTAACCTGGATGGGCTATAGACGGACTTCTAGAAACACTTGGGTGCCTAAGCGTCAGGCTAGTGATGAGGATGATGATGTTGATGAGGATGAGGATGAAGATGAGCCAGAACATGAGGAGGTAGATGCTGAGGCAATGAAGTTTGATATAGATGTTGATATGGCTGATGACCCTCCCATTATTTCTTCTCCTACCAGAGTTCCAGACCCTACCTCTTCCTTTGATTCCCGGTCAACTGCTTTTGAGCAGAGGATTACTGCTATGCATGAGGAGCAGAAGACGTTCCTTCAGGAGAGTGTCACTTCTATGCAAGAGGAGCAGAGGAAGTTCTTTGAGGAGATGAGGACTTTTATGGCCCGTTTTCCTCCACTGACATTATTTTCATGGCATATGCATCTTCATTTTGCGTATGTATTCTTCTTTGCTTATGTATTTCATTGTTATGATGACAAAGGGGGAGAAGAAAAGCATGGTGTCTCTTTTTGTATCTCTGGCATCCCTTTGACACTTTGATGTACTGCTTAATTTTGATATGAAAGCCTCTTTATTATTCATATGTAATTCTTTCATATTATATACTAACTTGTGTCCATGAATTATTAAAATGTCCAAAACCCCACATCAAAGTACAAAAGATAGGGGGAGACAAGATCAAAAAGAGGAAAATCAATTAATTTATTGTCATCATCAAAAAGAGGGAGATTGTTGGCTTTTAATCACAATCAATGTTTTGATGATAACAACATAAGTAATTGAGATGTGGAGCAAAGGAGATAAAAAAATGAGCACGAAGCGATCAAACAACATCACCTTCAATGGAAGTGCTCTTAAATTGAAGTCTCCATATGGTTGGGTAATCTTTGTAACTCTAAGACATCATCTTTAACAAGAATTTGAACCACACACTTGCATATTTATTCCCAACTTGCATGTATTTTTTTACCACATTTTTTTAAGATCAAAACCTTTTTAATGGCTTCAAAATATCCCAAATATACTCTCAAACCTTTTATATACTTATGAGAACTTAGCCTTTAAAATTGGGTGTTTTAAGTTAGTCAAAATCGAGTTTTTAAATCAACCGGATCATGTTTAAGTTGAGGAGGTATACCGGCGGGTCAAGCGGTCGACCGATACTCGACCGCTTGATATAGCGGTCGACCGGTTAATTTTGAAAAGATGAAAATAGTCGTTCTGACCTCTGACTTTATGATCGTTGGGTAACGATAACTTGAAGCGGTCGACCGGTTCATATAGTGGTTGACCGACTCGTTTTAACAGACGACTCCCAATGGCTATTAACGGTTATTTTTGTCATGATGCCTATATATAGTCATTCCCATGCCTTTTAAACACAACTCAATAGTCCAACATCATTTTACAAAGGTAAAGAGTGATCAAAAACCTTCCAATCCTTATTCAAACATCATTCAGACATAATCATCACTTCCACATCCTTGTTATTGTGTGAAGCCTAAGAGCTAGATATTTTTCATTGTAAAATCTACTCCTCCAAGGGAGGTTTAGAGGGAAATTTCGTTCAACCATATACATTTATAAGAGAGTCATTCTGTTGTTTCCTTTCGGTGAGGGTTGTTCATCGAAAGGAGTTTGGAGAGGTTTGTTCTCAAACTCGTTTTTTAAGTTTGAAGAGGGTTTTCTCAAGCTCAAGTGTAAGGAAACATTTCCCTTGATTGAAGGGAGAATAGTGAAGAAACCTCAAGGCTCGGTGAAGGAGCTTGAGGGGTGGATGTAAAAATCTTGTGTTTGCTTCTCTTCCCTTATATCTTTTTATTGTGCTACTAGTTTCTTGTTCTAAGTTTTATCTCCATACTTGAGTTGCAATATATATACTTGTGTTTAATCTTTTATTGCAATCATTTCTCTTTGTGGGACTTGTAGCTAGCAAACACATTCTTTAGGGTGAGTTTCGAAAAAGTATTGAAACCCAATTCACCCCCCTCTTGGGTTGTCTTAATCCTAGGACTTTCAAAGGAGTGGGTACTAGTTATATCTTGGGTCAACAATTCGCAAGGAGTGGGAGATTAAGGAGGATGTGGCTCACAAGAATAGGAGAAGTGCATTGAGAATATTGTAAGCATGTACACCATATTACCTATTAAATTAAAAGGAAATTTTCTATCGAACTCTAACCATTTGAAATGTATTTCAGAGAATTTGTGTTTTACAACCTCACTATTAGCCAAATTGTAAGCGCTTGCAAATTCACCAGTAGCCAGTTCTTAAATTTGGTCTTGCACCCAAGAAACATTAGTCCACGGTTTATTAGAAATATTTGTCTACTTATATTTAGATGTTAATTGCCTCCATTTTATGGTATATCTTTTGTCTATCATCAAATTCCATAATGCTTATTTTTCGGTCAAGTAAATTGCTATTTTCCAACTGAGGCTCTTGTCAATATAAGTTATTTTTAGATCAACTTATGTCATGGATTACGTGGTTTCACTATATTTCTAGCACGGTTTCACCACCGCTATCCTCACTCAAAATCAATCAGCGAATCACTACAGTTCTGGATGGAGAACCGCTTAGAACTTCTTGGAAGGATACGAATTCGGGAAGACATTTTTTAGAGTGTGCAAAGTATGACAAAAAAATCTGTAAGTTATTAAGCATATGGTTGTTTATTTTCATTTGGATTGAAGTTGGGACATATATGATGCGTGTATAACCTTTGGCTCTGCCAATTTATAGCTGACCGGGCATTGTGGTTGCTTTTGTTAGTTTGATCCTCGCACTTGCCTCCAAGGGATGGAGGTGGGACTGTTATTGCCAAAAAATTGAAAGACTTACAGAAGGATGTGGGTGTGCTAAAGTGCACTGTGAGAAGATTGGAATGTATGCTAGGAGTTTCATTGGTTGTTGTTGTTGTTATGGGTGCCTTCTTGCTAAGGAGCACTATGATTTAATTGTTATGTGATGTATGTTTTAGGTTAGGATAAATAATTGTTTTGTAAGGTAAAGCCAACAATATTTCTGCCATGTTTTAAAGGTATAATGTAAATGACAGTTTGGACATGAAAATGACAGAATGACATGTAATGACTGTGTTTTGGCTATGTAATGGTACAATGACTTTTATGGCAGAATAACATGTAATGGTTGCCTTTTGGTTATCTAATGGTAGAATAACTTTGTAATGACATTGTCCTGTGTTATGTAATGGTAGAATGACTTTGTAATGATATTGTTGCGAGTTATCTAGTGGTATGGTTTGTGTTATGTAATGGCAGAATTGCATTACCCTCAACAGTAACAGATTTATGCTCAATTACTTATACATTAAACATTGTCACATAAAGTGGGTACAAAATGTTTACATAATACATAAACTGTGCTCAAAATACTTGCCAATCTTAGGACCCTCCCACCCCTTTTACATTGTACCCCAGAAACATAGTGGTGTTGAAGTAAAAAAAATTACGTGAAGTTGCTACCGCCCACAGTACATCCTTAAATGCTCTGCCCTTGTACCCATCACCCTTTAGATTAGTATGAAGATGACGCAAGTAAAATCTGTGGTCCACGGGGCATTTAATTCTTAAATGTGAGGCCCAAACCCTGTACACATTCATAAGTCAAATCAAATCATTGTACTAAGTTAAAATCTTGAAAGGCTATGTAGCAACCCAAGAGGGGGGTGAATTGGGTTTTAATAAAAATTAATTATTTTTAGGAGATTTAAAACACCAATTCACAAACAATCACAATAAACCAAAGCAGTAGAGAAATAAAGAAATTTACAAAGATAAGGGTTGAAGAGATAACATCGTAGTTTTTAGGTGGTTCGGCCAAAACACTTGCCTACATCCACCCCTAAGGCAAATGACTTCCTTGGGCTTCCCTCACTATAATCGAATAGCAAGTACAGCTTCATGGGTGCTAAGGAACCGTTACAAAGCTTTTTCAAAGATTACGCTTAAACTCTTCACAAATCCTCACAACCTAGAGGATTTCTTCTACTCTCACAAGTAGGACCCAGTGTTTACCCAACACTCTCAAAGTGTAAATGGATTAGGTAGAAGGTGTAAAGCTCACGTATAGGCTCTTGAAGCCGAATATTCAAATATGAGGTACAAGGGTAGGAGAGAAGATAAATTTACACTAGAAGCCTAGAAATTTGATGGTGAAGGAGCATGCCTTCTCAGTTGGTGCGGAGCTTCTCTCTTCTTCAAAGATTTCCCTCTTTTCTCAAGAGTTAGGTCAAGGAGTAATTGCAAAATCGTGCGTGTAGGTGAGAGCTCTTGAATTCTTCAACAACCGGTCTTCTATTTAACCCATTTTGTCTTGAACGGTCGAGTGGGTAGGTGAGAGAGCCGTTGGAAACTTTTCCATGAAATAAGGTGCGTTTTAATGCATCTGATGGCTTTCCGAAAAATCCTCAATCTCGTGTAATGTGTCGACAATTCAACTAGCATGTGCTGACATATAGAATTTGAACTAAAAATTAGGTCTCGGGAGTCAGTGCAATGTGTCGACACTATTAGGTCCATGTGTCGACACATGTTTTGGTCAAAAACACATGTCTCGGGTGTAAGTGCAATGTGTCGACACATGTTTTGCCTGAAAAAACATGTCTCGGTTGTTAATGCAATGTGTCGACACACATTTTGAATGTGTCAACACCTAAAAGTTCTGGAGACAAAAATCAGTTTTTTTGAAGAATTCAACTCATTCAAAAACGATTTTAAGTGTCTTATTCTTTGAAGAGATTATCAAGCATTACGAGCAAAGACTTTTAGAGAGATAAATTTCAATCCTTTTGAAATATAAATAGGAATTTGTGGATTGTAGAAATAGATTCTAAAGTCCTCAAAAACTAGGAAACTTTTGTTATCATCAAAATCATTTATAGATTGTTTGTAAAACAACCTTGGGCTAACAATCTCCCCCTTTTTGATGATGATAAAAACATGTTAAAAATAACTTTTTGCTAACAAATAGAAAAGCTCCCCCTGAGAACAAGCAGGAGTTTTTCATGACATTTTTAGCAAATAGACTTTAGAATTATATAAAAATTTTGCAAGAGTTCCCTTTGTAAATGGAGGTTTCCCAAAAATTTAAAACATAAGAAAAGCACTTCTATGAAACTTCAGAAGTGAAAAGGGGGCTGCAGCAGAATAGAAAAAGAAAAAAAAAGGAAAAGAGAGGTGGCTGCCGAATAGAAAAAGAGGAGAAAAGCTATGTGCTTGAAAGAGATTTTGATGGGTGGCTTGGATTTTCTTCTCATGAGAGCACAGTGACTATTCTTCTAAGATTCAATTTATTTTATTTATCTTTTTAATGTTTAGTATTGATATTATGGATTTTTTTTCATGATAATGAGTAGCTAAGTTTTTAATTAAGGTTGAGGATGAAACCTTGTTGAGGATTATCAATGATTATTCATGAGATTTGAATTTTTCCCATGAATGTGTTCTTTAATGATTAAATTGTTCTTGCTTCACATGAATTGATTAAGATGATTTTCTGAATATGAGTTCAATCATGTTTTTCTCATGATTTAGAATAGTCTGATTCAATTGATTGCTTGAATTATAATTGCTTGATTTTAGAATTAAATATCTTTTGTGATTTTTTTTCAACTTATACAGGAGATGATTTAATTCTATATTTTTAAGCGAAGAAGAACATGTTTTAGTTTTTTATATGTGAACTTTGATGATAATATTTTCCATGGTAACAAGATTGAATTCTAGATTATCTTGCAGTAGTTTGGGAAAAATCTAATGATCATGAATAATCGTTGTTATGAATTAGCAAGGTAGATTCTGAAATCCTTAATTCCTTTCTCTTGATAATTTACAGATTTTTCTATTGTCTTGCTTAATTAATTATTTCCTTATTTCGAGTATTAGATTAATTGTTTTCTTTGTTTGGATTAGCTTCGGTTTTAGTGCTATTTAGTTTCAGAAACAAAAAAAAATCATTTTTCTGAACTAGATTAGGATTCATTTAGTTGAGGTTTGGTTAATTTTCCTGAGTTTTTACAAGTCCTTGTGGGTTCGACCTCGCGCTTGCCTAACTATACTTCGGTACGGTTCGTGCGCTTGCGAGTACATTAAAATTTCACAACAAGTTTTTGGGGCCATTGCCAGGGACTTGGTCAGGAAAATAAACTAGATCTGAATTGAATTTGTCTTTCTACTAGTTGTTGTTAGGTTTTAAAAAAAATCAGGTGGTTATGGTGTATGAGAACGTGGAAACGTGATCAAACACATCGTCTTGTCTGCTGTGATTTGCCATTCGTAATGGAAGAACACGTAGAGGATGCTAAAACTTTTAGGGAGTTATTTTCACCCATTACCAACAACACTCCTTCTTGTATAGTGTTGCCTGCAACTATTGCAGCACACTTTGAGCTGAAGCCACAAATAATTCAACTCTTGCCCACTTTTCATGGATTGGACAAAGAAGATCCTTACATGCATGTAAAGGATTTTCTCAAAATTTGTGCTACCTGTAAGTTTCAAAACTTTAAAGATGACTCTGTTCGCCTTCGTTTGTTTCCTTTTTCCTTGAAAGATAAGGCGAAATCATGGCTTAATTCATTGTCCCCTAGATCTATCACCTCATGGGAACTTTTGGTCACTAAGTTTCTTTCTAAATTTTTTCCAATGTCCAAAACCAATGGCTTGAGGAGAGAAATTGCATATTTTTATCAGGAAGAGCATGAAAAATTTTATGAGAGTTGGGAAAGATTTAAAGGTTTGATTTTAAAATGCCCCCACCATGGTTTTGAGACATGGAGACTTTTGCAGTATTTTTATAATGGGTTGACTCAAACGAATCGTAACATGATTGAGTCTATGAATGGTGGTGGTTTTTTGAGTCTTACAGATGAGGGGGCATACAAATTTCTTGAGGATTTGTCTGATAGTTCTAAACAATGGGATTTTTCTAATCGTAAAGAGAGAGCAGTCCCTACAATTAAGAAAAGAGGGTTGTTTGAGATTAGTGAGGACCTAGACATGAAAGCAAGGTTAGACAATCTCACCCATAAGGTTGATGCTTTAGTCCTAGGTAGAGGTGTGAATTCTGTTAATCAAGTTCAAACTGAAGTGTGTCATCTTTGCACTAGTCCCATGCATACAACACAAATGTGTCCTACCACAGCCGGTTATCCTGAGTGCTATGCTGAGCAAGCAAATGCACTCAATAATTTTGGAAAGCCATTTGCTAGTCCATTCTCAGAGACATACAATCAAAATTGGCGGAATCACCCAAATTTTCTTGGAGACAGAACCAGCCTCCCATGAATGTAGGTGGACAACAAATTCATCAACAACCTCAATTCCGTCCACCTACCCAAGCATATCCTCCTATTCCTCAAGCTACTCCTCAAGTTAAGGCACCACAAAGACCACAATCATCTTTAGAGGAATCCCTTAAAGCTTTCATGCAGTCAACTAACCAGGCCATTCAAGAGATGAAAAATTCCAGCCAATTAAATACTCAGGCTATTTCAAAATTGGAAAATCAAGTTGGCCAGTTAGCAACCCAAGTTGTAGAGAGGGAAAAGGGAAAATTTCCTAGTCAGCCAGTACCCAACCCAAAAGGACAGTTTTTTGTCAATGGCTCTTCTAGCTCAAGGCACACACAGGAGAATGTTCAGTCCATCACCACCCTTAGGTCTGGTAGAAAGATTGATAATCAAGTGGAAATACCTAGGGTGGAGGGTAGTGAAAAAATTGTGTCAAAAGAAAAAGGAGCTCAGAGTTCATAAGATGATCTTGATGAAAATAAGGGCAACTCAATTTCCATTCCAATACAGGATTCTAGTTCTTCCCATCTTGATAAGAAATTTATTCCTAAAGCTCGATTCCCTGAAAAGTTAGCAAAGTCTCAGAAAAATGCCTAATTTGGAGATATTTTAGAGGTTTTTAAGCAAGTGCAAATAAATATTCAATTCCTTGATGCAATTCGTCAAATGCCTGCTTATGCTAAATTTCTGAAGGATCTTGTTACAGTGAAGAGGAAAACAAATGTTCCTAAAAATGCATTTTTAACAGAGCAGGCTAGTTCAGTCATTCAGAGTAAATATCCAGTGAAATGTAAGGACCCAGGATCTCCGACAATTTCATGTAAGATTGGGGATCATCAAATTGAGAGAGCTTTGTTAGATTTGGGGGCAAGTGTGAACCTATTGCCATATTCTATATATGTGCAGTTATGTTTGGGGGAGTTAAAACCCACATCCATGACACTCCAGTTAGCATATAGGTCTATAAAAATCCCCAGAGGTGTTGTTGAGGATGTGTTGATTAAGGTGGATGCATTCTATTTTCCTGTTGATTTTGTTGTGCTCGACACTGAACCTGCTCAAAACACTAGTTTACAAATCCATGTCATTTTGGGTCGTCCTTTCTTAGCCACATCCAATGCTTTGATAAATTGTAGGAGTGGTGTGATGAAAATTTCTTTTGGGAACATGACTGTTGAGCTAAATATTTTTCATATAAGTAAGCAAGTGCCAGAGAATGAGGATGTCTGTGTAGTTAACATGATTGAAAATCTGGTACATGATACTTTCATTCAGTCAAGTTCTGAGAATCCATTAGAGGCTTGTTTGACCCATTTTGGTTGTAAATTGGATATTGAAAAATCAATTGAGGAAGTCAATGCATTGTTAGATTTTGTCCCTCTCTTAAATCTTAACAAGTGGCAACCAAAAATAGTTCATCTTCCTCTTTCTGCAGCACCCCCACTCCCATCTGCGGTAGAACCACCCAAGTTAGAGTTGAAACCTTTGCCTGATACTCTGAAATATGTGTTTTTGGGTTCTTCTGAAACATTGCCTGTCATTATAGCTTCAGATTTGGACAATCTTAAGGAATGTCAATTGATAAGTGTACTTCAAGAACACAAGGAAGCTATAGGTTGGACAATTGCTGACATTAAGGGTATTAGTCCCTCTGTGGTTATGCATAGAATTCACTTGGAAGAGAATGTCAAAACTTCACGTGAATCACAGAGGCGTCTAAATCCTGTAATGCAAGAAGTTGTGAGAGCTGAAGTTTTGAAGCTCTTGGATGTGGGTATCATATACCCAATTTCTGATGGTAACTGGGTGAGTCCAGTTCAAGTTGTGCCAAAGAAGTCTGGCATAACAGTAGTCAAGAATGATGATGATGAGTTAGTCCCAACTTGTGTGCAAACAGGATGGAGAGTATGCATTGACTACCGTAAGCTGAATGCCATGACGAGGAAAGATCATTTTCCTCTTCCTTTTATTGACCAAATGTTGGAAAGGTTAGCCGGTCATTCTTATTTTTGTTTTCTTGATGGATATTTTGGGTATAACCAAATTCCCATTGCACCAGAGGATCAAGAAAACACCACCTTCACATGCCCCTTTGGGACATTTGCCTATCTTCGCATGCCATTTGGTTATGCAATGCCCCTGCCACCTTTCAAAGGTGTATGATTAGTATTTTTTTCTGACATGGTAGGAAGGTTTTTAGAGGTTTTCATGGATGATTTTTCAGTTTTTGGGTCAACCTTTGATGAATGCTTGCACCATCTATCCTTAGTGTTGGTTAGGTGTAAAGAAAAAAATCTTGTTCTTAATTGGGAAAAATGTCATTTTATGGTCACAAAGGGAATTGTTCTTGGACATGTAATATCAGAAAATGGCATTGAGGTTGATAAGGCTAAAATTGATTTAATTTCTAACCTTCCACCTCCTAAGACTGTGAAAGAAATTAGATCATTTTTGGGCCATGCAGGATTTTATCGAAGGTTCATCAAGGATTTTAGTAAGATCTCAAGACCCTTATGCAATTTACTTGCCAAAGATTCTCCATTTGTGTTTGATGATGTGTGTCTCCATGCTTTTAAAAGATTAAAAACTGAGTTGGCTTCAGCACCTATCATTAGACCACCTGATTGGGAAGTGCCTTTTGAGATTATGTGTGATGCTTCCGATTATGCAATTGGTGCTGTTTTGGGATAGCGCATTGAAAAATTTCCCCATGTGATTTATTATGCCAGCAGGACTCTCAATGATGCTCAAATAAATTATTCCACAACTGAAAAGGAACTGTTATCAGTTGTTTTTGCATTGGATAAATTTAGGTCCTATTTGTTATGGTCTAAGGTTTTAATTTATTCCGATCATGCTGCATTGAAGTATCTTTTCTCCAAAAAAGATGCTAAACCTCGTCTCATCCGATGGATTTTATTGCTACAAGAATTTGACCTTGAGATTCGGGACAAGAAGGGTTCCGAAAATGTTGTAGCAGATCATTTATCTAGATTGATAGTTGAGCATACTTATGATAGTTCACCCATTCTCGAGTCCTTCCCTGATGAGCAATTGATGCATCTCTCCCAAAGACCTTGGTTTGCTGATATTGCTAATTATCTTGTTACTGAGAAAATGCCTTCACAATGGACTAAACAGGATAGATCCAAATTTTTGGCTGAGGTAAAATATTTCTTTTGGGATGACCCATACCTGTTTAAGTATTGTCATGATCAAATAATTAGGAGATGCATTCCTGAGAGTGACCAACAAAATATCATCTCTTTTTGTCATGATCATGTTTGTGGAGGTCACTTCAGTTCAAAAAAGACTGCTGCCAAAATTTTACAGTGTGGATTTTATTGGCCTTATATTTTTCGTGATTCTCATGCGTATTGTTCAGCTTGTGATAGATGTCAAAAATTGGGAAGTATCGGAAGAAGAAATATGATGCCATTGACCCCTATTTTGATTATTGAACTATTTGATGTTTGGGGTGTTGATTTCATGGGTCCATTCCCTAATTCTTTTGGTAATTTATACATCCTTGTTGCAGTTGCTTATGTCTCTAAATGGGTGGAGGCAGTTGCATCTAGAACCAATGATCACAAGGTTGTAGTCAAGTTTCTGAGGGAAAATGTGTTTGCACGGTTTGGTACACCACGTGCCATTATTAGTGATGGGGGAAAACATTTTTGTAATAGGGTGTTTGAGCAACTAATGAAGAAATATGGAATTACTCATAAAGTTGCAACTCCCTATCATCCACAAACAAGTGGTCAAGTCGAGATATCTAATAGGGAAATCAAGAGAATTTTGGAGAAAACGGTTAACCCTACTCGAAAAGATTGGTCTTTAAGACTTAATGATGCATTGTGGGCATACCGTATAGCTTTTAAAACCCCTATTGGAATGTCTCCTTATCGACTTGTGTTTGGTAAGACATGTCACCTCCCTGTTGAGATATAGCATAGAGCTTTTTGGGCTATTAAGCAATTAAATTTTGATCTTGATAAAGCAGGTGCCCATAGAAAACTCCAACTCAATGAGTTGGAGGAGCTTAGGAATGATGCATATGATTGTGCCAAATCCTACAAGGACCGAATGAAAAAGTTTCATGATCAAAATATCTTGAGAAAATCTTTTGTACCTGGTCAGAAAGTTCTTCTTTACAATTCTCGTTTGCATCTCTTTCCAGGTAAGCTACGATCTCGGTGGACTGGCCCATTCATTGTTCGCACTGTCTTTCCTCATGGTGCTGTTGAGGTTGAGAATCCTGAAAATGGTAATGTGTTTAAAGTTAATGGCCAACGTTTGAAACCATTTTTAGAACTTAAGTCTCCATAAATGGAAGAAGTGCTTCTGGAAGATCCTGTTTATCAGGATTAATCATTTGCTTACATTTAGTTTATTGTTTAGTTTTAGTTTTTTTTTCTTTTTTCTGTTATAGCTGACATTTTGCAGGAATTAAAAATTTTCTAACTGTCCGCTTGATAAGGTACTTCCCTTCCTCCTATTCGTTTCATGATTTTTTTTTCTCATGTTTTTTTTGGTGCTCTTCTTATTCATTTAGAACATATCATTGCGAGTATCATTTTTAACATTGAGGACAATGTCTGGTTTAGGTTGGGGGAGAAGTTGGTTTATTTTATTTCATGTCTATGTCTATGTTTGTGTTCCTTTAGTTTTTATCGATTTTTTTTTGTTCTCGCCAAAGCTTGAGTTTTATGTTTTAAAGTTCATTATACTACTTTTGCATAAAGAATTTTACACTTTCATGCTCAATTTATTGCACATGCACGTTGCCATACATACATACTTTTTTGTTGAACTATAAGAGTGATTAGAAAATCTTGAAGATAACAATGTGGAGACTATTAACCCATGTGAGTTTTGAGCCTATCATTTTTTTCAAAGGGTTATTTTCTTTCTAATCTTAATATTCATTTGGAAGCGCATGATATAGTTTCTTGTTGTGGTCTCATTATTTTTTATTTTGGCTGAAAAAAAATTCATTTTTGTGTCACACTTGAATCTTGTGAAGTCATGGATATTGAAAGAACTATATTAACTTTTGGGAGATGAGATTAGGCCTTCTTGTTTAATTTGAGCCATTTTTTCCTTGTTAATTTATCGCTTGTCACCCATTTGAGCCTTGTTATTAGTGTTTCTTTCTTAAACCCTTCATCCACAGTGTGTCAAGAAGGAATCTGATCAATTTGTTACAATTTCGGGATGTGTGAGATTTCAAAAAAAATGCAGAAAGCGCAAAGAAAAAAAAGGTATATACAAAAAGAAAAGAAAAGAAAAGAAAAGGTGACAATCAATTATTGAGAAGCGAAGTGTCATGAAGGAATATTACTTTGTAGAAGAAGCATTGGAAAAGAAATAGAATGGAAATGTCAGAAGAATCTAAGATTCCAATTATTCTTGAAAACATTTCTCATTTTTACCTTCACCCATTTTTTTATTCCCTTTTCTTTTTACCCTACGTTACGTCCCAATAAAAGTCCTTATTTGATCTTGAGGATTGTATAGTTCTGATATTGATATGACTAAATAAAAGGTGACATAAATTTCTTTCGGCATCCTTTCATGAGACTACTTGTTCTTTCTTGATAGCGTTTTTCATATGACTTATATGTGAGATGTTTGATTTGCTTACATTATTCTGCTCACATATATTTTCGCAAGTGTCATACCCATTTCAGAGTGATTTTATTTATTGAGTGATGACACCGGTAAGATTTGAGTTGAAGCAAACTTTCAGATAGAAATTCGAGTCATGCTTATTCTAAAACTGAAAGTTTGTTTCTGTTGGCAACCATTTTCACTGACATGGAGCTTTGATTGCATGTGGAATTTCTTTGGCAATTGTAGCATTTTTTACTTTAAATTGATTCTCTTTGCCAAGTCCAAAAAAAAAATTCTTTCGTTTCTTGAGTTTCCTGTTTTGCTGATTTGTTTCAAGTCGCTTCAATTGCTAGAGACTAGCAATAAGCTGGTTGGGAGGTGTGATAATAGCTTAAATATGCATAATTCTTCTTATTAAATTAAGCATTATCAAGAGTACATTAGTTTAATTCTTGCACTTTAATTAATTGTGGAATAATGTGTAATTATATTTCCTTGAGTTTAAAATGCCATATTAATGCAAGAACATTTGTGTTGCAGGAGTTAAATTCAGGCTTGAACAAACAAAGAACTCTAATGACAAAATTGGAACAAAAGATGTCTAAGTGAAGAACCCAAAGTGGATGAAAGAAAGAAAAGAAAAGAAATAAAACAAATAAGAGAAGTCTAGCACGTGGGATTGGAGGAGAGAAAAGAAAACCTAACTAAAAGGGCATTTAGGGAAAGAAGAAAAAAGAGGAAGCCGCATGACTATAGAAAAAACCCTACGGAATTGAAGAGAAAGGAGGGAGGCGGCTACATGACAAAAAGAGGACTTACGGAATTGAATAGAAAAGAGGAGGCTGCAGCAAAATAGAAAAAGACCTACGGAAGTGAAAAGGGGGCTGCAGCAGAATAGAAAAAGAAAAAAAAAGGAAAAGAGAGGTGGCTGCCAAATAGAAAAAAGAGGAGAAAAGCTATGTGCTTGAAAGAGATTTTGATAGGTGGCTTGGCTTTTCTTCTCATGGAGCACAGTGACTATTTTTCTAAGATTCAATTTATTTTATTTATCTTTTTAATGTTTAGTATTGATATTATGGATTTTTTTTCATGATAATGAGTAGCTAAGTTTTTAATTAAGGTTGAGGATGAAACCTTGTTGAGGATTATCAATGATTATTCATGAGATTTGAATTTTTCCCATGAATGTGTTCTTTAATGATTAAATTGTTCTTGCTTCACATGAATTGATTAAGATGATTTTCTGAATATGAGTTCAATCATGTTTTTCTCATGATTTAGAATAGTCCTATTCAATTGATTGCTTGAATTATAATTGTTTGATTTTAGAATTGAATATCTTTTGTGATTTGTTTTCAACTTATACAGGAGATGATTTAATTCTATATTTTTAAGCGAAGAAGAACATGTTTTAGTTTTTTATATGTGAACTTTGATGATAATATTTTCCATGGTAACAAGATTGAATTCTAGATTATCATGCAGTAGTTTGGGAAAAATCTAATGATCATGAATAATTGTTATTATGAATTAGCAAGGTAGATTCTGAAAATCTTAATTTCTTTCTCTTGATAATTTACAGATTTTTCTATTATCTTGCTTAATTAATTGTTTCCTTATTTCGAGTATTAGATTAATTGTTTTCTTTGTTTGGATTAGCTTCGGTTTTAGTGCTATTTAGTTTCATAAACAAAAAAAAATCATTTTTCTGAACTAGATTAGGATTCATTTAGTTGAGGTTTGGTTAATTTTCCTGAGTTTTTACAAGTCCTTGTGGGTTCGACCTCGCGCTTGCCTAACTATACTTGGGTACAGTTCGTGCGCTTGCAAGTACATTAAAATTTCACAACACTTCTGTGAGACCCCGTTTCTTTCTTTTGTTATTTTCTATGTATTAGCTTTAATTTAAATTATGGGGCCATATTTTTGGCCAATGTATGACCTAAATTTAAGGTACATTAACTAATATGAGATTTTATTTCATGAATTTTTCCTTAAATAATTTCTTTTTCGTTATGGAAGTTTAGTGCGAGTTTAAATTTTAATTTCCTTAAAGAACCGAAACTTGCAAGGTAAGTTTCTCTTATGAATTTATATTTTCCATTTGCTTAGTATATTCCATAATCCATGAAATTAAATTATGAATAAAGATTTATATATATTGGCCGAAAATAATTAAATAGAAAATCATAAAATTCCTTTAAGTATTTGAATATTTTTGTGTCTTTAATAGGAAGTATTAATCATCATTATGTGGCCTTAATTAGTGGTGTTGAATTATCATTAGCAATATTATATGATAAGCTACTAAGCATATGATAAGTTTTAAGAGAATTTAAATTGATAAGCACACTTGCTTATCATAGTGATAAGCTAGCATAGTGATAAGCTAGAGAGCTTTGAAGATAATAGGTTGTTGTGGCTATCGTAGAGACAGGCTAGAGCAATTATCTTGAGATAGGTTGTCATGCTTATAAGTTGATAAGTTAAGGATTTGAACTAGATAAGCTAAAGTGCTTATAGGAGATAAGTTATGTGTGACAAAAGTAACTAAGTTGATAAGTTAGGTGTGACAAGTAACTAAGATAGTTGAATTGTAACCAAACAACATAAATGAGCTTTGAGACAAGGTCATTCATGTGAAGAGCATGGAGGGTGGAAGAGTCTTAAAGTTGTGGTCTCATGTGAAGAGATAAGATGAGCAATTAAGTGACAAGACAAGACAAAGGAAGAGAAAAGACCATGCATTGGTCGGCCAAAACTCACCAAAATTCACCCTCCTTTCCTCTTGTCACTTTCACCCTCTTGTCATTGTCATAATTGCATCTTCGGAGATTCAAATTGCTTCCTACGAAATCATCACCCCCACTCCTTCACATTTCCATTTGCTTTTCTCCCTTGGCTGAATATCACACTCTCATTCAACTCTCTTTCTTTTTTTTTCTCTTGGCCGAAACTTCCCTTTGAGCTTAAGTCTTGTTTCCTTCTTCTTGCAACCAAATCACTTCTCTAAAATTCTAAGTTTGTTTCTCTTCTTTAGGTAACCAAATCCCCCCTTTGTGCAACTCATTTCTTCCCTCTTAGTGGCTGGAAATTTCTATCCACCTAGCCATTTTCCCTTGTTGAAATTTAGCTCACTTTCTTGGAACTAAATCACTTCAAAGTTTCAAGCATTTCCTTGTTTCTTTAAGCAACTTTTAGTTGCTCTACACTTCTCTTTTACCCACCATAAAACCCCTATCTTAGCACCTTGAAGACACATATCTCACCCTCTTGGAATCATTCCCAAAGGTGGAACCTAAAGTTGGAGTTAAAGAAGGATTTTGAGATAACCGTGTGTTCTAAGTGGAAGGTAGAGTTAGATGTGATAATCACATGTTATATTTTGTTTAAGTTCTTTATAGTTCTCACCTAAGATGTTTGACTATGCTAGGTACACTTCTTTCATCAAAGCTTGTGTTCAATCGTCAAGGTGAGACCAAAAATGGTTGTTGGTGCTAAGTATTGATTGTTGGCCGAATGTCTCTTGGTTGGATCTTGAGTTGGTGCTTTGATTTTTGTTAGATCTTGAGTTTAGAAGACCAACCCTAAGTTGTAATGTTAGATCTAGACATGGTTGTTGTATATGATGAAGAGATGATGTTGTAAAGTTCAATGCATGCTAGTTTGGTCTTAAAATGTAAAAAGGAATGCATGTTGCAAGTTTTGGCATGAAGGGTTGTGTTGGTTGGTGTTGGCCGAACCTTATATGCCTTTGATCTTCAAGTAGAACTTTGTTTAAGTATAGATTTGGCGAATGACCATGATATATGTAAGTTTAGTAAACATATGCAAATAAGCTAGTCTTGAAATGTAGAAGTTTGCATGCAAATCGAAAGAACCAAGGAAAACCTAATTAATCTATGAAAATGGGTGTTGGCCGAATATGATGTTGTGCTAGATCTTGAAGTTGTTTTGTGATTTGTAGATCCTAGGTTGTGAATCTGAAAATGGAGGATGGGATCACCATTGGAGAAGAAAATTTAGACAAGGAATACTTAAAATGGAGCATGGCCGAATGACCTAGTAGAAAAACCCTAATGGCAAGCCTATAACAATGAAATTATATTTGCTTGTGATGGATAAATGAAATTAGCGTTATAGCCAAATTGATTAGTGGATTTAAGCTTAAGTTCAATCATAAAACATACCATACAAGTAAGAGGAAAACAAGGATAATAGGCTTAAAGGTTCGGGTTAAAAGGATTAGCATAACCTTGTGATGTTAAGTATAGATTAAGAATTTAATTAGGTTGACCGAAACCTATGATGAGCAAAATAAGGTTAATGTCTCGGGTTGCATAGAGATCTAATGTCTAAGTCAAGCGTTAATTATGATTAAGGTTAGTAATTGATTAACGTAAAGATTTAATTGAATACATGAAATAAAAGAAAGATCAAGATTTAATCCTAAATCAATTAGTTTGCTGATTAGAGTCCTAAATGTGAATAGAATATATTGCAATAGAATTACGCAATTAAATAACCTAAGCTTAATTAGTAGAAAGTAAAAGATTAAATAAGATATTAAGCGATTAAAAGAATTACGGCAATGTATAAATCTATGATATCGAAGTAAATATATATAGTTGCTATTTGAAACCGTTGCGATGGACGGGGAGTTCAAGGTTAAGAGGTTCAATTGGACTAAGAGAAATTCAGCAACTATATTATATCGTTAAGATTAAGTTAAGTACTTAATTATCACTATTCATTCCTTAGTGGATTTCACGATAGGTTTCCTCGAATAGTTCATAGAACCGAAGCGTGTTGATATAATTTCACGTATACTCAGCATATTGAGAATCGAACCTATTCCTTGTAGGCAAAGAGACAAGTGAGAACCGAGAAGGTTGCAAGGAGTATTGTAAGTGAATCTTACCCGATTTGGAAAAATGGAATGATACACTGCATATTTTATTGTGCATGGCAAGATGTTTTTAATACAAGTGACATGTATTGTGCATAAAGAATGTTTCAAGTACGCATGATGTTTCGAACATGTCATAGCATGATCATTTGCATGAACGCATGAGAGACATTTTGATGCAAATGAAATTACGATGTTTTCAAGTGTGGCATGGCATGTTCATTGCATAGAAACATGAAAGGTTGTTTTATGCGGATGAAAAGAGTACGTATGTTATGAGACTTGATTGGGGCTTTGGTCGGATCCGTACCAAGTTAAGTGAGGTTCATCATACATACCGAGGAACGTTGATCGAGAAGGATGGATGGATGAAACCTAGGACGCCCATACCAAGGGACGTTGATCGAGAAGGTTGGGTAAGTCCTTGAGGTATGTGCAACCACACCGAGGAACGTTGCTCGAGAAGGTGTGGCACCTCCGAGGGTCGTGTCTAGCCATCAGGTCTGGGGCCACTTCAAGGGCTAGCTCGACCAGATGAAATGTCTCCAAGGGTAAGGGAGACGGTTCCGATGGGAACGCACAACCCTGACTTCATGGGGTCAAATGGAACGAGCCCACAGTAAAAGATGAAATGAAATTGAAAAGGCCAAGAGTGGCAAGAGATGATATGAAATGTATTTGAAAGGGGCAAGAGTGGCAAGAGATTTGAAATGTATTTGAAAGGGCCAAGAGTGCCAAGAGATTTTAGAGCATGACATGTGCATCATGGAGCATGCATATGCATCATGGTTTATGCACTAACTCACGATTTCCAGTTATGCATTTCTTCTCTTATCGCTACAGTGCATTGAAGTAAGTATGTTTTAAAGCCATGTTTTATCAAAGCTCATGTTTCAAACTTATGTTCCTTACTGAGTCTTTCGACTCATAGTTTTTAATTTTATCATTCCAGATCCACAAGAAAATCGGGGAGCAGAGGATTATCTCACGTAGAAATCCTAGAAGTTTGTGAGTCGGAGTCGGAGTTGGTAAACTCCGAGTGAGCACTAGTGAGTACTTGTTCTGATTTGAGAGGCAGCATGTTGCCCTAGATAGTATTTGTATAAGTTTGCGAACAAGATGCAATGTAAAGACTTTTCTGAATTATAATTTGTTTACCGAGGGGTTATGTTCATTGAGCTTGTATCTCAGCCAACATGTGGATCCTGAGTGAGTCTTCCGCTGTGTATAGAAAAAAAAATTCCGCTGCGTTGTATCAAACTTCCGCTGTAAGAGTTAGTGTAAGCGCTGGAGTGTTCCTGGGGAATGCTTGCGGCTGTCACGGTCCCTGTGGGATGGCGTTCGGGGCGTGACAACTTCACTTCCGATCACTATCCTTGTACTCTGATGGAGGACCATCATCATCCTCACCCGCGGTACTTGGAAATACCCCAAACCAATCAATGTTACTGGTTTCTGCCCCTACATCCATCGGGCTATTAATATCTGAATACAGATTGAATTCCTCTACATCCGTCCCACTTAAGTCAGTCAAAAAATCAGCTACATCACCATCACCCTCATCAACACCAGCCTCCTCATCAACATCTGCACCCAACTAGTCATCGACACCCAACTTAGGTTTCTCATGTACACCTTTAGCTGCACCCAACTCCTCATCCTCCGATGCACCTAACTCGAGTTCCCCAACTACACCATCAGTTGCACCCAAATCCTCATCTACACCACGCAGATGTATAGAAGCCCCATCCTGTGATGGTCCCGACCCAGTAAATGGAAGTAGGGGGTCTATGATCTTGATTATCTCGGCCTCCTCAACGACATGCTCGATAAATACATTTAGAACCCTCATATTCTCCTTCAACGATTTGTTGATAAGGTAAATGACGTCATTATCACTCTTCAAAGTTATGACAGCAAGCCATTCTTCGTCAGCAAATGTGTACCACAAATCACCCATGTGTAGATATCATTGTCAATCTCACTCGTGGAAATATAATATGGATCCATTATCCCCACATCATCCACCTTCCCTCCAATGTAGATCTGGCCCCGCCCTCCAAGTAAATGACCACCATGATAGATACATATCCGTAGATTTCCTACAAAGTAATATAAAAACTAGGTAAGTCCAACAGATCGGACAAAATTAAATGCTTTCAAAGTGTGTCCAGTGTTAAAACATGGAATGATATATTGTGGGACCACATGTTCTAATAAGTCCAACTATTTAAGTTGTATGAAAAAGACAACCCATCACCCAGCCATTAAGAAGTCTTTAAATTGAAACCCAAGGACCTTCCTTTTATAATATGGTACAACACGATAGGAAGAAAATAAAAAAACAAAACAAGTGATTTTTGTTTGCTCCAAGAAAAAGTGTCCCTACCTCTAGACATTACTGGGCATAGCGTGGGTCTACTGTTTCAAAAGTTCGATCTTTGCATCGGTATTGTACACAGTAACGGATTAATATTATATTCTCTTTATTTCCACCGACCTCGCACCAAGAAAATAGACACGAGTAAACATAATGAACAATGTGACCAAGAAAATGAACACGAGTAACCATAATAAACAACATAATTCACGTTTTCAAACCTTCCCATCGAAAATGAGATGTCATGAGTCCAAAATAAAATTACTTTATTTCCCTAGTACAATTGGGTGTTGTAACAATGATGAACACGAGTTTAACAATGACCAGCAAGATTGCCTTGGTACAATCACATGCTTGTATGCTTCACAAGAAGCTTCACAAAATCCAAAATCGTAGCAATGGGTCGGGCTTCTGTTGAAGAAGAATCTATTCAGGTTTCTCATTTGGGGGTACGGGAGGATTCAGATGAATGAAAAAACATAGAGATTTTTGTGATTCCTGTCTAAACGTTGCGATTTGTTTTGTTTCAAAACTGTGTGGTTTGTTAAGATTCAAAACGGTGCATAAGTGAAATCGCTGGACTAAAATGAAAAATTGTGGGTCGTTTTGTATATCGATGCCCAAGGGGATGAATGATATAGAAATGTCTATTGACATTGGCAAAGATTGATGACGTGTCAAGAGTTTCCGTTAGTCAAACCAACGGTCAACAGACGGAATGACTAATTTGTTACAAGGGGCATATCTGTTAGACCCTGTTTATTTCTTTTGTTATTTTCTATGTATTAGCTTTAATTTTAATTATGGGGCCATATTTTTGGCCAATGTATGACCTAAGCTTTATGTTTAAGGTACATTAACTAATATGAGATTTTATTTCATAAATTTTTCCTTAAATAATTTCTTTTTAATTATGGAAGTTTTGTGCAAGTTTAATTTTATTTCCTTAAGAGCCGAAACTTGCAAGGTAAGTTTCTCTTATGGATTTATATTTTTCATTTCTTAGTATATTCCATAATCCATGAAATTAAATTATGATTAAAGATTTATATATATATATATATATATATATATATATATATATTGGCCGAAAATAATTAAATAGAAAAAAAATCATGAATTTCAAAGTATTTGAATATTTTTGTGTATCTTTAATAGGTAGCATATATCATCATTATGTGGCCTTAATTAGTAGTTTTGAATTATCATTAGAAATATTAGATGATAAGCTACTAGGCATATGATAAGTTTTAAGAAAGTTTAATTTGATAAGCGCACTTGCTTGTCATAGTGATAAGCTAGCATAATGATAAGCTAGAGAGCTTTTAAGATAATAGGTTGTTGTGGCTAGAGATAGGCTAGAAAAATTATCTTGAGATAGGTTGTCATGCTTATAAGATGATAAGCTATGGATTTGAACTAGATAAGCTAAAGTGCTTATAGGAGATAAGTTAGGTGTGACAAAAGTAACTAAGTTGATAGTTAGGTGAGACAAGTAACTAAGTTAGTTGAATTGTAACCAAACAACATAAATGAGCTTGGAGACAAGGCCATTCACGTGAAGAGCATGGAGAGCGGAAGAGTCAAAAAGCTTGTGGACCATGTGAGTTGTAAAGAAGAGATAAGGTGAGCAATTAAGTGACAAGACAAGACAAAGGAAGAGAAATGAGAGAAAAATCAAATGGAAAAGCAAGGGTTCACGTGGGATAGCAAGCTTGAGGGGACAAAGAGATGATGTGAGAGAAAGTGAGAAGAAAAAAGTGAGAAAAGACCATGCATTGGTCGGCCAAGCTCACCCCAAATTCATCCCCCTCTTTCCTTCTTTCTCTCTTGTCACTTTCAACACCTCATGTCATTGTCATTTTCACAATTTCATCTTGGGAGACTCAATTGCTTCCTACGAACTCACCCTCACACTTAGCATTTCAAACTTCACATTTCAAATTGCTTTGGCCGAATATCACACTTCATTCAACTCTCTCTCTTTTCCTCTCTTGGCCGAAACTTTCCCTTTGAGCTTAAGCCTTGTTTTTTTCTTTTTGCAACCAAATCACTTCTCTAAAGCTCTAAGTTTGTTTCTCTTCTTTAGGTGACCAAATCCCCCCTTTGTACAACTCATTTCTTCCCTCTTAGTGGCTGGAAATTTCTATTTACCTAGCCATTTTCCCTTGTTGAAATTTAGCTCACTTCCTTGGAACTAAATCACTACAAAGTTTCAAGCATTTCCTTGTTTCTTTAAGCAACTTTTAGTTGCTCTAAACTTCTCTTTTACCCACCATAAAACTCCTATCTTAGCACCTTGAAGACACATATCTCACCCTCTTGGAATCATTCCCAAAGGTGGAACTGAAAGTTGGAGTTAAAGAAGGATTTTGTGATAACCGTGTGTTCTAAGTGGAAGGTAGAGTTAGATGTGATATTCACATGTTATATTTTGTTTAAGTTCTTTATAGTTCTCACCTAAGATGTTTGACTATCCTAGGTACACTTCTTTTATCAAAGCTTGTGTTCAATCGTCAAGGTGAGGCCAAAAATGGTTGTTGGTGCTAAGTATTGATTGTTGGCCGAATGTCTCTTGGTTGGATCTTGAGTTGGTGCTTTGATTTTTGTTAGATCTTGAGTTTAGAAGACCAACCCTAAATTGTGATGTTAGATCTGGCCATATAAGCATGAGATCCGAACTTGAATGTTAGAAAAATGTAAAGGAATGCATGTTGCAAGTTTTGGCATGAAAGGTTGTGTTGATTGGTGTTGGCCGAACCTTGTATGTCTTGGATCTTCAAGTATAATTTTGTTAAGTGTCAATTTGATGCATGACCATGATATATGTAAGCTTAGTAAACATATGCATATAAGCTAGTCTTGAAATGTTGAGGTTGCATGCAAATCGAAAAAACGAAGGAAAACCTAATTATTCTATGAAAATGTGTGTTGGCCGAATATGATGTTGTGCTAGATCTTGAAGTTGTTTTGTGAGTTGTAGATCCTAGGTTGTGAATCTGAAAATGGAGGATGGGATCACCATTGGAGAAGAAAATTTAGACAAGGAATACTTAAAATGGAACATGGCTGAATGACCTAGTAGAGAAACCCTAATAGCAACCCTATGACAATGAGATTATATTTACTTGTGATGGATTAAGGAAATTAGGGTTATGGCCAAATGGGTTAGAGGATTAAAACTTAAGTTCAATCATAAAACATACCATATAAGTAAGAGAAAAACAAGGATAATTGGTTTAAAGGTTCGGGTTAAAAGAATTAGTAAAACCTTGTGGTATAAAGTATAGATTGAGAATTTAATTAGGTTGGCCGAAACCTATGATGAACAAAATAAAGCTAATGTTTCGGGTTGCATAGAGATCAAATGTCAAGCCAAGGATTAATTATGATTAGGGTTAGTAATTAATGAACTTAAAGACCTAGTTTAATATATGTAATAAAAGAAAGATTAGGAGTTGATTATAGAGCAATTAGCTTGCTAATTAGAAACCTAAGTAAGAATGATTAATAAGAATTTCTATGTAAACCTTTGAGAATAATATTATATTTTCATAAATATATTTTGGGAAAGAACCGATTATAATACAAATATTTATCTTATATGATTATGTACTTAATTCCTAGTACTAAGAAGTGTTCGAATCGCTTGTAGGCGAATCTTCGTATCCTTATTCATAATCAAGTAGACCGAGGTAAGTGGATTGTAAGTGGAACTTGTAAGTAGAAATTTACACTTTTATGAAAACTAGAATGACACACTGCATTGATTCATGAACAAGCATGATATTTCGAGCAAGCATGGCATAGCATGAGCATTGCATGACTTTTCTAAAGAGAATTTTTATGCAATGTCGAATGGAAACTTTATGGAAAGATAAGTCAAGTCAAGGGGCTCTGGTCTGTACCGTACCATCATGATGGACACCCATAGCGAAGGACGAATGCGAGAAGGATGGGTGAATCCTAAGAGGCTGTGCAAACCACACTGAAGGACAATGAGAGGTGTGGGCCTCCAAGGGTCGTGTCTAGCCATCAAGCCTGGGGCAACTTCAGGCGAGCTCGACCAAATGAAAAGTCCCCAAGCGTAAGGGAGACGGTTTCGATGGGAACGCACAACCCGGACTCCAGGGGTTAAATGGAGCGTAAGTAGCCCACAAGTTATGAATGAATGATTTTCAAGGGTCAGGGGCCAATTTCAAGAATAAGTTTATGTCTCTACAAGCAAGAGCATATGCATACCATGACATGCATGTGCGTCATGAATTATGTTTTCCCATGATTAAGCAAGTACAAGTCAAGAGCATGTTTTAAATTTATGTTTATCCCTTACTGAGTCTTTTTGACTCACGTTTTTAAAATTGTGTCATTCCAGATGCCTCAGGAGAAGGAAGTCAGGAGGACTGCCTGACTTAGAAGGAAATCATTTCTATGTTTTGTTGTTATGACCTGATCGATGAGATCTGTCACTTGTTAAGTATTAAACATGTTATGTATGTATTAAGGATTGAGAACCTTAATTATGTTGTGAGTTGGCTCATTTCTCTCGTGATTCTGCATTATTCCATTGTAAGAATGTATGTAAGAGCGCTGGAACTATCCTGGGGATTGCTCGCAGCTGTCACGGTCCCTGTGGGATGTCGTTTCCGGGCGTGACAATATCTTAGTGATTAAAATTGGAAAAAAAATAAATCTAGTTATAAATTTGTAAAAGGGTAAATTCCAGTCACTAAAAATTTAATTTCCCTTAAAAAAACTAACTAGAGGTTTGTTTAAGTTTTACATATTACACTTACAACGTCCGCATGTACGAGAAAAAGTTGAAGGGGATATGTGTTGTGTTGGGGTTGCAGACAATCACAACGGGATGAAAGGAAAGGAATCACCTTTTTCTTCATAAACTTTTTCTTCTGCAGTACGACTTCCTCTCTCTTCTTAACTTGCAGTGTTCTGTTCTCATATCGATTGCCTATATAAAGCTATGATGAGCCCTTGTCAATGATACAATCTCTTGTCTCCGATTCATAGATGGGAAGATCTCATCTTTAGGGTTACTGGGTAGAAACCTTTGAAAGGGAGCCAAGGTTAACTTATCCATTTGTATTTGCACCTGCACCTCTCCACTCTGAGTCTCAACAGCGCTGGTTACCTACTGACGAGATGAATATTGGTTTCCTTTTGAAACTTTTTATTCTCTCCGAACCTTTCATAATTCCTCTCCAAAAGCTCTCCAAAACTCCACTAAATGTTGATCTAGTATCTCTTGGATATTGTCCACGAATGGAATGTTGCTTCTCAAAACTCGAAGATCTCTCTTAACTCCAATTCTTCGGATGGGGGAGGGGAGTTCTTGCACTGGAAGAAGAAGGAACTGGGCGAGAATTTGGATACGAGCTCGGAGGCTACCGACGCTAGGGTTTGAACCAAAGCAACGTCGGTCAAGTTAATAGGAGCTAAGAATGCCTCCAACGACAGCGACCTCCGCCTCCGTAAAGACGAGAATATTGTTGTCGTTGCCATATAACGAACTGTCCACTCTTATTCACACACAACTATCGACGAAAATAGAAACGGAGAAAAGAAATTCATGAAATTTGGAAAGAGATCCACAAATGATTCTCGGTGCCTCGTAGACGTTCGACAAAAACCTGGAACCAGAAAAACAATAGAAGACTATGAAACAGTCTCTCTTTCAATGCAGCCATGCGGGGGATAAAAAGGACCCCGTTCCATTATAATGGGGGCATTTTTGTATTTTTATTAGGAGTTACCTCACGTGTTTATCACGTGTGACGTAATACGTTGTACTACAATATCAAAATTGGGTTCAAAACGTGTTTGACACAGTTATGTAAGTTTATGGAGCTGAGTTGGCACGAGTTCAAGTTCGGAGGGGGTTTTTAGAATAAGTGGTATGGTTCGAGGGACTTTTTGTAATTAACCCATTTGTTTTTCTTTTATCTTCTTTTCCTCTTCTCCTCTTTGTTATTCTTCTTCTTCTTCTTTTTCTATATTTTCGTCTTCTTCTTCCTATTCTTTAATTTTTTTTCCTCCTCTATTCTCCATCATCTATTTATCTTTCTTTCTCTTTTCTCTTCTCTTCTTTTTCTTTCTCTTTATCTCTCTTCTTATTCTATTTTTTCTCTAGCCTTTTTGTCTCTCTTTTGTTCATCTATTTCTCTTTATTTCTACCTTTCTTTTGGCTCCTTCTCATTCTCTTTTGTTTTTTTTTGTTTGCTTCCAGAGACTACAAAGACAAGGGAAGACTTACATTCTCTCATGAATGCTCAGAAGTTTCATAGCCCTCAAATTCCCGCTTGTTATCTGAATACTGCAACCTATAGATGTGCTCTTGCAGTCGATTTTAGGGCTTTTTGGGCAACAAGCATCCCTATGTTTGCAAGAGCAGTGTGTGTGTTCAGTAGAGTTTAAGCCCAGGAATAATGTTTTCTTGTAACCCCAAAACATCTGTGGACTGGGTGGTGTGAGTTTCTGGATTTTACGGAGTTAGAGAAACCAAGAAAGTATTGTCTGAGATGTACCATAACCATTTATGATTGAGTGGTGGTAGTTTGGAAGCTTTCGAAGAATTGAGCTAGTAGGACATTTGGGGTTCAATTTTCTTCTTCTGGAATTTCTTAGTTTTAGACCTCGTTTCCTGATGGGTTTGGGTTTCTTTGGCTCCATTTTGGCTCTCACACTGTTCTTCAAGCTTTTGGCTTCTCAACAACCCAACAATAATGAGTTTTTTATCTCTAAGTTTTTTAAAGAACATGGGTTTAACCTCTTCTGAAATCTACAATTTTTTCTGCTCTTGTTTGCTCTTGACAAGGGGTTTTCTATGAGAAAAAAGGATGTTGCTTAGAAGCTTCTAGTTTGGACCTTGTGACACCTCGAGTTATTTGATCTATTTACATATTATTTCTTTATGATATTTGTTATTAAAGGATTTGTCATGTGTATTATTTTTGCTTAACCTTCAATTATTTTTCAGCTTATTGCCAAATATAAAGTATGAGATTATATTGTTGAACATGTTTTTCCATCATCCTTGTTTTCTTATATACATTTCTAATGAGAATTTTAAAATTTTTATGTCGTTTAAATTATCTTCCTATTATTATTGTGAAGTTTATAGTTTGCTTTTATCCTGACCGGGCAGATATAATACCCCTCTCGTGTTTAATTTCTTTATGAGATAAAGATTTTGTTTTATGTCTAAGATATAGTTTTTATGATATAAGTATGATTATATTTTATACGTGTTATTTTTACAAGAATAGTTGCGAAGGAATTGCTGTCAGGGGCAAAGCTGTAATGACAAGGTAGTGGGTAACTTGAAGGCCGGTGGAAGTTTGGTGTTATATATCAGGGCTAGTCTGATTTCACCCGGGGTAGTTGAGAAGTAATTCCTGGGGTAAGTAAGCTGCAAGGCCAGGAGTCACTAATTTCTATCGTCCCGGTGTAGCCGAGTTGAATGTTCGTGTAATGTCAGGGCTGTCTAAGAAGATGGCCTGGGTTGGCGCGAGCTGGACCCCTTGGTCTGGTAATGACTAAGCTCCCCGGGTCATTTCAAGGGCTGTCTGGGGCGATGCCCTGGACCAGGTCAGGCTGGATTCCGCGAGTCAAGCCTGGAGCCTGGGCAAGCTGAGCTGAGAGGTCTGGGAACAAGCCTGGCAGCTGGGTATTGCGAAGGCTGGGAGGCCCGGGGAATCTGGGTGTTTTGAGACCTGTATGCCCGGGGCCTCTGAGAGCTAAAAGCACGGGGTAGCTGAGAGCTACGTGCCTAAGGCTTCTTTCAGGATCTAGCGAGACTAGGCCCTGCAGCCCAGGAGTAATGAGAACCGTTGGAGCCTGGAGAATAGGCCGGGCAGGAAAGCTATTAATTGCCCTGGGTCTTTAGGGAAAATTCCTGGCCTGGTCGAGTGTGTTGTGTACTGAAGCCCGAGTATGCTAAGCCCTATATGCCTGACCATTCTACGGAGACTCACCAGATTTACTTTCCACGTGTTTTATCCATATGAAAAACATTTGATGCATTCTTATCTGAACGTCTAAGTGGGGGCTTGTGATTGGCTCACACTTTGACTTATTAATTACCATAGAGACGTGTGAATATGGGAGAGTTGGTGGCTTTTTATGATTGGTTCTTAAGTGAGTACAATGATTGCCTAGCCTATAATAGACCATTTAGACTGGCAAGGGGGAATTAACCAGGGAATTACGTATAGATTTCAAAGGCAGCAAATTCATACTCGACTAAGATTGATAACAAAATTAGGAGAGAAATTCCATCTAACCAAGAGAGAGAAAGGGAGGCTGAGTAACGTGAAAATCTTGTGACCAAATGGAGATGAAACCGAAGGAAAAAAGGAAGAACCCAAGGTAGTCTCGGCTGCACTTTTTCTTCCCATCAGCTTTTTTCTTGACTTTCTCTAACTTAGTCTCGTGTCTTGATGTTTAGGTGTTCGTATCCAGGGAAAAAAGTACATCAGCGACTTAGGTAAGGGTATAGAGAATCAACGAGGGTATTCGGGAAAGTCACATGCGTAAGGGAACTAGTTTTACATTACAAGGGAATGATGAACCCGGGGACTTTTGTTGCGGGATATTCACATGCATATAAGGGGAGCTAGAGTTATGTGACCTGGGCGCCATGACTTAAAATAGAAGAACCTGGGGAGTTTGTTACATGTAAGTGAGCTAGTTTTTAGAAGAGCCCGGGGAGTATTGTTGCATGTGGGGGATCCTTGAACCTTCTGATAGCCGGCCCTTAGTGGATTTAAAAACAACTAACAAAGACGTATAAGT
The DNA here is from genome assembly GCA_963930655.1 of Myrica gale. Lineage (NCBI taxonomy): Eukaryota > Viridiplantae > Streptophyta > Magnoliopsida > Fagales > Myricaceae > Myrica > Myrica gale. The sequence continues at coordinate 5,392,719 of OZ005613.1, forward strand.
TGATGGACCTGCCTATGTCAGCATGTTATGCTTATAGTGTTTCACAATTCTGTAAATGCTTGCTGGTCTTTATATTTTCATATCTCAAGCATGTTGAAATTATAGTGTTTGAGTTATATTGATTTATAAGTTTAGATGGGCTGATTATAACAAACGAATAACAGATGAAATAAAAATTAGGCAGGCCAATTTAGTGAAAACTCTTTGCTGTCTAAAACTACCCCACGAAATCCTTAGCATTTTGGCCTCTAAATTTGTGGGCAGGTCGTATATGATCATAGTAGGTCTCAGTAAAAGTTTTAGGGCAATCGGAGGAAGGGAAAGGTCGAAAATGCCCCTAGAGGTCTCTAAGGGCAGTTTCGGCATTTCACACAAAACGTTAAGGTAAAAAGGTCTGAACTGGAGAAATAAGAATCCCAAATTTGAGCCAAAACCGACATGTTTAGAGGGCCCATATCACACAGCCCGTTAAGGTCCACAAATGGACCCTTGAGCCCGAAACTTCTAAATGACCTTATGGAATCTCTTGAGTTAGAAATCTGATCCATCAGGGCTCAGTGAGGGCCCAAACAGTACACAATTACACTTGTAAGGTTTTAAGACACATATTGAATGATTCTTTGAAAGTTTTGAGTTTGGTTACTTCTATGCTTGTGCATGTTTTATCTATGAACTGAAAATGTAAAGATGAAACTGATTGACGAAAGGGGGTCACGACAGTGCCCTAAGAAAGCTCAAAGTGAGCAAAAAGGGCCATGGATTGGCAAAGGAAAGAAAATGCCCAAAAAGGGTACACACGAGAAGTTCTCGTGTGTTCTAAGTAAATGTTAAGAAAAAGTACGTGGATTCTTGACCTGGAAATTTGTGGACATGTAGGAAATAATCATATTAGGACCCAGTACAAATATCAGGGCAATCAGAGGTAGGGAGGTTATTTAACTAAGGCCCGAGATGTTTCTTTCTCTACCTGGGTAGGTTTGTTTTTAAAGACCCGAGAAGATGTTTTAAAACACACTTGGGAGGCCTGTATTTAAAAGTCCGGGAAGCTTTGATTTAAAAAGGACCCGGGTAGGTCTCTACTAAAGGCCGGGGAGCTTTTATAAAACAAATGACCGGGGGCCCTTTATAAAACAAATTGTCGGGAAGGTTTCAAATTTACCGGGGAAGACTGTTTTAACATCCCCGGGTAGCTTTTCTTAAAATTCCGGTAAGCCTTTTTTTTAAAATTTGTCTGGGAAACTCCTTTAAAATGCCCGGGGAGGTGTTGTTTTTTATATTTGCCCGGGAAACTCCTTTAAAATGACCAGGGAGATGGTGTTTTTATTATATGGCCGGGAAACTCTTTTAAAATGCCCAAGAAGAGTTTTTTTTAATATTATGCTCAGGAAACTTATAAATGACTGAGAAAGTTTCATTAAGAGGCCCGAGAGGATTTTCTTTTGAAACTAGTTAAGAGTCCTAAAATCCCTTCTTCTAAATACAGCTTGGTTTAGAGATAAAATAAAATAACTTAAATGTTATAAGATGTTGGACTCTCCTTTTACATCATCTGGTTTTAGTAAAGACTAAGCCCGGCCAGTATGGATGAAGAAAAGTTACTATGAACTTAGGTTGCCTTATTTTGTTATATATGACAATTGGCATATGAAATCCATGACTCATTTTATGATTACATGATTTTCAATGAAAGCATATGAGACTTGTTGCATCTTCATGTCATGGGAATCTAATAATGAAATGAAATAAATGAAACTCATTCCCAGAGGTGGTCTGATGAAAGGGTGACGGTACCGATAACAAAGGGAGATAGTGCAAGCCACCACTGAAAGGATAGTGGTTGGTATCCCTAGCGTGAAACAATATACGCTTGACAGGGTCCTGATGCCGGAGCACGGGAAAGTCCCATAGAAGGAGAGGGGACGCACAACCCAGACTCTGGGGGTTAAACAGAGAGACTAAAGGGCACCTCTGATGACTTGAAAGAAAGAAAGACTGGAAAGAAAAAAATAAAGAAAGAAAGAACGGAATATTTGAAGTTCAAGTGTGGTTAAGGTGTTGCATATCATGAATGATATGTATGGGCATTGACATGAGACATGCATACTTAACGCACACTGTGAACAAAGTGACAGGGACAGAAAAGAAAGAAAGAAAGAAAGTAAAATGATCGAGAAACAGAAGCATCATTCCTGCATTACATCGATCATACTATGGTTAATCTATTTATGGTTATCAAAGCTTAATTCGTAAGATTAACATGTTATTATTATTGCTCATAACATGTTCCCTTTCCCCCTTTACTGAGTCAGTAGGACTCACCCCTTGTTTGTCTAATTCTTTTGTATGTACTGTTGTGAATGTGGGCATCGGGCATAACAGATGATTGACTGGTATGAGCAAGGAGATTTTGAATGTTGACCAGTACATACTAGTGATGACGATATGGACATGGAATATTTCAGGACTGAACCTAGGTCTATAGGATTTTGTATAACCTAGGTCTATTTGTTTGTAATGAACCTTTTGTATCAAACCGTGTTCGTTTAAAGGAAGTTTTTATGTTGATTTCTTATTACAAGGTTTTCTCCTTTTTAATCTCTCTCCGATACAAATCAATTTTTAACATAATTTGATACGAGATTTTCTTTTGTTAAATAGTTATTTGTTTTGTTCAAAGTTTCTAAACCGTTTTACGGCTTTTCTTTTATCAATAATCCTTTTAATTAAAAACCTTCCGCTAAGAAAATTTGAGGGCATTTAAGCGATCATAAAAGTCTTTATCGTGCGGTAATCCCCGAACTTTGTGCATGCGATTACTATACGCAAGCCGAGGGGGTAAGTACTAGCACAGGGCGTGACAGACCTGACCAATGCAATTCCTACCACTCAAACATAGAGAACTAGCGTTTTCTTTTCTTCCCACTCAATGGGGTCATAATGGTATATTCACATAGAATGAGGGTCACATGTTGCTTACATGGGACAAAAAACTTGAGAGATAATGGGAAATCTGAGTCCCGAACGAAATTGCTACAATACAAGTAGATTAGGGTGATGAGTTGTAATGAGTCATAGTTTATGGGAGTTTTTGAGAATAAGATATTGGTTCGTGGCAGGAATCGAAATTAACCAATTATTTAAAAAAGAATTGAATGAAACAAAGTGGTTTCATTATTTATCTATTAAAAAAGGATTTAGCTATGGAACAACTAACACTTGGCATTTATCTATCCTTACAAACTACTTTTTTTAAAAAAATTTACAATAACCCCACAAACTATCATCCATTTCTCGCTTATCTCCCTAAATTATCACTAGTTGCAAACTCACCCTCTAAACTATCTCTTTATTGCTGTTAAGCTGTGTTTATAGTTCTCCCTAGAAGTTTTATGCAATATTTTCTCCTTGAAGCGTCACACACACCATCTCTTGAAAAATGTGATTTTTCCTCTCCACCGCTCCGTTTTGTTTATATGTGATCAAAGCTAAAAAAAAAATTTGATATATCCTTTCTTCAAGACAAAAATGCTCAAAATGGAAAATTTTGAATTTTTTTTCATGATCACTTCTTATTCTTATAGTACTTGCTCGCTCATTTTGAATTTGTTTACCAAGACCTTAAACATGATAAAGTGTCAAGATTTTTCCCTTAGCAATTCAATTCATGTATATCTGAAAAAATATTCTACAACTAACAATATGTACTTTTTATAATTTAGTTTTAGGACACCATGCCTCCTCACCATATATATGTATATCTGAAAAAAAAAATCATCTACAACTACCAATATACACTTTTTATAATTTATATGTAGGAGACTATGCCACCTGATGACAATTGGAGTTCCACTTCTTCAATCCGTTACAAAATCTGGACAAAAATATGACCGAGTGAATGATTTTGCAAGTAATGTTCAAACCCAGACAATGATTTATGAATTCTAGAAGGCTACAGTTTTTTTATAGTCGCGTATAAACCTGGCTGAGTTTTTAAAATTTTTCTTAAGAAGAAAAGAAAAGGAGAAACCAAAGAGAGAGAACAAAAATAGAATATCACGACTCTCTCACCGGCTTCAAGAGTTTTCTCAAGTTTCAAAAAGTCATCTCAAATGGGCTCCAGTCTTCACAATAAGCTTTACTCTTTTTCTGTTTTTCTCTAATCACTTTAGGGTTTTACCTGGGTTTCTTTTAATTCCCCTTACGGAACCTTTCCTGCCGTCCCCATTTTTCTTGGCGACTTCGCGGTTCAACCGTCTTCCCTTGTAAGTTTCTCTCACGACACTCTCCTGCTCCTCCTTTTCTCTCCCTCGTCCTCCTTTTCTCAGCCTCTTTGGCCTGCTTGGCGTCTCAACCAGCCTCCACATCAAGTTTTTCTCACCCAACTCTTCCCTTACTTTTGTTTTCAGACCTGAGCGACTGATTCAATAACTCTAGGTTCTAGCGAATGGAAATTCTAGGATTCAAGAAGCATGATGAATTGTTATGTAAATGCCAGTACCTGAAATTGGAATTGCATGCTTTTGTTGTTTGGGCATGTTCTTTGTATGATATTTGTCTTGAAGAGGGCGGTCATAGCAGTTGAATAATCTTCTGTTGAGATTTCGTCAGATGTATCGGTGTTTTAGAGCAATTCCTCGTACTTTGTAGCAGTATGCCAGTATAGACTAATTCTTAAATGAGCTAATTCCAAACCGTTGCACAGCTTTGATGTACTCTGTGACGTTGCAATCCGATTCTTTGGAAATGCAAGCAGACGATTTTCGCGTTTAGATGTATAAAGAATTTCTAAACAGTCGTTGCGCTGTGCTAAATGTGAAGGTCAATTTTGTATGTTCCTAATTGTTTTGACCCGGTTTGATGGCTGAACAAGTTGGGAATGTGTCTTAAGGAATTTAAAGGTTGCTCACAACAAAAAAGGCGATGGGACTGTGGTAATGACATTTTGATTGGTTTCTTTCAATACATTTGGATGGATTTGAATTCTTAATATTAGATATGATATGACATGACTTTAAACATGCCTTTTTAATTGCCTCATGTCTAGTACCTTACAGAAAATTTAGATAGATTTTCTCTAGATTTTCATGCTATGACAATGATGAGTTATCTTGCTCATTGTTCTCACTCTCCTCTTTTGATGACCTTACTTATCAGTTAGTTAATTATAATTACTAGACTATTTGATTTTGTTTAAGATTCACCTCAGGGTTGGACTGCCCCACGAAGAGTGTCGGTTTACCCATTTTACCTTCTGCACGTAAGAAGAAGCCTCCTTCGAAAGCGAGAAGAGCTCTCATAGTCCATAGCGACGGAGAGAGAAGACAGTGCTAGAAAGATGAGGTTGCTAACTCACAACATGCTCTCGTCCAACATCAAGGGCGTCACCAACGGATTCCCACTCCGCATCGAGGTGGAGAAGGTTATGGAGAAGAAAGTGGACATAAACGCAGACTTCCTCCGAAACATGTTCCCCAAGATTGAGTGGAAGGCCTTCGTCGATGCCACAAGGACCATGGGCTACGCGGAGCTCCCCGAGGAGGCCGACTCGTCCATGCTCGACTCGGACGACTTCTTGAACAACTTCCATCACGCCCTCCTGGAGCTCCATCTCGAGGAGGGCGCGCTCGTTTGTCCTGAGACTGGTCGCCGCTTTCCTGTCAGTAAGGGTATTCCCAATATGCTTCTCCACGAAGATGAAGTTTGAAATCTGCAATATTGTTCTTCCTACGTTTATGGGTCTTTGTACTTGGGGGAGAAGCAGATGCAAATTAGGGTTTTTGGGCTAATGGGATTAAGTTAGCTATGGAATGTGAAAATTTTGAAGTTTTTGGTATATGCAAGTTAATATGAGGGAAAGGAGGGTTTTGTTTCTCCAACTTTTATTAATTATCTATTATCAATTAAAGCATTACCTTTTGGTACCAAACAATCCTTCAATACAACAATGCTAAGCAGCTTCCTTTTGTAATTTACAGGAATGAATCATCGGAATATCTTTTGAAAGAACATTTTGATCCAATCTGGCAACAAGTTTGTTGATGTCACGAGAAATAGGGGTTGCAATTACTTGTCAACAAATATAGTTATTACCGAATAAGGGTAAAAATTAACCCTGTAGCATTACAAGCAACTTCTTCCATGGAATCACTTCGGGGGAAGTTTATACAATAAAATTATAAATACCTAAACCTATCGTTGGTACAATAGGCAAAACTAGCAAAATTACCTTCTAGCTATATTTGCAGCGTGGCCCAATCAAGAACATTCAAATATTTGGACTGAAATACTTCCCGTTTCTACAGTAGAGTGAAATCTCAATTCGCCTGCTTTTCTTCTCAATGGCCAATGGCCATTGACCAGGCCAGCTGGGAACTGAACAATAATTTTAAAAGTAAACATTAATCTTTCGTTGCGGTTAAAAGTAGACATCAGCGTTGAAAATCCTGAAGAGCAGGCATGTCCTGAAAATCCTGATGAACAATCAAAATTGGTATCTCTGATCAACACGACTTTTCTTCTATTTTTGGACAGATGGAGACTCCATGACTTTTGCCTTTTGCCATGAGAAACCATTAAAGTAAGAATACTCATAACAAAAGTTTCTTTTACCCGAAAAATAGCAAACACACGAAGACCAATATTTAATTAGACAATTTACCTACGTCCACAGAAAAGGAAATTTTGATTTTGACAAACCAATTTACAACTCTCAACTCTCACAACCACTCTCTGCAGCACCACTCTTTCTCACACTTTCTCAACTCACTCACTGCACTTCGCACTCACATCTTTCTCTCAATCATGTTACTAATTTACAGAGGAAAACGAAGAGTGAAAACAATGTTCAGTTTGTCAAGATTTGCAGCTACGTGCAAATCATATGACTCCAGCATTAAATCGAGATGTTGCGCCGCAAGATTTGTCGGCTGTAAATTTTAACTTGGGTGGCTTGGGTATGGAACCTACGAAGCCAACAAAATCCTCCTAACAAAATTACTAATAATTTGACATATCGGAGACAGATGTTATACGTACGGTTAGAAATCCTCATACTCAGCTTGTTGCTGACTTAGCAGGTGTAATGGGCATGCCAGATAATGGTCGAAAGCTGATGTCGATGTGAGATTTTCTAGTTTTGTTGTGGTTATTAGGTTACTAGATAGCTAGTATGTTGAATGTATTTAATATTGTAAAAGTCGTCTTAAAATTAAAATATCAATAAATTTTAGTTAAAAATTTTTATTCTTATGTTTTTTGAGATGCAAAATTAAAATTTTGTAATCAGGAGCTCCTTTATAAGATTAAATTAGTTTTTCATTTTTTTTTGTAACTTTTCATATACAGATTCGTATTTTTTATTAAAAATATTAAATATCTAAAAATTATTCAAAACAGAAAAATGAACATAAACTTAAAATAAAATAATAATAACTATGACAAATATAAAGTATAAATATAAAAACAAAAGTGTAAATTTTAAAAGGGGTGAGTCCTTCATGAATAAAAGTATCATTTACAAAGGCCGAAGCACAGATTAAGTTACTCTGCCATACCAAGTTACTCTAACATTTCTGAAGCTGTGAAGTTGGCGAATGAAATGGAGAACAATGGCTACAAAACCTGATGCAGTTACCAATGAGACGATCATAAATGGCATCTGCAAAAGAGGTGAGACCAGTGTGGCTGTTGGATTGCTTAGGAAGACGGAAGAAGGAAACTTTGAAATCAATTTAGTAATGTATATATAACACAGTTATCGACAGTTTATGAAAGGACGGATTAGTAACTGAGGCTGTAGAACTCTCCTCTCAAATGTCACGTAAGTGTATTCATCCCAACCGTGTCGCTTACACTTCTCTAATTCAGGGCCTATGCAATTCTGACCGGCGGAAGGAGGCAACTCAGCAATTGAATGAGATGGTGCAACAGAAAATCATGCCAAATGTATGGACACTCAACATATTGGTCGATATGCTTGGCAAAAAGGGGAGACTTTCAGAGGCAAAAGAAGTTTTCGATCGATGATTCATAAAGGCATTGAACCTAACGGGTTGTGTTTGTGTTGTAATATTTTTGGTATGGGAATATGTGTTGGTATTGGGTTTAGTGAAAAGGTGAAGAGAGGTAATTTTTTATAATTTTTGTAATTTTTTATATTTTTTTATGGGAGAGAGAGAGATTATATTGGAGTATTTTATTAGGAGAGAAATAAAATGTTGGGGATAATTGGGTTTGCAAACGCAGCTGTAGTAACATACAACTCCTTGTGTAAGAAATAAAAATTTAAACTTTGATAAGTGAGATATCCAATTATGAGAATATTCATATTGAATTTATTATTTCTCACTTAGATTTTAAAATGTTACATGAAAGACTTATTTATAAGCCACTAAACTCTTTTGCCCACATTGATTAAGCAATGTGAGACTATACATTTCAACACTCCATTCAAACACTTGGCAAAAAGGGGAGAGTTTCAAAGGCAAAAAAAAGTCTTTGATGCGATGATACATAAAGGCATTGAGGCTGATGTAGGGTGTGTTTGCGTTATAAAATTTTACACTCTCTAAAATTTTAATACAATAAACTATTACAATATAATATCTATCTCTCTCTCCCATCAAATCATAACTTTTCACTATAAAAAATTACCTCTCTTCACTTTTTCACTAAACGTAATACCTAAAATTTTACCAACACTAAAATTTTACAAAACAAACCCACCCGTAGTCACATACACCTCCTTGATTGACGGTTATTGTTTGCAAAACATAATGGATGAGGCTGTCAAGGTATTTAATATGATGTTGGAGAGCGGATGCTTGCTTTGTGTTTTTAGTTATACCATATTGATCCATAGATATTGCAAGAGCAAAAGAATAGATAAGGCAACGAGTCTCTATAAAGAAATGTCCGAGCACGGAATCATTCCCAACGTGGCACTCACAATGCTCTTATAGGTGGGTTCTGCTTGGGAGACCTCAAGCTTCTCTGGAGCTACTCCGTAAGATGATGGAGTTTGGGCTGCAACCAGAACTCCAAACTTACGCCATTCTGTTGGATGGCCTGTGTAAGAACCAACTTTTAACTCAGGCACTAGCGCTGTTTCAAGAGATGAAAGACAAAAGGTTGGACTTATCATAACTTTATTCTTGATCTTATCAATTAGGATGTTCCTCGTTGTGGGTGATGAATAATAGTGATGCTTCCGAGTTGGTAATTAGTAAAATTATGAAACAGAACAGCATCTTCTTTTTCCTCTCTAGACGTGTGAAAGTGCTTATCTATCAAACAGAAACAGCATCTAAGGAACTTGTATCCACCTGCCACAACTTTGATTAAAGAGAAGGGTAGAAATTGCAGAACTTGTTAGTTTGGATTCACAATACAAACGCAGCTTCGTTAATCCTGCTATGCAGTAGACAGCCCACAATATGCCATGGATCACAAATTTATGATCTGTGGTTTCAAATGGTAGCTCAAAGTTGAATGAAGTATTGGGTTGTCGAAGGGCAATTGGCATTGTAGCTCAAGATTAATGAAGTAATCTTTTGTGTCAAAGGCTTGTTCATGACAGTGTTAGATTTCATTTGTTACTTTAACCTTGTGCCCACATATTCCAGCATTTCTGCCATCAGTTTATCGTTTGAAGTGAATAGGTACATTTTGCTCCAGGGACTAAAGCAAAGGGTGATGATAGTTCGTCCAGTTGTCGAATGAGTTTTTTCCTCTTATAGATAATTCCAAATTTTGGCTGATGTTCTTCTTAGTTTAGTTTCTGGATTGTTGATGTTTGTATGCTCATTGGCCCCTAAAATTGGATTTTTTTCAAGTGTTTGATCAAGCACAAAAATTTATAAACGTCCTGGAGGCCCATGGGTTTTGGGTTGATTTCCATTTCTCTCATAATTGAATGCAAGATTGTTTCACAAATTTTAACGGTAAACGAGTCAAATTGGGTCTGGCTCTGCCCAACTCAGTAGTAGCCTTAACTCGCGAGAGGTTTTTTTTTTGTCCACCGTGTTTAAATAGGTAAATTGGAGGTAGTGTTGATTTGATTGGTAAAAAATTGTTAGAATTTGTAAAAAGATATTCAATTTATGAAAAGTCGTTAGAATTTTAAAAAATTGTGCGATTTAAACAGCAGCTCACAAGATGTTCGAGCGACTTACGTATATCATAGCTTTGAAACACCAATGGCATTGCTATGGCCCAAATTCCAAGTGCAGCCATACCGGTAGGCTTTTATCATGTCAACGCTACGCCCAACATGTCATCGAGCCGGTCCATGTAAATTGCCTTGGCCGAACAATCCCTGTAATCCAACGCACGCCGCAAATAAGCGAAAACATCTAGCAAAGCGTGCGGGTGTACCGGGCCGGCCGCGCCTTGTCATTCTCCGCCACACTCACACTCACACCACCACGGTACCACCTTTCCTACAAATCCAGTCGCAAATCCCTCAGGCCAGACTGCCATTTCCCGTAACCCCTAGGAACCTTGTTTCTAATCTTCCACCACCACACCGCAGTCTATCTTCCGCAATTGGCTCTTTCACAATTTACGCGAGGTTCACTAGTAGAAAATCGGCAATCGCCGACGGAGGCTTCCGTAGGGAAAAATGGCATAAGTCGTCATAAAAGGTCTTCAGCCACGACAATGGGTCGTCGAAGCTTCGTCGAGGTTGCAGCGTCAAGGCAGCTCGTCTTCGACGACTCAACACCTCTGTCGGGGCAGGGAGGCAACAGTGACTATGAAGTTCGTTGGGAGATGCTATTTTTGCTGTCGTCGATGGGTCTCGCTTTTTCGACGGACTGGTCCCCGTTGCTCTACGCCGACGATCTCCATGCCGTAGGAATGCAACATCATTGGTCGACGATCCCAAGTCGCCGCCCAAATCGGTTTCTTTGACTCAACTACGACGGGCCAACTAGACTTGCGTTGACGATTGTTTCCATTGCTAATGGCCACTCCCGACTGGGCAATAGTCGCCGAAATTGCTTTCGGTCAAATTTTTGAGCTACCGCAACGAGAGGATGGTCGTGGAGAAATAATTTTGCCCACGACAATGGTGGTCACAGCAACTTCATATTGACATGTGGGCATTGTTGCAGTTCATTCTTGTTTTATGGGTTCACGTTGTGCATTCGAAGTTTTGCACTCTGAGATTTTTTTAACGTGAACTTTCTATATCATTTTCAAATTTTAGTGCAATTTATTTATTTTTTAAATTTGCATTGTCCTCCATTAATTGAGCTAGACTTCTCAAGAGAGAGATCGTTGCAGAGTACAATCAAATAACAAAACAGAGTGTTGTCCATCTCTGTACATGGACTTCATTGCCAAATCTAACATATTCATATCATTTTCAATTTCACAATTTTTACAGATTTACATTACTGCGTGCTCATTTGGGATCCCAGGAGTTGCTCCATCTTGAGGCAGAATCTGTCCTGTCTCGCTTTGTACTTCCAGCCATCCAATAAACCAAGCTGAACAACTAGTCTGAACAAAAAAAAAGTAAACTTTAGATAACTACCATAGTCAGCTTGAATACCACCCTTGTGTGCCAGAGACAACCCTAGACCCACCCAAAAATCATCTACGCATTTACAGTTCCAATATGTACTCTGGGCAATGCAGACTACACAACCACATCAAGAACAGAGCATTATAAGTTGAACGGAAGCATGCTAAACTAACTTGCCGTCATCCTAAACCGAAGCCAGAAGTATGTAGGAGGTTCATTCGAAGCCTCAATGTCGTAAACTAACATGATAGCATTCGAAAAATGAATAGTCTGATCTTTCAAAAAAAATGGAGCATCATAACACAATAGCAGAGCATTCGAGTTTTCGTAAGAACACACCTGAGTAGTTTGGCTTTCAGGAGCATGCCCTTTGGCTAGCTGCGAAGCGGGTTCCGCACTCTCCTCTGTGGACGCAGAATTTGAAAACATACTGGTGTTTGAAAAAGATAGCCAACAAAGTCCTTTTCTAGTTTCTACTTTCTACTAAATTTCATGGGCGCCAACATTTTTCCCGCCCAACGCCAAAAGCCAATTTTAGATTGTCCCGCCTGTGTCTCAGTCCAAGGATAGCTTCAATGTCAAACCTTGGCTTAAAATATTAGATTCTAGTGCATGCACATAGTTGGTGAACTACCCGGGTACAACATTAAATGTGAAATTCGATGAGTTTTGGGATTGCAAATATTGCTGTAATTTAATGTCCCTCTAATATATGCGTTGTCTGTAGGTAATACCATTTACTATAATATTTTCTCTAACCGGTCCAATAATTTATGAGACCATACTCTAAAAAAATGGTTCCAATATAGCAACGATGTGTGATGTACTATATGGTTTATTGGTAGCTTTTTATCTCCTACACTGATCCATAATGTTTGTACCTTCCCCATCTATACCAACCTATGTTTCAAAAGTCTGCGGCAATTCCCTCCATCGTTTTTGTATGAATAATCCTTGGTATAGATTTTAAGTTGTTTCTGAAATATAGAGGGAGCGTGGGACAGGGCAAAAGGAAAAGCATTCCATCTTACTTAACCATTTATTTCAATTTTGTCTACAAGAACGTTGAGAATATAAGACCTTGGGTGGCTTAAAAGCATAACAAGTGCTAAAAGTGAAACAAGGTCTTTGCAAGGACAATAGAACTTTCACGTTTGACTACTACAGTTTCATGGAAAAAGTTTTTGAGATTGTCTCCTCTTAGAATTTGGTAAAATAGACGATAACGACAGTAAAATAGGGTTTTACCCCCTTTAAAAATGGATTGGTAGTTTAGGGGTTAAGTGAAATTACAGTGAGAAATTAAATTTTCTCCAAGCTCAAACATGTAATGTCCATCTGTCATCATCTCACCTTGGGGGTGAACCACTTCGAGCCACTTTCTTTTATTTTTTTGGTATACAAAACAGTTTGCGGAAAACAGCCACAATGATGTACAACAGAAACAGAGCAACAGCTGCAAAAACAGCAACAACAGACACAACAGAAACAGCATAGAACAGGCACAGCAGATAGCAGAAACAAGTGTGCAAGGAAACACAACAGCAGGCAGAAACAACAGCAGCACAGAGGCAGAAGCAGCAGCCGCGAAACAACAGCTCAAATTATGGCTGCAGCAAAACAGCAACAGCACAACCTAACAAAAAGAGATCAACAAACAAAAAACACGGCAAAGAAATGTGATGGATTAAGGGAGGGGTAAAACATGCAAATCAAGGACCTATACGGCATAAAGGAACCAATAAAACCTTAGAAGGCAATAAGGCCCTAAAACACAAAGGACAGATCATAAAAGTTCACATACTTCTTCAGGTAGTTATCTAAAAGTTCTGATTAGATTCCAAAACATTCAAGACAATGGAATAGATAAAATTTCACATACTTCTTCAGGTAGTTATCTAATATGGTTTTTTTTTATCTTTACCAACAATTGCAAAGAGAACAAGTAATTCTACCATATAAAAGCTCATCTTCCAAACTTTCTAGGGTAGTTGTGTATCACAGTTTACAACTTCCCTGAAGCAATTTCATTTTCCAGCTACAAGTTCATCTCCAAAACCTCTTCAACTTTTCTAGCTTCTCAAAAAGCCAATTAGATATTTAAAAAGCCAGCAATAATTCTAAACATCAGAACAAGTATGGAGATTTTAACAGTGATGAACTCCATTTGGGAGTGAAATCTCAACAACAGGAGAACTTCCATTAACCAATTGTTGGCGACTGCCTCCAAAGCCTTTAGTATACATTGATTTTTCTCCATCTCCTCAAGCTTCCTCTCTTGGCTAGCTGGGTCTTTCAACAACAAAACTTTGTAAATATCTTTTACACCTGCCATGTCCAGGGATTCCTCATCATCTTAAATGGTAATAACCAATTAAGCATCAAACTCAGAATTAATTCACCACAAGTGCTTCAGCCTCTATCTACCACCACAAATTCAGAAGCCAAAGTCTAATAGACTAAGTAGTGAAGCAGACATCTAACGGCCTGACTAATTCCAAATAATGGGTTCAAAATATTGAAGATAGTGAATTCAATTTGACATACTACTGGCACTATCTTAGATTTCTCATCTAGGAACGCCAAATAAAACTTACAAAGGGATCTTGCATTATCTAAACAGTCAGATAAATAGAATACTATTATGTGCCTGTTATCCGAACATAATCAATGACAAAAAATTGGCCAGATTCCTGCATAACAAATGAGACAGAGAAAAGTAGCATTTCTAGAGGAGTTTTTGTATGGAGCTATTTATATGCAAACAAGCAGGAAATCTATTGCTGCTTACCACCATAATATCCAATACCAAATGCATTTTCTCCTCGATACCTACAGATTCCCATCACCACATAGAGAAGAATTAAAAAGTAGAATAGCATAAGTTGGCCCCAGATAATTTCTCAGAGCAGTTTATATGATTTTAGGAAAGTTAAGTACCAATTTTGATGATTACCATTGACACCATTGGGAATTTTCCGGAAATCATCAATCCCTAGATCTTTCTATGTGGAATTAAAGGAACAATGATCGGTTCCAATAAGCTGCAAAAACGTTAAAGTATCGTGAGAAACAAATTCACAAATCTCCATAAAACCAATATATTAAAGTCATGGAAAACATACTTTTGGTAGGCATGGAAAAAAGAACAAGAGCAGAGTTTCTCTTCGGACTCCACGATAAACTGCTTAATTTAGGAGAGGAGACGAACAGAGATTGTGAACGGCAAGAATCTTGCAAATTTGGGAACATATGTCATCAGCTTATTTCCAAATCACAGAGACATATCGTTAGCTATTTTCCAAATCACAGAGTAAAAAAACCCTTGCCTGAAAAAGTTCATCTTTGTCTGATGGAGCAACCGAGTTATACCCAAATCACAGAGACCTTTGGCAGAGTGATCCCAGGTTTCTGAGATTTCGACTGAGCTACGACATCCCCGGATTTTTTCACCGGAGATCCTTGACGAGCAAGAAGATTGTGGTTGGCATAAATATCGCACTAAAAAATCGTTGGCGACGACCACCTTCGTCGGCTCTGGGATTTTTCTTGACGAACCCAGGCGGTGGAGGAAAGGCGACTGGGTTACTATGGCACCCACGACGGCTGGTTCGTCGATGTAGTGTGGAGTTGGAAAAAAGAATTATATAAGCGCTACAGTAATTTCGTTTTGGACATTGGCCGACCAGGAAGCCGACGCTGACTTGCGGTCGAGCTGTGAATCTTCAACTTCGACGAGTTTGACTGAGTGGTGGAAGAAGCCTGCGCTTTACCCACGTCCAGAACTTACCGCGTGGCTGAAGCAGGTTTTTCTACTAGTGGTTTTAGTTTATAATCAAATGTTCAGGTGCATATATACATACGTGTGTGTCTGTTTGCATTTGATTGGAGGTGGTTGTGAAATATCGGTGAGAATAATAGCGGTGGATCATATAATTATATTCAGAATATGATCCAATTGAAAGTGGAGATAGAAAAAAAAAAGATTAAATACACTTTTCGTCGTCAGACTATTACGGTTCTGACACTTTTGACTCTAAATTCTCAATTTTGTTACAATTCGCTCTTCAACTACCAATCATTTACACTTTGCATTGCTACCGTTAATTTTGAAGGAAATTGCTATTTTGATTTAATGAATGACGATTTTACCTTCATAATTTTTTATAATTATATTTTGTATGGGGATAAATTTGTCATTTAACTGTACAAAAATAACAATTTATGTTGAAATTAACGGTAGAAAGTGCAAAGTGTAAACATTTAGTAGTTGAGAGGTAAAATGTAACAAAATTGATAGTAAAAAAAAGAACAGATTAACTGTTCTTGATTTGTTTTGGGATAATTATTACAATCAAAGTATTTATTCTCGTGGTGAGAAGTTATCTAATTTATTTTTTCTTTTGAGAATTTGGTACTTCTATCTGTATTTTTGTATAACGTTTAATGAAATTACCTCATTTTTTGTCATGTACTCTATGACAATAATTTGTGCTATTCTTTAGCTATGGGCAATTATGCATAAAATCTGTATGGCTGAAAAACTTGTAGCCACCTTTGTTTTGGGCAATGATTACCCAAAAAGATAGGATTTTTAAGAAGTACAAATTTGTTTGGGCAAATGGTCAGTCGAAGTTGTTCAAATTTGAAACCATGGTACCGTCCCCATTATGTTGAAGTTGTATAACTATGCAGTAAAAGAAGAAAGTGACCCAGTTTGCAACTATTTTCCTTACAAAGAAGAATGCCTAGATGAGATATTTGGGAATTTTAAAATACAACTAAACTAAAATTCCAAACATCTATTAGAAATTTTGGAGGCAAATTTGAAGAACTCACCGGTCCATATGTGTATATTGGACAATTAAAAAATCGACGACCCAAGTTACCGTCAGTTATAGATATTCTTACACCTGCACGGAGATTGCATCCACAAATTGGTGGTTCTAAAAAATCATTTTATTTTGAAGCAAAACACCTTCGTATTCCTCCTCCGTGCTGATAGAACGACGAATACGACTAAAAAAGACATCGTGATTACCAAACGATGAAGACTACGCATTGAGGCCTTGCCCGAAACTGAGATGAATAAGAACTTTGTAGGGTTCGATCACGAGATAAGGTTTGGAAGGGGTGACTGGGGCTAGAAACAATTTGGGGACAAGTTCTGAGTGACTATCGAGGGTATAGGGTTCAATGGTGTGAAGTTGTTATGCTGATAGGTGTAAATGGTTAAGTGAGAGAAATTAGTGCTAGCATCTTAGTGGATCTAGGGGACATGCGTCAATGTGTTATTCGCTGTTAATGTGATATTTTTATGACAGTGAGTTGATGAACGAAGGGATCAATTTTTATCTAAATAAGTAGTCCCATAAATTGATTTGTCGACAGTGTTATCTCAAAAATTATTTTGTAAAAATTTAATACCATAGGGACCACTGTTATAATTAAGCCTTGTGTTTTTTTCTCACTGAACCCCATTAACTACGGGCCTCTTTGGGGTGAAGAAGGCACACAGATTTGGGCTTATTATTCCAAGTCGGAGACCCACGCAGCATTCGCCAACACAACAGCAGACAGCTGAGGCATCATTTGGTACAATCTCCTATCGGAAAACAACACGCATCTCTTGGCTTTTCTGTTCATTGTAGGCAACCATACAAATTAGTCCTCTCCGTTCCCCATTCTGCGAACGGAATTAAAAGCATGTCTGCATTGCATTTTCCAACCTTTTTTTTTCGGTCACCAAGTTCAAGACCCAAAAAAAAGAAACGACTAAATGATAGGATTTGATTCTCTAAGAGATGGATAGTTAATTTATAATTTTCATAAAAAAAAAATATATGAAAAAGTGTTGGTCTTCGTGAAAACATATTTTGTGAAAACATGCGCGAATAATTTTTTGTGCTTGGCAAACATAGATCTGGTTTAACAGATTAGCGCAATTAGAATCGACTTTTTACGAGTTGACATGGTCCCATAATAGATTCATAGGTGGAATATTAGAGGGACATGGGGCTCAACAACCTCACATAGAATAACAATAACAAGTCTGAGTGACTACATTTTTTTTTCTCGAAAATGACCACTTCATATAAAAAGAAACGAAAGCCTTACACCAACCGAAAAGGAGAGTCACAAAACAGAATATTAAAGGGAATGAGACTATAATCTAAAAAACCAGAAATCTTCTCACGAGCAGCCCAATCAACAAGAAAGTGAGCCTGCTGATTGAGCTTTCGAGGTACCTAATGAATCGACCAAGTTGATTGCGCCTTAAGAGCGACACAGAGTGGAAAAAAAAAACAGATCAGGCATCTTCTAGCAAGGGTGTCTATCATCATCCAATAAGTCTTCCAAGAGGAGTTTTGAGTCTGTCTCAAAATTTACAGAGGTCCAATGATGGTCCAGAGCTAATTCCACAGCACGAATAGTAGTCTTCGCTTTACCAAGAAAAGGGTCCATAGCCCGAATTTGCTCCATGTACGCAGTACAGAGAAAGCTGGAGGAGTCTCGACTTGAGACGACTATGTACGATCATGTTTGACGTATCACCACGTCAAAATTGATATTCAACTGGTTAGGTTCAGGGGGAACCTAACGACGAACTGAGGGAGCTCTTGAGAGTCTTGCTTCAACCATGTTACAGAGTGCTCAGCAAAGCGCCGTGAAAGATACATCGTCATTCGAAACTAGGATAGGGGTAGCATCATGAACAACCTTGTTGCGGGAATTCCATAAGATATCCATAATAAGAGCAGCAGAAAGAATAAAGGATTGGAGAGCACTAGATCGAATACCAAGGAGGGAGTCAACATTGATAAGGATATGGATCCACTCGGCAGGGGAGGCTACTGGAATGCGAGAAATATCCAGAGACCAAGTAGAAGAGGTCCACAGAATACGCAATCGTGGAATACATTTAAAATTGTCTCCGGCTGCTGTCCACAACAAATACACATCAACTGCTGATCAGAGTCAATCTCCCAAGACGAAAATGAGGAACACGAATTGGAATTGCTTCTGCCGCAATTTTCCATAACAGGAGTTTTAATTTGTCTTGAATCCGAAGCTTCCATAAAATAGACCAATCCTTCTCTTCCAAGAATAAACGAGATGGTCTTCTCCTTTCTTGTGCCAAGGCCACGACATCTTGGACAGAGAAAGAACCATGCGAATCATGGGTCCATATCACCGAATCTGAATTAATGGGATTAGGAGGTGGCATCGACAAAATAAACTCCAAGTTTCACTTGTAAAATTAGAGGCTAATAAAGTATCATTAGAGGCTAATAAAGTATCATTCCAGGCCCCCGTTGGCACATCCACCAACTCACTAACCCAACGAAAAGGACAACTCTGATCGGCGCCCAGATAACCACGTGGCGGAGAAGCCCAGTTGAAGGGGGATCCAAGGCTCCTGACGAAACCAAATCCAAGTGGGGCCCTCGTTGCACATTAGCCACCTTGGCAGTTCCCATACTAGCTGTCATGCCGCCCTTAGCCTGACCACTACCAAGAGGTTTCCTGTCCAACACCAAATCTGAGTGGGGCCCCTCTGAGGACCCTCTCTCCTGCACACCCTCCTTACTCCCCACCGCGGCCTTACCAACTCCTCCACTTGCACGAAAAGGCACCCTCGTAACAGGAGATGTGGCTAATAGAGATGTCAAAGATGGGGGGGTTGGAAAGGTTGTCCATCCGAGGGCGAGGCAAGGTTAGAAAACCGTTTAGTCTCCAATGATGTTGCCTTCACATTTTTAAATGCTGTAGGAGGTCCTTGTAGTTCTTCGGAAGGGTAACAACAAAACTTTTGGACATGGTCAAATGACCACAACGTAGACACCAATCAGAGATTCATTCATAGCAGAACTGAAATCCATAAATGAGGTTTATTGGGTCGTAGCAAAAAAAATCCAGGGACCAGAGGTTTAACCAAATCAACAATAACTAAAACAAGTAAAAAAGCCATACCCAAACCTCGGTGAATGAACGGCTGATAATTCAAGTTGCAGATCCAACAGTGAAAATACTCCACCTCATTTAATGAATTTTTTGAGGCTTCCAACTTGGCTCCATGGCTACAATCTCTCTACTTTCGGCTTGGCTCCATGGCTTCAATCTCTCTACTATTCGTTCAAGACTTTGAGCTCCTCTTTTTTTTCTGCGCGGCCAGTTCCTTCCTCTCCAACCTCACTCCCCAAATTTTAACTCTTTTCCCTTCTCTCAACTGCATTTCAAATTTTACCCAAAAAAAACTGCATTTCAAATCTCGTGACCTCGACATATATCTGCCTGTCTTTGATGCTGAGCACACCCACACCGTCTTCTCACGGTTTAAGGTTGTCGAAGGGCGGTAGCAAATCGTCCAAGGTATGGTATTATTAACGCTCGCAGTTATATGATTGTTGCTTTTATATATATATATATTTTTTTTTCTTTTCTTTTCTTTTCTTTGTTTTCTTTCCTATTCTGGGTTGTGGTGGGTTTTGGTAATCGTTGAGGTTTTCCTTTCTACGATTGCCAAGGAATTCGAAGCAGGAGAGTGTACAAGGCCCTGGGTTCTGTTCCTAGTTATGTTGCTTGTTAAAATTTCGAATCCACTTAGCTCAACTAAGACGATAGAGCATGATAGATTTAGTGATGGTTTGCTAAATAATGGAAAATTGAGATTCTCACTTCTTCGGGGCTAAACTATGGAAAGTTAATCAATTTATCTTCTGGTTGTTCTTTTCTAATAATTTTATTATTATAACCGGAGCTGAGGTTTGCTTCAATTTCTTTATCATAAGTTGAATATATGAGTTTCTCTATCTTTATTCGTATTTTCCCTTTTTCTCATTTTCTAGTGAGAAGAACTACAAATATTTCAAGAAACCCCTTCTTTTTATCGGTCTAATCTGAATTTTAGCAGTTTTTGAGGTGTGTAAGAAATCAATTCGTTTTCTAGTTGATTTTACCTGATTCCTAAAGAATAATTATTCAATATGGCCTATCATTACCTTGCAGAATATTTTAATTAAGATTCTGATAAAAATCATTACTCTTAAGATTCTAATTTTCAATTTTTGGATGTTTACTGTCTGGAACCTGAGTTCGTAGGTTGAGTCTACTGTACATCATTGTTGTGTGGGCTATATGCCCTGCAGTAGTAGGTGTGGATAAAGTCAGTGCCCTGGACTGTGTCTTTGCACTGAGGTATTGCAGTTATTTGATTTTTCCCTTTGGTCTTTTTAAGAGCCTTTCTCTCATAATGAAAAGAAAATAAAAAGAAGATGCTCAGTCTTAAAGTCTCCCTTCTTCATTGTCTAATTAATTAATTTTAATATGTAATTTTCACTTTCTTTCTCGCTTGTGTGGTTTCTTCACTTTGTTTAGGTTTTTCTGTTGCTTTGGAAATTCAGTGGCCTCGGACACGGTTTATGTTGCAAGATTAGTTCCTATTATCCTCCAAATGTTCCTCACTAGACATGTCTTGTATGCAGGGATTCATGTTCTGCCTCCAACAACTTGCTTGTATATTTTCCATAATAGCTTGCTTAAGTGAAGATGGAAGTGAATGGTGGCAAGCGGGAAGTGAATAACCATTGTTGCCTAGATTGCAGGTCAAAGACAGTGAAGATGTATAGATGTAGACTTCTTTATGGTAGCATATTATAGCATGTAAAGTTAAAAATAGCAGTAAGAGAATGTTGTGGAGGCCTTGTACTTTGGTCGCTTGAAATTGAATTCTCGGACAAGTCAGTTACGGTTAGATATGAGGAGCATGAAATAATGAAAAAATGGTTTTTTTTGTTTGGGGCTCCTTTCATGGCTATTGACTGGCACTCACTGGAATGTATAAGATAGTAGTTGTAGCCTTCAAGTGATTTGGCTGGCAATGAGCTTAAAAATCGGAAGCAGTACCCCCAGTGGTCTCGTCAGGACAAAAAAGGATACGTCATTGCTTGTTGGGTACGAAGACCATGGACAACGCGCTCAAAAGAGTCACGTTAATTTCATACATGCACGCGATTTTTCCCATAATTTCATACATGCTCTATCTATCAATCACGACAAAAAAAAAATTGAAGGAACAAAACCAAAAGAACATATCGGCTTCATGAATCGGAAGGCCCTAAAAAGGTAATCTCCATCTGTACACGTGCAAGGCCATGTTACCGAATAAAGAAAATTGGAAATTACAATAAATCCTGCCTCTCTTCAGCATTCCATCAAACACCAACTGCGCATTGGCAATATCACCACATTTCGCATACATCGTGATCAAAGCATTAACTACAACATCAGACTAAAACCCAAGCCTCAAATCACGCATAAGAATCTCCCTCCCCCTAACTAAGTCCATAATGCCTCCACAAGTCCTCAGAACACAAGGGGAAAACAAAATCAAAGTGTGTGGAGGAAAAAAATTGCGACTGGTGCAGACATCTACTAGTAGAATTTTCTGGCGAACTGATGCCATGGCCTTCAAGCTTTAACCAAAGAGAGCTTTTCCCCATGTTCGAAAGCAAGTCCCCAAGTTCAAAACATGGCTACATAAAGAGTCGCCAATCGGGTTTTCCAGATTTTTCTCTCCGAGACAAAACCAAGGTCGACTTTATATGTTGAGGAGATTTTTAGCATCCGGAGTAAAGAGAGAAGTCGGAGTATTAACGGTGAGGTTTTTAGTATCCGGAATAAATGGGGTCTTCCGATACTGCAATCCTTGCGTGAGAAAGAAGGGGAAGAAGAGAGAAGGGAAAGAACGAGAAAGAAGGGAAAAGTAGAGAGATTGAAGCCATGGAGCCAAGCTGAAAGTAGAGAGATTGTAGCCATGAAGCCAAGCCGGAAGCCTCAAAAGGTGGAGTATTTTCAACCGTTGGATCTGCAACTTGAATTATCAGTCGTTCATTCGGTAACTCACTAGACATGTCTTGACCAGAGGTTTAACCAAATCAACCATAACTAAAACAAGTAAAAAAGCCATACCCAAACCGTTTTAGTAGGGTCGAAGTCCACTTCAATCACCTGCCCCGCCTTAGCACCATATTCCCTTGTCTTCTCCCAAGTCATGAGGCCCAACGGTAGACCATGAACTTGGAGCCAAAGATTCACCGAGGTTAATGAGATCTCCTGCAATGTGGCATCAACCTCCCATACCTTCAATACCAGCAAATAGCCCTTAATATTCAAGGGGCCTTGCTGAAGAATCTTTTCACGGCTGAGGACGGATGGAAAAGAAAATATTAGGCACTCCTCCGGACCTTCCGAAATCTCCAGCTCTTTTAACAAAATTCCAAGATTTAAAGATGGCTTAACGAATCCCCAGCTTGTTATAGGGCTTAACCGACCATATACGGCCTACAAAAAGAGTGAAAGACTCCTGGACAACTTCGGTTGGACTTTGGTTTTCTGGAAGAAAGGAAGATGATCAGTGGCGGAGCCAGAAACCCAACTAATGGGGGGCAAACTTTTAAAGAAAAATGACAAAAAAAAATTTTTACTACTTAATGCAAAAAAATGTCTTAAGAGTATAAATAAAAAAAATTAAGGACTAAAAACACTAAAAATATTGAAATACACGTACCGTACTATTTGCTGATACTGAGAGGTGAAATTAAATTCTTGTTGTTCAAGACACCAATAGAGCATCAACTAATCACACAAACAAAAGTATTTATATATATATATATATATATATATATATATTCTTTGTAAAACAAAACACATAAATGAAATAAAGTATTTTCAGCAATATAACTTTTTACTTCTATGAATGAAGTACTTATTTTTGTTGCCAGAAAGGATGTGCCCTATGCTCAATAAGTCCTGCTGAATTTGTTGGGATCTGTAAAAAGAAAACATAACACATAAATGAGAAAAATAAACAATTACTGTATTTCTATTATTCTTGAAAGAAACAATAGCAAATCGAAGCATATTGGAAAAAGAAGCCAAATTATCCAAAGTTCAAAAAGAATCCAGGTTCCAATGGCATAAAAATACTTCTCACCCTTGCTATAGTTTTTTTAGTGTGACAGTACTATTGAACACGGGCTTCTCAAGAGTGGAATCTCTATCAACAATAAAATAACCCGAAATTGCAAGGAGAAAATACATACTTGGTAAATGATAATAGAAAAAAAAATTGGACAAAAAGTTCAATCTTAACATCCAAATAACTATTCTACTCCCCTTACAAAATGAGAAAACAGAAAAATCGTAGTTCAAAGTGTCCATTACCTGGCTAAATTAATGACTAAATTTTTGAAGAAATAGATTTATAACTTGATCCAAACGTCACAAATTACAATGGAAAAGAAGTTCCACCTTTAGAGAAAGACAATTAAAAACAAGTTAATCTCATGGGCTATGAAAAAGCAGACCTAAACAAACAAAAGATAGATGAAAATGAGTCTTACTTCAACTTTGGATTTTCATAAATTGTGGAGAAGTTAGACATATAAAATTAGATGATGATAGTGACAATAAAATGATATAACCAATGATTTTCTAGTAAGTAAAGATGGACACGCAACACACTTGAATAATTGAATTATCACTTATCCAATAAGAGCACACCACCCCCTTTCTCAGTATTTGCGATATCCAAATTCTCAACCAAGTTCAACATAAAAGACAAAAGAACAAAAAAAAAACAGTACTAGAATAGTGAAAACATTTATTTCAATTATTACAACACACAACGATTATCAGGAATCAGGAGAAGTATATGAAATATTCGTCGCAAAATTCACGACAACGTCGACAAGTTAATATAGGATTTCAAATTTTGACATAAATAAATATCTCTCTGCTTATTCTTTTAATTTGATTTTGAGGTATTGGGCTGCTTGGGTTTTAAGGGGGGCGGGCTGATTCATCTAGGCAGGCAAGGGGGCAAGCATAATTTTTATTTGGCCAAGGGGGGCAAACCTAATAAAAAATAAAATAAAATAAAAAAAATACATGTAAAACAAAATTTTGGCGGGAGCCAACAGGGGCAATGGCCCCGGTTCGCCCCCCCTCCCTCCGCCGATGAAGATGATCGTTTCCCACAAAGGAGAGGAGAGCCCGCATCCTCGTTGAAGAGAGACATATCTTCCATAACAACTTCTAATGAGGTGGTGGGGATGGAGATAATGAGGGGGGTTTGATGAAGAGGATGCTATGAAGAAAGACGTATGGAGAGAATAGAAGTGAGAAAATGAATGTTGGTGTAGTAAAGAACCAACACGGGAAAAAAAGGGGAGGGAGAGATGATGGAATAAGGTGGCAATATGGAAACTAAAGGATGGATGAGCTAGCACAGGGCTCCGATTATTGTGTGAGTGGACGAGACAAATTAGATAAAAAGATTTCTATTTATCTAATTTGTCTCGTCCACTCACACAATAGCAACTCACACAAAAACCGGTGCCCTAGCACAGAGCACAAAGACTAAGGGAAAAGGAGGGTAACGGGGATAGCTGGGCAGATAAAGGGAGAAAAAATGGTGGTTGATGGAGAGAAAGGTGGCCGAGGGTAAGGAAATATTGGCCGCCAAGGAAGAGGTCGAGTAAAAAATAGGGTGGATAACGGCAGAGGCAAAAGAGAATAGGGTAAAGGACACAGGATAAAAAGTAGGACCAAACAAAGAGCTGGCAGAGAGGAGAGAGCATTCTCCATAGAGCTCCCAAGGAGCGGGTCGGTACTACGTTTGCTGTAACATCCATAAGTCGAAAAGTAGTAGCTGTTGAGAGGCGATTACGAGGACGATTGTTCTTTTTCGCTGGTAGGCGGCGATTGAAGCGGTGGTAGTGCAAAAAAATAAATAAATGATGGCCCTGAGGAGTGGAGGGGCAACTTAGGGGAACTGAGAGGCCGAGAAGGGAGTTGTGGTCAAAATCTGGATACTGCCTCCAATTCTTCCACTGTCCATTCCTTGGAAACTTTATTGTTCATATTTATGGAAAAAATGCCCGCTCAAGTTTCAATTTTCTGATTAGACCCTCAAGTTGAAAAAAAATTATTTATTGCTCACAATTTGATTAATTTGACTGGTATATTAGACGGAAAGTGACCGAAATACTTTTCAAGACGAAGTTATCTTTAATTTTATGATTGGTACCATAAGCGGAACCAGGGGTGCCAATTGGGGCCGGACCAGATTGACCTCTGCAAATGGTTAAATTTCTTTTTATTGTTGCCTATTTAGCCCAGATCCGCTTCCCTTAGCCCACAAGCCCAGCCCACAACGCACATAAGGGTGTGTTCCCAAATTGAAAGTAGATGTGGTTAACTTCAAAATAAAGGGATAATCGTGTACCATCAATCTCAGGATAACTAAGCCCGTAAGGGTTGAGGCTCATCCTTTAGGATAATCTAATCGCTTTGTCACAGGCCATCGGGCAGCTTCTTTACAAGAAAAAAACAAATATTTTCTATTATCTTGGTGAAGTTGTATAGATAATATTTCATTCATTCATGGAGTTCTAATTAAGAAATCTGCTATCATGAAAATATACATATTTGATTTGATGGATGCTGAACCTAAGAACAAAATTATTGGTTCCTTTGATAATATTTTGGATATTTATGTCCCGAATATTAGTTTTATTGATTGAGCCAAATGATAAGGTAATTAAAAACGACTTTATGTATCATAGTTTGAAGACTTGCAGTTTCGTTACTGATTTGTAATGAAGTTTATCAAGACTGAGTTGCGTAATAATATGAGAGATGAGTGAATAAATGATAGTATGATTATATATTGAGAGAAAAAATTTTGAAACTATTGAGAACGAAACTATTTTTCAACGTTTTTAGAAGATGCAGACTTGTATGATCTAATTATTATCTCTCAGTCTCAGCAAATATTACAATACGTATATTTCAGTATTTTTAATACTTTTAATCCTTATTTTTTGATATTTTAACTTTAAGACACTTTTTATATTAAGTATTAATTTTTTTTATTCTTATCATAAGAATTTACCCTTTTCAAATTCATTCTTGATTCCCTCAACCGATACTATAATGTTTTCCTAATTTTCTACATAATAATGTCATGCTAATATAGTCAAAAGTAGGTAGACTTTAAAAAGAAAAAAAACTACCTAAATGAATTCCAGATCAGCTTAAATTGTTTTTTTTTGTGTGAAAGAAAGTTATCTTTTCTCAAAATTGCATGCTGGAGTGACTGGCGCTGCGACGGAAAGTTGGCCCTCTGACGCCATTCAATGAGGTTTCCATGGAGTGGAGTCTAATCGTCTCTAGACCCGGTGATCCTGGGCCCTGGCAGTTGCAATGTGTCCACGTGACCAAACAGGTTCGTCAGTCATGTTCCACACGAGCTTCGATGGTCGTATCAGGTGAACGGGTGAAGAAATGGAGATAAAGGGGATGTTTGAGGCTGAAAATTTTGAGTATTGAGATTTGAGAAATATTATAAAATAAAAATATGTTATGGGAGTTGATGAAAAAGTAAAGAGAGAAGATTTTTAATAAGTATTATAATAATAAAAAATTATGTGATGAATTTTTTATAATTAAACTCAAATATTTGGGCACCAAACATACCCTTGTCTACATGTCGCCTTTTCGTTAACTCGTGCACCAACTCCCACGTGCTTGGGACCATTGCATCACGTGGTCTCTACAGACCGCACTTTGAACCTCCGCATGTGCAAGAAAAAGTTGACGGGGGATACGTGTTCTGTTGGGGCTGGGGACGATCACAATGGGATGAAAGAAAAAAAAATCACAATTTTCTTCGCAAAGCATGTTTCGCTTTAGCTAAAAATTTTATAATTTAAATCTAACTTTTTAAATATTAAATCTTAATATTACTTCTATTCGCATTTTAATGTAATTCAAATTTTTTTTTTACACGTATCAATATAACTCAACAACTTCTACCTGTATACTAATAAAGTTCAAATTTTACCTCAATATTAACACTATTCATAAAATCCTTAAAATTTTCTAATACCCAATTTGTCTTAAACTTTTTCTTCTGCAGTCCTCCCTTCTCTCTTCTTAACTTGCAGTGTTCTGTTCTCGTATCTATTGCCGCCATAAAGCAATGATGAGCCCTTGTCAATGATACGATCTCGTCTCCAATTCACAGACGGGAAGATCTTATCTTTAGGGTTACTGGGCAGCAACCTTTGAAAGGGAGCCAAGGTTAACTTTTTTTTTTTTTTCTCCGATAGCCAAGGTTAACTTATTCATCTGCATTTGCACCTGCACCTGCACCTCTCCACTTTGAGTCTCCAACAGCGTTCTCTACGTCTCGAGTGAGTTTCACTGCCTTAGATGGACCTAGGTGCAGGTTCAAGTGCAGAAGAATGGTATAAATCTTCGTGTTTTCTGTTGCGAGGTAAGAAAAAAAAAAGCTTGAGATTCTCAGCTATATCTGCTTAAACTGATGCCAAACTCAGCTGGGTTTCCGATCTCTTTCTGTTTTGGTGTTTTATGTGTTGATCAAATGGATTGATGGAAACTTTTTCATAGAAATTTACAGACTAAATGAGGTATCTCTTTTCTATTACTCAAACGTTATTTTGTGCAATCTCTGGACAAACATTGTATCATTGTTTAGGAACTTCAAACGAATGCCACAGAACATTTCATCTGAAAATCTCTCCTTTTGAAGGCATGCATATATAGCTGTCTAGCTGTTTCTTTGTTTGACTTTGGTTTTCTGTACCTATGCCTGAATAGTAGCTATACTACATAATTTGCTTGTTTGGTCTGAAACATTTTCAAGATCAATATGGTAAGCAAATTTCTCTGTTGGATAGCTTTTTGTTTATCGGAAATGCTTCCTATGATCTACTATTTGTAGATTCAAAATTAGGCCAAATCAGCTTGACTCATCCTTCTGCAAGAGTTGGAGCGGATGAACTTTGCATCCTTATTGATAATGTTGGGTGCATAGAGGCCGGATTTAGCGGGGATCAGTATGGTTGGAGAGTTTAGAAATCTATGGGTCATTCCAGATCATATGCACGAAAGGCTTTTTAAAACGAAGGACGTTTAGACTCACATTTGAGTCCTTTGAATACCAAATACCGAAATTTAATGTCCCATTAAAATACCTTATAATTATCTTGGACAACATTTAAATGAGATTACTTTAGATTTTAGCTTGATATCTAACACATACACCAACACTAAAAGAATCTTCAGGTCGGCTATCAGCTAGATAGAAAACACTTCCAATCATGCTTCTATAAAATGTTTGATCTACACTTTTTCAGGAAAAATCATGATCTATTTTCATACTAGTATTCATAGGAGTTCTGGAATGTTTTTTATTGTCCAATCCAAATCTTTTAATAAGGTCTTTAGTATATTTAGATTGTGTGATAAACAAACTATTACTACATTGCTTAATTTGCACACCAAGAAAATATATAAGTTCACCAATAATACTCATTTCAAATTCAAATTTGACGGCCTGAACAATTTTAAGACCACGTGAATCAATATGTGAGCCAAATACTATATCCTCAACATATATTTGGGCAATGGTAACATCAACTTTAAACCTTTTTACAAAAAGAGTACGATCACCACCTCCTTTAGAGAAATCATTTTTCTAATAGGTATGTTGTCACGCCCCGAACGGCACCCCGCAGGAAACGTGACAGCCACGAGCTATTCCCCGGATAGCTCCAGCGTTCTTACTTACTTGCTTACGTGCTTACGGCGGAAACATACAGATCGCGAGGGATTCGAGCTAAATCTTACATAATCAGGGTTCTCATTAAGTTCATACAAAACATATATAATATTTAGAATTCAACTAGTGACGGATCTCATCGATCAGGTCACCATAATCAAAATAAGAATAACATCCGGGTCCTTCTAAGTCAGGTAGTCCTCCTGACTCTCTTCACCTGTGGCATCTGGAATGACATAATTTTTAAAAACGTGAGTCAAAAAGACTCAGTAAGGGAAAGACATAACTTTGAAACATGCTCTTGACTTATGCTTGCTTAATCATGAAAGAAGAGAACTTGATAAGTGATGTACATGCATGTCATGGATATGCACATGCTCTTGCTTAAATTCGGCCCCAGGCCCTTGAAAATTACTTATTCATACTTGTGTCACTCTTGGCCTTTCACAACCATTTCATATCTTTTACCTGTGGGCTCGCTCCATTTAACCCCTGAAGTCAGGGTTGTGCGTTCCCTTTGGAACCGTCTCCGATTTCCCTTGGAGACCTTACATACGGTCAAGCTAGCGCACCTTCTCTCATTTGTCCTTCAGTGGCTAGACATGACCCTTGGAGGCACCACACCTTCTCAATGTCCTTCAGTGTGGTTTGCACAGCCTCGTGGATTCACCCATCCTTCTCACATTTGTCATTCGGTATGGGAGTCCATCTTGATGGTACGGTACCGACCAGTGCCCCTTAATTTAACTTATCGTTTCATAAAACTTCTCAGTCTTTTCATAAAAATCATTGCATAAACTTCTTCTTGAAAAATTCATGCAATGCACATGTCATGTCATGCTTGCTTAAAAATTCATGCTTGTTCATGAAACGATGCAGTGTGTCATTCCAGTTTTGAAAAAGAACACTTACTGTCCACTTACAGTATCCACTTACTCTTGGTCTTCCTTGGTAGTGTATAAAACACGTAGATCGCCTACAAGCGATTCAAATATTTCTTAGACTTTAAGAAATAGCACGTAATTATTAAATATATATATATATATATCACTAAAATTCTTTTAATCATTTAAAGTATTTTATTTACTCTTCTAATAATATCTAAACTTAGGTTATTTAATTATTAACCATATTACAAAATATTTATCTCTCTATTCCCGATTAGGGTTTTAATCAACAATTAATAGATTTAGGATTAAATCCAAGTCTCCCATTATTTAATGTACTCCATTAAATCTTACATTAAACTATTAATAACTTAATCACACTTAAATTTTGACTTGGACCTTAAACCTCAATTAATCCCGAGTATTAACCCTAACTAGGGTTTCAAATATTTTCATTACATGATCATGGTTCTTCAATATTTATTCTAATTAGCCTAACCCTAATTTCCTTATCCATCACAACAATGATAATCCATTTATCATAAATTGCACTTAGGGTTTCATTTCATTATGATATTCGGCCATTACCATTTTATGCATCCTTTAGTCACAACTTCGACTCCAAGAATGATCCCATCCTCCATTCAACCAATTTCACAACCTAGGATCTAAGAATCAAAGCACAAACATAAGATACTATGAAGTACAATTTTCGGCCAGCCCATGATTTCATCCAACTTATTATGTTTCCTTTGGTTTCCTTTAATTTGCATGCATCCTTTACACTTAGCACTCATCTACCATGCATTAGGTCATAAATCTTGTACATAACATGGCCAATGTCCAGATCTAAGCATATACAATCCACTCATGAAAACCTAAAGCATACATAGTTCGGCTATACATCAAAATCCTATATTTTCATGCTAAAATTTATAATATACATATCCTTTGCATTCATGACCCATCTTGCATGTATTAAATTCATGCTTTCATCATATACAACCACCAACTCTAGATCTATCATTTAGAGACCTCAACAACACAAGATCCAAAAGGAACAAGCATACCATTCGGCCAAGCACAACATATGTTAGATCTAAACCTTTTTCTAATATACATTGCTCATCCTTTGCATTTCCTTAACATTAAATCTTAGATCCAAACATGTATGTCCAGATCTAATACTTACACATATCCATGATCAAAATCCAACCAAAATGAAACATAAAAGTCCAAGATCCCAATACATGAAAGATTCGGCTAGCATGGGAAATGTGAGATCCAAATTTTTACCTTGTTGTTCCTTCTCTTTTCTCTTTGTTCCTTTGCAAGCTTCTCCTCTCTTTCACCTACTAAACAACCTAAGGTTCTTAATCATCCAGATCTCAACATATCTATGTATGAAACAACTCAAACCCTAAGATCTATACACAAGAGTTTGGCCATCAAGAGGGTTTTTACCTTAGTGCTCCTTTGTCCCTCTTCTCTCTTTCCTTTGCAAAATACCTCTTTCACTTCACTTCCTTCTTCTCCTTTCTTCTTCTTTGTTCTTCTTCCTTGTCCTCTTTCTTCCCTTTACACAAAATCCCCTTGATCCAAGCTCAAATCTCAGCCTTTTGGTTCAAGGGTTTTGGCCTCCCCTTGATTTCTCTCCTTTGGGTATTCGGTTTCTCTCTTCTCTTTGGTGTTTGGTTTCTCACTTCTAGGCTTAGTGTTGGTCGACCAAGGTGGCCTAAATGAGCTCATGTGAAGGGGGGAAAAGGGTGTTAGGCGTGTGAGGCAATGGAATGCATCTAGCCATGATTTTCGGCCATGACATTATTTCCTCTTCCATGTCATTTTTCAGCTTTTCCATTTCTTGTCTCCCTCTTGTCTCCATTGCCTTTCTAGTATAACTCTTTGCACCACAAAATTCAAATCTCCTTGTCATTCACGTGTGTCCTCCCCCACCACATAAATCCAACTTCTATTTAGAGACTTGTTCCACCATTTAGTTTATTTGGTTGAATTCCAACTACCTAGTTTACTTATCCTAATCTAGTTGCTTAGGAAACTTAAGTAAGATTAGTTTCATTAATCTAACTTTTTAAATCTAATTTGCATGGCCCATTGGGCAGTCCATTAAGCCCTTGATTCAAGGCCCATCATCATATCCTAAAGCCCAATTCATAAGCCTAAGGGCTTAGGCCTAATGTCTAACTTCCTTAAGGCCCAATAGCACCATTACAAGGCTCATTTCCATGGGCTCCATGGCAACCCAATACCATGCTTTCCAAAGCCTATCTCCATGCTTATTTTGGCAGCCCATTAGCATGCCATAATAAGCCCAATGTACACCAAAAGTTATAAGCCTCATGGTAGCCCAACATCACACTTTAAGGGCCTATCATCACATGTAATTGGGCAGCCCATATGTCATAACTTCAAGGCCCAATTACATCCAATAACCGGCCATAAATGGGTAGCCCAATGTCAGCCCATTATTGAAGTTTCTAAGCCCAACATGCAAGTCCTAATACTCCAAAATCATTCATAAGAAAATCCTTCAAAATTTAAAATCAAGAATATTGATGGAAAATATACAATTAATCTAGCAACATGAAATTGGTTACTATAAAATTTAAAATCCCATCCATAGCATTTAAATCATAACATCTCATTTTAGAAATTCAAAATAATTACACATACATTTTCTTAACATAAAATCATGCCTTGGCCAAGCAAGGTTTCTTTGGGGTCTTACATATGTTATCAGCCTGTCATACCAATCTTGTGGAGCTTGTTTTAGCACATAAAGAGTTTTCTTCAACTTGTAAACATGATCTGCACATTTGGGATCAACAAATCCTTTAGGTTGTTTCACATAAATTTCTTTTTGTAGAATGTCATTCAAGAAAGCACTCTTCACATCCATTTGCTAAAGTTTAAAATCTACGTAGCAAGAAAATGCAAGAAGTACACAGATAGATTCTAACTTTGCAACTGTAGCAAAAGTCTCATGAAAATCTACTCATTCAAGTTGAGTGCATCGTCGAGCAACAATGTCTCATGAAAATCTACCCATTCAAAATGAGTGTATCCTTAAGCAACAAGTATAACTTTGTTTCGAACAACAATCTCATTCTGATCAGATTTGTTTTTGAAAATCTATTTAGTACCAATGACATTACAATCAAAAGGTCTAGGAACAAGAAACTACACGTCATGTCGAATAAGTTGGTTTAGTTCCTTATGCATTGTGTTTATCTAGCATTCATCATTTAAGGCCTCATCTACTTTCTTCGGTTCAATAAGAGACACATAACAAGAAAAATTTAATTGATTTAGAACTCTTTTTCGAAGCCTCATGTCTTCACTGACATCACTAATAATATTATCTTTAAGTTGATTTGATTTAATTCATGAAGATGGTTCTTTATAGAAAGATACATCCACGGTAGAGAGCTTTAATTTTCAATAATATGTTCATCATCATTTTTTTCAAGAACAGATTCTATACCATCAAGTTTTAAGCTATATGTCATCTTCAATAACAATATTTATATACTCATAGATAGAATGTACGTGAGGGAAAATTAAAAACTCTATAAGCTGTGGTGAACATTAAACACCCACAAACGAGAAGACATTAACAAAAAAAATTAATAAATATTCCTCTATTACTGTCACTCACCTTTCTCCATGCTACAGTTGTCTGATGTTAAAAGTCCTTATTAACCAATCACGTTTCCCTGCTATCAGAATATTCCCCATAGTCACTCCAACAACCAGTCCAAATCCATATCCAAGAAAAACTATTCTCCAACCAAATTCAAATAGAGATCTTGCAGAGTCATGAGTGTTTATAGGTGGAAGTGTTGAAGCATCAGAATCCTCACATTTCTTTGTCAGCGGTCTCCCACACAATCCCTGATTTTCCTCAAATGAACTATTTTCAAATGTATCAAATTGCTTCCCTTGCGGTATAGATCCCATGAGATGATTATGAGAAACATTGAAGAATCCCAAGAAAGTAAGATCTGTCAATTGTTGTGGAATTTTCCCAGACAACATGTTATGAGAAAGGTCCAATGCCTCCAATTCTGCCAGTTTCCCTAGAGATGATGGGATTTGACCAGTGAGAATATTATTGGAGAGATTGAGCAAATGAAGCCCCTCTAAATTTCTAATCGATTCTGGAATCCCTCCAATAAATTTGTTGCTTGATAGATCAACAGCAGCGAATGATTCTTGGACCCTTTCATAAATTTCATTTATGCCTTTATTTGTCAATGTCATAGAATAATTGTGAATATAAACCCAATTGTGCCAATATAAGATCACCGATGTTACGTTAAAATATGTTAGATATGCAGATCTCAAAACCTTTCGATTGCCCAAAAGTTCTAATGGCAGCTTTCCAACAAAATTGTTCTGGGAGAGATCAATGATTTGCAAGCAAGGAAACTTGTAAGCAAGTTTGTTGGTCAGTATTGGGCCATGAAATTTGTTGGCTCTCAAACTGAGAATCTTTAGATTTGGAAGATCTCCTAACCAAGAGGGAAACATATCTCTAACTTGGTTATTACTGAGATCAAGGATTTCTAGCATTCTGCAATTGGCCAATGACCTTGGCACTCCACCTTTGAGTTGGTTCTGGCTGAAATTTATTATCTTCAATCTTTTTCCTTTTGTCCAATTTTCGGGAATGCTTCCCTGAAGATTGTTCCTCCGTAGATCAAGTACTGATAAAAATACCCCAAAGTCGTTCGTGCATGGAGGAATTGAACCATTCAAGTTGTTATAAGATAATTCAAGGACCTCGAGAAAACTCATATTGCAGATTAAATTCGAAATGTTTCCAGTCAATGAATTGTTTGAAATACGATAATGAACTATGGAGACTGATGGAACTGGAAGTGATCCTTCAAGCTGATTAGAACTAAGATCCAAAGTTTGTAAGTTTGACCACGGAAGAATAATTGGATTTTGACTAAAGCCTTTGAGAAAGTTGTTCGAGAGGTCAATAACCCTTAGACTCTTTTTGGATATATTCCACATCCATTCTGGTACTTGTCCATGAATATTGTTCTGAGATAGGTCTAGATACATTAGTTGATCTTGGCTTCTTAAAAAGTCAGGGAACTTGCTCAAGTTGCATGAAGACAATGCCAAATAGCTATACCTCGGAAGAGTTGCATTGCTCAAACGTTCTTCAAATGATAATTGATTACCAGAAAGTCCCAAGAAAGACAAATTCTTGAGGTTCCAAATTGAAGGCTGGATTAAACCTGTCAATTGATTGTGTCGAAGGCCTAGATCATTAAGTTGGATGAGGTTCCCAATTGAAGATGGGATTAGACCTGTCAATTGATTTTGGCCAAGGTACAGGTGCTTAAGTTGGATGAGGTTCCCAATTGAAGACGGGATTGGACCTGTCAATTGATTGTTGCGAAGGACTAGAATGTATATTCTTATGAGGTTCCCAATTGAAGGCGGGATTGAACCTGTCAATTGATTGTTTTCAAAGTCTAGAACAGAAAGTCCAGTGAGATTCCCAATCGAAGATGGGATGAGACCTATCAATTGATTGCTACAAAGGACCAGAACTGAGAGTCGGGTGAGATTCCCAATTGAGGATGGGATGGAGCCTGAGAAGTTGCAATGTGATAGCTTCGATTGAGTTAGAGACTGAAGATTTCCTATCGAGACAGGAAAATAGCCAGTAAGATAGGCATTGTAACTCACATCGAGAACTTGTAAATTTGGTAACTTAAAGATGCCTATTGGAAAATCTCCACGCAATCCACAACCACGGAGATAGAGTGACCTTAAAGAAGACACATTACCCAAGAGGTTGGGTACAACAGAGCTTATTTTCACCCCACTCAAATGAAGCTCTTCTAGGCTGGTTAAATTTCCCACTAGGATGGTCAAGCTAAGCTCGTTGAGGTCCAAAAGGTAATCTTCAGAGTGAGAATAAAGATCGTAATAGATGCGAGAGAGATCGAGGGATGACAAAAGAGACAAGTGTGAAAGTTCTAGTGGGATTTGACCAGAAAACTGCGAAGAAGAGAGATTAAGATAAGTTAATCTAGAAAGGACGTGTACCTGTGATGGGATTCGAGAGTAGTTGAAGTGATTGTCGGCAAGGTTGAGTCTTTGGAGATGAACAAGGCGGAAAAGACTACTGTTTGAGTTCAAAGAACCATAGAGACAACTGCTGCTAAGGTCGAGGCTAATTACATGACCTGTATTTGCATCACACTCGACCCCATCCCATAAGCAACAATCGCTATAATTGACTCCTGATTTCCAAGAGGCAACCTTGGGATAAGCCAAAGGACTAAGAGAAACGGACTTGTTAACGATGAGGTTTTCCTTGAGTTGCAACAAGGCTGAGATCTCATGATCATGGCATAAGGGTTGCGTATGAGAAGAAGAATGGATGAGCATAAGATTATGCAGTACCAATAGTTGAAAAAGAAAACCCATGAAGGTGAAGTGAAAGAGGGAACAACCCATGATGTTGTGTTTACCAGCTCTCTTCTCTAACTAACAAGTAACTTCTATCATTTATATAGAGAGTAAGTATGTCTGGGGAGTGAACATTCATTCTTGAGAAGCAATTAACAATGCGTATCGCAACCCATGTTCAACATTCATTCTTGAGAAGCAAAGTTGCTGTATCCCAAAAGGGATGGTTAGCGTCAAACACTCGCTGATCTGAAAGTCTTTTGAAATGACATCCAAAAATTAATAAGGCGTATGCCATGTTAGACGCGGTGATGGTAGGAGACTAGATAATGACATGCCCAGGAAAAGTCGTCCAATTCTAGAAGCCGTCCACTGTGGTAGGTGAACAAGAGGACCAATGAACATAATGCGTATGCCATGTTAGACGCGGTGATGGTAGGAGACTCGATAATGAGATGCCCAGGAGAAGTCGTCCAATTCTAGAAGCCGTCCACTGTGGTAGGTGAACAAGAGGACCAATGAACATATCACGAGACTTTGTTACAAAAACTTGCTCTCCACGACCAAAAAAAAAAGGATAAAGATAAAATTGTGATTTCACACACCGAAAAAATCACTTTTTCTGTTGAAATTGACGGACACCATTAACTCTATCGGACTTTCAGATTATAATATAAAATATTGGGAATATGGATCTAAATGTAACTACTTAGAAGCTGTAGCCAAGCTAGAAGAGAACTAACTAATTAATAGTTTCTACTACTGTGTTTCTTTAAAGCACAAAATCAGTTCGTGAATAAAGGGCATCCAGTTGCAAACATTTATTTTCACAAACGATTGTCGTTTGAATTGGGAGGTTCAGGTTCAGGTCCCCTAGAAGTGAAGTGGCCTAACGTTATCGTTTTTTTCTGCTCTGTTTTTCACCATAGGGAATCCATAAGAAGAAGGACGCTCAACCAGTCATGTTCATGACCATTTTGCCAAGCGGGAGAGATGATTCCAATTATTTGGAACGGTTGGGAAAAATTAGGTAACTGATTAAAAGTGGCAATGGAAGATGAGGAGCAGCAGATGAGGTTTCCTTATGGACCAATTGTCTTCTGTTTATGGGGCACATTCAAAGCCCTCTGGAGTACTTTTCATCATCAGCTTCACTACAAAAAAAATGGCCTATAACAGCGGCTGCTATAGGTCATTTTGGCCTATAGCAGCGGTTTTTTATATCTCCGTCGAGATAGATATATCGCGGCGGTTTTCGGAACCGCTAGTGAGAACCTCGGGTCTATAGCGGCGGTCACGACCGCCGTTATAGACCCGAACGCAATTTTGACTTCCTCGCAGCGTTTCTTGGAAACGCTGGCATAGACTTTTAGCGGTGGTCGGTTAGAGACCTATAAACTTTTATAGACTCATTTTTTTACAATTATACCTATAGCGGCGATCACTACACCGACCGCCGCTATAGGTATACCTTTAGCAGCGGTTTGTTTTAAAACCGCTGCTAAAGGTACGAGATACAGCGGCGGTCACTGTGGCCGCCGCTGTAGACCCGATTTCTATCGCCGCGGTCCACAAGACCGCCGCTATAGACACCTCTAGCGGCGGTCGGTGGCCGCCGCAATAGAGACCGTCGCTATAGGTATCTCTTTAGTCGCGTTTTTTGCAAACCGCCACTAAAGGATGATCTATAGACCGCCGCTATAGACCCTCTTTAGCCGCGTTTTTTTGCAAACCGCTGCGAAAAATACCCTTTAGCAGCGTTTTTAGTGACCGCCGCTAAAAAGATCGCCGCTATAGACCTTTTTTTTTTGTAGTGCTTGTCGTCTCTGCATAATGTTACCTTCCTCCCATAGGTTTTCACATCTGTCGTCAATGCTTCTACCCTTTTGAATCATTAGAATGCCAGCAAAGAATATACTTATCTATTCTCTCTAGACTTTCCCCTTCTTCTCTCTTCTGCAATTTCCCTTCAGTTTTGGATTATGTGTTTGTGTTGTCCTTCCCTGTGTAATGAAATCCCCCTTTGCTTGGAAAAAAAATCATTAAGGATATTCCCATTACTGATTCAAGCTTCAAAACTTACTGTTTCTTTGTAAGATTTACATTAATTTCTTTCGAAAAACAAACACGTTGCTTACTTCCATAGTAAAAAAAAGAAAAATAAAATAATTTGAACACATTCCTGGCATTTCTTAATGTTGTGTTTGGATGTGCAACCTTTTTTTGTGGTAAGCAACCTAGATTTTCTTGGAATTTGTAAAAATGTTTTTAAAGTTTATAAAAAGTCTTCGGAATTTATGAAGAATATACTAGAATTTGTGAAAACATAATTGAGAAGAATTTTTTCAAAAAAATTTGTGACATCTATTAATCCTATGGACAATTTGTTGAAGTTAATTAGTGCTGATTATTCTTGCGACTGGTGAAAAAGTTCATTAAGTTTGTAAAAAAGTTATTGGAGTTTACAAAAAATAAAACTTCTTAAAAAATGTTTTTGCCATCCAAATTTAGAGAAAAATATCTAATTATCAAGATTTGACATTTTGAACTCAAAACTATTTTTTTTTTGTCTCATTTCATCCAATTACTACTAATTTCCTAGCGTTACACCTTAACATTTTCCATTGTTTTGAATGAAAATGATTTTGTAGCATAAAAAGTATCTATTCTACCTCACACTTGCTGTTGGTGGCTATACTTTTCAGGGATAAAATCATTATTTTAGAAGTTAAAATAGTAGTCGATCGTCTTTTTATGAAATAAATTCCACCATTGTTTAAAAAAAACAGATATGCAAGGGATGGCTGCTTGTTTGTTATCATGTAACTTAACATTCATGGATGGCAAATCTTACCCGAAGATGCCGTCTTAAGACAAGTGTTCTGAATGAACAGATCCATGACCTCTGCCCTGGGTTGAATTCTAAATGGACCACACGAGACCTCTCCGAATGGCCTTCGGCTCCATGCCTGTTTTGTTTTTATTTGGTTTGCTACTTTCTGCAGAAGCCATGTACACAACATTCGTCTTTGCCACTCCTTGCGTATAGAATATACATTTTCCTTTCTCATTCCTTTTGACTTCAGAGTCTTGAAATGTACGTGAACAAGATTAATTCACTACAACAAAAAAAGCCTATAGTGACCAAAATATTTTTGATCATATTGCGGTGGTCACCATAAATTGGGTTGTAGTGATCAAAAAATATTTCTCGTAATCATGTTGATTTTTGTCACGAATTTTTTTTTAATTAGGATGGTTATAAAAAATCGCAATTTCCACCACTTTACTTTATTCTATTGTCTAATTTTGTAGTCTCAAGTACTCTTACTATTTTGTGACGACATTTAGCTAATTATCCAAAAAAATTGTCAAAATTTAAATGGTATATTTCAATCAAAATTCTCCCCAAACACTTCGTAGCTTCATTACTTTCAATGACGACTGATTCTCCATAGTAAAAAGTGACTAAAAATAAACATTCAATGAATTCTTCTTTTTTTGATCGTCCTTATTAAAAAGAGTCTCTAGTGACCAAAATCTTTTTGACAATATTGCGTTGATCACCGCAAACCGGGGTGCAATGACAAAAAAATATTTCTCTTCATCATCTTGTTTATGGTCACGGAATTTTTTCCTGGTCAACGAGAATGGTCATAAAAAGTCACAATTTACACCACTTTACTCTATTCTATTGTCCAATTTTGAAGTCTTTAATACTCTTACTATTTTGTGACAACATTTAGCTAATTATCCACACAAAAAATTTGGTCAAAACTTGAATTTTATATTTCAACCAAAATTATCGTCAAACACTTCGTAGCTTGAGTACTTTCAATGACGACCGATTCTCCATAGTCACAAGTGACTAAAAATAGACATTCAATGGATTCTTTTTTTTTGGCCCGACCTTATTAAAAAGAGTCTATAGTGACCAAAATCTTGTCGATCATATTGTGTTGGTCACCAAAAACCGAGCTGCAATGACAAAAAAATATTTCTCGTCATCATATTGTTTGTGGTCACGAAATTTTGTTGGTCAATGTGAATGGTCATAAAAATTCACAATTTCTAATCAATGGGAATGGTCATAATATTATAACTCTTGCCTTACTTATGTAATTGAAGTGAAATATTATTGGAGGCAAGTTTGCCGCAACAATTTTAGAGATATTGACATATATATTGTTATTATGAAAAAAAATGATAATTAAAAATCAGTGCATGTTGGCAAAGGCATCGGAGACCAAGGTGGAGACATTGGGGTTCGTGTTATTAGTATTTCATTTAATTTTTAGTTTGACTTTGCTGTTATTGATATAAGCTAAAATCACCGATATACCAATTTTATTGCATACATTCGTGTATGTTTAAAAAAATGTTTAACAAAGGATGTTGTTTAATACAAGACAGAGACTGTATGATTTTTTTTAAATACTCGAATCTAAGGTTAATTATGGATACACTATAGAGGGGATTGTCTATTTTGAAATAATCAAAGTACCATTTACACGATATTGTTTTACACATGTGAATAATATTTGAAGTGCTTTTTGGTGAGTGAGTGTGCAATTCATCACGATCTAGTTAAAGAGAGGGGCGAAAGGGAGGGAGTGGGAGAACGAGAGAAAGCTTAGTGGGAGAGAGAGGGATAGAAAGATAGAGAGATGAGAGTAGAAAATAAGTAATTCTAGAAAATTCTCTATAGGTTTCTAACAAATTAACAATTTCTTAATTTAAAGAGACACTACAAAAAAAGGGTCTATAGCAGCGGTCACCATAGGCCCAAAAAACGCTGTTATAGGTCATTTTGGCCTATAGCAGCGGTTTTTTAGCGCGTTATATCTCCGTCGGGATAGATATATCACGGCGGTTTTCGGAACCCCTGGTGAAGACCTCGGGTCTATAGCAGTGGTCGGTTAGCGACGGTCACGACCGCTGCTATAGACCCGAACACAATTTTGTGTTCCCGCAGCGTTTTTTTTTAATACACTACTAATTTTTTCCTATATTTTAATATAGATGCTTTTTTAATCGGTAATACAAATTTATTTTAATAATCAAAATTCATTG
This sequence comes from Myrica gale, assembly GCA_963930655.1. Classification (NCBI taxonomy): domain Eukaryota; kingdom Viridiplantae; phylum Streptophyta; class Magnoliopsida; order Fagales; family Myricaceae; genus Myrica; species Myrica gale. The sequence goes on from OZ005613.1 coordinate 5,434,321, forward strand.
AATGTAAAAATTTAAAGACCAAATATAATAAAACAAAATATTCATTATTGATTAATAACGTTTTACAACAAAAACAAAAATCTCTACAAGTAATCTAAAAAGTAACAACTTTCCTATATAAACTAAGAGTACGAGATGAGAATGCACTGCTATATATTAACCTCCATCTCCCTTGTAACTTGTCAAGATCAACTAAGAGGTCCACCAGTCCTCCAACGTCTTCAATCTACTTGGCAGTAACTAAACCTATAAATTCCAACTTCCTTCCAATTCTGGATCACGAATCAAATTTTCCCCTGAAATTTGTGAAGATCAAAGGAGCATCCATAAGTATGTCCAAAGTTGGACTGATGAAATAAAGAGGATTTGGCATGGACCAAGACTTTCCTACCTCTGTCCCCTCCAGTCATCCATTAGTCAAACAAGGTTTAGTTACTCTAAAGAAAAAACTACATGGCTTGGTAAACTTTTTTGTGGTAATTTAGAAGTGGAAACTTACTTCTATCTAATTCATCAATTTCATGGCCTCAATTATGCATAAAACATGTCCCTTCTGTACCTTGTATCCAACCTGAAAGAAACTCATGCAAGAGAACACAAAGAGAAAGAAAACAAACAAATGTATAGTTCTTGCACACGTCATTGCACTTTCTCGGGTCCCATTTTTCCTCTTAACTAGTTGCAGTAGATGATAGGATCTAGCACTAATGGAGCATTATTCTAACCAACAAAGATTTGGCTTTTCTTCAAAAATGCACCTTGTACCTTATGGAGACCAATGCAAAAGGGAATCTAGCATTCTTGCTCTATGACACATAACGAATGAATTTCAAAGAGTGTCATACTAGTAGCCAATGTCTCAAATGTTTACTCTTGGCATGTGTGATAACTTAAGAATCCAAATCAAAGTTTTTACCTCGAATAGAGACAAAAGATATATTAGCATTCTTCTCATTAATTAGTTATTTTCTCTCCCCCACCCCTCCATAAAAAAAAAAGAAAAGAAAAAAAGAAAAGAAAAGAAAAACCGCCAAAGACACAACAGTATACATTCACGCAAGAAATTACTCAAAAAGAAATCAGTTCAATACATCTTAAAGCATGCAACTGAGGGCAAATAAAATATTCAACGCACAAAGACTACTATCTCGATCTCTACTATAATTTCATAATGGATAGCATCAGCCTGAATTAGGGAACACAATCAGAACTGTATATGCTAATGGATGCTAGCAACATACCCTAAACGCTCTCGAGTCATGTTCTTCCAGTATTCTGCAGTTGTATGTGAATCAATCATTGCACATGCAACAAAAGGGAGGTGCTTAACATACTCCACTTTGAAATAATGCCCTCTCCTGTGCTCAGGGCCTACTTTTTTGTTCACTCTTAACTTTACATAATTCAAAAAGTAAAAAATAAAAGAAACAAGAAACAAAAGGATTAAAGGATACTGCAACCAATTTCAAAAGTACCTGTGACATGAAATGCCTCTGAACAACATCTACTAGCTACTCTTTTGATGGGTTGGGGATAGCATCCACCTAGAAATCCAATACGTTAGTACACACAAAAATTGTCCCACTAGTGGTACTGGACCATCCAATGACTTTTGCCTCCCGAGAAAATTTAACTCACGAGATTAAAGTGGCGCCAATATCTCCTCAAAGCAGCCATCTCCAATTTGCTTAAGTCAACTTTCTGCTTCAAAAGAAAGAAAAAGAAACAGTCATCTCCATATTGGTGCACACCAAGGAAGTCGTGGTTTGCAAAAAACCCATGGAATCCCAACCTTTGTCTTCCCAAACAATTCCCAATAGTCATGAACCAAAATTTTGGTGACAGAGGCACATAAATAATCATATACAGGTTGTGTTTGTGTTGTAAAATGTTGGGTATGAGAATATGTGTTGGTATTGGGTTTAGTGAAAAGGTGAAGAGAGAGGTAATTTTTTATAGTTTTTGTAATTTTTTATATTTTTTTATGGGAGAGAGAGAGATTATATTGGAGTATTTTATTAGGAGAGAGATAAAATGTTGGAAATGTTGAGTTTTGCAAACACAACCACAATTCATTAACTAAACATACCCATATCTGAACCATTAGGAGCTTCAATCACACCGAGGGCATTCCTCTGTAGCTTTACTTCGATGCCGTTTGTGAGAACCTGTCAATTCCACAATCATGCACCAATGTCACACAACAAACAAATGCTTCAATTATGCGGTACGAGGAAGGGAACAGAAAAGCATAAAACTTGCAGGACCTATGATGTAAATTAAAATTGCTAAAACGGGTAGCATTCAATTCAACTATGTCCTCGGTGTACCTTATTTCCAAACTTCTTATATCCCTAATATAAAATCAAGCGAGAAAAAAAATTTCAAGAAACAATCTGAGAAGCTGAAATGCAGTTATAAACATTGAAAGAAGAAAACAAAAAGATAGGCGGAGTTGGTCAAAGAGGAACCAACAAACTTAACCATATAAATATCAAAATGCACAAATTAACAATCTGAATGACCTTCGACACAAAGCCACCAATAAGAAAAAAGCAAAAACAAACCCTCGATCACAAATACCATCCACGACACAAAGCCACCAAGAAGTCCGACCACACTGTACCATCTTGTGTGACAGGGGGTTCTAGGGCAAATAAAGGGACGGTGGGGAGCATCCAAAGCTTCTTAGCCTTTCTCTTCCACTTTGTAATTCCCACGGTATAATGCCTAGGTCGCATCTGCAATCAAAAAACACTTGGCATTTTAATTGCCGGACTCTGTGTTCGGTTACAATAAAAGAAAAGGAAAAAGAGGCTGAGACCTTGGCGAGAGAGAGACAGACCACCGAGCTGAGAGGCGGAGCAGTGAGCCGAGGGAGAGTCAGCGCCATGAGTGGGTGCGGAGTGATGTAAGCGTTTGATGAAGATGAAGAGGAAGAGAGATTTCGAGCAGAGATTAAAAGATGAAGAGGGAGGGAGAAATTTCGGTCCACGGGCGCGCGCGGGAGATGAAAAATCCTCCGTGAAACTCACCGTTTTGCATTATTTTTTTTTCTTTAAATTTTGTTTATTTTATTTTGATTTATATAATTTTCTTTTATTCTTGCTTTATAATGTTTATAAAGCCACATAAACATTATAAAATTATAATGTTCTTTTGTAAGCTACGTAGATGTTAAGTATTTTTAGTAAATTGTAATAGTATTTAAAACTCTTTATACTTAGTATTAAATACATAACATATTATTTTAGAACACTCTATTTTATAATTAGTTTTTCAAATTTTTTAATAATAAGTTATATTTTGTAGGTATGTGTTTTTAGTAAATTAAATAAATACATAGTTATGTACATTCTTTTCATAATTAGTCAATACAAATGCAATTACCATAACAATCATAGATATAACTTTCATAACATTATTTATAATTCTATATAACAACTTTAATATTCATAACACTCTCTCTAATTTCATATTTTATTAAGTAGGTCTCCTAAATTTTTTTTGAAACATGTGACAAAATAAAATTATGTATAAAAAGGAATAAATAGTCAATAAAATAATTATTAACCTTAAATAACACATAAAATTTTATTTTTCTATTATTTTTCCTTTTTTTACAATTATACCTATAGCGGCGTCACTACAAAGACTGCTGCTATAGGTATACCTTTCGCAGCGGTTTGTTTTAAAACCGCTGCTAAAAGTACGAGATGTAGCGGCGATCACAGTGACCGCCGCTATAGACGACCGCCACTATAGACCCTCTTTAGCCGCGTTTTTTTTCAAAATACCGCGAAAAATACCCTTTAGCGGCGTTTTTAGCGACCGCCGCTATAGACCCTTTTTGTAGTGAGAGAGTTGGAGAATTCAAAATCAAATAGAAGATAACTCAACAAAATCCATGTTGCAAAGCTGCAATGTCGGTCTTATTTAATGGGAGTGAAAATCCATTCAGTTTGGTAATAGCTAGTTTTTCTGTGACGAAAAGAGTGAAAGAAAAGATTAAAAAAAAACTCACTTTTAGCTCTTGAGAGGGATCTGACGAGCAGAGGAGTGCGAGATTAGGTCTTTCCGGTGAGAGGAGCAGTGATAGAGTGATGGTGACGGATAAGGAGAAAAAACTTGGAGAGGAAGGAACTGGTCACGCAGAAAAAACTTGGAGCTCAAAGTCACGCATAAAAGAAAACTGAAGCAAAAAAAAATCATTAATTGAGGTGGAGTATTTTACATCTTTGGATCTGCAACTTCAACTCTTAACCATCCATCCGGTGCCTTCAGAGGAAATTGCCTTTTGAGGCAATCTGTTCCTGTTAATAATTAGCTTCACTAGGTCTAATGGACAGGAATTGAGAATATATGTGTACGATTATTGCTGCTGACTTTCTGTGCACTTGCTTGTTGTTGACTTTCTATCCGAAGTTGTGTTTGTTGGACAGTGGACATCTGAAACTTCATGGTTTGTTCGTCCCTTTATTCTCGAAGCATGGCCTTCGGTGATGAACTCCTTCCCTTTTGAGTTCACGAGAGTAATCACACTAGGGAAGACAGGTCATTCGAGATCATTGAACCCTTTTACCCTATGGCCTCACTCGTGTACTTCTAGATCTCTTTTGTTACCTCCCTCGCGTATTTCTAGTTCTCTTTTGTTGTCATTCGAGATCATTGAACCCTTTTACCCTATGGTTTTGTTCTTGCCATGTTTATTTATTTGTTGTCTCAACAAAACATAGGGTATAAAGAAACTGTCGACTTTGTGTTGGTTTCAATGAGCTGTGACTTCTGGGGCTAGTTCTTTCTTTATGTAGTTTGAGGTTCAATATGCAAAGCTTTAGTGGAATTTCAGTGGCATGACTTCTGGGGCTGGTTCTTCCTCTGATCCATAATTTTATGCAATTGAGATTTTGAATCCAAATGCTATAAGCTACTGTTCTGTTTAATACCTCTATATTTATTGTTATCTTTTCCTTTCTTTGCTTTAGAAAATGAACGTGGAAGATATTTCATTTTTCTTGTATGTCAGAAGCAAAAGACTGGAAGTCCCACAATGACAAGATATTACCTAAGTTCGTGCTTATCCTCAGATAGACACAACCCAAGATGATAAGAAACATTGCATCTGAGGAAGCCTAAAAGGTTGTTTGTTCCCTTTCGATTGATCTAAATCTAGTCAAAGTTGTTAGCAAAGGCCACATGCCAATGTGAGCCTAACTAGTACAATTATCCAGACCCCTTGTATGCAACTCCCCTGGTTAGAAACCAACATGTAAAAGGAGAGATGCTTCCGCTTCAACAGAGAGAGGGAGAGAGCGAGAGAGAAATGGCGGTGAAGCTGAATCAAGATGGACTCTGTGGTGTTCATGTGTCCAAGTCGATCGGAAGGGGAAGGAGGGAGACGTGAGTAAGACAGGAAAAGATAATGACGCAATTTCTTTTAAAATGACGTGTGTTGATAGGTTGGATGGAGAAAGAGTATTCAGTGCCGCGTGGAGTTAGTTCGGTTAATAAGGATCGTCAGTCACCTAAAAAAAATCCTCACAGTTCATCCTAAGGCAATGACGTGTTAAAATGACCCTCAATCACCCACACTGCTCTTAACAATTTGCTTAATAAGGATCCACAGTGCATTTTGCTTGCATTGTTGCCTTATTATTTACCCTCACAAGTTAGTTCCGTTCATTTTAAAATGACGTGTTAATAGGATCGCTGCATCAGCTGATCATCATCTCGTTAAGAAATTCAGCTTGCTCGGGAAAAAACTCCAACAATTCATCCTCAGTCACCCAAAAAAATCCTCACACTTCCCAATTTCGAACTTGTTGGTTGCAATCACTTGGGACTTGAAGAAGTAGTGCTGAGGAAAAAATAAGGATGGGTTCAAGGATAAACAGGTACAATTAACATTAATAATGTATAATGTACATTTTTTTCCCTGAATGACATTCAATAACTACAAGAATTTCAAACACAATTACAAAAAATTGGCAAACACGAAAGCTATCTTTAATCTAGAAATTGTACATTAAAAGATAAAGCATCCGACATATTTTCTGTCGGTTGTATAACCGCATGACCCATCGGTGCATTTCCAACAAAATATGTATGGGAAAAGACACTAAAAAAATCCTCTTTTGCCAGGGAGGTTTTTCGAGAAATTTGAAAGAATCATGATAGATTTGGATTACCTTTACATAATTGGACTTCAAGGGGAGGATGAGAGCAATTCCTAGGAAGGCAGTGGGGGTAAATAATAAGGCAATAGTGCAAGCAAAAGATCTTCTTCTCGTTCTTTCTGTGATTCTTGTGGATCCAACAGTGCAAAAAAAAATTCTCTTCTGCGGACCAATGACCAGCTCTATCTCCTATGCACAACTGTGAAATGAACGAGAGAATGAGAGAGAAGAAAACGGGAAAGACGAAGAAGGGGGAGACGTGTTAGGAAAAAAAAGGGGCCTTGTTCACCTCTAAAGACTCAACCTTGCCGACAATCACTTCAACTACTCTCAAATCTCATCCCAGGTACCCAACCTTTCAAGGTTATCTAATCTTAATCTCTCTTCTTCACACTTTTCTGGCCAAATCTCACTAGAAGTTTCACACCTGTCTCTTTTGTCATCCCTCGATCTCTCTCGCATCTATTACAATCTTTATTCTTCCTCTAGCGATTACCTTTTGGAACTCAAAGAGCTTAGCCTAACCATCCTAGCGGGAAATTTAACCCACCTCCAAGAGCTTAATTTGAGTGGGGGTGAACATAAGCTTTGTTGTAACCAACCTCTTGGGTAATGTGTCTTCTTTAAGGTCACTCTACCTCCGTGGTTGTGGATTGTGTGAAGATCTTCCAAAAGGCATATTTAAGTTACCAAATTTACAGGCTCTCGATATGAGTTCCAATGCAAATCTTACTATCTATTTTCCTGACTCGATAGGAAATCTTCAGTCTCTAACTCAATTGAAGCTATCACGTTGTAACTTCTCAGGCTCCATCCCATTCTCGATTTGGAATCTCTCCCGTCTCTTAGTTCTAGTCCATTGGAGCAATCAATTGATAGGTCTCTTCCTATCTTCGATTGAGAATCTCACCGGATTTTCTGTTCTAGACCTTGGCAACAATCAATTGACAAGTCCAATTACGTCTTCATACCTCATCCAACTCAATGCCATGTACCTTGACAACAATCAATTAACAAGTCGCATCCCATATTCAATTGGGAACCTAATTCAACGTAATACCCTCGGCCTTGTACACAATCAATTGACAGGTTAAATCTCGTCTTCAATCTGGAACCTCATTCAACTTAATGCCCTGCTCCTTGGACACAATCAATTGACAAATCCAATCCCATCTTCAATTGAGAACCTCACACAATTAAGGTACTTAGGTTTTTCCGACTGCGACACTTTTGTGGATTTTTTCAAAGTTTTTAAGCTCGAGAATTTGTCTTTTTTAACACTTTCTAGTAATCAAGTATCATTTAAAGAACGTTTGAGCAATGCAAATCTTCCAAGGTATATCTCTTTGGAATTTTATTCATGCAACTTGAGCAAATTCCCTGACTTTTTAAGAAGCCAAGATCAACTAGAGTATCTAGACATATCTCGAAACAATTTCTCATGGACAAGTACTAGAATGGAAGTGTAAGATATCCAAAAAGAGTCTAAGGATTATTGAACTCTCGAACAACTTTATCAAAGGCTTTAGTCAAAATCCAATTATTCTTCCATGGTCAGAATTACGAATTTTGGATATTAGTTCAAATCGGCTTGAAGGATCACTTTCAGTTCCATCGGTCTCCACTGTTTATTATCGTATTTTAAACAATTCACTGACTGGAAACATTACGAATTTGATCTGCAAAATGAGTTATCTTGAGGTCCTTGATTTATCTTTTAACAATTTGAATGGTTCACTTCCTCCATGCTTGCACGGCTTTGGGGTATCTTTATTAATACTTGATCTACATATGAACAATCTTTAGGAAAGCATTCTAAAAAGTTGGATGAAAGGAAAAAGGTTGAAGATGTTGGCTTTTGTACACAATCGAGATTTTGATGATTTCAATAAATAGATTAAGTTTATAAAATTGATATCTTCAAAGACAAAGACGATTTGATGAAAGAGCCAAAGTCTTGAAGAAAGAAGATCAAGAAGATGCAAGGAGCTCAAAATTGAATATTCAAGAATTTAAGGTATAATCCTTGTAATTCTTTGTTTTACTTTTGAGAAGGATTTGAATCACGCACTTGCATATCTTTCAAAACATACATAAACCATTTTACCTTTTGTTTGAAAGATTAAAATATTTTTAAAGGTTTCAAAACACCTCAAACAAACTCTCAAACCTTTCATATACTTATGAGAAGTAGGTCTTTAAAATTGGGTGTTTAAAAGTGGTAAAAAAATATGTTTTAAAAGAACCGGATCATGTGCTTAAGTGGAAGAGGTCGACCTGCTGATGAAGCAATCAACCGATTGGTTTTAAAATAGAGCCGTTAAGCTTCTGACAATATGACCTTTAGGGTAGCGGTAACTTGAAACAGTCGACTGGTTCATGTAGCGGTCGACCTGCTCGTTTTAATAAATGACTCCCAAAGGCTATAAACGACTAATTTTCATATGTGGCCTATAAATACACATTCATAGCGTCCAAAATGAATACACAACGACCACATATCATTTAGATCACTTGAGAAAAATTCTAAACCTTGTTATTCTATATTTCTCATATCATTCACACAAAACACACTTTCATATGCTTGTCTTTGTATAAATTAAAAGATAGAGCTATCCACTTTCATATCCACTCTTTGAGAGAGTTTGTTCTTGTAATTTTCCTATCAAGAGAGTTGTTTCCTTTAGTGAGGTTGTTCACTAAAGAAGAAGCTTTGAGAGGGTATATCTCAATCTTGGTGAGGTTGTGAGTAGTGAGCCAGAAAAATCACTTGGGTGGGTTAGAGTGTTGAGCCCAAGAAAACACTTGTACGGTTTTTTAGCACCCAGAAGCTAGAGTGTATACTATTGGAAGAATAGTGGAAAACCTCAAGGCTCGGTGAAGGAGCTTGAGGGGTGGATGTAGGCAGGTTTGCCGAACCACCTAAAAATCAAGTGTTTGCTTCTCTTATATACTTGTACTGAATTAGTAGTTATTTGCAAACACGTCTTTGGGGGTTAATAGTGAAAAGTTTAGAAAACCAATTCACCCCCTCCTCTTGGGTTTCCTTAATCCTAAGACTCACAGAAGACAATAAACTTTAGCAATAACCAATTCAAAGGTGGAGTGCCATGGTCATTGGTCAAATGCAGGATGCTAGAGATCCTTGATCTCAGTAATAACCAAGTTAGATATATGTTTCCCTTTTGGATAGGAAATCTTCCAAATATAAAGATGCTCAGTTTGAGGCAAACAAATTTCATAGCCCAATACCGACCAACAAACTTGCTTACAAGTTCCTAGTTTGCAAATCATTGACTTGCCCCAGAAAAAATTTGTTGGAAAGCTGCCATTAGAACTTTTGGCAATTGGAAGGTTTTGAGATCTGCATATCTAACATATTTTAACGTAACCTCGGAGACCTCATATATGTACAGTTGTGTTTATATTTAGGCTAAATTACTCTGCCAGTTACTAGAGTTTGACCAATTCTCAGATTAGTCACTATGGTAAAATTTGTCATGCGGGGACCTCTAGGGTTAGGACCAATTCTCACTTTGGTCCTTCCATCAGATAGGGCAACAAAAGTTGCCGATGTGGCTGATAGCAACCACGTCAAACCCACTTACCCATCGATATGTGTTACCAGTTGTCATCTCATTAAAAATTAAAAATTAATAAGATACAACGTTAATCCATTAATCCATGTGTAAAGTTGACTCGATTGCTCCCAAACGAATTACGAAGCTTCCTGAACCCAAAATCCCCAAATCACTTAACTAAAATCACGAACAAAAACGTCCCCAAATTCTCAGCCCTAGGTTGCAAACCAGAAAGAACCCCAACACTCTTTGATTTGATCTGATTTATACGCCACAATTGAGAGAGATAGAAAGAGCGCACGATCGAGCAGGGCTGTAGAGTCTAAGCCTCATCAGGTCAAATAAATTGTGGGACTGGGCGTGTGTCGTTTTTTGGTGGAAAAAAACAGAAAAGGAGGATAAACAAGGTAAAATGCATTGTTTTCGTACTATTTAATTTCTTCACATGTCGTGGTATGAATGGAATCAGAAGGTGGAGATAGAGATTAAACTGTTTCTTTTGGGTAATGGGTAGAAGTTGTGGATAGATTTTATTCTTCAAAAGGCAGTTTATCTGAACGAGTAAAGTGGAACTGCAACTGATTATGCCACGCGCCATAGGACTGGTGGCCTTCTTTCTAGTTCGCAACTAGGGCTGGGAATTTAGGGATTTCTGCTCGCGATTTGGGTTAAGTGATTTGGTAATTTTGGGATCAGAAAGCTTCGTTTAATTCATTTGGACAATTTTGGGTTTGGTGGCAATCTGGTCAGCTTTTAATGTGGATTAACATTGTATCTTATTAATTTCTAAATTTTAATTTTTAATGAGATCGGAACTGCTAACACATGTTGATGGGTAAGTGGGTCTGACGTGGTTGCCTTCAGCCACGTCGGCAATTTCCATTGCCCTATCTGACGGAATGACCAAAGTGGGAATCGGTCCTAACCCCAGGAGTCCATGTAGGACAACTTTTACCTTAGGGACCAATCTGAGAATTGTTCAAACCCCAGGGACTAGCAGGATAATTTAGCCTTATATTTACAATTACTCTATAACATTGACAAATAAAGGCATATATAAATGAAATTTATAAGAGGGTCCAAGAATCATTCTCTGCTCTTGATCTATCAAGTAACGAATTTGTTGGAGGGACTCAAGAATCGATTAGAAATTTAGAGGGGCTTCATTTGCTTAATCTCTCCAATAATATTCTCTCCGGTCAAATCCCACAACAATTAACAGATCTTAGTTTCTTGGGATTCTTCAATGTTTCTCATAATCATCTCATGGGACCTATACCACAAGGGAAGCAATTTGATAATTTTAAGAATAGTTCATTTGAGGAAAATCCCAAATTGTGTTGGAGACCGTCGACAAAGAAATGTGAGGATTCTAATACTTCAACACTTCCACCTGCAAACTCTCATGGCTCTGTAGGATCTCTATTTGAATTTGGTTGGATAATAGTTTTGCTTGGCTATGGATTTGGACTGGTTGTTGGAGTGACTATGGGGCATATTCTGATAGCAAGGAAACGTGAATGGTTATTAAGGACTTTCAACGTGAGACAGCTATAGAGTGGAGAAAGGTGACTGGAAGAGGAATATTTATAATTTTTTTTGAAAAACTTGTCTTCCAAAAATGTCATCATTTGTTGTTGTTCTTTGTTAATATCTTCTCGTTTGTGGGTGTTTAATGTTTGTTATTGTCTCTTTTGTTTTTAGGAAGTGGGGGAGGGTGTGTTGAATTTATCGAGTTCTAGTGATAGGTTGAGAGATTTTTATCTCCAATTAGTGATGTTACTTAAATTGTTTCTCTCCCTTTGTTTTAGCTTGTGTTCAATAAATCTGTTTCGAATATTCAAAACTATAGTTACTAAAAATGCCTTTAATGTTACAAAATTGGTAAGTTAGAGAGGGACACATGCACTGTCTAGCTTTTCTTGTAGAATACCCTTCTTTGCCACCCTGCCCCTAAAAGTGCCATTCTAATGTTGTTGCTTACTGTCTCTTTTATTTGGTTCTCTATCAACTTAACATCATAGTCGTTGCAGCTGAAGTCTTCAAGTAGTACAACTGATTCTCTTATTTTTCAAAGTCCTACTCTTGCACCAAGTCTACAGAGCTACGGACAGCTCCTGTAACCAAAAACAGAGAATAGAGAATATCTTATCCATTTCCCCCGTTCTTCGACATGCCCTAGTTCTTTCTTCACCATAAGTACTTACGAATAAAAATTCAGGATTCACTTCAAATGTTTCGTATGGTAAAACACATATAGAATTATCTCATGCAAGAGGGCTTTAGTGATCCAAAATCAAAAGGTAAGAACCCCAAGAGAATCCCAATCTGAATTTTACTTTTAACACATATTACCTCGTGCAATTGTCAGTGATACAATTTAGAAAAAACTGTCAGTGATACACAAATTAGCAACACCAACAGCTTTGTTGATGATATACATCATGCATAGAGCATTTATTCTCTGACTAAAAGCAACAAGTTCTCAGCAATTCCATGCGATCTAGAGAATGGGAATACAGAATGTGATAAAGAAGAATCCTTGTGAGAAAATTCCAATCACTATAAATGACACAACCTTTTAAACAAGTCTAAATTACTACCCTTGGGTTTGACCAATTCTCAGATTGATCCCTAAGTTAATTTTTTTTTATGGGGAACCCTAGGGTTATGACCAATTCTCATTTTGGTCATTCCGTCATATAAGGCAACGGAATTTTCCAACCTGGGTTACGACAACGACATCAGACCTTCTTACCCATCGACACGTGTTAGCAGTGGCCATCTCATTTAACACAACTTGAAATAGTGGGTCTCACATCCAACATGGCTTTCTAGGTTGGATTAAATAACCCACGTCATTCGGTTAGTTAGTTAGTTTGTTTGTCAACACCCCCTTCTCTTCCAACAGTCACCTCGCACATGGAAAACGCTAATGCAAGTAGTGGTAGGAACTCCTCTTTCCTTTGTTTCAGCTCTATTCCATTTTCCAGCTGTCTCTCTATTCATGCATCACTATCCATTTCGGCATTTATGGAGTCTAAAAGCTTCACACTTACAGCCGCGTTGTATCTCTCCATTTTCAATGCCTCTCTGATCCAGCTAGCATTAATCTCGCTATAATCATTCTACCTAGGAAAACTCTTGTAGCCTAACTTCTTATCAGATTCAACGGTTTTTGACTTAACCTGACTATCACCATCCTCAGCAACGAAAATAACACTGCCACTCTCACTTTTCTAACGTGGAAAAGCTTCTTTCACAGCAAGACAGTGGTCACCTCTTTCCAAATTCTAGCTGTTGTTAGACTTTACGCCTCCAACCTCCATTAGGGTTCTATGGCTAGAATCATAATCCACAATTGATCTAACAGAAATGCATGATTGAGGTCTATTAACCACTGCCTTTCAAATTAGAGCTTTAGATCCAGTGACCCTCCCATCTGCAGTTGATGGTGCTTGTTCTCTGACTTTCTTTAACAACTTGAGCATCATGTCCTGGATGACCTCTGAAAAAGCTCATAAAGTTCAAAAAATAAGGATTCAGAAAACAACAAAAATCAATCTATCAATATGACCAGGGAGGTGGAGGTTTGAACACACAGTCACCACAATCCAACTCCATTCAAGCATCCAGTATACAGGATAAAGCGATGAAAAGTAACCCATATCATCCATGCTTCAAGACAAATACAAACAAACAAACTAAAAATCTCAGAAAATAGAAGGGAAACACAAACACATTTTCGCGACCGAAATTTTATTCACATTCTTCAAGTGTTATTGCATAAAAGAAAGACTAAAATGTATCTAACTTCAATCCACACGTCATAAATCATGATAACAAAGAACATTACATCGTATGGAGATAAATCATAGCTAAACTTTTAACTGTTTTGGTGAAACTTCAAACTCCAGCCACGAAAACTTTTTTCATCTTTATAAGCAGTTCCATTTTTTTAGAACAGTGGCAGCAAGAAAGACAGAACTAGCGGCAATATAATGAGGTTTATATTGCAAGCACATTGTTGTCCAAAGCCTACATTCCCCAATTAGAGGAGACATTTTAATATATAAAATCAAATTTGCATCTATGCAAGGCCATGTACAAAGAACTTTGATGAGAACAAATGGTCTTACGAATCATTCACAACATTTCATGCCACTTTAGCAATTTCAGAAAGCTCCAATTTCTTCAGAGCTGCCTGTAACAAGGAGCTTGTATGGAAGTTGAATATTGAAATCAAAGCGATGGTTGACCACAAAAGTCTCTCCCTAGTTAAGATTAATTCTTTATGTTTATCATAAATGTTCTGCAGGCATTAAGAGGTGAATCAGGATCTATGATCATGGGAACCATAGAATGTCACAAGGGGTCATGGGAAACTATGCTTACATGTTCTTTTCTTATTTGTTATGGGGCTAAAGGATCCCACTCGTACATCATCTCATAAGCCAGGAAACAACATTTTTCAAGAAGAGTGGTGTCTCCCTTATTTTGCACCCAAGAAACAAGCTCGCAGTTCCAATTGTCTGTCAAAAATGGCACCAACATATTAAAAGGTAAAATTGGCAAAGATGTATCACATCTAGAACTTTCAACACATTTTGCTTGGCTCTTGGTTATAAACTTTTCAGAATATGCTACAATCCATCTCACCTTGCAACGATAGTGGTATAACAATCTACATAATGAGATATGCAAGTAAAAACTATAGCAAATGCATCATTAGCAGTAGAAGTAGAAAGTAATTAAAATTCCTTACTTTTCTCATCCATCCTCCCTTGTGATACCAACATATTCAATTCCAGACAAAATAAAAAGCATTCTTTTAGTCTTTTTTTATTAGGACAATGATGAGATAAATAGGGGAATGGGTGGTGATCTGGAGAGCATTTGAATCCCTCTCTATGTTAGAATAGTTTTAAATCTTATCTTTGGTGGATTTCAATCATTTCTTAAAAGAGCATATTCAAGTATAGATCATAGAATCCAGCATTGTTCATCCAAAAAACATAGATGAGAGCTTTATAGTGATAAGAAATTAGAAAGAATCATTAATGTCTACCTGCCAATCATTCTTAGCATGACACTGACGCATATAGAAATGGTGCCACAACATTATTCCACATGCTATTTTCACTTGAGGCCTGAAATGCAAACAACACATCACCATCATCAAACATCATCCCATGTGAAATTCAATAAATCATTCCGCCCAATAGTAACAGATACCTCACATATCTACCTTTTGCTATTATGAATGAAATCATAAACTTACACTTTAAGCTTCTCGCCAAGCCTTTTTGCAATATGATTCCCGTAAATGTGACTCAAACTTGAAGTCAATTCCATCCATCCTAGATGGGGAATGATCTTCAATTTCTTTTCTTTTCTACTGAAATACCATTCATGTGTATCACAAATACTCTGATGGAATGCACATGCTTCTTGGACCTCTTGGAATCCCCTGCAATAAGAATTCTCAACGGAAGATGATCCAAAAAAGTTGAATAAGAAAACATAACCAATGGTGCTTCTATAGCCGCTTAACCTCATAAATTTATTATCTATATAGAAAAGACCAAGACAAACAACCCATTATCAATTAAATAAAGGGAAATTAATTAGAGAGTAAATATTTAAGAACGTCCAAACAAAATGCCAGTTCTTACTAACAAAAAAGATCAATCATACTCTAACATCTATATCCACAACTTCCAAATGCTAAGAACTGGTGGAGAGGGAGGGGGTTCAACTACCTTCCACAATTACGAATTCACTAAAACAGTGCATAAATGCTACAAGTATGATAATGAGAAAACTATATTGGAACTTGTATGAAATAAATAAAACCTCAAAAGTGTCAAAAAGGGAGGCGGAAAAACGAAGAAGAAAAACGTTTTTATTGTCCCATACAAAGACTACATAGCCACTACAACTCGAGCAGCCTTGACCCTAAGTCACATTCAAATATTTGAAGCTTTACACAATACGAGTACACTAAAAATTCTATTAAAGATCACAAACCGTATTCATTTGTGGTTCAGCATGGAATAAGGAAAGCCACAATCTAACCCACCATCCATTGCGACCTCTATTTGCACCCGTTGAGATCACAAGGAACCTAAGAACGAATTTGTGGGACTCCTATTTTCTGATGTGATTAAGAAAGGCTTGCCTTCGTAAAAAAATAAAATATAGAATTCAATTCATGTTCTCTTACCCAAGTAACGATATAGGACCACACTGACACAAGGAAATTTAGTATTTATAATTGATTTTTTAAATGGTAAACAAAAATAGATAATTTGATACATTACATAAACAACGACCAAATACTTGAAAGGAAATTTATGACAATTTTAATCTAGCTTGATCCAGTTTCAAAGAGCATCATAATAATCTTCGCGTAGTCCCATCAAAATTTCTCTGGAGGCAAACACGAGGAAGAAAAAAAATCGAGCGAGTAATAACCATTCAGGAGAAGATCGTACATGAAGCTTACGAAACTGAAGAATGTAACACCAAAGTGCTCTTGAGCAGAAAAGCCCTAGAAAAAAGCCCTCGTCTTCAATGATCGCTACACTTTTTAACATGTGCTCCATAATTTTTCCTTTTTACTTTTTTAATACGAGGAGACACGTCCTGAATTCTTACGCAGCCAATTGGGCGGTTGGGCATTTTTCAATTTCTAATGAGGATCTTCCGTAATTTATCCTCTGAATTGAAATTGTGAGATATAACCGAATCTCAAATTGCTCCCTAAGATGTATTTCGTTTTAAACTAGTCCATGATGAATCCTTTGTATCTTAGAGTGATAATTCTGTCAACTCAGTTGACCCAATTAGTAGAATAAATCTCACGTATTTAAAGGGGATACATCACCATCAATCACAAATAGCAACGCAGCTCCAAGTCACTAGTCTCATTAGGCTTTTTGTGTAAATGGATGTCTCATTTTCTAGTGATTGGAATTTTCTCAAGAGTATTATTCTTTATCATGTATTGTACGCTCATTCTCAACGTCACATGGAATTGCAAAGGACTTACTGTTGCTTTTAGTTAAAGAATACATGCTCTATGTATAATGTATATCATGAACGAGCTCGAGCTCGATTAAAAATATATATATGATTCGAGTTCGAGTTTATAGTGTAAAATCATACATAATACAAAACTCAAATCAATCCTCGACATATGGTGTAATAGTACATAATACATGACATATCATAAACACTTGATATTTGTTTGAACTTTATTTTAGAAAGGGTTAAATACATTTTGCCCCCTTTATCTTTGGGGTCATTTACATTTTTCACCCCGATATATTATTTTTGAGACATTGGACCCATAAAGTTACACATTTTTTAATTTGAACCCCGTACCCAAATTGTCCATCAATTTAGACGGATTTCGTTAACAATTTTACACATTTACCATTATCTTTGGGGTATTTACACATTGCACCCCACATTTTAACGGAATCCATTGAAATTGATGGGAAATTTGGATAAGGGGTCCAAATTGAAAAAATATGTAAATTAAGGGGTCCAATGTCTCAAAAATAATATATCAGGGTGCAAAGTGTAAATGACCCAAAGATAAGGGGCAAAGTATATTTAACCCTTTTAGAAAATATTTAGATTCATATATAACCTATGTTATATAGCAAAATGACCTACAACATATATTTAATATATAGAGGGCATAACAAATCCTTATGGCTAATATTTATCCATTAATATATCAATATAATGGAATACATATTTTACTAATATGTGACTATTAAATATAAACCAACGAATAAATAAGAAACTTATAATACATATAAGTGTACTGAGTTTTTAAATAAGCTCAAATGAGCCAAGTCAAGTTTATAAGAGTTTTGTTCGCGAGCTTAAATCTAGTCGAGCCAAGTTTAACCGAGTTTGACTCGTTTAATATTCGAGTAAAAAATAGTCGACCAGTTTATTAAACGAACCGAGCTCAAGTCAAGCTTATACGAGCCAAGTTCGAATTATCCATGAACATCCTGATTCATTTATAGAACCTAGAGAGGGAAAAAAATATCACAATTTTCTCACCGGCTTCAGAAAAAAGCATGCCCAGGAAAAAGAGAGATCTTATGAAGAACATTTATTTAAATTTCAATTTTCGTTAGGTTTAATTTCACTTTTTTTTTCTTCGAAATTTTCAATTTTCAAATTTTAAATTTTAAGTCACAACTTTCTCACACGTTCACATCTCAAAGACTCAAATGGGCTCCAGTAGGGGGAACCAGAATTTTTTTCAGTTCTCCCGCCACCGACGCCTGCACTGATAGCGGGAACCTGGTTCCCGAACTTAACAGTAGTGGTAGCGGTGGCCAATATTTGATTGATTGATGCAAAAAAATAAAGTGAAATAAAACAAAATATATTTCATCATTTACTAAATAATCACGTCTCACAAGTTTTGCAACACAAAGTTCTAAAGTTTTTCGGTAGTCTAAAAATTAACAAGTTACAACATTTAATAACAAATCGTTACTTATCAAAAAACATTTAATAACAAATAGTTATAACTTTAATCCATAGCAGCTTCAGCACCTGCTCTAGCACCATCTGCACCAACACTATCAGCACCATCATCACTAGCACTAGCACCCTCACCATCAACATTGTCTGCAATTGCAATATTGAAAAATTAATAAACAGTAATTACATGAACAAAGATAAAATAAATAAATACAAACACAAGAGCTTAGTACACACTTAAAATCAAATTAATAGCAGTCTTCATTTATGTTAGTATCTTACCATCAAATGTTTTTCGGCTTTCATGAGATGACCTAGGAATTGATAGTAGAACTTGGTCAGGAACAACATTTTGGTTTTCACGTTGCTCCTGCAAAAGTTATACAAACAATTAACTAGGAAAATACATAAATATAATCAATAGTGATTATGTGAGGGTAAGTAACTAAAATTTATACCCATGCCTTAACCATTAATTCAACTGTAGATTGAAGCGATTCAATTGTAGACTGGAGACTCTGCATTCCATCATGTAATTTCATCATTTCCTCACTATTAGAGGATGCAGGTTGAGTGGATATTCTGCTAGTGTTGGTAGGATGAGATGAAAGAGTTGGTCTTAGTCCAATGTCGCGAATGCGACCATGTCGTTCTGGACCAATCACTTATGCATATGCATCAGACGGTGACCAATTGATGTTGCCACCCATTTTGGATTGGATCAAGGTTTGTGAAATTGCTGGATCATTGCATTGAATCTCCTCCGTTTGCCTCTGAAAGAATAGAACATACAGTCAAATTATGAATTAAAATTTGCACATTCAAATCAAAATTGATGTAATAGTGACATACTATTTTCTTTGCTATATCCGGAGATCCGTCAGAATGTGAATGCACAGTTTTATACAAAACGGCTCGATCAATAGGCGGTGTAGCTTGCTGTGATGAAGAGGATATAGCCCTGAACCTCTTCCTCGTCATTGTACCTACACAAGAAACAATAGTTATTAATATTGCATTGTTTCCTTGCATAATCAAATATTGTATTAATTAACATTGCAAATATCAATCTACAAATTATATATCATACATAATCTAACATAATGAAAAAATCATGGTAGAAGCATATGAAATGAGATAATTATTATACATATTATAACAAATACGAATGAAGCGGCAGAAATGGAAAATACACAATAGGTCCACAAGTCCAAGTATCAGCCAATGAGACTGTTCCCTGAATATCATAGCTAACTAAGTTTCCTCATGCCCTACCTCAACCGTAAAAACAGGGCCAAAATATATTTTCCAGTTTACCCAAGATGTTAAAGTTTCTGAGTTTTGTCAGGTAGAACGATGAACTGTAAATAAATGAGAGTTGCAGATAAAGAAACAGCAAAGGGAGACCAAGATATCTCCACCCCATAGGGACAAATGGATCCGATATAACCAGGAAACATAAGAGGTTAAAGACCTGTTTAGTTCTTGTTTCTGAAAACATATTTGATTATATATTTACTGAAAAAGAGGACTGTGCAGAGCTGCTACACAACATAACAGAAGGTTTTTAGACAGCTTGACAACGATATTTCAAGAAATTGTAAATCCTCAGTAAATGGAAAAAAGACCATAAGAAATATCATTCTCAAGACAATAATACTAGCAACAGTCTTCTAACATATTTTAAGCAGGAAAAAAGAAGTATTTAGGGCTGTGTTCCCAAATACTTAGTTCGGCCACAATGAGATGACGTAGATGACTAATAGCCATCTGTCTTACACCTACCAGCTTAATAATTCTTGAAAATACTCTAGAAATTGCCTAGTACACTCACCTCCTCCAAGTGTCTGAACTGAGCTTTACTATTCTTGTATAATAAAACCATAGTGGATGTTAGCATATCCTCCTTTTCCATTTTAATTTCGACTATCTAGACTCAAAACACGGCATTTTTCCACCAAAAGGAGAAAAAGGAAAGTACTTGTTTTTCAATACAACTTAACATGCTCATTATTATGGATTCCTGAATCCTTCTGATGCCAAAAGTGTCCTATATCTCAACTGTCACAATACAAAATGGAATCCGAAATCTAAACCTTGGTACCCATTACCAACTAGTGAACGAAACAAAGCCAAGGTAATAGCAAACATTTAGCTTCAATGACAAACACATGCTAAACCATAACACTTGCAATAATTCGGCCCTCAATCCTCAGGTCTCGCTGCTCAAAAAGCCATATCTGAATGCGAGCTTTCTGTACCAATTTCAAACAAAAATAAAGATAGCCCAGATCAGCAAAACACCTGAACTACCCATTAAGAGAAAAAAAATCATATTCTTTTTTTAAAAAATGAATATCAGGGAAGCTGTATGACCTAAACCATGAACAGAAGCCAATTTTGAACAGAAGGAATCTAGAAGTCAGAATCGGGAAGCTTAGGAGAAACAATTTTGAAATAACTTCTACCTAAGACACAAAAATTATATAGGGCTTACCGTTACTAGTACAGCAACTCAAAATTCCTAAAATCTTGGCTAGAAGATCCAAACCTAACAGAATACAAAATCAAACCAAAAATGTTAACAAATCGAAACCTAATCGAAACAAAAGCAGCAAGGTGAGAGGCCATAGAGAGAGAGAGAGAGAGAGAGAGAGACAGAACCAGCGTGACTGAGAGGGGAGGGGCTGGAGCTTCGACGAAGAGGAGGGGATCGAGACGGAGAGGGCAACGATCGAGATTTTTCAACAAAGAGGGGGCTGGAAGAGGGGGCTGCAGACTTGGATTAAATTCTATTCCTTCTTCAATTTTATACGAGCTTAACGACAAAATAAAAGATTTGTCTAAAAATGGCGTTTGTTAAATAAAAATTTTAATAAAATATATTTCAAAATTTTAGTTTTAAAATTTTATCTCTGATTCATTAATTTCAATACCAGGAGCATGTTCGGTTTCATAAAAAAACGAGGATTTGAATCCTCTTTCACTATGTTCGGTAAAAAATCGAAGGAAAAGGAGGATTCTACTCCCCCTCCCCTGCAGTCCCCTGCCCCATGTCCCCAACCTGTCTCCCGCGACTTTGATTGTTTTTTTGTCTTTTAGTGATTATTTTATTTTATTTTTTTAAAATATATTTTAAATATTCTATTTTTAATAAAATATAAATAAATTTAAAATATAAAATAAACAACTTTAAACATCATCATTACTTTTTTACACCTCAACAACTTTTACACAAATATGTAATTACAATAACTATCATGGATTATAATTTAAAATATATCATATAACAACTTCAATTTTCATAGCACTCCCTCTAATTTCATATTTTATTAAGTATGTCCTTTAAGATAAATTTTTTCAAATACTTGACAAAATAAAATTATATATTAAAAAGAATATAATAATGTATAAATAATTATTAACATTATTATTTATACCTATAGCAGCGTTTTTTAACATAAACGCTGCTAAAGATGAAGGTTTTAGCGGCGGTCAAAGAAACCGCTATTGAAAATATGTGAATTATAGCAGCGTTTTTGCACAAACGCGCTTCAGCTCACCCTTTGTAGCGGCATTTTCTATTAAAACGCGACTAGAGGTCGTGTGATAGGGACCCCGGCCTAGACCCCTCACCAATGTCTATCTCTCTCTCAAGTAAGAACTTGTGAGTACTTGAGTTTAGACCTCGCATATGTTTGATACCCCTTGGCCGACCTAGTGAAGTACTCAAAAGGGAAACATATCCCAGGTATCGAATCAAAAGAAAAAAAAAAGAAGAAGAAGATACTTTTGATATTTTAAATTATCGAAAGGATAAATTAAAAGAACATGGATGGTGGGGAAAATGAATGAAAAGAATGATACACAAGCCCAAGCTCAAATGGGCTGACACCACTACAAGAACTCAGAACTCGATTGTGGAACAACGCCGGCTGAACCCAACGATGGACCTCTAATAAAGAATGAGAGATGTCAGGTCTAACCCCAAGTACCAAACCTCCTCTACTAGCCCAACCTTTCAGGCCTAACCTCATAAACAATTGCCCCAAACTTGACCGGCCTTACCTAGCGCAACTCAGGTCTAACAGTGTGTGAATAGTGGCAGGCCTAACCCCACGCACTATAGCACCCATGCTAGCCCAAGTGTCAAGCTTAACCCCGAACATCGAAAAATAATGGCACAAAGGCCAAAAGCTCTCTTGGAGGCTTTTATTCAATAATAATCTAGAGGCCTTTTTCTTGTAGAGGAAAGGCTACAAGGAAATACTTGTTGCTCACTCAACAAATATTCCCAATGATCCTAATGAGGTTTAAAAGGAAAAAGCTTTTGTAGAGATCATGTTTTTTTCCTAAAGACTAGCCCCCAAAACAAGGACAAATCAATCAAAGATTGATTGTCCACAAAATAAGGGATGCGACTGGCCATAAGCTTCCGTATAGGGAGCAAGGGAATTGGCAACATGTCTAAAAGCCTCATAACTTCATGTCTCGCTTCGCCTAGGTCTTGAGTTGGGGTCTTTTCATTCCCCCTCACTTGAAGACAGTGGCGGATCCAGGACCAAAATCCATGGGGGTCGAATTTTAAAGGCGAAATGACAAGAAATTTTTTTTCCTTCGTAATGCAAAAAATTGTCTTAGAGTTACAATATTGAAAATTAAAGACTAAAACTATTAAAAATATTATAATACACGTATCGTACTATGTACTACAATTGAGATATGGTAAGTGCATCTTACGTTTTTGCATCTTCTGAAAATGTTGCAAAATAGCTTCGTTCTCAATAGTTTTAAAAACTTCTTGCGCGATATACACTAACATGCAATCATTCATCCAGTCATATCTCATCTTATTACGTAAATCAAATGCAAAATGACTTGTGACAATTACTTTGTAATTCTCATTATATTCTTCATCAAATGCATAGTGAATACAAACTCAAAACTTTTCATCTTATCCATCAAACCCATAGTCATGGATCTTTGTTCTGCGAGAGTACCATAATTTTTTATGTGTTCAATCACTTCCAATACTGATGACCACATAGTAAAGAGACGGATTATTGTAAGGTGATATGAACTCCAACACGTTCAGAAGCTCAAGACTTGGACACCCCTCGCCAGCCGCTATAATAGGTAAAGATTTTCTAAAAAGAATCCAAGTGATTACCAATTATTATGATGCATGAGGCCCAAATTATACTATAAGGTCTAGTTGAATTGTGGCTTCTAACCAATAAAAATTTGAGGGCCTTAGATGATATATTTGCCTGTTAAGAGGAACTATTGTCAAATATAGGGTTGTAGGAGGAAAATATTCTTGTGCCATTGAAAAGGCGTGCCATGACATTATTGACCATTTTGCCAACAACGCCACATGTTGGGGCGTCGAAGCACTACAAACCTAACTTTCGGTTCCCTGCCAATACCATCTTTTCGTGTGAACTTGTGGGCCATTATATCATTAAAGCTAAAAGTCATTCCCAATTTTTCTACCACAATGAGAATTGGGAGCGTTTGTGGGCTTGGACATGGGCAGTCGCCCATGTTGCTTTTGGAAAAACTATGGTAGCTTTTCAGAAGCAGAGGCCCCTCCCCTTCTTCCAGGACGTCCACGGAACGTGCTCCTTAGTGGACATTTTTTCAGAGAAGAATGCTAAAAGTATTTTGATAAGACATTTGTTTCAGAATAAATGGGGGTGGCCTGGGCCAATGGGGGTCGGGCCCCCATAAGCCCAGGCCAACCTATGAATTAAAAAAAACTAAAGGACAATTTTTTTGGGGGGGGGGATGCAATGGGTGGCGGCCGCCCAGGGCCGTACCCTCCTGCACCCGCCTCTGCTTGAAGATTATCCTTCTCCCCAAGGATAAAATTTGGATATCTTGCAAAGATATCATCATAGTCTTCCCAAGTAGCTTCCACCCTTGGAATGTTGGTTCATTTGATTAATGCCTGCCAAACCTTTCGTCCGATCCTATCTCTTTTAACCTGCTTGTACTCGAGGACTCTCTTGGGTTGCAATAACATTATTCTCTCTTTATTGAACTAGGGCAACTCATTCACAATCTGGCTTGCATCGCCTACCCATTTTTTAAGCAAATAAATATGGAACACCCGGTGAAGTTTGGTAGTTGTTGGTAACTACAAACAGTAAGTCACTTCCCCAACACGAGCTAATAATTTGAAGGTCCATAGAACCAACCTCTTTTCAAGCTTGTAGCTTATCTTCTTTCTTAAGGTCTTCTGACCGTATGGTTGGATCTTAATATATACCCAATCTCTTGGCTCTAGTTTTTCAATTCTTCTGCCTTTTTCATGATACTTCTTCATGTTGGCCTGAGCTTTCAACAAATCTCTTTTGACCTTGCCAAGATCTCATCTCTGGTCACAAGCTTTTCTTCAACTTCTGCACTCCTAGTTGTCCATTTCCCATAGGATGCCAAAATAGGTGGCTTCCATCCATAGACAATCTCAAACAGACTAAGATTCACCCCTGAATGATAAGATGTATTGTACCAATACTTAGCCCATGGTATATACTCTGACCATCTCGCCTGCTCATCATGACAATAGCACCTCAAATATTGTTGCAATGTGCGATTGACCACTTCAGTCTGGCCATCTGTCTGTGGATGATAAGATGAACTAGTCTTCATCTTGCTTCATTTTAAAGCGAAGGCCTCCTTCAAAAATCCACTCATGAACTCCCGATCTCTATTGGTCACAATGGTCTTTGGGAATCCATGTAACCTCACCACATTTTCTACAAAAGCTCTGGCAACACTTTTAGTAGTAAATGGATATTTAAGAGGAGTAAAGTGGGCATACTTGCTTAGCCGATCTATTACCACCAAGATAACTTCATAGCCTTGACTTGTTGGTAAGCCTTCTACGAAATCCATAGATAACTCTTCCCAAATAGTTTCAGGGATTGGTAATGGCTACATCAATCATGTTGGTGCCCTTGTGTCATATTTGGCCTTCTGACATACAACACACTCTGCTACCCACGCTTTAACTTCCTTTTTGAGTCCTTAGAAGAAGAAGTTCTTCAAGTGTATATTGGTCCTCAGCCATCTTGAATGACCTCTCTCCTTACTATGGTGGAAATGTGTAAGGATATCCTTTCCAAGGTTAGAAACGTCATGACTGATGGTCTTGTGGTGGCACCTGCGTTGTGCTCCTCAACACCTCCTGAGACATTGTTCATCGCCTCTCTACATACTTTGTCTAAGCCATTCTGAGGCTTGCGGGCTCTTGTCTTATCCTGGCAATGTTGTGGGGATGCCAATGTCCTTCTAGGCATGTCATGGCTCTAGTCATGGCATGTCATGGCTCTGGTCATGGCATGTCATGGGCGTGTCATATGTCTTGACAAGTCTCACCTCGCCTAGCTCTTGTGCTAGGGTCTTGTCAGCGTGAGCTTTAGCGACGTTTTCATAAATACCGCTATAGTTTGTAAGCTTTAGCGGCGTTTTTCACAAAAAGGCCGCTATAAGTCACGTATTTTTAACTGTTTTTTGTAAAACGAAGCTAAATTTGGACTTTTAGAGACGATCACGAACAGACGCCGCAAAAGGCAAAAATTTTAGAGGCGCATGACAGAAAATGCCGCTACAGGTATTTTTTTGCCAACGTTTGTTCTAAAGGTCGAGCTATATCAGTGCTTTTACACAAAGGCTGCTATAGATCGACCTACAACAGCTTTTGTCCACAAAAAGTTGCAGTAGGTACTTTTAAGCGGGGATTTTTGCGAACGCCTCTATAAGTCAATTTTTTTGTATTGTCGGCTCTGATAACACTCTGTTGATGATGTAATAAGCTGTGTTTATAGCTTCTCTCCATAAGTTTTATAAAAGATGTTTTTCTTGAAACATCACACGTGCCATGTTTTGAAGAACATGATTCTTCCACTCTAATTACTTTGTTTCGCTAATGTGTAATTGGAGCTAAAAAAATTTGATGTATCCTTTATTCGAGAAAAAAATGCTCCAAACAAGAATTTTTAAATTATTTTCCAAGATCACTCTTTATTCTTATCATGATACTAGCTTGCTCATTTTGAATTAGTTTACAAAGACCTTAAACACACTTAATATTAAGTGTTAGAGTTTTCCCTTAGCAATTCAATCCATGTATATATAAAAAAATCTTCTGCCAATCTGTACTTCTTATAATTTATTTTTAATATATTATACCACCTGCCCATATATTGACACTTAGCATCCCACTTCGCTAATCGGTTAAGAAAGTGGAACGAAAATATGATAGAGTGAGGGATTTTGCAAGTATGGTTCAAATCCAGCAGTGATGTATGAATTCTCGAAGGCTAGGCAGTTTTTTTAAATTTCATATAAACTTAGGTCGAGTTTCTTAAATTTCCCTTAGAAAAAAGAAAAGGAGAAATGATAGAGGGAGATAGGGCTGTATTCAAGCCGAATCGAACCGAGTATTGCGGGTTCAAACTCGACTCATTACACATATATATGAGTTCAAGAGCGAGCCGAGCTTGAATTGAGCTTCTGCAGGGGTGTTCGAACTCAACTCGTTTAAAATTATTCATGTTCGAACGAGCTCGAGCTCGATTAAAAATATATACACGACTCAAGTTCGAGCTTATGATGTAAAATCATACATAATACTAGGCATATCATAGACAAAACTCAAATCAAGCCTTGACATATGGTGTAATAGTACATAATACATGACATATCATAAACACTCGATATTTGTTCGAACTTTATGTTTGAAAGGGTTAAATACACTTTGTCCCCTTTATCTTTGGGGTCATTTACACTTTTCACCCCCGATATATTATTTTTGAGACATTGGATCCATAAAGTTACACATTTTTTCGATTTGGACCACTTACCAAAATTACTCATCAATTTAGACGAATTCCGTTAAAATTTTTACACATCGCCCCTTATCTTTGAGGGTATTTATACATTGCACCCCACGTTTTGACGGAATCCATCTAAATTGATGGGCAATTTGGATACAGGGTCAAAATTGAAAAAATATGTAAGTTAAGGGGTCCAATGTCTCAAAAATAATATTTCAGGGTGCAAAGTGTAAATGACTCAAAGATAAGGGGCAAAGTATATTTAACCCTTTTAGAAAATATTTAGATTAATATATAACCTATGTTAATTAACAAAATGACCTACAACATATATTTAATATATAGAGGGCATAACAAATCCTTATGGCTAATACTCATCCATTAATATATCAATATATTGGAATACATATTTTACTAATATGTGACTATTAAATATAAACCAACAAAGAAATAAGAAACTTATAATACATACAAGTGTACTGAGCTTTTAAATAAGCTCAAATGAGCTAAGTCAAGTTTATATGAGTTTTGTTCACGAGCTTAAATCTAGCCGAACCAAGTTTAACCGAGTTTGACTCGTTTAATATTTGAGTCAGAAATGATATTCGAACTAAACTCGTTTATTAAACGTACCGAGCTCGAGTTAAGCTTATACGAGCTAAGTTCGAATTGTGCATGAACATCTTGGTTCATTTATAGAACCTAGAGGGAGAAAAAAAAAGAATATCACAATTTTCTTATTGGCTTCAGAAAAAAGCACGCCAAGGGCATGGAAAAATAGAGATCTTATGATGAACCGTTATTTAAATTTCAATTTTCGTTAGGTTTAATTTCACTGTTTTTTTTCTTCGTAATTTTAAATTTAAAGTCACGACTTTCTCACCCGTTCATGTCTCAAAGACTGAAATGGGCTCTAGTAGGGCTTTTTTAGGGGAACCAGAATTTTTTTCAATTCTCCTGATGCCGGCACCGATAGCGAAAACGCGGTTCCCGAACTTAACAATAGTGGTAGCGGTGGCCAATATTTGAAAACCGACCCATCTGGTAGCGGTGACGGTTATTTCCATGACAGATACCTTTACTGGGTTTTGAACATTCCTTACATAAATAGTAGTCATAAGTTTTATTTCTTCAACACGTATGCTAAGTAAATATACATCCTAACCTTTCATTTTATCAAATCCTATTGAAAGAAGTTTTAATGCTTAAGAAACACTCTACAACCATACAATAACATATTTAGAGGGATAATAAGCTTACTTTGATGAAGTCTAGAAATTAATTAAATCTCAACTTAACTGGTGCTTTTTAATGATTAGAGATTTGACAATTGGGTAGTTTCATACAATATTTGATGCTATTAATATTCAAATAAATATTAATGTTGATAGCAAAATAAATGTTGATCTTTTAAGATGTTCTTTAATTGTATTGATTATGGATTTTATTGTTTTAGATTTCTCATGCTATCTTTTAGTATGTTTTCTAATTTAATTGATTTTGGATGTCATTAGTTTAAATTTTACTAATATGGACTTAATAGACCAAAAACTAAAAAAAACATAATTAGGCCAAGTGCATAAAAGGCTTAAAATAGTCTAATATAAATATCGGTAACAGGGAATCACTACCGCTAAAGATCGGTTGCCGTACTTAATGGTAGAGGTGGCGGTAACCAATATTTGAAAATCGTCCCATCCAATAGCCTTAGCAATTATTGTCATAACGGGCACAACTACTAGGTTTCAAGAGCCCATAGGCTCTAGTCCCCCACAATAAGCTTCTTTTTTCCTAATCACATTAGGTTTTACTTGGGACATGTTCGTTTTAGTGAAATTTTTAGGATTCTAAAAAGTGTTTTGAGAATTTTTAGGTGATGTTTGAGCTCTATTGGAATATTTAAAATTTGGCCCATCCAAATAGCAGTTATTACCATAACGGACACAACTACTCGGTTTCAAGAGCCCCTAGGCTCTAGTCCCCCACAATAAGCTTCTTTTTTCCTAATACACATTAGGTTTTACTTAGGTTTCTTTAAATTTCCCTTACCGATCTTTTCCTGTCGTCCCTTTTTTTCTTGGGTGATGTTCGGTTTGAAGATAAAAGTAGGATTCAAATTTTGTAGCATGATCGTTTTCACAGTGCCTTTGTCCCCTGCGAGAAGAGTGGTGCGATTATTCTATTCAAATGACAGCTACTGTAGTTGTATTGTAGCATGACAGCAGTTCGTGTTTTTTTTGCTTTTTTTTTAAAAAAAAACCTTTAAATATTCAAATTTTAATAAATTCGAAAAAAATAACTCTAAACATCATCATTATTTTTTTATACATCATCAATCTCTACACAAATATCAATACAACTCTAACATCACCTAAAAATTGTAGAAACACTCGAAATCCTAAAAAAATTCTCAAACCGAACATACCTTGGTGTCTTCGCTGCTCAAGTGTCTTCCCAGGTAAGTTTCTCTCACGACACTCTCTGCAGCTCTGCTCCTCCTTTTCTCTTCCTCGTCCTCCTTTTCTCAGCCTCTTAGGCCTGGTTGGCGTCCCAACCAGCCTCCACATCAAGTTCTCTCACCCACTCCTCCCTTACTTTTGTTTTCAGGACTGAGCGACTGATTCAATAACTCTAGGCTCTAGCTAATGGAAATTCTAGGACTCAAGAAGCATGACGATGAATTGTTATGTAAATGTCAGTGCCTGAAATTGGAATTGCATGCTTTTGTTTTTTGGAGATGTTATTTGTGTGATATTTGTCTTGAAGAGGGCGGTCATAGCAGTTTCATGATCTTCTGTTGATTTTTCGTCAGATGCATCGGTATTTTAGAGCACTTCCTCATACTTTGTAGCAAATCGTCGCACAGCTTTGATGCTCTGTGACCTTGCAATACGATTCTTTGGAAATGCAAGCAGACGATTTTCGCATTTCAGTATATAAGGGATTTCTATACAGTTTTTGTGCTGCTAAATGTGGAGATCAATCTTGATGGCTGAACAGGTTGGGAATGTATCTTAAGGAATTTAAAGGTTAAGCTCACAACAAAAAAGGCCATGGGACTGTGGATTTATCTGTTTTCTTCATAATTTTTATCCTCTGTTATTTTTTTTTTGGTTGGATCTGAAATATGGCTTTCTTAGGATTGCACTTCGTGTATGGAATTCGAGATATATTTCTGATCAATTCTGACTTCTAAGGTAGGAGAATTCGTGATTGACTTTTGGCTCAACATTTAACTTTTAGTAGGTGTGATTTCCCATATGATTGTGTGTAGCTAAAGTTTGAAATAGATTATGTAGTGTATCCATCGAGTAACGTCTTTTAATTTATGTATTTTTATATCATTGGTTTTATTTACTTTCCTTTTGTTGTTTTGATTCCATGGTTGGCCTTCAACTTTTAATTCAAGGTATGGATTTTGGTCTGATCGTTCTGCAGTCCTTTAGCTACCAATATATTTGCTTTTATCAGTTGGAAGCTGAACGCAAGTCAAATCCGGCAAAACAGGGAACTTGCAGTGTGCTAGTTGAAGGTTTTATATTGGGAGGTTTTGGGAA